>CM068882.1:4900951-6100951 GCA_035149815.1 Branchiostoma lanceolatum
CTTTTGATGGTGTGAAGTGACAGCCTACTAGGCGCGCTACACATCTCGGACGCACTTATTTAAACTGCCCGCTTCTAGCTCTGATGACATGCTCCAGGTTGCGCTTTGGACTGTGTCAGAATGCATTCTTTTACACATTTAGGGAGCATTGTGCTGCTTAAGGGGCCTTTACGGCGAAGTAGTGAAGAATTTGATGTCGGACGCGTTTGATTCGGAATGTGCGACCCGTGGTCTACCAGTCTATACCAAAATTTGACATATTCTTCGTTTCAGTTAAAAGCTACGAACTTAAAACGCGACCCCCTGCTGTTTTCCTCGAGAACCATGACGTCACTGCGTGACGTCACCGACGCCAACTCTTAAAGAGGCTTTTCTGCCAATATGCAGCACCGAAACGACGGAAAGTCCGCATAATGTCCAAGCCAAGGGCATGAGCAGGCTCTCCATCCCGTTTTACCTGTTTTTTGAAAAGCGATGTCCTGAAAAATGATGTTTTTATCAATTTCCCTACTGTAACGTTGTTAAGGCCTGCACGTTGGCAAAATAGCCTCAAAACACAGTGTTTTTCACATGACTTTAAACCCCTGCTGCGGGAAAAGTAATAGTCGCAGATACGCCAAATTTGGATATATGGTGGATATAACTTTTCTGAAAATTTTGAACAAATTTTAAGACAAAATATGTTTCTTAAGGTTCCGGGTCGGAGTTCAATTGTGACCGGGGGTTGGGTCATGACCCGGTAATCTGCCGGAAGTGCGTTGTCGTCACCCTGATTTCTGCCCGAGATTGCTTGGTGATGGTTTTAGCTGTGTATGAATATTTTGAATCTTCTGAAAAGCCCGTGAGTTGTAGTATTTTTGGGCGCGGTGCAGTTGGTTCGCTATCGAAGCCTTTTTTGTATTAGTCCGCGGGAACGGTGATGCGGTTTTCTCGCCTGATGACCCAAATAGCATCGTTTTTAATGCATTTTCACCGAATTTGCGTCATCGGAGATTGCGAAAAAGTTATCACATGACTTTTTTATTTTTTTCATTTTTCAGAGACACCATTTACTACGCTTTCTCAGCATATATGCCGTGACCCCAGGAAAACTCGTTTTTTCCGAGCAGGTTCGATCAAAAAAGTGTAAAAAAATGATAATTTTCGGATGCCAAATTTACATTTTACTATGGTTTCTACCCAAAATAAAGGGACAACGGACAATACCGATAAATACATCGGAAAACAGCAGAAAACCGCTTTTCGACCATGTGATTACATTTTCCGTCCTACTTTTCTCGGCGGAATTGTAGCCCGTCGACCTGAGGGTGTCGGCCTACATACGAAATCGCAAAAAAACTCCGGTCCGAGACCTTAAAAGGACGGCAGCGGCTGCGTCGATGACGTCATAGATGACGTTATTTCGACGCATTCGAAAGCTTTTATCAAAATCTGTAAGTTTGTTTGAAAAAACCCCGAAGTTTGGCCTTTTTTCTCTTTTAAATTCGATATATCCATGGATAGGTGCTTGGCGCCCCCCTCCCCCATGTGCCCCCCCCCCCCCCCCAAACCTCAAATACGGCCATCTTTAATCATTTCTGGCCGCCAAACCGTTTTTAAAAGGAATTCACTGACTACGTCATTTGATGGAAGCCCATGTCTCAACTTGACCTTCGGTATGATTTTCGCGATGCCCCGCCTTTATGATGACTTAAATTGGAGAATTAAGCTAAAATCTAAGTGCTTTAAGCCTTCTTAAGGCGAAACTTGGTTTTCTGACTTTTGGTTCATCGCTCCTTAACGTCGCGATATTTTCTTCTTTTGATGGTGTGAAGTGACAGCCTACTAGGCGCGCTACACATCTCGGACGCACTTATTTAAACTGCCCGCTTCTAGCTCTGATGACATGCTCCAGGTTGCGCTTTGGACTGTGTCAGAATGCATTCTTTTACACATTTAGGGAGCATTGTGCTGCTTAAGGGGCCTTTACGGCGAAGTAGTGAAGAATTTGATGTCGGACGCGTTTGATTCGGAATGTGCGACCCGTGGTCTACCAGTCTATACCAAAATTTGACATATTCTTCGTTTCAGTTAAAAGCTACGAACTTAAAACGCGACCCCCTGCTGTTTTCCTCGAGAACCATGACGTCACTGCGTGACGTCACCGACGCCAACTCTTAAAGAGGCTTTTCTGCCAATATGCAGCACCGAAACGACGGAAAGTCCGCATAATGTCCAAGCCAAGGGCATGAGCAGGCTCTCCATCCCGTTTTACCTGTTTTTTGAAAAGCGATGTCCTGAAAAATGATGTTTTTATCAATTTCCCTACTGTAACGTTGTTAAGGCCTGCACGTTGGCAAAATAGCCTCAAAACACAGTGTTTTTCACATGACTTTAAACCCCTGCTGCGGGAAAAGTAATAGTCGCAGATACGCCAAATTTGGATATATGGTGGATATAACTTTTCTGAAAATTTTGAACAAATTTTAAGACAAAATATGTTTCTTAAGGTTCCGGGTCGGAGTTCAATTGTGACCGGGGGTTGGGTCATGACCCGGTAATCTGCCGGAAGTGCGTTGTCGTCACCCTGATTTCTGCCCGAGATTGCTTGGTGATGGTTTTAGCTGTGTATGAATATTTTGAATCTTCTGAAAAGCCCGTGAGTTGTAGTATTTTTGGGCGCGGTGCAGTTGGTTCGCTATCGAAGCCTTTTTTGTATTAGTCCGCGGGAACGGTGATGCGGTTTTCTCGCCTGATGACCCAAATAGCATCGTTTTTAATGCATTTTCACCGAATTTGCGTCATCGGAGATTGCGAAAAAGTTATCACATGACTTTTTTATTTTTTTCATTTTTCAGAGACACCATTTACTACGCTTTCTCAGCATATATGCCGTGACCCCAGGAAAACTCGTTTTTTCCGAGCAGGTTCGATCAAAAAAGTGTAAAAAAATGATAATTTTCGGATGCCAAATTTACATTTTACTATGGTTTCTACCCAAAATAAAGGGACAACGGACAATACCGATAAATACATCGGAAAACAGCAGAAAACCGCTTTTCGACCATGTGATTACATTTTCCGTCCTACTTTTCTCGGCGGAATTGTAGCCCGTCGACCTGAGGGTGTCGGCCTACATACGAAATCGCAAAAAAACTCCGGTCCGAGACCTTAAAAGGACGGCAGCGGCTGCGTCGATGACGTCATAGATGACGTTATTTCGACGCATTCGAAAGCTTTTATCAAAATCTGTAAGTTTGTTTGAAAAAACCCCGAAGTTTGGCCTTTTTTCTCTTTTAAATTCGATATATCCATGGATAGGTGCTTGGCGCCCCCCTCCCCCATGTGCCCCCCCCCCCCCCCCAAACCTCAAATACGGCCATCTTTAATCATTTCTGGCCGCCAAACCGTTTTTAAAAGGAATTCACTGACTACGTCATTTGATGGAAGCCCATGTCTCAACTTGACCTTCGGTATGATTTTCGCGATGCCCCGCCTTTATGATGACTTAAATTGGAGAATTAAGCTAAAATCTAAGTGCTTTAAGCCTTCTTAAGGCGAAACTTGGTTTTCTGACTTTTGGTTCATCGCTCCTTAACGTCGCGATATTTTCTTCTTTTGATGGTGTGAAGTGACAGCCTACTAGGCGCGCTACACATCTCGGACGCACTTATTTAAACTGCCCGCTTCTAGCTCTGATGACATGCTCCAGGTTGCGCTTTGGACTGTGTCAGAATGCATTCTTTTACACATTTAGGGAGCATTGTGCTGCTTAAGGGGCCTTTACGGCGAAGTAGTGAAGAATTTGATGTCGGACGCGTTTGATTCGGAATGTGCGACCCGTGGTCTACCAGTCTATACCAAAATTTGACATATTCTTCGTTTCAGTTAAAAGCTACGAACTTAAAACGCGACCCCCTGCTGTTTTCCTCGAGAACCATGACGTCACTGCGTGACGTCACCGACGCCAACTCTTAAAGAGGCTTTTCTGCCAATATGCAGCACCGAAACGACGGAAAGTCCGCATAATGTCCAAGCCAAGGGCATGAGCAGGCTCTCCATCCCGTTTTACCTGTTTTTTGAAAAGCGATGTCCTGAAAAATGATGTTTTTATCAATTTCCCTACTGTAACGTTGTTAAGGCCTGCACGTTGGCAAAATAGCCTCAAAACACAGTGTTTTTCACATGACTTTAAACCCCTGCTGCGGGAAAAGTAATAGTCGCAGATACGCCAAATTTGGATATATGGTGGATATAACTTTTCTGAAAATTTTGAACAAATTTTAAGACAAAATATGTTTCTTAAGGTTCCGGGTCGGAGTTCAATTGTGACCGGGGGTTGGGTCATGACCCGGTAATCTGCCGGAAGTGCGTTGTCGTCACCCTGATTTCTGCCCGAGATTGCTTGGTGATGGTTTTAGCTGTGTATGAATATTTTGAATCTTCTGAAAAGCCCGTGAGTTGTAGTATTTTTGGGCGCGGTGCAGTTGGTTCGCTATCGAAGCCTTTTTTGTATTAGTCCGCGGGAACGGTGATGCGGTTTTCTCGCCTGATGACCCAAATAGCATCGTTTTTAATGCATTTTCACCGAATTTGCGTCATCGGAGATTGCGAAAAAGTTATCACATGACTTTTTTATTTTTTTCATTTTTCAGAGACACCATTTACTACGCTTTCTCAGCATATATGCCGTGACCCCAGGAAAACTCGTTTTTTCCGAGCAGGTTCGATCAAAAAAGTGTAAAAAAATGATAATTTTCGGATGCCAAATTTACATTTTACTATGGTTTCTACCCAAAATAAAGGGACAACGGACAATACCGATAAATACATCGGAAAACAGCAGAAAACCGCTTTTCGACCATGTGATTACATTTTCCGTCCTACTTTTCTCGGCGGAATTGTAGCCCGTCGACCTGAGGGTGTCGGCCTACATACGAAATCGCAAAAAAACTCCGGTCCGAGACCTTAAAAGGACGGCAGCGGCTGCGTCGATGACGTCATAGATGACGTTATTTCGACGCATTCGAAAGCTTTTATCAAAATCTGTAAGTTTGTTTGAAAAAACCCCGAAGTTTGGCCTTTTTTCTCTTTTAAATTCGATATATCCATGGATAGGTGCTTGGCGCCCCCCTCCCCCATGTGCCCCCCCCCCCCCCCAAACCTCAAATACGGCCATCTTTAATCATTTCTGGCCGCCAAACCGTTTTTAAAAGGAATTCACTGACTACGTCATTTGATGGAAGCCCATGTCTCAACTTGACCTTCGGTATGATTTTCGCGATGCCCCGCCTTTATGATGACTTAAATTGGAGAATTAAGCTAAAATCTAAGTGCTTTAAGCCTTCTTAAGGCGAAACTTGGTTTTCTGACTTTTGGTTCATCGCTCCTTAACGTCGCGATATTTTCTTCTTTTGATGGTGTGAAGTGACAGCCTACTAGGCGCGCTACACATCTCGGACGCACTTATTTAAACTGCCCGCTTCTAGCTCTGATGACATGCTCCAGGTTGCGCTTTGGACTGTGTCAGAATGCATTCTTTTACACATTTAGGGAGCATTGTGCTGCTTAAGGGGCCTTTACGGCGAAGTAGTGAAGAATTTGATGTCGGACGCGTTTGATTCGGAATGTGCGACCCGTGGTCTACCAGTCTATACCAAAATTTGACATATTCTTCGTTTCAGTTAAAAGCTACGAACTTAAAACGCGACCCCCTGCTGTTTTCCTCGAGAACCATGACGTCACTGCGTGACGTCACCGACGCCAACTCTTAAAGAGGCTTTTCTGCCAATATGCAGCACCGAAACGACGGAAAGTCCGCATAATGTCCAAGCCAAGGGCATGAGCAGGCTCTCCATCCCGTTTTACCTGTTTTTTGAAAAGCGATGTCCTGAAAAATGATGTTTTTATCAATTTCCCTACTGTAACGTTGTTAAGGCCTGCACGTTGGCAAAATAGCCTCAAAACACAGTGTTTTTCACATGACTTTAAACCCCTGCTGCGGGAAAAGTAATAGTCGCAGATACGCCAAATTTGGATATATGGTGGATATAACTTTTCTGAAAATTTTGAACAAATTTTAAGACAAAATATGTTTCTTAAGGTTCCGGGTCGGAGTTCAATTGTGACCGGGGGTTGGGTCATGACCCGGTAATCTGCCGGAAGTGCGTTGTCGTCACCCTGATTTCTGCCCGAGATTGCTTGGTGATGGTTTTAGCTGTGTATGAATATTTTGAATCTTCTGAAAAGCCCGTGAGTTGTAGTATTTTTGGGCGCGGTGCAGTTGGTTCGCTATCGAAGCCTTTTTTGTATTAGTCCGCGGGAACGGTGATGCGGTTTTCTCGCCTGATGACCCAAATAGCATCGTTTTTAATGCATTTTCACCGAATTTGCGTCATCGGAGATTGCGAAAAAGTTATCACATGACTTTTTTATTTTTTTCATTTTTCAGAGACACCATTTACTACGCTTTCTCAGCATATATGCCGTGACCCCAGGAAAACTCGTTTTTTCCGAGCAGGTTCGATCAAAAAAGTGTAAAAAAATGATAATTTTCGGATGCCAAATTTACATTTTACTATGGTTTCTACCCAAAATAAAGGGACAACGGACAATACCGATAAATACATCGGAAAACAGCAGAAAACCGCTTTTCGACCATGTGATTACATTTTCCGTCCTACTTTTCTCGGCGGAATTGTAGCCCGTCGACCTGAGGGTGTCGGCCTACATACGAAATCGCAAAAAAACTCCGGTCCGAGACCTTAAAAGGACGGCAGCGGCTGCGTCGATGACGTCATAGATGACGTTATTTCGACGCATTCGAAAGCTTTTATCAAAATCTGTAAGTTTGTTTGAAAAAACCCCGAAGTTTGGCCTTTTTTCTCTTTTAAATTCGATATATCCATGGATAGGTGCTTGGCGCCCCCCTCCCCCATGTGCCCCCCCCCCCCCCCAAACCTCAAATACGGCCATCTTTAATCATTTCTGGCCGCCAAACCGTTTTTAAAAGGAATTCACTGACTACGTCATTTGATGGAAGCCCATGTCTCAACTTGACCTTCGGTATGATTTTCGCGATGCCCCGCCTTTATGATGACTTAAATTGGAGAATTAAGCTAAAATCTAAGTGCTTTAAGCCTTCTTAAGGCGAAACTTGGTTTTCTGACTTTTGGTTCATCGCTCCTTAACGTCGCGATATTTTCTTCTTTTGATGGTGTGAAGTGACAGCCTACTAGGCGCGCTACACATCTCGGACGCACTTATTTAAACTGCCCGCTTCTAGCTCTGATGACATGCTCCAGGTTGCGCTTTGGACTGTGTCAGAATGCATTCTTTTACACATTTAGGGAGCATTGTGCTGCTTAAGGGGCCTTTACGGCGAAGTAGTGAAGAATTTGATGTCGGACGCGTTTGATTCGGAATGTGCGACCCGTGGTCTACCAGTCTATACCAAAATTTGACATATTCTTCGTTTCAGTTAAAAGCTACGAACTTAAAACGCGACCCCCTGCTGTTTTCCTCGAGAACCATGACGTCACTGCGTGACGTCACCGACGCCAACTCTTAAAGAGGCTTTTCTGCCAATATGCAGCACCGAAACGACGGAAAGTCCGCATAATGTCCAAGCCAAGGGCATGAGCAGGCTCTCCATCCCGTTTTACCTGTTTTTTGAAAAGCGATGTCCTGAAAAATGATGTTTTTATCAATTTCCCTACTGTAACGTTGTTAAGGCCTGCACGTTGGCAAAATAGCCTCAAAACACAGTGTTTTTCACATGACTTTAAACCCCTGCTGCGGGAAAAGTAATAGTCGCAGATACGCCAAATTTGGATATATGGTGGATATAACTTTTCTGAAAATTTTGAACAAATTTTAAGACAAAATATGTTTCTTAAGGTTCCGGGTCGGAGTTCAATTGTGACCGGGGGTTGGGTCATGACCCGGTAATCTGCCGGAAGTGCGTTGTCGTCACCCTGATTTCTGCCCGAGATTGCTTGGTGATGGTTTTAGCTGTGTATGAATATTTTGAATCTTCTGAAAAGCCCGTGAGTTGTAGTATTTTTGGGCGCGGTGCAGTTGGTTCGCTATCGAAGCCTTTTTTGTATTAGTCCGCGGGAACGGTGATGCGGTTTTCTCGCCTGATGACCCAAATAGCATCGTTTTTAATGCATTTTCACCGAATTTGCGTCATCGGAGATTGCGAAAAAGTTATCACATGACTTTTTTATTTTTTTCATTTTTCAGAGACACCATTTACTACGCTTTCTCAGCATATATGCCGTGACCCCAGGAAAACTCGTTTTTTCCGAGCAGGTTCGATCAAAAAAGTGTAAAAAAATGATAATTTTCGGATGCCAAATTTACATTTTACTATGGTTTCTACCCAAAATAAAGGGACAACGGACAATACCGATAAATACATCGGAAAACAGCAGAAAACCGCTTTTCGACCATGTGATTACATTTTCCGTCCTACTTTTCTCGGCGGAATTGTAGCCCGTCGACCTGAGGGTGTCGGCCTACATACGAAATCGCAAAAAAACTCCGGTCCGAGACCTTAAAAGGACGGCAGCGGCTGCGTCGATGACGTCATAGATGACGTTATTTCGACGCATTCGAAAGCTTTTATCAAAATCTGTAAGTTTGTTTGAAAAAACCCCGAAGTTTGGCCTTTTTTCTCTTTTAAATTCGATATATCCATGGATAGGTGCTTGGCGCCCCCCTCCCCCATGTGCCCCCCCCCCCCCCCCAAACCTCAAATACGGCCATCTTTAATCATTTCTGGCCGCCAAACCGTTTTTAAAAGGAATTCACTGACTACGTCATTTGATGGAAGCCCATGTCTCAACTTGACCTTCGGTATGATTTTCGCGATGCCCCGCCTTTATGATGACTTAAATTGGAGAATTAAGCTAAAATCTAAGTGCTTTAAGCCTTCTTAAGGCGAAACTTGGTTTTCTGACTTTTGGTTCATCGCTCCTTAACGTCGCGATATTTTCTTCTTTTGATGGTGTGAAGTGACAGCCTACTAGGCGCGCTACACATCTCGGACGCACTTATTTAAACTGCCCGCTTCTAGCTCTGATGACATGCTCCAGGTTGCGCTTTGGACTGTGTCAGAATGCATTCTTTTACACATTTAGGGAGCATTGTGCTGCTTAAGGGGCCTTTACGGCGAAGTAGTGAAGAATTTGATGTCGGACGCGTTTGATTCGGAATGTGCGACCCGTGGTCTACCAGTCTATACCAAAATTTGACATATTCTTCGTTTCAGTTAAAAGCTACGAACTTAAAACGCGACCCCCTGCTGTTTTCCTCGAGAACCATGACGTCACTGCGTGACGTCACCGACGCCAACTCTTAAAGAGGCTTTTCTGCCAATATGCAGCACCGAAACGACGGAAAGTCCGCATAATGTCCAAGCCAAGGGCATGAGCAGGCTCTCCATCCCGTTTTACCTGTTTTTTGAAAAGCGATGTCCTGAAAAATGATGTTTTTATCAATTTCCCTACTGTAACGTTGTTAAGGCCTGCACGTTGGCAAAATAGCCTCAAAACACAGTGTTTTTCACATGACTTTAAACCCCTGCTGCGGGAAAAGTAATAGTCGCAGATACGCCAAATTTGGATATATGGTGGATATAACTTTTCTGAAAATTTTGAACAAATTTTAAGACAAAATATGTTTCTTAAGGTTCCGGGTCGGAGTTCAATTGTGACCGGGGGTTGGGTCATGACCCGGTAATCTGCCGGAAGTGCGTTGTCGTCACCCTGATTTCTGCCCGAGATTGCTTGGTGATGGTTTTAGCTGTGTATGAATATTTTGAATCTTCTGAAAAGCCCGTGAGTTGTAGTATTTTTGGGCGCGGTGCAGTTGGTTCGCTATCGAAGCCTTTTTTGTATTAGTCCGCGGGAACGGTGATGCGGTTTTCTCGCCTGATGACCCAAATAGCATCGTTTTTAATGCATTTTCACCGAATTTGCGTCATCGGAGATTGCGAAAAAGTTATCACATGACTTTTTTATTTTTTTCATTTTTCAGAGACACCATTTACTACGCTTTCTCAGCATATATGCCGTGACCCCAGGAAAACTCGTTTTTTCCGAGCAGGTTCGATCAAAAAAGTGTAAAAAAATGATAATTTTCGGATGCCAAATTTACATTTTACTATGGTTTCTACCCAAAATAAAGGGACAACGGACAATACCGATAAATACATCGGAAAACAGCAGAAAACCGCTTTTCGACCATGTGATTACATTTTCCGTCCTACTTTTCTCGGCGGAATTGTAGCCCGTCGACCTGAGGGTGTCGGCCTACATACGAAATCGCAAAAAAACTCCGGTCCGAGACCTTAAAAGGACGGCAGCGGCTGCGTCGATGACGTCATAGATGACGTTATTTCGACGCATTCGAAAGCTTTTATCAAAATCTGTAAGTTTGTTTGAAAAAACCCCGAAGTTTGGCCTTTTTTCTCTTTTAAATTCGATATATCCATGGATAGGTGCTTGGCGCCCCCCTCCCCCATGTGCCCCCCCCCCCCCCAAACCTCAAATACGGCCATCTTTAATCATTTCTGGCCGCCAAACCGTTTTTAAAAGGAATTCACTGACTACGTCATTTGATGGAAGCCCATGTCTCAACTTGACCTTCGGTATGATTTTCGCGATGCCCCGCCTTTATGATGACTTAAATTGGAGAATTAAGCTAAAATCTAAGTGCTTTAAGCCTTCTTAAGGCGAAACTTGGTTTTCTGACTTTTGGTTCATCGCTCCTTAACGTCGCGATATTTTCTTCTTTTGATGGTGTGAAGTGACAGCCTACTAGGCGCGCTACACATCTCGGACGCACTTATTTAAACTGCCCGCTTCTAGCTCTGATGACATGCTCCAGGTTGCGCTTTGGACTGTGTCAGAATGCATTCTTTTACACATTTAGGGAGCATTGTGCTGCTTAAGGGGCCTTTACGGCGAAGTAGTGAAGAATTTGATGTCGGACGCGTTTGATTCGGAATGTGCGACCCGTGGTCTACCAGTCTATACCAAAATTTGACATATTCTTCGTTTCAGTTAAAAGCTACGAACTTAAAACGCGACCCCCTGCTGTTTTCCTCGAGAACCATGACGTCACTGCGTGACGTCACCGACGCCAACTCTTAAAGAGGCTTTTCTGCCAATATGCAGCACCGAAACGACGGAAAGTCCGCATAATGTCCAAGCCAAGGGCATGAGCAGGCTCTCCATCCCGTTTTACCTGTTTTTTGAAAAGCGATGTCCTGAAAAATGATGTTTTTATCAATTTCCCTACTGTAACGTTGTTAAGGCCTGCACGTTGGCAAAATAGCCTCAAAACACAGTGTTTTTCACATGACTTTAAACCCCTGCTGCGGGAAAAGTAATAGTCGCAGATACGCCAAATTTGGATATATGGTGGATATAACTTTTCTGAAAATTTTGAACAAATTTTAAGACAAAATATGTTTCTTAAGGTTCCGGGTCGGAGTTCAATTGTGACCGGGGGTTGGGTCATGACCCGGTAATCTGCCGGAAGTGCGTTGTCGTCACCCTGATTTCTGCCCGAGATTGCTTGGTGATGGTTTTAGCTGTGTATGAATATTTTGAATCTTCTGAAAAGCCCGTGAGTTGTAGTATTTTTGGGCGCGGTGCAGTTGGTTCGCTATCGAAGCCTTTTTTGTATTAGTCCGCGGGAACGGTGATGCGGTTTTCTCGCCTGATGACCCAAATAGCATCGTTTTTAATGCATTTTCACCGAATTTGCGTCATCGGAGATTGCGAAAAAGTTATCACATGACTTTTTTATTTTTTTCATTTTTCAGAGACACCATTTACTACGCTTTCTCAGCATATATGCCGTGACCCCAGGAAAACTCGTTTTTTCCGAGCAGGTTCGATCAAAAAAGTGTAAAAAAATGATAATTTTCGGATGCCAAATTTACATTTTACTATGGTTTCTACCCAAAATAAAGGGACAACGGACAATACCGATAAATACATCGGAAAACAGCAGAAAACCGCTTTTCGACCATGTGATTACATTTTCCGTCCTACTTTTCTCGGCGGAATTGTAGCCCGTCGACCTGAGGGTGTCGGCCTACATACGAAATCGCAAAAAAACTCCGGTCCGAGACCTTAAAAGGACGGCAGCGGCTGCGTCGATGACGTCATAGATGACGTTATTTCGACGCATTCGAAAGCTTTTATCAAAATCTGTAAGTTTGTTTGAAAAAACCCCGAAGTTTGGCCTTTTTTCTCTTTTAAATTCGATATATCCATGGATAGGTGCTTGGCGCCCCCCTCCCCCATGTGCCCCCCCCCCCCCCCCCAAACCTCAAATACGGCCATCTTTAATCATTTCTGGCCGCCAAACCGTTTTTAAAAGGAATTCACTGACTACGTCATTTGATGGAAGCCCATGTCTCAACTTGACCTTCGGTATGATTTTCGCGATGCCCCGCCTTTATGATGACTTAAATTGGAGAATTAAGCTAAAATCTAAGTGCTTTAAGCCTTCTTAAGGCGAAACTTGGTTTTCTGACTTTTGGTTCATCGCTCCTTAACGTCGCGATATTTTCTTCTTTTGATGGTGTGAAGTGACAGCCTACTAGGCGCGCTACACATCTCGGACGCACTTATTTAAACTGCCCGCTTCTAGCTCTGATGACATGCTCCAGGTTGCGCTTTGGACTGTGTCAGAATGCATTCTTTTACACATTTAGGGAGCATTGTGCTGCTTAAGGGGCCTTTACGGCGAAGTAGTGAAGAATTTGATGTCGGACGCGTTTGATTCGGAATGTGCGACCCGTGGTCTACCAGTCTATACCAAAATTTGACATATTCTTCGTTTCAGTTAAAAGCTACGAACTTAAAACGCGACCCCCTGCTGTTTTCCTCGAGAACCATGACGTCACTGCGTGACGTCACCGACGCCAACTCTTAAAGAGGCTTTTCTGCCAATATGCAGCACCGAAACGACGGAAAGTCCGCATAATGTCCAAGCCAAGGGCATGAGCAGGCTCTCCATCCCGTTTTACCTGTTTTTTGAAAAGCGATGTCCTGAAAAATGATGTTTTTATCAATTTCCCTACTGTAACGTTGTTAAGGCCTGCACGTTGGCAAAATAGCCTCAAAACACAGTGTTTTTCACATGACTTTAAACCCCTGCTGCGGGAAAAGTAATAGTCGCAGATACGCCAAATTTGGATATATGGTGGATATAACTTTTCTGAAAATTTTGAACAAATTTTAAGACAAAATATGTTTCTTAAGGTTCCGGGTCGGAGTTCAATTGTGACCGGGGGTTGGGTCATGACCCGGTAATCTGCCGGAAGTGCGTTGTCGTCACCCTGATTTCTGCCCGAGATTGCTTGGTGATGGTTTTAGCTGTGTATGAATATTTTGAATCTTCTGAAAAGCCCGTGAGTTGTAGTATTTTTGGGCGCGGTGCAGTTGGTTCGCTATCGAAGCCTTTTTTGTATTAGTCCGCGGGAACGGTGATGCGGTTTTCTCGCCTGATGACCCAAATAGCATCGTTTTTAATGCATTTTCACCGAATTTGCGTCATCGGAGATTGCGAAAAAGTTATCACATGACTTTTTTATTTTTTTCATTTTTCAGAGACACCATTTACTACGCTTTCTCAGCATATATGCCGTGACCCCAGGAAAACTCGTTTTTTCCGAGCAGGTTCGATCAAAAAAGTGTAAAAAAATGATAATTTTCGGATGCCAAATTTACATTTTACTATGGTTTCTACCCAAAATAAAGGGACAACGGACAATACCGATAAATACATCGGAAAACAGCAGAAAACCGCTTTTCGACCATGTGATTACATTTTCCGTCCTACTTTTCTCGGCGGAATTGTAGCCCGTCGACCTGAGGGTGTCGGCCTACATACGAAATCGCAAAAAAACTCCGGTCCGAGACCTTAAAAGGACGGCAGCGGCTGCGTCGATGACGTCATAGATGACGTTATTTCGACGCATTCGAAAGCTTTTATCAAAATCTGTAAGTTTGTTTGAAAAAACCCCGAAGTTTGGCCTTTTTTCTCTTTTAAATTCGATATATCCATGGATAGGTGCTTGGCGCCCCCCTCCCCCATGTGCCCCCCCCCCCCCCCCAAACCTCAAATACGGCCATCTTTAATCATTTCTGGCCGCCAAACCGTTTTTAAAAGGAATTCACTGACTACGTCATTTGATGGAAGCCCATGTCTCAACTTGACCTTCGGTATGATTTTCGCGATGCCCCGCCTTTATGATGACTTAAATTGGAGAATTAAGCTAAAATCTAAGTGCTTTAAGCCTTCTTAAGGCGAAACTTGGTTTTCTGACTTTTGGTTCATCGCTCCTTAACGTCGCGATATTTTCTTCTTTTGATGGTGTGAAGTGACAGCCTACTAGGCGCGCTACACATCTCGGACGCACTTATTTAAACTGCCCGCTTCTAGCTCTGATGACATGCTCCAGGTTGCGCTTTGGACTGTGTCAGAATGCATTCTTTTACACATTTAGGGAGCATTGTGCTGCTTAAGGGGCCTTTACGGCGAAGTAGTGAAGAATTTGATGTCGGACGCGTTTGATTCGGAATGTGCGACCCGTGGTCTACCAGTCTATACCAAAATTTGACATATTCTTCGTTTCAGTTAAAAGCTACGAACTTAAAACGCGACCCCCTGCTGTTTTCCTCGAGAACCATGACGTCACTGCGTGACGTCACCGACGCCAACTCTTAAAGAGGCTTTTCTGCCAATATGCAGCACCGAAACGACGGAAAGTCCGCATAATGTCCAAGCCAAGGGCATGAGCAGGCTCTCCATCCCGTTTTACCTGTTTTTTGAAAAGCGATGTCCTGAAAAATGATGTTTTTATCAATTTCCCTACTGTAACGTTGTTAAGGCCTGCACGTTGGCAAAATAGCCTCAAAACACAGTGTTTTTCACATGACTTTAAACCCCTGCTGCGGGAAAAGTAATAGTCGCAGATACGCCAAATTTGGATATATGGTGGATATAACTTTTCTGAAAATTTTGAACAAATTTTAAGACAAAATATGTTTCTTAAGGTTCCGGGTCGGAGTTCAATTGTGACCGGGGGTTGGGTCATGACCCGGTAATCTGCCGGAAGTGCGTTGTCGTCACCCTGATTTCTGCCCGAGATTGCTTGGTGATGGTTTTAGCTGTGTATGAATATTTTGAATCTTCTGAAAAGCCCGTGAGTTGTAGTATTTTTGGGCGCGGTGCAGTTGGTTCGCTATCGAAGCCTTTTTTGTATTAGTCCGCGGGAACGGTGATGCGGTTTTCTCGCCTGATGACCCAAATAGCATCGTTTTTAATGCATTTTCACCGAATTTGCGTCATCGGAGATTGCGAAAAAGTTATCACATGACTTTTTTATTTTTTTCATTTTTCAGAGACACCATTTACTACGCTTTCTCAGCATATATGCCGTGACCCCAGGAAAACTCGTTTTTTCCGAGCAGGTTCGATCAAAAAAGTGTAAAAAAATGATAATTTTCGGATGCCAAATTTACATTTTACTATGGTTTCTACCCAAAATAAAGGGACAACGGACAATACCGATAAATACATCGGAAAACAGCAGAAAACCGCTTTTCGACCATGTGATTACATTTTCCGTCCTACTTTTCTCGGCGGAATTGTAGCCCGTCGACCTGAGGGTGTCGGCCTACATACGAAATCGCAAAAAAACTCCGGTCCGAGACCTCAAACATAAAGTGCACCCATCTTGGATGCACCAATGGTATGTCTGGCATTTGGGGCACAGTAGATGGTATGTGTTGTCAACCTGGAAAAGTGTATAGTTAGTGGGAGACATCAGTCTTTCTGAAAGGATAGTTTAAAGATATCATCATATTTCTAATGAATTTGGACAAAGCTTTGATTATAAAGCATACTGACCATCATAAAGAAACGAAGAGAGTCCTGTCCTCTTATATTATATTATAATTCTTACAGTAACTAATGTTTACCTGTATCTGTAAACTAATATAGTATTCTTCTGTGGCCTGTACTTAACCCAGTGAGTATATATGTACAATGAAGGTCTTCATTCATTCATAGTAGTGAGGGGCAACATGAAGACACTTGACTTCAAAATGCCACAAGAATGAAATTTCCATCATTCACCACTACGGAGTTCTCACATTTTATCACTTGTGCAAATCAGGTCTTCATTTACATAAATGATATCTATGGACATTCCTCTCCATCTCAGCTACAATGCAGTTACAGACAGTGTAGGAAGCTGTAGCCTAACATCTGCTTGGAGTCCTTAAAAGGAACCAGGAATCAGACATCAGCTGGTTTCAAGCAGACTTACAAATGACGACACATCACCCAATATCTGCTTAGCACACTACCTCCCAGTGCAAGCCCACAAAACGTTACGATATTGATGGCCTGTTCCACATGCCCATCAAGATAGGGGTGCTTTTAGAATACTACATTAACGATAAATGCCAGCGTGGGGTTAAAAAATGCATTATCTCGCGCATTCTAGCAGACGATATGGCAAGTAAAGCCCCCCCCTCTCACTGGACTCGCGGCTCGCTGCGTTCTAAACTGGATTTGTATTACCCTTGAGTTTATAATGGGAATATCATTCAAAACGTACAAGTGGCTAGGACCAAAAAGACAACAAAACACACAAAGCGTAAAAAGATGAGTTTTTTGTCGATGAAATTCGTTGAGTGCTTTGTCAATTCGATCGGCCGCAGCGACGCCGCCAGCGTGCCGCGTGTCCAGTGAGAGGGGGGCTTAACATACATTGCGCCAATACAGCAACGGGATCGTGATCTGTAGCTGCGAACGTGCATGCGCACAACTCCATTTACAATACTCCTTCAGGAGGTAACCCTCCTTCCCGGAGTAATATTACACATTACACTACATACCGAAATAAGAAGTACAACTGAACGTAATAAGAGTTTAACTTACATGGCCAAGCTTGAGTGCGAAGTTGCAGCGGCGGCATTTATCCCCGAACTATAAAAAATAAAAACCATGACAATGGATTCAGAATCGTTCTTCTCGGCATATTATGCATTTATGTCAGCATATCATTCTTGTCTTAAAAACTGTAAAGCAAAGCTTTATAAGACATTGATTTATCTTTGATAGATTTGATATGTACGTGATGTAATGTACATGGAACCTACGGTTCTAATACGTCTAAGTAATTCAGCGCACACATCGGAGGGATGCGCTCAACCAAGGATGTTCTAGAACAACATTTGACAATCTGCTGAATGAACAGAAAGCCATCAAACTAGAAAAATACAAACTTATCCATTACAACAAGCAATAGTTTTACTTCTTCACCTATAAACATCCGTAAATCGGATGTAACGTTACATTGTATGTTTCAATACATGTAAATTTATATATTGATGGACGGACCTTAATGACTTTGTAGTGACTTTTACATACAGAGATGTCGACGTCGTTTAGAAATATCAGAGAGTTACATGCGTCATGATGACAGGTAAGAAACATGTTAGTACTTACCGGGGTGTACACGTTCCGCACCACTAGCCGATACTTATCTAGGTCCAACACTTTCGACAGCACAGCAGGCATTTTGCGAGATTTCTCGATATTTCTCACAAACACACTTATAAATCACCAACAATTTCGAGAGCACGAAAAAATCGTGTATATCCGATTGAAAATGCGAATCGGACTTTATTTGTGACGCAATAGTTCCAATGTCTTCATTGTCGCGTTCTGATCACTGATTGGCTGGAAGTTTAAAACCACCTGACGTAACTGACATGACGTAGCCACGGAATCGACTCGCCGCAAAGGACGCTGGGAAAAAAGCTAAAACACATCAAAGCGCCATTGTTATGTAACAATGAAGTAATTTCGTTTAAGTTATGCGCGTGTGGTATGACATTTTTTTCTCACTTTACGGCAAGTCAACTTTGCGTTCTTACAGAGTGGTTAATTTGACATCTAAACAAATTTGCAGTTCAAGTTTATACCGCTAGGATGCTTGACCAGTATTGAATTCTATACTATAATACTACTGTAATTCTTACGACAAGAAGAGTTGTATGGCATGACTCTTTATTGGGCGCACTTTCCTTCCAATATAGCACATACTCTTCTGACATCTTCTACACAGCATGATGATTTATATGTAATATCCAGTCCTATTAGCTTGTGGACAGTGATTATCTTATAACAGGTGGAAAATCACACTCCTAATACAGCAAAACTCGAGCAGACAGGACATATTTCTGCAAAATGTTCCTGTTTAAAACAACCTGCACAGCAGTAAACATATAGGTAATTACTGCTTAGCAGTAACGTGATGTGTGAACAAACTATCAGTACTAAGCTTACTTTATCATAAACGTTCAACTAACATAGTTTACTAACGATTGCTCCCGACAACGAGAGGGGATTTGAAAATGATAAATGTTTTTAAAAGACATACGTTGTAAGATGTATGTCGTACTCAACTTTCAGCGACATGCTCAAGTAATCTCAAGGCAGATCTACCGAAAGCAAGACAGCGTCCATGGGTGAAACAATATTAGACTGGCCCCGGTGAGTTTTGCCTTGCCACCGGTAGACCTGCTTGGAGAATACAGCTAACGGCAATCTTTAACATTCTAACATCTACGACTGTCCTAAGAATCAAATGTCAAACTCCCAAGTATATATAGCCGTCGTACGACATGTGATAGGGGTTTATACGGCCACGGTCCCTGAAGTGGCTGACGTTGTGGCTCCCAGTTAAGCCGTAGTTGCGAGTTCCCGTCGCAGGAGTGCCGCGAACACGCCGCGGAGCTCGCCCAGGAACCCGCGGTACGACAGGAACACCCGGAGGGCGCGCCGCTGCTTCCCGTACTCACTGCTGGGCTCGGCGGGGGCATGGGCATGGGCAGGGTCGCTCTCAATGTCGTGCCCCATGATATGAGCCTGTTATAATTAAAAGTGACATTAACGACGTTTTTATCTCCATGAAAAAAGGCTTTTTCATGGAGATACTGTTTTGCTTGCGTTTGGTGTTTGTGTGTATGTATGTGTCACCGGACGCTTAAAGTCACCATAACTGTAGAACCTGTACATGGATTGTAATGATTTTTGGTATGTGGGTGGGTGTTAGGAGGAGAAAGGTCAAGGTCGATTTTGGGCCCCCTGGCATGTGTGACTGGAACTGCAATGGCGTATTTGTTAAAATCTTCAATGTAGAAGAACTTAAGAGTGGATCGACAGATCGTCATGTTCTTTAGTACACAGGTAGGTTAGACCAAGTTGTACACACTTAAGTGCAAACTATGCAAATGAGACCGAATTTGCATAAGTAAGGAGGTAAATCGTTTGCATGGGTGTCGTCGGATGCTTAAAGTCAGCATAACTGTAGAACGTGTAGATGGATTGTAATGATATTTGGTATGTGGGTATGCGCTGGGAGGAGAATGGTCAAGGTCGATTTTGGGCCCCCTGGTTTGTGTCCCTGGAACTGCAATGGCCTATTTGTAAAAATGTTCTAAAGGGGTATAACTGAAGAAAGGAACAACAGATTTTCATGTTATTTGGTACGCAGGTAGGTTGGACAGAGATGTACACCCTGAAGTGCAAATCATGCGAAGTTAGTGTGTTTGCGTGTGTGTGTGCGTGTGTGTATGTTTGTGTCACCGTGTGTGTATGTATGTGTCACCGGATGCGTAAAATCAGCTTAACTATAGAACGTGTGGATGGATTGTAATGATATTTGGTATGTGGGTAGGTGTTGGGAGGAGAAAGTTCAAGGCCGATTTTGGGCCCCCTGGTATGTGTCACTGGAACTGCAATGGCGTATTTGTTAAAATCTTTTAGGGTGAATAACTGAAGAAAGGAGCGACAGATTTTCCTGTTATTCACTATGCAGGTAGCTTAGACAGAGATGTATACAATGAATTGCAAATTATGCAAATTGGACTTAATTTGCATAAGTAATGAGGAAAATCTATATGTCAATTGTAGGTATGCTATGAAAGCCGGACAGCTGTTGGGCTCAAAAGTAGGTCATAAATTCCCTAGGGGTCAGACAGCCGGTAGTCAAACCACATATATACCGGGGTACTTGTTTCTATTATGTGGATAGCTTAAGTGTTACTTGATATAATGAAATGGTAATAATGCAAACCAGAATCTAATTTGCATAATTAATGGTGAAATGTTATAAACCCACTCTATTCAATGGTACGACAATTCAGAAATGCAACATATGTAATTCAGAAATAAAGGGACATTGATAGATAAAAGTTATGCAAAGGAAGATCTAATTTGCATAATCAATGAGAAAATACTGTAATTTCATATCGGTAGATAACTGAAATTTCATACTTGTGGAACACATAATATTAAAAAAAGGCACAAGCAACCTATGGCACATAAAACACAACAAGCAGCAGCAACAACAGATAGCTTGGGCAAATAAAAAACACCATATATACATATATAAAAACAAATTTCATGGAGATTTGGGGTCTTCAGACTCTTGTTCACCATGTAATTCAGAATTAGCTGATCGTTAATACACTACTTCACGCCAATTTTGAGTTTGGGAATTATGCCATCTTGGATTATATGGATAACATCCTCTCGTGGACTCAAAAACTGATGCGAGCGTGCGTATAAATAGTTTGGCAAAAACAAAGCCTTCTACATTATGAAATCTACATGATCAGGAAGGATTAACAAAACTAAACTAAACAAGAGTTCCGCGACCTCATATCTCCATGAACAATTCTATTGATGCAAATGACTCACACATTTACATAATATATGCTTATCATAAACACCTTTATCTTACCTACACATGTTGCAATATTGACAGTCCTATAATTTTCAAATTTCATGAATTTCGGTGTTTTTGCATTAATTATGCAAATTAGGATCCATTTGCATAATTGGTATCTGTTGATGATCCACTTTCCATAAACTACATACGTTACATGTATTTGAGTCTGATAATGGAAAACACTGCAAATATAGATTTTTCTCATTAGCTATGCAAATTAAGTCCCAATTAGCATAATATGCACTTCATTGTGCATATCTCTATCTAAGCTACCTGCATACTAAATATCATGGAAATCCGTTTTTCCTTTGATAAGTTATTCTCCTTAGAAGATTTTCACAGAAACGCCCTGCAGTTCCAGAGGAAGCTGCTAGGGGGCCCAAACCTACACCACCTCTCTATTACATCACAAGCTATCTGTCACCCAAAAATCAAGACCACAGGACGTCCAGGTCAAAAGATACAAAAATTGAAGTTCTGCTGCAGTACCAAGGTCACATACCAGGGGGCCCAAAATCGACCTTGAATTTCGGCTTCACAACACCCGCCCACATATCAAATATCATCGTAATCCATCCAGAGGTTCTTGGGTTATGCTGACTACAATAGTCCGGAAACACAAACACACACACACAAACACACCAAAAACAATATCTCCATTTTTCATGGAGATAACAAACAGAGTATGGTATACTGAATAAAAGATTCTTCATTTTTGTCCAATCGCATCTTCACCTCTGACTTTGGAATCAACGGCATTAGTATTCGTTTTAAAAAAAATTGCAATTTACAGCATTTTGCAGCCGCTTTGTATACGATTTACAGTATGGCCTAAAACTTATCTTTTGTTGGAAACGGACGAAAATTGATGCGCGCGCGGATGTCATCCATATAATCAAAGCAACATGGCCTTATGGCCTTATGAGTAAAAACAGACCTACCGTTTGGGACAGAAGAATCCGCAGGTACACAGCCTTGTCGTACACCTGTACAACTAGCTGGTACACCCTCCTGACACCTCCCTCAGACGTGACACCCCCCTCAGCAGTGTCGCTGTTCATCATCGCCATCTCGTCCTGCTTGACGGCGTTCACCTCCAGCTCGTAGATGTAGAGTTGATAAGAGATGCGGTCCAGAATCTCAGAGTCCTGTCAGCACAAGTACAGGTTATAAGGTACTTAAGAGATGTCATGAAATGATCTAGCCTGTTTTTTTGTTTGTTTTTGTTTGTTTGTATTGCACCGCCGGTAAACCGCCTCATGGCGTAACACATGAGGTTTGTACTGACCAGTACAAGCTTCATATCCGGACATATTTATTTGATCCACTCACAACAGGAAGGACACCTACTCTTTTCTATATGCGTGGTGTGACTTGCGTACTCGAGGTGTGGCTTTTCTCAAATATTTTTTCGATGGACGTCCCTAACCGAAGGTAGGTACTCATTTTCACCTGAGTGAAATGGGGAAAAAAGACTGACCTCCAATCTCCCACTGTTCACATCATCAGCCGTGACGGTGCCGTCTGTCCAGGCCGGCTGCTCGAAGTCCGGGTCATAATTCGAGTCTCCGAAGTGAACTTCGCGCTGAGGGTATCAAAAAGGGTACTGTTACATTAAAGTAATGAAAGCAAGAAGTACTTATCTCCACAAAACATATAGCAAACAAAGATAAACCAACAATACATGACTTACATAATCATCGATTCCGTATAACTTTTCGCACATAACTCTTTACGTATTAATATGTATCAAAAGGTCATGAGATCAAATATGGCTGACAGTGTCCCCTACCATGGCATGGATGGCCTCCCCTGTCAGCGCTATGGTCCAGTTGGTACCGAGGATGTCGTCTGTCAGGGCCTGGACCAGTGTCGTCTGGAACACGTGCGACGGGGGTAGCGCCGGTAGGATCCAGCTGTGATGTTACGGTACTAGCTGCGGTAGATTCTGGAAGGTCCGGCAGGCTTGCGACGGTAGTAGCGGTGGTAGAGCCAGGCAGGTCCGGCAATGGTGTGACGAAGGTAGCGGTGGTAGAGCCAGGCAGGTCCGGGAGGCTTGTGATGGGGGTAGGGGCTGGCAGGTCCGGCAGGCGTGTGATGGGGTTGGCGGTACCAAGGTCGGACAGGTCCGACAGGCGTGCGACCGGGGTGGCGGCAGTAGTGTCTGGCAGGTCCGGCAAGTGTGTGACGGAGGTAGCGGTGTCAAGATCGGACAGGTCCGGCAGGCCGGTGAAAAGGGCGGTGGTTGGTTCGGGCAGGTTCGGCAATAGTGTGACGGGGATAGGGTCGGACAGGTCCGCCAATGGTGCGACGGTGGTAGCGGCAGTAGAGGCAGGCAGGTCCGGCAATGGTGTGACGGGGGTATCGGTGGTAAGGTTTGGCAGGTCCGACAGGCGTGTGATGGGGTTACCGGCGGCAAGGTCCGACAGCGTCCATGTACCGCACATCAGTACGATCATGTACAGGTGAACAGTAGTCTCCATTTCTCAGCGCCAGGTAATGCCGATAGACTAGAGTTTGATCGGGCGGCGTGGAATAACTTGTGCCTCATTTTTCTCCGTTTTTATACCGTTATTCCACCTACATCATGAGTTCTTGGAAACAACTTTGTCGATGTCGCAAGTACAACGTTTGGAGGGTATTCACCGAGCTAACAACACTTCTAGGAATTAGGAATGGCAACACAAGAAATGAGATAACATTTGGCGACAAATATGTATAAATCGGTTGATTCAAACTTTTCTAAAATTAGAATTACTTATGACATGGATATAATTGAGGACCTTCTTGAGTTTCGGAGAAGATATCGTCGAGAAATATAGAAATATCAGCTCCCCATTGTCTGTTGGGGAAAATCAAGAAGATGGACTTCAAAGTACCCGGCAGAAGTGATCCTCTTAGTCGAAGGGCCAAGCATCGAATATTCGATTCTACTTCCGGGTTTTTCTAAAACGGCACAAGATCGAACATCGTTGACACGAGTAGCGCGGGGACGAGAGGCCAGGTTAGCTTGTGACGTTTAACCGTTACCCGCAAAATAAACACCGGGGGTCGGTGATAACGGTGAGATCAAGAAGATAAGGACCAATTTGAGCCATTTTTGTAGCTAAACTTTCAAATATACATGTTTTTCTCCTGATAATTTGGCGAACATTTGGGTCTGACGTCAGGGATTTGTTTAACAGTGGCTTATTTCTAGTCAGTATGCTAGCAACCATACTCTAGACGCTCATGTTTATAAACGGCAACTGTTGTGCAGAAAGTATCTAATGTTGTGTCAGTCCAGAAATAGGGGGTACCAGGTTAGTATTGTGAGGGAATAAACTTGAAGTCGGGTCAGCTATAAACCCGGACTTTTAGTTGCCTCACAACCACACACCATCCACCCTCCCCACCCTAGACCTTCTCCCGTTATATTGATTTATACATATAGCCTGGGGTCCAGCGTTAGTAGCTTTAATCCGCTCCCAACGGTCGCTACCCCGCGGGAGAGGTAGACAGGAAAGTTTGACAAAGCATAGGTATATGGGACAGTGCATTGTTGCCGTACATGATTTTTATACACAACTTTCTAGTGACCACACACTGTGGCCGTGCGATGCCCGCAATTGGACACGGCACAAAAAGGACTGCATACGACACAAATTTCCGGGTGCGGCAGGAAATTTGAGTGGGTACGGCAAAAATCACTGGGCACAGCACGAATTTGTAGCGGGTACGGTACGAATTACTAGCTATAGGTACAGCATAAATGAGTTTTGTGGGGGTGTTATAGAGGCCCGCGCCCAACATCGGTCAGGGCGGAGCCAGTCACTTTCTCGGACAGTGGATTTGGCATTACACAACCTAAATAAAGTCTGTGGTTAACAGGTAAACATGTATATAGTTGAATACTTTATGCACTTTGTGACAGCTCAGTGTCATAACAATCAGCAGATTATTTCCACAGTCACCAAAACCAAAGTTGATCTATATCTGTACGCGTAAAACCCATTACAAACTGAGAATCTCAAAGCTAACAAGACTGTTCTTCACATCATAAACAAAATGTTCAAGTTGACCTGCACCTGTTTACGTCTTTGAGCGTGAACAACTCTAACAAGAGGAGAAGGGGGCTGTTTTATTGTATGAAATCACCGGGAGGACAAACTTATATAATGTTATAGTACAAAACAGCCTTATCGAAATAACCTGAGCGACCGCGTTCCAATGTACAACGCACAAGCAGCCGCGTCTTTAACAGAGTGAACATTACTGCGCCATATCAACCATTTAAATCTACAATAAGCTAAATGATATTGAAGATAATAAGTAATGTTCCTGGAAATCATGGCACACGTTTGCGAAAGGTTTCAGGCACTCTAGGTACTTATGATATCGATTAAAAACAAGACGGACAGGTTCATTGGCTTCATGCTCATGGGGTAGAACGCGCGAGGAGCCGCGTCTTCATAACGGAGTGAACATTTTCTATATGAGTGCTGCGCTCCCCTATATTCAAGTCGACAATAAGCTATATATGAAATAAAAGCCATGGTTTGTTAAAATCAGGTCACGAATTTTCACGATGATTCATGAACTTTACATGTTTACAAAGCCGTTAAACCTTTGACCGCGAAGTTCCATGATTGCACGGAGAGCGACCGCGCGCGTAGGTAGAACGCGCTTGGTGCGGCGTCTTCATAACGGCGTGAACATTTTCAGTATTCTACGTCGTGTACTCAACTATCTAAATCAACATCAAACTACCTACCGATGGAAAGCTAAAGTTTCAGAGAATCAACATACAAATCATAAGAGTGTTACTGAATTCTTGGTGTTTACGACGCCGTGACAAAGATGAACATCAAGTCCCGTGAGGCTGCTGCGCTGACGCGTTCGAATTGTGTTCGGAACGCGCGAGGCGCCGTGTCTTGTTTTTCAACAAAGTGAACATTTTCTATACGAGTGCTGCGCTCCGGCCCCTGTTTTCAAATAAACAATAAAGTATATATCAAATGAAAGGTAAGGTTTCTGAAAATCAGCACAGAGATTTTCAAGAATATTCATGAACGCTAAATACCTGCTGCAAGCCATCAACAATGGCGTAAAATACGCAATGTTCAGTGGATGATTTTTTATAGTATGACTCATTTAACACCAATAAGTTGGCTACCGGTGGGCGCACCAATGCTTGTTTTTTAAGCACGCCAAATTTCATGGACCTGCAGTCAACCAACTTTCTGCTAGGAGTGTTAAAGTAGAGCCTACTTGAGGGTATTTTCACGGGAGGGGCGCGTTACGTCGTTTTAGCGTTTTAACAAAATAAGCGTGTTCTAGAGCGTTGGCCCTTCGACTCTTGTCAAGTAGGCGTTCGAGAGGCCGATATCGATTATTTGGTTTATCGTCAGTTTCGGTACGCACACTGACTGTTCATGTATTTTAGTTAGTAGTGATCGTGATGTGTTGTCTCTTCCTATACTGGGACTGACACATATACATTTGTTTACTCCCAAATAAGGAAACAAAACTAACAGTCCGTAAAAAGTCTTCCTTGTTCTTAGAAAGAACGCACCCCACCTTGAGGTGACGTATTTTCCACTTCATGTCAATACATGTACAGACTGACTCTTACATAGGACGCAACTTACTTCACCTAAATCCGCAGGGTAACATATACCCGGGATTTTTAAAAAACGGGATATTTAGGGATATTTGCATACTAGATGCAACATCAGTTATGCCTCCAGAAATGAGCACTTGACAGACTACAAGTAACGTATTCAGAACACTAAAAGAAACTTCGATAACCCTGCATTCGAAGACGACAACGTCAAAAAACCTAGCTTTCCATCCCAGAATGTAACAGACTGACCTCGTTAAGGGAGGATTTGAACTGCGGTGTTCGTTCGCCGGAACCGTAGCCGTGCGGAACTTAACGGCCGGTTCGTCGTGATTTTTACTTCACCTTTTAAACAAATTGGAGCAGTAAGTACTTAATGTAGGCATATCGGATTCTAGCTAGATTCCTGATGTCCAATTCCTTTTCAAGCTCAAACACTTCAACATCGTTAACATTACAGTTGAGCTCAAGTGGCAACTTCATTTCATGTCACTACTTCCTGCATTGCACACTTCATTGAAACCAACAAACAATTGACCAAACTGTAATGTCTGTGTTTACACCATGTAAGTCAACAACATGGTCATTCATTTGTCAATGAGTAACTCGGTAGTGGTTAGGGTCAGTAGATAAGATAACCCTGCAGCAACCGATCGACAGATCAAATATCACTGGTCCCTGGATCAATTTGATTGATAAATACGAGAAAGAGAAAACTAATTTGTAGCCCCTAATGTTTTCTCACTTTAGGCCGATGAGACAAAGATTCAAATTTTGCATAGGTACTTCTACGTTAGTGGCTAACGCTATTACGAGACTTATTCCTACGATGACCATGGCGGAAGAACATGGATCCGACGGGCCGAAATTATCGGAGATTTTTGAGCGAGGGTGGAAAATTCAGAGGGATGTAGAGAAAAGCGATGAACCGACGGGATCTCCAAAGTTACAGGTATAAACTGAGGATTTTTGTTTTGTTTTTCCACCTTCAATATGCATGCTGCAAGTGTTTTCATTTGTGCCCCTTTGTTGTTGCTGCAAGATGCAAGATGAAATGTCAAATGTTGACATTTAATGTAATTCCCACAAATAGATTGTAGATTACAGATATCGAATTGGCAGTGCAAAGAGACCTCATTAAACAGATAATCTTTAACCAGTACCACGTTGTCATGATCTCGCATCTCTTGACCGTTGGGGCAACACAGAAGACCTGGCAACCAGTTTTCTCCACCCTTCTCGGTTTTCTGTTTTTCTTGGTGTTTCACTTTGTGTCATGTCTGTCCATTCTCTGCCATTATCCTCCCATCGTTTCCATTGCCTTGTATTGTAACAGTGGGGTTCAAGCGCCACCAACTGACCTATCTAACGGGTCTGGACCTTTTACTAGCGGTTATGGCATGTGGCCTTTGGACTGGCGGGCCCAGGTTCGATCCCTGGGAGCCAGGAGTCTGTTTCTACTTGCCTCTTGTGTTTCAGGCTACGCCTTTGATTCCTCCCTGGACGGTTCTTGTTGTTCCTTGCATGTGATCAAATCACCACAAAATAGATTGATTCAGAATCGTCTGCTTTCTTTCTCCATCAAACAGGACCAAGTGAAATCAGGGATGGGTCTCCTGGACCAGGCTGCACACATGGTGAGGGAACTCCAGCTGTTCAGCGAGAACGAGGAACTACAGGAAGTGACCACATGCAATATCAGGTCAGACTTCTCTCCAGCTTCATGAAGTTTTTAGACCAATTGACAGTTCCAAGGCTGCAGTACCATCATGGATTACTATGTGGTACTTCAGTACTGCTGAGTACTGCCTCAAGGTTCTGGTTCGGAATTGTTTTGACCGGATGGCTAAAGAGTGCGTTGAAGATAAGACGCAAATCCTACTTTTTCTCGTTAGTTTTGGCTCCAGATTTTTCGGCTATCGCTATAGCACTGTGTAATCTTTGATATTTCCTGAAAGACCCGATCTTCGTAGCGTTTTACGGTTTCTGAGTTTTGGTCGTCCGCGAAGGCTTCCTGGTATTAGTGCGCGATGACGGTAACGCGGCCTTGTCGCCTGATTACCCGACTTGTGCGTTCTATGTGCGTTTTCAAACGGTTTTGCATGGTTTCGCACCATCGGGGATTGCGGAAAACGTATCCTACCGATTTTTTTTCATTTTTCCTAATTGCACAGTCAGAATGATGACCATTATTCCCATATCAGTCATTATCCTAGCAAAACTCTTATTTTCCTTCCAGCGGCCTTAGAAGAATGCCCTAAAAATAGCAGTTTTTGGGGATGAAAATTGCTTGAAATGACGGTTTTCACCAAAAATTACGTTTCACAGAAAATATCAAATTCGTCTGTCGCTCGAATGCAAGGAAACCCTATCCATCGGAAACATTGAATTGCTCGAAAAAGGATCATTTGGAAAAGCGCTTGCCTTTCTGGGAACGAGTCAGGTTGGCCCCAAAATGTGAAAAAAAACCTCCGAACCGAGACCTTCACACATTTCACTGTGTACTGATAACCCTGCCTGTTCCAGATACCTGCTGCTGCCTGCCCTGATGAGTGACCTGACTATGAGACACATGGGGGAGGACAGGCTCGCTCTGGTGCAGAAGGCCAAGGTATGTCTCACAAGTGTTTTGTAATGTGCGGAAAAGTTTGGTTGTTTCAAAGTCTGAGAATGGCTTAGGTGGCCTTAAGCGCCTATTGTAGGCATTACTGATTCTCCAAGCAGAGATTCAGTTGGGGGGTAGAGGTGGCTATTACATAAACCCCCCTGCCCCAAGACTGAACATCTGCTTGGAGAATAGGCTTTACAGTGGATGTGTGATAGAATTTTATTTTACTTGAGGTGAAAGGTACCATTATTAAGCATTATTCTTTTATTGAATTGAACTATTGATTCCTTTCTTTTTCACAGGATTATCTGACAGAGTTCCTGAAGGTCTGCAAAGCTTATGGTGTGACTTCAGAGGTGAGCAGAATAAAGACTATACCATTGATGACTGGGTGTGGCAGATTGTGACAAATCTCTATAACTGGGTGACAATCTAGGGTCCTGTTAGAATGATATATACCTGTAGGTCACAAGTAAAGATGGTTTATTTGGGGATTCTGCATTTTGCCTTCAACAGCTTCTCTGTTGATGTGTATCGTTTGCCTTACGTTAATGTTCGATTGTCTGTATGTCATGCAATTTGTAAAGTGCCATGGATTTCTATGCACATTGAATGTGTTGTGTCTACTTGGTGTAGAGAATTTTTGAGGGTGACTGCTATACCTTGGCTTACCCGGGTTGTGTTATACAGGAGTACCAGTCTGGTGACTCCAGTAAAGCTGGTCCTACAGACATGGCAGCCATGTCCAGACAGAGGGAGGCCACCATCGCTCGCTTCAGACAACAGAAGGAGAACGAACAGAAACTGGAGGCCATGAGGGTTTCCATGGAAACAAGAGGAGAGGATGACGAAGTACAGGTGATGAAGATATTTGTATTTTTGTAAGCTTAAAATGACAGATTTGACAAAAATTAACGACATGGGTTTCCAAACAATTAAATGGGTGTACCAGAAAAAAATTCAAAGCTGGAGACAGCCCTATATACTAGACAAAAACAATGTAATATGATATAATTATAGCATAAAATCTTCATGATACATGTAAACTTTGACTTGTGAGCTACCTATACTGATATGTTCATTTCATTTCACTAGTGTTATCATTTGTATCATTCATATGCATATTAAAGAATTATCACAATAGGTAGGCTCCACCCTTGAGGTGTGGCCAAAAAATAGACATCTATGTTCCTGATAACACACAATGAGTAACAAGGTTCTTTATTCACAAGCAAGACCTATAATAACAGCCAACGTTTCTGTGACCGTTTGTCACCTTCCTTACAGGGGGATTCTTAACATGTGGGATCCCGTGAATTAAGAACCTTGTTATCCTATAACTCTTGATGAAGTTAACTATTCATGGGCAGTGGAAGTCTGTACTGTAGTCCTGTTCTGAAATGCTTTTTTCATTTGTCTTTTCTCTTCTTGCCCAGTACAGCGTGAGTATTACACATTACAGCTCCAGAAATGGGTCCACTCCGCCTTCAGAGAGCTGTCCAGTATAGACCAGGAACTGGAGATCTTACACATGATGGCCAACAGGAAACAAGGAAAACAAGATTCACAACCACAGGAACAGAAAAAGGCAGAGCCACATAAGTAGTAAGGAAGCCAAACCAGACGAAAATTATGCAAATGAGGATGCAAATTTTCGTCTGGTTTGGCCTCACCCAAATGCAAATTAGTACCCCTTCATCCAACGTTATGCAGCAAATTTTCGCCTGAGTTGGCCTCAACCAAATGCAAATTAGTACCTCTACCCAAATGCAAATTAGTACCCCTTCATCCAACGTTATGCAAATGAGTTCGCCCCCTCAGACCAAAATTATGCAAATTAATACCTATGCAGATGAGTTTAGAGTAGGATGACATAAAAGCAGAGTGTATGGAGGCGACTTTTGCAGCTGAGCCTTTATCGTCTTGGGGGCTTCATCGAGACATGGCCAAAGCAGACATTGAGTGGATTTTACATCATTTATTACATTACAAGACTGAGGGGTCATTCGAACCTGCGGAATGGGTACAAGGCACCATGCGGGAATCTACCGTGTTGAGGATTTACAATCTAGTGGAGGAACTACACCATCGGTGGAGAGACATTTTAGAGGAATTCATGGCTGTTTCCGAGGGAAATGTCGCGACCGGTTTAAAACATGTTGTGGAATACGTTTTACAGTCGGCAAATCATTGGGGACGGATCCTCACGGCCATGGGTTTCACCGTCAGTGTGTGCGCGGAACTGGTGAATAGATCATGGCCGCATCATCTGATATGTCTACTAATGTCGGACGTGTCTACACTAATTTATCACCAGGCAGGAGAGTTTATCAACCAAGCTGGTGGTTGGAACGACGTGTTAACGACACATAGGAGGAGTAATTCGAGATGGCTCAAAATGTTTGTTACAGCAATATGTGGATTCATGTCTGCAAGGGTTTGTGTGTTCGTTGCGCCATTGTAAACAGAACTTGTCACAAACGGATTTGACTCGTGGGCAGAATGATGATATGAGTAAAACAAATAAATGATTATCTTAAAGACAAACGCGTCTGTCATCGATCGTGTACTACAGACATAGTTCTATGTATTGTAAGACAAGACAGTCAGGACAACTGACAAGAGCAAGTTTTACAAATTGAAGATTTTAATCATACCTTATGAAAACTTCACAGTCAAAGAGAAAGTTTCTACCGTCCAAGTCTGCGCTAGGTTTCTCTACAGTTAACACTACAAAGTATATGAAAAAAGAGACAGGAGAGACTGACTACTCAGACTACTGCACCCGTGCTCGCTTAGACGGGGGAGTTCCAAAGTCATCATCATCGTCTCTATCCTTCCGCTTTCCTTCATGATACCCCCCACATGAACACCCTTTAATGAAATCTAACATGATAACATCATCATCTGTATCGCTATGGCTATCGATGACAATAACTGATTCACTATCGCTGTCATCATCATCGATTACTATGATGGGGGGTGATGGCGGTGCTACCTCCACTGCCGCGGGCGCCTCAGCTGGAACCTCCATCGCCGCAGGTGCCCCAACTGCAACGCCTATCGCCGCAGGTTGGTCAGCTGGAAGGTCAATCAACGCAGGTGCATCAGCCCAGGACGCCCAGATGATCTCCAGAAGATCTGTGTAGAGCTGGTCCACCTGCTCGGCTCCAGCAGCGATGGCTTCGGCTGTCTCATCACTCACAGGTCCCACCACATTGATATTAACTATTGGGCGGTCGTTGGTGTCCCCCACGAGATCGCTGAGCAACCCAGGCATGTACGCGGGCATGGCTCCTATAGAAAATCAAGGAAAACAAAACAATTTGAAGAATACTGAAGTTTTTCTCGCATGCTGGCACTAATATTCACCCACATGCGCTTTGAGAAAAAATCGCCAGCCGGCACTAATTTACAGTGGTAGATGTACTTTTACAACGAATCGCCAGCCGACACTAAAATTCACCCCCACATGCGCTTTGAGAAAATATCGCCAGCCGGCACTAATTTACAGTGGTACATGTACTTTTACAACGAATCGCCAGCCGGCACTAATATTCAACCCACATGCGCTTTGAGAAAAAATCGCCAGCCGGCACTAATTTACAGGGGTACATGTACTTTTACAACGAATCGCCAGCCGGCACTAATATTCATCCCACATGCGCTTTCACAATGAATCGCCAGCCGGCACTAATTCTCAGTGGCACGAGCAGTTTGAAAACTTATCGCCAGCCGTCGCTTTTCACTGAACCTTTCGTGGAACACAGTGCCAGCTGGCATGAATATGGCCACTTTGCGAACTTTCCCCCGACCCTACTGCGATAGTATAACCTAGATAGAATCTAGTCGATGATATGGAATCGTTTTTTGTAGACCTGCACTTTAGACAGATTCACAATAAAGCGCTAGCTTAACGTTGCAAGATACAATTCTATCACACCACAATGTAATTCCAGATTACGAGTCACAATGCAAAACAGCTCTAGCTTATTTCATTCTTCTTTTCTAGAGATACTTTTTAAACGGCTCAACAGATCAAACACACAAACATGAAAAAGAAGGTAGTTTACTAACCTCCCGCTGCAACTCTATCCAAATCCGCCAACACGAAATCTACAAGTTCTATAGATGCGGCGGGGTCTGAAAGCAAGTCGTTCAAAGCCTCTATCTCTTCGATGGTGACGAAAGCCGACATGATGACTGTTTGTTGCAGTGGTTGTCGTTCTATGCTGCCCCGGTGTGACTGTTAAAGACGGACCTATCCCTCCTCATTTATATTATCTGAGGCTATTGTTATCTTTCTTCCCTGCCCCTTCGGGAATTGAAAATGTGCTGACAACGCATTTTTTAAAAAGATGACACTGCAAAAATAGTTATATCTCTGATGCCTGTGTCCATGGTGATGGCCCGGTCACGACGGTCACCCCCAGGTCAACCAGTTTTAAAAAACGCTGTTTTTTGCTTTATGATGCAACATTTTAAGCACCACACATCATTAACCGAAAGCGGGTAAAACTATACATCTATACAGTGATTTTTATCGGGTCTTTCTACTCAGATCATCCAAACGCAGTGAAATTTGTATCATCTATTGTTCCAACTGTAGCGGCGTTGTCCATGGCAACCACCACTTCTGTCACACGTGCAAAAAGTGCTGACACAGGGAAATATTTCAATCCCCATCTGTCATAACCGTGGAAACGAACGGGTCACCAACAGGTCAACACAGGTCAGCACGGGTCAACATTTAACATCTAGTTTTAAAGACGTACACACACGCGCGAGCGCGCGCGCGCCACACAAACACACATACACACACATACTTTCACACACACGTACACATGAGTTTAAAGCAAAGCATACAAACAGCTTTAGACGTTAAAACATGAGTGAATGCATTTGAATTTTTTTCAACTGAGACTTCACCGATAAACCGTTGCCATGGTAACTTACAGTTGTCATGGTAGCTAACAGTTTGCAGGTGCAGGAAGAATGTGCAGATTCAGCTCCCAAAGGATGAGATATGCGTCCCTTTGTTAGAAAATTTTCACAAAGGAGATGCCGACAACTGGCTGGGTATAAAAGGTCGGCAAAATCGCGTAGAACTTAGAACATCCTTCGACGAGCCATCAACAAGACAACAGCATGAAGGGACGAAAGCGGTCTCTGCCTGAGGGAATTCAACCTCCGACCAAGAGGGCACGAACAAAAGCGTGAGTTTGCTTCTATTGTTGACCCTCGGCGTGCTCGTTTGCTTGCATTGTTGACCCGCGGCGCGCGAATTTTCTTAGTTTGCCTGTATTGTTGACCCCTCGTGCGGCAAGGCTATTGTCTTACGGTTGCAGTGGTGGACAATGCATGCGAAAGAATGTGTACGTTGCGATCTCTAGAAAGCTTTTTCCCCGTTTCAAAACGTTTCCATATCATCGAGTAGATTCTATCTAGGTTATACTATCGCAGTAGGGTCGGGGGAAAGTTCGCAAAGTGGCCATATTCATACCAGCTGGCGCTGTGTTCCGCCGAGGTTCAGTGAAAAGCGACGGCTGGCGATAAGTTTTCAAACTGCTCATGCCACTGAGAATTAGTGCCGGCTGGCGATTCATTGTGAAAGCGCATGTGGGAGTGAATTTTAGTGCCGGCTGGCGATTCGTTGTAAAAGTACATGTACCCCTGTAAATTAGTGCCGGCTGGCGATTTTTTCTCAAAGCGCATGTGGGTTGAATATTAGTGCCGGCTGGCGATTCATTGTGAAAGCGCATATGGGGGTGAATTTTAGTGCCGGCTGGCGATTCGTTGTAAAAGTACATCTACCACTGTAAATTAGTGCCGGCTGGCGATTTATTCTCAAAGCACATGTGGTGTTGTACGTTAGTACCGGCTGGCGATAATCCCCCAAACTGCACACGTAGTTTCTAATGGTCTATCATTCGTGCAGTTACAGTCCACCGAACGATGCAGAGCATGATCGACCCACGTTAGATGATGAACAATAAGTACAAGATACACTCAATTTTTCTCCTAGTTAGGGGGAAAGTGCAAATTTTGAGTCGTTACTGAACATAGAGCATTAGGAAATAGCGGAAATAGCGAAAATTACTCTGGAAGAGTTTGAAAGTGCACATTTTCACGTTGAAGAAAATGACACGTCATGGCTGCAAGACAAACGCCCTTTGACCCCTGACCCCTAGGTCACCGGACTTCCGGGTTTGACGTAGCGAGGTTGTACTGTAGAATTCTCGACCAAGGAACGCTCTTTTTCCACAGAATCTGTAGTATTAAGCTCCCTAAACACGTATCTGTGTGTTAACCTTGACAATTGACAGTTAAAACTGGAACTTAACCGAATACACGAGAAAATTTTCGTGCAGACAAGGCGAGAGCCTGGCGATACGTCATGGTCGCAAGGCAAACGCCTTTTGACCCCTGACCTCTAGGTCACCAGACTTCCCGGTTTAGTGCCGGCTAGCGATGCATTAAGTGTTTCACAAACTGTACGTGTAGTTCTTAATGGTCTATCATCATTTGTACCGTTCTACAGTCCGCCAAACGATGCAGAACATGGTCGACCCACGTTAGATGATGAAGAACAAGTACAAGATACACTAAATTTTTCTCTGAGTCAGTGGGAAAGTGCAAATTTCGATCGTGAAGAGTCTTTACTGGAAATCGAGCATCAGGAAATAGCTGAAATAGAAAAAATAACTCTGGAAGAGTTTGAAAGGGCACATTTTCATGATGAAGAAAAAGAACTCGGTGCAGCCCATCGAGACAACGCTCAAGATGTTGCAGGACCGTCATGGGCGTCTGAACCACCACGACAACCTGACGGAGGGGGAGGAGGTGCATCCATTGTTCAAGATGGTGCAGGTCCTACCAGATCTTCTCAAGAGGGTGAAGAAGAGGATGGAGAGATGGAAGCAGACGACAGGTGTTTCGTCATAAGAAAGATTCGACAGAAACCAGTCAAAAAATTCAACACGAATCAAGTTACACTAACTGCTGCGCTAAAGGAGAACGCAAACCTGACAGATATAGACGCTATCCTGACTGCACAGCATCAACTATTTGAAGATATGTTACGCTATGTAGATGATAAGTTGAAAGACACTGATTTGGTGCGACTTATCATTAGCTCTGACAGTCTCGATAGTTGTGTGTCCACAGGACTTATGGAAAAACGTCTTATGTCTTCAGAACTTTGTCTTTCACAAATTGAACGAGTAATGGTAAGTCATAAGGACTTCTCCTTGGATGATTCATTCTTTGCAGATTTAGTCACTGTTCAGTTACCCGAAAGGGGGAGTGGTAGAAACAGTAATGGCACAGGTAGTGGTCGCTTTTCGCGTCCCTTCTACGCTAACATCGACAAGTATCTGCAACATAAATCGTGCGTCATCCAGATTCGAAACAAGGACGAATTATGTTGCGGTAGAGCCTTGGTGGTGGCTCAAGCTCACATACATAAGAATGATCCCGACGTGAAATGGAGCAGCATACGTCAGGGTTGCAAAATCCAGGGAAAGCTAGCCAGACAGCTGTACCGAGCAGCAGAGGTAGAGGAAGGGCCGTGCGGGTTACCCGAAATACAACAGTTTCAAGATTACCTGACCGATTATCAAATCATTGTTGTAGACCTTAACCTGATGAACGAGATTACATTTAAAGGCCCAGACAGAGAACGAAAGCTTATCCTGTACCTGGTGCATGGCCATTATCATGTCATAACTAGTATGACAGCCTTTGTCGAGCGCTCTTATTATTGTTGGGGGTGCAACGTTGGCTACAGCGATAAAAGGAAACACAGATGTGTGAACGTCTGTTGGATCTGCGAGAAGACAGGTTGTCTCGCGTCTGATCAGTGGACTTACTGTGACAGGTGTAACCGCAATTTCAAATCACAGCAATGCTACGATAACCACAAGATTGCACCTGTCAGTGGTAGGGGCATGCAGCCTCAAAAAAGTGTGTGCGACAGGGAGTACAGGTGTAAGAACTGCATGAGGATTGATGTTCGAGGTGAAGAGCATGAGTGTTATAAGCGGAAATGTCAACACTGCTCAAAAAAGGTAGATTACGATCACATTTGCTTCTTACAACCATGCAAAAGGGATGAAGATCAAATGATAGCAAACTTGAGCGCCGTAGAGGAGAGGGAACGCAAACGTTTGAAAGATACTGAGACTAACACAGAGAATGAGGACGACTTCATGGAGATGGGCATGGATGATAATGAAGACTATGAAGATGTCGACCACAGTGGCAACTATGGAACGCAGAATACATTCCAACTCATACATCTTGACAACGGTGAGATCGTGCAGGCTATCGTTACTGAGACCGAGAAGGATTTCGAGGCAAATTTTGGGAGACATACAAGGAAAAGGGATCGTTTTCAAAAGTTGATAGAAGAGGGACAGCAGACAGAAGAAGAAGAGGGACAGCAGACATCAGAGGAAGAGGAAGCAGATGAAGAAACGGAGACTCTCCTTGAAGGTGATGAGCCGATTGATGAAGAAGTCAGTGATGCAGAGAGTCCTGACGAACGACCGGACGAAGGAACAAATGGAAAGAAAGCAAAGCAGAGACAGGAGCATAGGATATACACTTTTGACTTCGAATGCGCCATAGGTGATGACGGCCTGCATCAACCACTCTGCGCGGTCGTGAAGGAAGAAGAGCAAAAGCACGTCTACATTTTCAGAGGGAAAGACACCTGTCATCTCTTTTGTCAATGGATTTTTGACAATAATCACAGGAATTCTACCTTTATTGCCCACAATTTTCGTGGTTATGATGGTATTTTCCTCGTCAAGTACTTACTGGAAAGTGGGGTTAAACCTGAGATCATTTACAATGGTTCGAAAATCATGACCCTGACGATCCCGCGCATGTGCATTAGATTTATAGACAGCTTCAATTTCCTACCCATGGCCCTCGCAAAATTCCCCAAGACCTTTGGGTACACAGATATCTCCAAAGGGCATTTCCCACACTTCTTTACCTCCATGGAAACACTTGACTACAAAGGCCCAATCCCCGATCTGAAATATTACGGTGTCGATAACATGTCAGTAGAGAAAAGGGAGGCATGTATGGCCTTTCATGCCGAAAAGGTTAGAGATGGATACGAATTCGATTTCAAAAAGGACATGACACAATACTGTGTTACTGACGTTCTCGTCCTGGAGAGAGGAGTGCTGAGTTTTCGTGACATCTTTATACGTGCAACCAATGGAATCAACCCTCTCGAGCACTCTCTAACCATTGCTTCGGCATGTAACCTTGTCTTTCGCACCAACTTCTTGCAGAGAGACACGATAGGGATTATTCCAGCGAATGGGTACAGACATTACGAGCTCCAGAGCAAGGAAGCTATCGACTGGCTTAACTTTGTCGCATACAGAGACCACATACAGATTCAACATGCCAAAAACGGAGGAGAGAAGCGAGTGTGCGGGAGAAAGGTAGACGGATTCTGTGCACAGACCAACACGGTATACGAATACCATGGCTGCTTTTATCATGGGTGTAAGAAGTGCTACGAACCGTGGGTCACTAACCCTGTGAACAGTTTGAAGATGGGGCAACTGTATGCCGATACCTTAAGGAAGAGACGGATCATAAAAGGGGCGGGGTACACGTACGTCGAAATCTGGTCTCACGACTTCGAGAAGTTGAAGGAGCAGGATGTAGCCTACCCACCATACAAGACACTCACCCTCCAGTCGGCCACGACACCAGGTGAAAAGGATGGGGTAAGCCCAATGGATGTCAGAGAAGCTTTCTACGGTGGGAGGACTAACAGCTCAACATTGTATCATCAAGTGACCGAAGGCCAGAAGATATTTTATGTAGATTTTACCAGCCTGTATCCCTGGACAAACAAATATTGCAATTACCCTATTAAACACCCGATTGTCATCACGGACAATTTCGATGACCTAAGCAGCTATTTTGGAGTCGTCAAGTGTAAGGTGTTGCCACCAAGGCAGTTGTACCATCCCGTGCTACCTGATAGAGTGGATGACAAACTAATGTTCCACCTGTGTCGATCCTGTGCTGACACAAGGCAAACGCCACCGTGCCTCCACTCTGACGAAGAACGTGCCTTCATTGGATCGTGGGCTACCATTGAATTAGAAGAAGCAAGACAGAATGGATATCAGATCCTCCAAATGTACGAGGTACATCATTTTACAGAATCATCAGACAGTTTGTTCAGAGAGTATGTGGACACATTTTTACGATTGAAGCAGGAAGCAAGTGGATGGCCACTGTCTGTGAGAACAGCCAGTGAAGAAGACAGACCCGCAGCAGAAGAACGCTACCTGAAAGATTACGCAGAGAATGAAGGCATCATGTTGAATAGAGACCAGATTGCAATCAATCCAGGTATGAGAGCCTTGGCCAAGCTCATGTTGAACAGCTTTTGGGGGAAATTCGGGCAACGCAACAACTTCGTCCAGACAGAATTCGTCTCTTCACCTGCCAGGTACTTTGAGCTCCTAGGGTCCTCCAAGTATGAGGTACAAGACGTAAACGTTGTCAACGACCACTTAGTGGAGGTGAAATACAGACACAGACGAGAGTTTATCTCTGATCCCCCCCACACGAACGTCTACCTTGCCATTTTTACTACGGCGTTTGCTCGACTGAAGTTGTACAAGTCTCTGTCACAGTTGGGTGAAGCTGTGCTTTATTATGACACAGATTCCATTATCTACAAAAGTAATGGGGAAAACATGCTCCCGCTGGGAAATTATCTAGGTCAGTTCACTAATGAATGTGAGAACGACGGGGGGTACATCACAGCGTTTTGCAGCGGGGGGCCTAAGAACTACAGCTACACCACTGCCAGTGGAAAGACCGTTACAAAAGTGCGCGGATTTTCGCTCAATTTCCGGAACCAACAGCTGATCAACTTTGATGTGATGAAAAACATGGTGTTGGGCAATGGACCCGAAACAGTTGACATTGTGGATGAACACAAGATCACCAGAGATAAGCAAGCAAAAACTATAGTGAGCAAACGACAGGTGAAACGCTACCGACTGGTCTATGACAAACGCGCCATAATGCCGAACTTAACCACACTCCCCTTCGGGTACTGATCAAACTAATGTGAATAAGATCGATTATATGTGATAATATAATGTTGCATGTACATTATGTTCCTTAGCTAGAGGACGTTTCATTTGTTTTCACGAATGTACAGTGTGACTCAGTGCAGTAACAATACGTTGTTGTATGGTTAATGTATATATGTTTTTTATTGTTGGATGGCATTTCAGCACCATGTTTTTTCATGATCATATGGTATAATAAAAGTTAAGCTACGAATCCTTTGCTTCAGTCTGTGTCTTTGTGTGTGTGTGTGCGTGCGTGCTGAGTGACTGAATGCTTTAATACACATTTATAAATAGAGTTGTCACTACAAGATTGTTCCATTGTTTCATTCGGTATCATGGATGCAAGACTCCATCATCCGTTCCGGGCAATCCTAAGTGGTTGTTCTGGATCTGGTAAATCTTATTTTGCTCAAAAACTGTTGACGTCCGGAAGCGAATGGATAAACCCAGGTCCATTTGAACACGTGGTGTGGTGTTATTCAGAGTTTCAAGAAGACCTTCACCGTCAGCTGACTGCGAAATTGGGTCCAAATGTTCAACTTGTAGAAGGTCTCCCAAACAATTGGGGTGACGTCACGAAGCCTGGACTACGTAACGTCATCGTACTCGATGATCTCATGCATGAATGTGCTAGAGATAGCGATCAAAGAGTTACAAAATTATTCACCAGGGCTAGTCGTCATAGAGGCATATCGGTCATATTATTGGTGCAAAATCTATTCTATCAGGGGCTTAGAACCATCAGTCTGAATTCTAATTATCTCGTGCTGTTTAAGTCACCGCGAGATCAGAGTATGGTAGTCTCTCTAGCCAAACAGATGTTCCCTGGACAAAGCAAATTCCTGCAAGAATGTTATGAGGATGCAGTTAATAGGACGACTCATGGGCATCTCTTTCTTGACCTACATCCCGATTCCCCCCAAGACCTACGCGTCAGGACCGACATGCTGACGCCACGTCCCTACGTCTACCTGAGAAAACGATAAAACACACTGTTATCCTCACCTATCTCTCATTTGGTCTCGAGATGTCGAAGCGGTTACATCGTCACGCAGACTGCCTGCGTGTATTGAGCAAGGCCAACCCCAAACTACGGAAAGCCATTCTGTCTTCTGTACCCAACGATCTTTTAAAATCTATTTGTGACTGTTCACACAACGTCCTGAGTGGGAACATTCGTCTCACACCAGGACAAAAGAGAGGACTGTCCCGACACAAGAACACTCTGCGTCAGCTTAGCGACAAGAAGATTCCACTGTCCAGGAAAAGGCGGACTTTGATCCAGAAGGGTGGCTTCCTGTCACTCCTACTTAGCCCCATTATTTCAGCAATCACGTCCCTATTTGGCGGGAGAAAATAACCGACAGGTTCGACATGGAGCACGGTAGAAAGATGGCACTTGTCCCTCAAGAACTACTTTCAACGATCCAGGCTAAACAACAGGAAGAGATGACTCCTATGGTGAAACAGGCGTTGGGTATCGATTCCGAAATGAAAACAATCATGTCGCGTCAAGATCTCCCCGAAGATGAGAAAGCGGCCCTTTACCAACAACTCCTGCAGCGTTATTTAACGTACAGGGACAAACGACGCGCTGAACCCGTCAGCGTCAGGTTGGTAACGTCGAACCCTGCCTCTGCGACCGCCGAAATCACCACTACAGATGTCGAGACCACCACCTCTCCTGGTACCGTCTCGACTAATGGTAAAGAAGACCATGCCATATTGGAAGCGTTTCCCAAGTCCATGAAAGCACGTGCACGACAGTTGCTCAACATCATCAAACACAAGGGAGGTGACGTCCTTGATTACAACCAACACGGGGAGCTACTCTACAATAAACAAGTTGTTCCCGGATCCCAGATCTCAGACCTCATAAGAGATGTGATTCAGCGGAGAAAGGATTTTAACCCTGCAGGGTGGCAATCTTTCAGCAAGGGTCTGGCACAGATCAACACCCCCGAAGCACCCATCCGACACCCAACTCGACTGGCTGTGATTCAACATCACAAGACACGAGCTGCCCTAGGTGACAGTCTATCGATCGAAGGTGAAGATGATGATGACATTGTGCCGACGCCTCTTCCTAAACGACGTCGTGTTCCAAAACGGATTCCCGCAAATAGGGCAAAGGTTCTCATACCGAACCCTGCAGCTGCTTCGTCTTCGAAACAGTCCTTTATGGAAAGTTCGTGGAAGTGATCACATCAATGTTATTGAATAAAGTTATCTGTAATTTGATCATAAACACTGTCTTGTAACGACTCTTTTCTACTTGTTACGTGTGTGTGTGTGTGTGTGTGTGTGTGTTTTGTACAATTGATAATGGAAGAATAAGAGACGACACCATTTGTCATACGTCCAACTGCCATACTCGTAGAGGGCTTGTGTGAACTGACCGATATACGTTTTGATAAGATTTATTCGTTATAACATTCTACATCTACCACATCAGTTGATATATTTGCATGTATGCGTTCTACAACTACAACATAAACATGTGATACTCGAGTTAGGTATAGATCGTCTACCGCAACGCATGACTGAAGTCGTGTAGGGTGCGGGCAATCTGTGACAAGATGTGACCCAAGTCAACGACAGGAATGTCAATGTTAAAATGTTCCTCTATAAATTCGGCTACGGATACATCATTCAGTTCTAGATTCTGACTAAACATATCCACTATGCTTCTCAATGGGATATGTCTACATCTATGTAGCAGGTAAAACAGACAGTGCTGACCACATGTCGTGGAAAAGCTAGCTTGAATCTGACGTTCATTTCTAATCCAGGGAAGACGAGAATTTCTACGCAAAAACAGTTCTATAGAACGAGGGTAATCTTTGGGTGACATCCCGTAGCTATCGAAAAATTCTCCTCGTTTATCCTTGTCAAAGTAAATGGCCAGCCAGTGCTGTCCTGGCTTTCCGCTGGGGTCAGTGTTCACGACGTAAGCGCTTGGATAATCTGGCACACGTGTCGGTAGTTGGTCTGCTGCAAAGACCCCGCGAGCGTAGGAGGATGCCTTCTCGTCACTTTTAAGCACACTGTAGATCTGTTTTGTGTTCATTCTTAGTTGCTGTAGTCGAACGTGACGCCCCTCTGTCTGTCGATCTCAAGGAGGTTGTCGAACTCTGCGAAGATCAGGACGACGACTGTTTGTTGTAGAGCCTTGGCAAAGTGCAGTTCCAGTCTTAGGTTGCCTTGTCTGACCAGATTGTAGTGATCTCCGCCTAGACACAGATCGGGAGTGAGATCGTAGGCATAGATAGAGTACCCCTTGTCAAAGTCCTGTCTGGTAATCTGGTTCCCGGAATCCTGCCCCAGCTTTCCGATTGGTCCGAAGAGGTTGAAGTAGGACCTGATGAAATGTCCTCCTTCAAAGTTTGGCGTCAAAGCCTTGTGTGGTACCTCGCGCCCGTCAATGCACAGACTGATGTAGTTCAGGTCGAAGTGTTGGAAGTTGTACGGGTTGGTCCCATACGTCCCTTGGAAGTCGACGTTGCTCACCAGAGCAATGGCCATCCGTTTGGGGATCTGACCCAGAAAGAGGTTGTCGTTGGACACCGTGTGGTTTCCCTGAGGAATAGTGAAGGGTTTCACCTGGATTCTCCTCAGAGGGTATTTGGCGCTCTCTCTGTTCAGCCGGTTTTCGATGGACAGTTGGTAGGTTGATAGCAGGTTGACCTTTCGGAGAAACAGGGCTGCTGAGGTGATGACAACTTTGTACTGCTTGTTTTGCTCTGGCGACAGCAAGTTGAACTGATGTTTTGATCGATGAAGCTTGATTTTTAAGTCTACCTTGTTCAGAAGGTAGCGATCTTGGAAGAACAAATCAACATGCAGGGGGCCAAGAAGATCGACTTCTCGACTCTTCCGGGTCATGTTGGCACGTTTGACCAATCCCATGTTGACTGCAGCATTTGGGTCTGTAGGGAAAGGATCTGTCATGTGAAGACGTCCTGGTGTGTCTTGATAGAAGAGGGCCGATGTCAGTTGTGTCTGTTTTGCGTCTTCTCCGTAGTTTAGCAGGTTTTCAAAGTAGGCTCGGTACGGATAGGTATTTGTAGAGTCCGTTATGATCTTATTCCCCAAGGAGACGTCAATTTGTTGGAACATCGAATGTAGCCATAGGTTGACAGGTCCCACTTTTGCATCATCGGGTAGTTCGTCACCGTTAGCGCAGACAATCTTGGCTCTCACGTACAGCTGGGTTTGGCTCAGGTCCGTATACTCTTCTCCGGCTCCTTGAATGTCGAATTCTATCGGGGACGTTTCGGCAAGGCTGGCTACAGGGTGGTACTCTACCCATCTACCATCGAGAATTGTGGTCTGCGTGGGGGGGATGTCGAAGAGGTCGAGTTCAGACTTTGTACAAGAACACGATTTGGGGTGGACGCGATCCATCTCTCTTTTTTCACTCTATAGATCTAGCCAAAGATATCAGGAGGGGTACGTCCTCCTCGTTTGGTACCTTTCGCAAAACTGATCGTGTTGGTCCGATTATTCCTTTTTAAAGCCCCCTTTCTTTGAGTCGCTGTAGGTGTCTTTCGTTTAGACGTCGACCGTTTGCGAGGTGTACTTTTTCGCATCTTTTTTGTCGGAGGTCCCTGTCTCGGTAGTAAACCTTGACCCAGTTCTCCAGCCCTTCGCTTGGTAGTGCGTTTAACACCCTGACCTTTCAAGACGTCTTGAGCTAAATCTATACCGCTCCTTAAGGCCTGTTTTCCCACAGCTTTGGCACCTCGTTTCAGGAAAGGTATGGCAGATCTAAATAACCCGCGGAATATTCCACCTAAACCGTATCCACGTTGCATGGAACGCCCTCGATACACAGGTAGTTGTCCACCTCGTTGCGTCATGATTTTAAGAAAAGTACGACGATCTTAGTTGTCTAAAATGAAGCGTCACGATCACGCGCCCACGTTCAAATGGCACTGGTTCTCCAAAGTGATCCCTTATATTGATCTCGATCGTCTCGAATCGTCTTCTGGCTAGGGGTATGTACTGCGGTACCCTAATGTCGTGGTCTATCACGGCTCCATCTTCACCTTCAGCTTTGACGATGCGCAAAAGTGGTACCTTGACTCCCCCCACTAAGCGATGTTGGACGTGGTCACAGTAGACGTATAACGATTCGAGTCCATCGTTAAGGTTCGGTGCATGTGTTGCCTGTATCCAGCTTCCGTAAATGGCAGATTTTACTCCCCAGCCGAGTTTTTTAGCAAGTGACCCCATCAGATAGGTCTTCGTGGTTGTTGCATTCACTGTCATGGGAGGGAGGACCATGGTGACTCTTTTAGCAGCCACGCTATAGGCAAACATGTCGTGCTGTTTGAAGAGATCTGGATAACGTAACGAGGCTGCTTCGTTCAGAGCTTCCATGATTTGGAAGATGTCCTTGTAGTAACCTGCAGGGATCTTGACTATCTCGTATTCTCTACTATCTTCTTCGTCTTTTTCGTCAGTCATGAAAAACACCAACATGTTTTCACCTTCCCGAACGTTCATCCACGTGTGGGGGTATTGTATCTCGGCCAGGGCCACCTGCCATTCTCCCTTTATGTCGATGGGGTGTGATAGTTTGGTTATGTAGGTAGATAACGTGTTGTCAGGGTAGACATCCATACTCCCATCGCTAGGGAGCGTGACGTAAAAAGATGCAGCCATGTCGAGATACCGTTCTATTATGCCCAACAAAATGTTGGTGTGTCGGTACTTATCATATCGGTACCATGTCATCCTCCCTTACCCAGCTATTGAACTTGCTTGGATACCCTTTCCACTTGACAAAATACTCTGTCTTTTTACTGCGCCGCCTCGTGTCTAGAATTTTCTCTACTTGGTACACATCGCTGTCCTCTTTATCTGCAACTTTTTGTAGTTCTGCCTCGTAGAAGGTTCCCTTCAGTTTCTCACCATGATAATCTTTAACGTGGTACACGGGAGGGTGTCGAGGAATCCGATGCGAAATGGTAAATAGTTCTGTTGTCCAATTGGGTGTATAACCTTTTTCCATTAACAACTTGGACTTGCTAATGCGAACAGTATCACCGACCCTGAATCGAAAGGGTGGGATTTTCTTTTTCGCCCTTTTCGTTCTGTTTCCAGGTCCCGGCAGTGTATCGTCTCTGTACAACGTATGCCATACGATGTGTTGATTTTTCGCGTTCACTTCTGCCGGTTTTGTTTTTATACTGCGATGATGTGAATGGTTATACGACCATACTATATCTTGCAACACATCTATGTATCGATACGTGTTACTTGAGGTGAAGTATTTCCACATTTTGGTCTTCAAGGTCCTGTTAAACCTTTCGACGACACTTGCTTTGGTCTCGACATTAAACGTCGTAAAGAAATCAACCCCCTCATCTTTGAGAAGAGTCTGAAAATGCCTATTGAGAAACTCTGTTCCCTGGTCAGTTTGCAAACGCAGTGGTTTTCTACCTTCATCAAGAATAGATTTAAAGGCCTTCACTAGTGTGGTTCCTTTCTTGTCTTTGATCGCTCTCACCCAAGCAAACTTCGATAAAATATCTATACACGTAAGGAGATACCTAAATCCATCATTATGACGAGAGTGAGTTGATAGATCCGCAAGGTCTGCCTGCCACTGATGATCTATCCCGCCCACAATCACACGATTTCTTTCGAACCTTCGTTTGATAGGTTTATGTAGCGTATATGTATCCTGTGATTGTAGCCAAGCCTTTACTTGAGGTCGGGTGATTCCGTGCTTGCTACCGGTGGCTCGGTAGAGCCGTCCAACTCCACCAAACCCAGCAGGGTGTTTGGGGTCGTAGTAAATCCTGTGGAGAATATCGTGACGTGTTTTTGTTGAGTTTGCGGTGGTGGTATGACCTCGCCTTCCTCCCTCTGTTTCTTTCTTCTTCTTCCCCTTATTGTTGGAAACCATCCGAGACCTTTAACGAAAACGAACATACGCCCTCGAATGCACATGCAACCACAGTGTATACGTTCGACAAACTCCCTAATGATGTTGCCAAACTCTATGTTGTTGTTGCAGAGACAACCCATGGGTGTTATCTGTACTACACCAACTGTTAAACTGATTGATTATGCTCGGTACCATATGTTTTTATACGTTCTTACTGGCCTTACCTAAGATATATTTATGTATAATAAACAACAGACACAATAGGGGTTCAATCTTTGCCCGCATTCATACTACGGGAGGCTTTATTTGAGACATCCCATCACTCAGTCACTAGAAAGCTTTGCCATGAGGTCGCTGGTCAGGAACGACTTGTCTTCTAGGACGATCTGTAGGCCAATTTCTACCTTGTCCTCAATGTTTTCAATCGTCTGCCATTGCTGTGGGGTGAGGTTGATGCCTTTCTTGCCTGGTAGGATTCTACTGGGGTCGCTGTCAGGACGAGGTTTGAAGAACTCTCGCAGAGCCACGACTGGTTCTCCTCTGAAGATCTCTACGATTGCGTACCGTAAATTTCCCAAGTCGTAACGCCTAGGGTCGACCTTCGTTGCGTTGTAGGGCAATGTGGCGAGAGTGCACTCCAACAGAGCCGATGCCATACTCGGCATGACACGTTTTAGAGCCCACCACTGCTCAGGGGACAGGGCCAATCCTCTCTTACAGGCCCTCCACACGTCTGGCTCTTCGGGTTGGGGTTGATAGAATTGCCGCACAGACAGCAACGCTTTCCCGTTGAAACGTCCGACAGTGACGAAGACATTGTCACCTATGGGGTACCTGATTTGCAGTACACCATTCTCGTTCTCTATCTGGATCTTGGGCTTTGGCCTATCCATCCATGGACTATCAATCCCCCGATCAGGCTGAGTGACTTTGTCCGGTACGTAGTTAGTAGACGTCGGTACCACAGCATCCGTCTGCGTCCCTATGGAACGATATGTTGGTGGAGCTTTGGAAGAAGCGCCCGCATACTCAACGTCACACTCTGTCAACATCAACAAGTTGCCGAAATCGGGTGCAGACATCTTCTCGATGATTCTCGGTATGCGATATAAAGACGATGATGTCGCATGTGAAAACGCGGATTCTTCACTGTCCTTTATACTCCCCCTTCGATCACACAGACCAATCAGCTCATCAAAAACACCATATCCACAGTTGTTTTGCATGTAAGATAGGTTCTTCAACCTATCAATGACTTCCACGTCACGTTGTTGTAAACCGGTTCTAGCCAGATTCTTCGAAACCAGATCTAACCAGATGTACTATTTATAGCAATCAGCTTCCTCGCATTTTAGCATTCATTCATTCAAATCGCAGGTGAGACTGGTGTGGCATACTTGCCCTCTTCTCCATCCACCGACGTCTGTAGGTAGGACTGGGGGTGATGTTGAGGCCTTGGCTGACAACCGATCGGGTCACGCATTGGTACGGCACGTCGTGATGAAGTTTCGTTGTCATCCTTTATACTCAACCTAGCGAACATATCAGCCAGCAAACAAACGGTGCATTGGCACTCTCCATCGCAGACTGATGACACGATGCTGTCGTCAAAAGTCAGTGATGCCATGGTATGTGCAGCAACTGTCTCATCACATCCTTTATACTATCCTCAACCTCCAATTCATTTGCATAACCTTTATCTACTGAAACCATTTCCATACATATCTCCGTAACGACATGTATGTACGCTTTAGAAGTACACTACGCCACCGGGCTTGCGCAAGTTTTTAGAGTTCAGCATCCTGTCGACCATTTCCACACTGTTCTCCAAGGTGTACCACTGCCCCATCGTCAAATTGATCCCTTTCGTACCAGGCAGCATCCCTCGCTGGTCGTTGCCATGGCGTGGTCGGAAGAACTGCCCCAGACCCACGATCGGGACCCCGTCAAAGATCGCCACGGCGACAGACGACTCACCTTCTAGATGAAACCCTATAGGTGGAAACTTTGGAGGGCTGAAGGAATTCATCACTGCAAACTTACCCTCCATCACCTTTGCAGATACTTTTGACATGTTGTGTTTGAGAGTCTGCCACTGTTCAGGAGTCATGGTATATTCCTGCTTCCCTGGCACTATGTCATTCATATCGTCATGGTTTCGATGGTAAATCTGTCGCACGTTAACTGTGGGCTTATCCCCGAACAGCTGTACGGTCAGGTACACTTCTTCACCTAGCGGTAGCTGCATGTCGAAGTACGGAGATGAGAACATTGATGCAATGTCTTCCTGTAACGGTTTACATGACACAGATGGTGTATATTCGTCTACCTCCATCGGCTCTTCAACGTCTAGGGGCTGAAACATGATGATCTCACACCAAGTCGATAAAGACGGTGCAAAAGCCGTCTCCATACACTCTGCTTTTATGCCATCCTACTCTGAACTCATCTGCATAGGTATTAATTTGCATAATTTTGGTCTGAGGGGGGATAACTCATTTGCATAACGTTGGATGAAGGGGTACTAATTTGCATTTGGGTGAGGCCAAATCAGGCGAAATTTTGTTGAACTCATTTGCATAACGTTGGATGAAGGGGTACTAATTTGCATTTGGTTGAGGCCAACTCAGACGAAAATTTGCCTCATTTGCATAACGTTGGATGAAGGGGTACTAATTTGCATTTGGGTGAGGCCAAACCAGACGAAAATTTGCATCCTCATTTGCATAACGTTGGATGAAGGGGTACTAATTTGCATTTGGTTGAGGCCAACTCAGACGAAAATTTGCCTCATTTGCATAACGTTGGATGAAGGGGTACTAATTTGCATTTGGGTGAGGCCAAACCAGACGAAAATTTGCATCCTCATTTGCATAATTTTCGTCTGGTTTGGCTTCCTTACTACTCACATAGAAAAGTGGGCTGTGACAGTAAAAAAAGTTATAGTTAATGTAAGATAGTCCTATAGCCTTTTTAAGGCCGTAGGGGCAGTGGGTTGTTATCCACTGTGTCTTGGGTATGTTATTGGAAGGTGGAGCCCATCCCTCTCCTTCTACTGCCTTTTACCTCCCCAACCAAAGTCAGGTACCCATTTTTACACCTGGGTGGAGCAAGGAGAAGATGATAGACATGCAAGTATTTATCAAATGATGCTGCCTTCTTTGTGTTAGCACACTAACAGTCCTTTTTGACAGCAAAGGACTACTAGTTCCAAGACTGCCTTTTAGATGTTCTCTGTTTCTAAGAAACTTGAAGGTAAAAAGCTTCTGTGTAAGACAAGACTTCTTAATTCAACACATAATGGCTGTTGCTTCCATTGTCTGTAGCCCCTCAAAGGCTTGTATTAGATTGCTGTTCCATCTGTTGTCTGCAGCCCCTGAAACCCTTCATCCTCACCAGAGACAAGCTGCAGGCTCAGGTGTTCGGTGCCGGCTATCCCAGCATCCCCACCATGAGCATGGACGAGTACTTTGAGAAGGAAGTACGGGAGGGCAAGATCCCAGCTGAGGCACTCAACAGGTAAGGACAGGTGTGAAATAGGACAGATATACTTATGCCGGTAGAAGGAAGTAGGACAATATTGTAAACACAGGGCTTGAAATACTGGGTGCATGTGCACCTGTGTGCACCCAAAATTGGAGCTGTGCACCTAAATATTGACTGGGTGCACTGGTGCACCTAGATATTTTTGTACTGTATCGAGTAAAGGTTCTCTCGTACACTATCATACAGAATATACTTGAAATGTAAGTATCAGAAAAAGCAATATAACCTTTGCTGTACTTTATTTGATATATTGCTTGGTTGAAATTTGAAATCTGGATAGAATTACAGATTGAAGTTATTAAGACAGGCGGTATAGCAACAAACAGTTTTGCTGACATTCAACTTCATTTAATGTGGTACACCCTAATTTTTTTCTGTGCACCTAATTTTTTGGGTTGGGTGCAGCAGTGCACCTATTTCCAAAAAAAGAATTTCGAGCCATGAAACATCACGCCACTTTGAAAAACAGTGGGTTTGAGATATCTCTAGTGCAGCACCCCCATGTATGCACAGTTTAAATATACAGGAGTGCATTATACTGGGGGACGACGATGTTTGGACGTATCTTTTCAGGGTGGCGGAATTATGTACCCTGGTGGAATTTTGTTAGTAGATGTTACCCACCTGATAAAACTGTTCTCAGACTTTGTGTTGATTTTCCCAGCAGAGTCCCTGAGCCCACAGAACCAGGCAGCTACAACGTGCGGCGGGTCGTCCCTGACGAGGCCGCGGAGGCCGAGAGGAAACAGGAGGAGGAGGACGAGAAGGAAGAAAGGGACGACGAGGAACGGCTCAGGAAGCAGCGCGATTTCGATGACTTTAAAGACGGTGAGAGGGTCATACGTTTGTTAGAGAAGAGTTTGAAGCCAAACATTTCAGGTTGCCCAACATTTCAGGTTGCCAGTCAAATCTCTCTCTCTCTCTCTCTCTCCCTCTCTCTCTCTCTCTCTCTCTCTCTCTCTCTCTCTCTCTCTCTCTCTCCTCTCCTCTCCTCTCTCTCTCTCTCTCTCTCTCCCTCTCTCTCTCTCTCTCTCTCTCTCTCTCCTCTCCTCTCTCTCTCTCTCTCTCTCTCCTCTCTCTCTCTCCTCTCTCTCTCTCTCTCTCTCTATCTCTCCTCTCTCTCTCTCTTTCTCTCTCTCTCTAAACATTGAAGTATATATACATATTAGATGTATAGATTGTTAAGAGCAGTAAAAAAGGAAACATTGTGTGATACATTATAAGACTTTAATGTTCACAACCTCTCATGAAACATTGGAGCACGGATCAAAGTAGTATTTGAATCATTCAAATGCTTCCAATTCTTAACCAAAGATTCACCAACTTGTGATAGTTCGAACAAAAAGTATCAAAGCAAAAGCACAAGTAAAGTATGAAAGTACTTGTATTTAACGTATGCTGAATGACATAAAAATGGAAGTGTTGTGCCCAAACACTGTATTGTACATGTAGTATGAAGAATAGTTGCAACTTAATATCGTAGATAGTTAGCCCACATCTTTGGAAGATGTGTCCCTTGTATGGTACATATTTTTCATTTATCTAAATTATGACAAGTGAATTGAACCCTTACAATTAAGTTATATGTACATATTTTTTCTACATTTTTTTCGATCCCCCTTGAACCTGTATTTTCTCCCTTTCACAACCATCCTTTCTAAATCATCTAAACATGATGATTTCTGCATAGTTTTTGAATATTGTATATTTATGTATTTAACATGTTTAACAAAAATGTGATTTTTTCTTCTTTTTTACATTTAGATCACAGACGAGGTTGGGGGAACAGGCAAAACATGGGCTGATGTTCCCTTTCCTCTGGACTTCACTCTGCAAGTTGTACAAAACTCGCTTCACTAAATTCCCTGAAAATACTGTAATTCTTGGTTAACTAAATCCTTAGGCTGCCGCTGACCCCCCAACACCTGCAAAATGAAAAAAGGCATTATTCTATTTTTGCTTGTATGATCAATAAAAAGAATCCATCTATCTTGTAGTATCCATCCCACTGTGCGTACCATTCTATTGAAACATTGCAAAATCTCAAGTTCTGAACAAAAGTAAAACTATCGTGTAATATGATGGCTGTGTCAAAGATGAAATAAAATATACATACAGTTGAACTTCTACATGTAGCTGATCTTAAAGTGTTTGTGTGCTTTCTTCTGTGTACGTCAATGTTTTTTATTTATTCTGTGTAGTTCAGTCTATGTCTGTCTCAAAGATAGAACTGTGTAAACTTTGCTTACTAGTCATGGTCAGTCGTGTGGGTGCAGCAGCTAAAACAACAGCGCAGGAGTCTCTGGGCGGCTTTCCTGAATCGCCTCCATCGTGTACTGTCTGTCTGTGGCGTGGTCTGTTTGTTGCCTCTGTTCTTTTTTTGTTTTTTGGACGATGTTTTGCTGGGAGTCTGGAATTATTAAGGGATACTCAATAAAGACATAAATGTTTCATTCATGAAGTTTACTTTTCAAGCAGCAAACTACTTCTTAGCAAGACAACATTTTCAAGCTAAGTCAGCATATTTTTTTACACATCAAAATGATATGCATCATGACCAATTTGGCTACAAAAAGACTTTGGTTCTGGTTATAGGTAGAATAAAAAGACTAAGTTGTAGGTAGAGGATATGTCACCCAACAGGAAAAACAAATTGAATAATCAAAATGTTTTAATATTAGTTGAGCAACTGTTTCATTGACTTGGTTGATTTTCTTTCACTTTTTTGCCTTTATTGTTTGTTTGTATATTGTATACCCGGTAAACCGCATCAAGGAGTAACACACCAGATTTGTACTGAGGAGTACAAGCTGCATATCTGGACAGATTTATATATATATACTCTTTTTGATAAGTGTGTTGGGTTCTTTTACGTGCTTGAGGTGTGGCTCTCCTCAAACACGAGACCTCATTTTAACATCCTATCCGAGGGATGCACCTAACCGAAGCTAGGTACTCATTTTCACCTGAATGAAGTAGGGAAAGTAGTGGGAAGTGCCTTTCCCAAGGGCACAACGTCAACGGGACAAAACAGGGAAACCTGGATTCAAACCCGGTACCTCTGGGTTCTGGGGCCAAGTACACTGCCACTATGCCACCGCGCCACCAAGTAAGAACAAAGTTCCACAATTTTTGTCCCTTATTATGTGATAAAAGTAAGGTATGCGTTTTTTGGTGTAGATATCATAAGCTTTGCCAATGTTTCATGGGTATGAAGATGCTTTGGAATCTTTGGTCCAAAAAGCAAAATATTCAAAAATACCAGCCCAACGAGAAATTATATACTCACCTTCTCCTCGGCCCTCTCCTTCGCCTCGGCCCTCTCCTTCTCGGCCCTCTCCTCCTCGGCCTTCTCCTTCTCGGCCCTCTCCTCCTCGGCCCTCTCCTCCTCGGCCCTCTCCTCCTCGGCCCTCTCCTTCTCGGCCCTCTCCTTCTCGGCCCTCTCCTCCTCGGCCCTCTCCTCCTCGGCCCTCTCCTCCTCGGCCCTCTCCTTCTCGGCCCTCTCCTCCTCGGCCCTCTCCTTCTCGGCCCTCTCCTCCTCGGCCCTCTCCTCCTCGGCCCTCTCCTCCTCGGCCCTCTCCTCCTCGGCCCTCTCCTCCTCGGCCCTCTCCTCCTCGGCCCTCTCCTTCTCGCCCCTCTCCTTCTCGGCCCTCTCCTCCTCGGCCCTCTCCTCCTCGGCCCTCTCCTCCTCGGCCCTCTCCTCCTCGGCCCTCTCCTCCTCGGCCCTCTCCTTCTCGGCCCTCTCCTCCTCGGCCCTCTCCTCCTCGGCCCTCTCCTTCTCGGCCCTCTCCTTCTCGGCCCTCTCCTTCTCGGCCCTCTCCTTCTCGGCCCTCTCCTTCTCGGCCCTCTCCTCCTCGGCCCTCTCCTCCTCGGCCCTCTCCTCCTCGGCCCTCTCCTCCTCGGCCCTCTCCTCCTCGGCCCTCTCCTTCTCGGCCCTCTCCTCCTCGGCCCTCTCCTTCTCGGCCCTCTCCTCCTCGGCCCTCTCCTCCTCGGCCCTCTCCTTCTCGGCCCTCTCCTTCTCGGCCCTCTCCTTCTCGGCCCTCTCCTCCTCGGCCCTCTCCTCCTCGGCCCTCTCCTCCTCGGCCCTCTCCTTCTCGGCCCTCTCCTTCTCGGCCCTCTCCTTCTCGGTCCTCTCCTTCTCGGCCCTCTCCTTCTCGGCCCTCTCCTTCTCGGCCCTCTCCTTGTTTACGGCATCCGCCTTGTTTATAAAAGGTCTCCCGAGTCCCTTCAAACATAAAGTGCACCCATCTTGGATGCACCAATGGTATGTCTGGCATTTGGGGCAAAGTAGATGGTATGTGGTGTCAACCTGGAAAAGTGTATAGTTAGTGGGAGACATCAGTCTTTCTGAAAGGATAGTTTAAAGATATCCTCATATTTCTTATGAATTTGGACAAAGCTTTGATTATGAAGCATACTGACCATCACAAAGAAGCGAAGAGAGTCCAGTCCTCTTATATTATATTATAATTGTTACAATAACTAATGTCTACATGTATCTGTAAACTAATATAGTATTCTTCTATTGTGGCCTGTACTCAACCCAGTGAGTATATATGTACAATGAAGGTCTTCATTCATTCATAGTAGTGAGGGGCAACATGAAGACACTTGACTTCAAAATGCCACAAGAATTAAATTTCCATCATTCACCACTACGGAGTTCTCACATTTTATCAATTATGCAAATCAGGTCTTCATTTACATAAATGATATCTATGGACATTCCTCTCCATCTCAGCTACAATGCAGTTACAGACAGTGTAGGAAGCTGTAGCCTAACATCTGCTTGGAGTCCTTAGAAGGTATCAGACATCAGCTGGTTCATGGTTTCAAGCAGACGTACAAATGACGACACATCACCCGATATCTGCTTAGCACAATACCTCCCAGCGCAAACCCACAAAACGTTACGATATTGATGGCCTGTTCCACATGCTCATCAAGATAGGGGTGCTTTTAGAATACTACATTAACGATAAATGCCAGCGTGGGGTTAAAAAAAATGCACCATCTCGCGCATTCTAGCAGACGATATGGCAAGTAAAGCCCCCCTCTCACTGGACTCGCGGCTCGCTGCGTTCTAAACTGGATTTGTATTACCCTTGAGTTTATGATGGGAATATCATTCAAAACGTACAAGTGGCTAGGACCAAAAAAGACAACAAAACACACAAAGCGTAAAAAGATGAGTTTTTTGTCGATGAAATTCGTTGAGTGCTTTGTCAATTCGATCGGCCGCAGCGACGCCGCCAGCGTGCCGCGTGTCCAGTGAGAGGGGGGCTTAACATACATTGCACCAATACAGCAACGGGATCGTGATTTGTAGCTGCGAACGTGCATGCGCACAACTCCATTTACAATACTCCTTCAGGAGGTAACCCTCCTTCCCGGAGTAACATTACACATTACACTACATACCGAAATAAGAAGTACAACTGAACGTAATAAGAGTTTAACTTACATGGCCAAGCTTCAGTCCAAAGTTGCAGCGGCGGCATTTATCCCCGAACTATAAAAAATAAAAACCACGACAATGGATTCAGAATCATTCTTCTAGGCATATTATGCATTTATGTCAGCATATCATTCTTGTCTTAAAAACTGTAAAGCAAAGCTTTATAAGACATTGATTTATCTTTGATAGATTTGATATGTACGTGATGTAATGTACATGGAACCTAAGGTTCTAATACGTCTAAGTAATTCAGCGCACATATCGGAGGGATGCGCTCAACCAAGGATGTTCTAGAACAACATTTGACAATCTGGTGAATGAACAGAAAGTCATCAAACTAGAAAAATACAAACTTATCCATTACAACAAGCAATAGTTTTACTTCTTCACCAAAAAACATCCGTCAATCGGATATAATGTTACATTGTATGTTTCAATACATTTAAATTTATACATTGATGGACGGACCTTAATGACTTTGTAGAGTGACTTTTACGTACAGAGATGTCGACGTCGTTTAGAAATATCAGAGAGTTACCTATGTGTCATGATGACAGGTAAGAAACATGTTAGTACTTACCGGAGTGTACACGTTCCGCACCACTAGCCGATATTTATCTATGTCCAACACTTTCGACAGTACGGCAGGCATTTTGCGAGATTTCTCGAGATTTCTCACAAACACACACTAAATCACCAACAATTTCGAGAGCACGAAAAAATCGTGTATATCCGATTGAAAATACGAATCGGTCTGTAACTTTATTTGTGACGCAATAGTTCCAATGTCTTCATTGTCGCGTTCTGATCGCTGATTGGCTGGAAGTTAAAAACCACCTGACGTAACTGACATGACGTAGCCACGGGATCGACTCGCCGCAAAGGATGCTGGGAAACGTATCAAAGCGCCATGGTTATGTAACAATGAAGTAATTTCGTTGTAGTTAAGCGCGTGTGGTATGACATTATTTTCTCACTTTACGGCAAGTCAACTTTGCGTTCTTACAGAGTGGTTAATTTGGCATCCAAACAAATTTGCAGTTCAAGTTTATACCGCTAGGATGCTTGACCAGTATTGAATTCTATACTATAATACTACTGTAATTGTTACGACAAACAAGAGTTGTATGGCATGACTTTTTATTGGGCACACTTTCCTTAATATAGTACATACTCTTCTGACATCTTCTACACAGCATGATGATTTATATGTAATATCCAGTCCTATTAGCTTGTGGACAGTGATTATCTTATAACAGGTGGAAAATCACACTCCTAATACAGCAAAACTCGAGCAGATAGGACATATTCCTGCAAAATGTTCCTGTTTAAAACAACCTGCATAGCAGTAGACATATGGGTAATTGCTGCTTAGCAGTAACGTGATGTGTGAACAAACCATCAGTGCTAAGCTTACTTAACCATAAACGTTCAACTAACATAGTTTACTAACGATTGCTCCCGACAACGAGAGGGGATTTCAAAATGATAAATGTTTTTAAAAGACGCATACGTTGTAAGATGTATGTCGTACTCAACTTTCAGCGACATGCTCAAGTAATCTCAAGGCAGATCTACAGATAGCAAGACGTCCATGGGTGAAACAATATTAGACTGGCCCCGGTGAGTTTTGCCTTGCCACCGGTAGACCTGCTTGGAGAATACAGCTAACGGCAATCTTTAACATTCTAACATCTACGACTGCCCTAAGAATCAAATGTCAAACTCCCAAGTATATAGCCGTCGTACGACATGTGATATAGGGGTTTATACGGCCACGGTCCCTGAAGTGGCTGAAGTTGTGGCTCCTTGTCGAGCGGAAGTTGCGAGTTCCCGTCGCAGGAGTGCCGCGAACACACCGCTGAGCTCGCCCAGGAACCCGCGGTACGACAGGAACACACGGAGGGCGCGCCGCTGCTTCCCGTACTCACTGCTGGGCTCGGCGGGGGCATGGGCATGGGCATGGGCATGGGCATGGTCGCTCTCAATGTCATGCCCCATCAGATGAGCCTGTTATGATTTAAAAGTAGAATTAACGACGTTTGCCACCATGTAATTCAGAATTAGCTGATCGTTAATACACTACTTCACGCCAATTTTGAGTTTGGGAATTGTGCCATCTTGGATTATATGGATAACATCCTCTCGGGGACCCCAAAACTGATGCGAGCGTGCGTATAAATAGTTTGGCAAAAACAAAGCCTTCTACATTATGAAATCTACATGATCAGGAAGGATTAACAAAACTAAGCTAAACAAACAAACAGAGTATGGCATACTGAATAAAAGATTCTTCATTTTTGTCCAATCGCATCTTCACCTCTGACTTTGGAATCAACGGCATTAGTATTCGTTTAAAAAATAAAACAAATTTGCAATTTACAGCATTTTGCAGCCGCTTTGTATACGATTTACAGTATGGCCTAAAACTTATCTTTTTTTGGAAACGAACGAAAACTGATGCGCGCGCGGATCTCATCCATATAATCAAAGCAACATGGCCTTATGGCCTTATGAGTAAAAACAGACCTACCGTTTGGGACAGAAGAATCCGCAGGTACACAGCCTTGTCGTACACCTGTACAACTAGCTGGTACACCCTCCTGACACCCCCCTCAGACGTGACACCCCCCTCAGCAGTGTCGCTGTTCATCATCGCCATCTCGTCCTGCTTGACGGCGTTCACCTCCAGCTCGTAGATGTAGAGTTGATAAGAGATGCGGTCCAGAATCTCAGAGTCCTGTCAGCACAAGTACAGGTTATAAGGTACTTAAGAGATGTCATGAAATGATCTAGCCTGTTTTTTGTTTGTTTTTGTTTGTATTGCATGCACCGCCGGTAAACCGCCTCATGGCGTAACACATGAGGTTTGTACTGACCAGTACAAGCTTCATATCCGGACATATTTATTTGATCCACTCACAACAGGAAGGACACCTACTTTTTTCTATATACGTGGTGTGACTTGCGTACTCGAGGTGTGGCTTTTCTCAAATATTTTTTCGATGGACGTCCCTAACCGAAGGTAGGTACTCATTTTCACCTGAGTGAAATGGGGAAAAAAGACTGACCTCCAACCTCCCACTGTCCACATCATCAGCCGTGACGGTGCCGTTTGTCCAGGCCGGCTGCTCGAAGTCCGGGTCATAATTCGAGTCTCCGAAGTGAACTTCGCGCTGAGGGTATCAAAAAGGGTACTGTTACATTAAAGTAATGAAAGCAAGAAGTACTTGTCTCCACAAAACATATAGCAAACAAAGATAAACCAACAATACATGACTTACATAATTATCAATTCCGTATTACTTTTCACACATAACTCTTTACGTATTGATATATATCAAAAGGTCATGAGATCAAATATGGCTGACAGTGTCCCCTACCATGGCACGGATGGCCTCCCCTGTCAGCGCTATGGTCCAGTTGGTACCGAGGATGTCGTCTGTCAGGGCCTGGACCAGTGTCGTCTGAAAGCCGGGGTCTGGAACGCGTGCGGCGGGGGTAACGACGGGAGGGTCCGGCGGTGATGTGACGGTGGTGGCCGTGGTAGATTCTGGAAGGTCCGGCAGGCTTGCGACGGTAGTAGCGGTGGTAGGGTCGGGCAGGTCCAGCAATGGTGTGACGGAGGTAGCGGTGGTAGAGCCAGGCAAGTCCGGGAGGCCTGTGATGGGGGTAGGGTCTGGCAGGTCCGGCAGGGGTGTGATTGGGTTGGCGGTACCAAGGTCGGACAGGTCCGACAGGCGTGCGACCGGCGTGGCGGCAGTAGTGTCTGGCAGGTCCGGCAAGTGTATGACGGAGGTAGCGGTGTCAAGATCGGACAGGTCTGGCAGGCCGGTGGAAAGGGCGGCGGTTGGTTCGGGCAGGTTCGGGAATAGTGTGACGGGGATAGGGTCAGACAGGTCCGCCAATGGTGCGACGGTGGTTGCGGCAGTAGAGGCAGGCAGGTCCGGCAATGGTGTGATGGGGGTATCGGTGGTAGGGTTTGGCAGGTCCGGCAGACCTGTGACTGGGGTAGCGGCGGTAGAGGCAGGCAGGACCGGCAGACGTGTGACTGGGGCAGCGGCAGTAGAGGCAGGCAGGTCCGGCAGACGTGTGACTGGGGCAGCGGCAGTAGAGGCAGGCAGGTCCGGCAGACGTGTGACTGGGGCAGCGGCGGTAGGATCCAGCAGGTCCGGCAGACGTGTGACGGTGGTAGCGACAGTAGAGGCAGGCAGGTCCGGCAGACGTGTGACGGTGGTAGCGGCAGTAGAGGCAGGCAGGTCCGACAGGCGTGTGATGGGGTTACCGGCGGCAAGGTCCGACAGTGTCCATGTACCGCACATCAGTACGATCATGTACAGGTGAACAGTAGTCTCCATTTCTCAGCGCCAGGAAATGCCGAAAGACTCGAGTTTGATCGGGTAGTGTGGAATAATTTTTGTCTCATTTTCCTCTGTTTTTATACAGTTATTTCACCCCCATCCATGAGCTGTCAGTTACAACTTTGTCGATGTCGTAAGTACAACGTTCGGCGGGTATTCACCGCCGAAGTAACATTTCCAGGAATCAGGAATGGCAACACAAGAAAAGACATAACATTTGATCACAAATATGAATAAATCAGTTGATTTAAACGTTTCTAGATTTAGAATTACTCGCGATACGGATATAATTAAGGACATTCTTCTTGAGTTTCGGAGAATACATCGTCAAGAAATATAGAAAATTTAGCTCCCCATACTCTGTTGGGGAAAATCAAGAAGATGGACTTCAAAGTACCCGGCAGAAGTGACCCTCTTGTCAAGTAGGCGTTCGAGAGGCCGATATCGATTATTTGGTTTATCGTTAGTTTCGGTACGCACACTGATTGTTCATGTACTTTAGTTCGTAGTGATCGTGATGTGTTGTCTCTTCCTATACTGGGACTGACACATACATTTGTTTACTCCCAAATAAGGAAACAAAACTAACAGTCCATAAAAAGTCTTCCTTGTTCTTACAAAGAACGAACCCCACCTTGAGGTGACGTATTTTCCACTCTATGTCAATACATGTACAGACTGACTCTTACATAGGACGCCACTTACTTCACCTAAATCCGCAGGATAACATATACCCGGGATTTTTAAAAACGGGGTATTTAGGGATATATGCATACTAGATGCAACATCAGTTATGCCTCCAGAAATGAGCACTTGACAGACTACTAGTAACGTATTCAGAACACTAAAAAACTTCGATAACCCTGCATTCGAAGACGACAACGTAAAAAAAAACTAGCTTTCCATCCCAGAATGTAACAGACTGACCTCGTTAAGGGAGGATTTGAACTACGGTGTTCGTTCGCCGGAACCGTAGCCGTGCGGAATTTAACGGCCGGTTTGTCGTGATTTTTACTTCACCTTTAAAAAAAATTGGAGCAGTAAGTACTTAATGTAGGCATATCTGATTCTAGCTAGATTCTTGATGTCCAATTCATTTTCAAGCTCAAACACTTCAACATATCGTTAACATTGCAGTTGAGCTCAAGTGGCAACTTCATTTCACAGCACTACTTCCTGCATTGCACACTTCATTGAAACCAACAAACAATTGACCAAACTGTAATGTCTGTGTTTACACCATGTAAGTCAACAACACGGTCCTTCATTTGTCAATGAGTAACGGGGTAGTGGTTAGGGTCAGTAGATAAGATAACCCTGCAGCAACCGATCGACAGATCAAATATCACTGGTCCCTGGATTAATTTGATTGATAAATACGAGAAAGAGAAAACTAATTTGTAGCCCCTAATGTTTTCTCACTTCAGGCCGATGAGACAAAGATTCAAATTTTGCTTAGAATATTAAGTACTTCTACGTTGGTGGCTAACGCTGTGTTACAAGACTTATTTCGGCATATGTGCACCAAATAGAAACTAATAAACAACAGGCCACATATCACTTCCTATTTTTCATTATATATGCTAGGTCTTCATCATCAAATATTCCTGTTTCTGCAGCGCGCAATCATCGAGTCATTTCTGGTGTTGTCCGGTCTGACTGAAATTATGAGGAATCCCCTCCATTCAGAGTGACACTGTAAAAAATCTAAACTGGTGAATTTGGTATACTAAAATGTGAGTCATTTAGGCTATCATTTTTATCATTTCTAAAGGATACACGTTTAATCGAATGACCTAAAATAACACCTGTCTTCATCTTCATACCATCTCCCTGAGATAATTTTGTCAAACTCGGTCTATTATTCCTGTTTAGCTTGTCGACAGACACATGCGGCATTGACTTCAGCAGATTCTTACCGAGTCACGTAATACCAGCTACCTCTGGCAAGCAGGATAGGCAGCACACTAGCGCCAGGTTCTTTAAAGCTACCATTAGGCCTCACTGATTGAATCTTATGGATGGCATCCTCTGGAGACCCCAAAATTAATACATGAAGACAAAAATAATCCAGTAAGAAACTGCTGAAAGAATTCAAAAACTGCACGAATACAAAGCTAGGAGCAAAAATTAAACCACATAACATGTTAAACTTATAGCAACAAGTCTTTCTTTGTGTACAAAATGAGGTAAGCTTATAAGTTGGAGATGAGCGAAGAAGGAAGGTTGTCAGAAAAAACATAAAATCCAGGAGCAGTTTTACATCACTCCATCATGACTAGGAAAATAGGGTGTTGGCGCTCTATCATATATATTAAATATCACTATTATTGCTATCTTTAAAATTTGAAATTGATTATTAACTTGAATGCAGTGCCACATTGTCCCAGTCTTTACAAATAAAATAATTCAGACACATAAAATTTATTGTAGAAATCTATAAATGTGTGCATTAACGCAAAAACATGGCTACCTACAGCTATTGCGTGACGAACACGAACTAAATTGTTTTTCTCATATGGTGCATCTATAAAGTAATGCAATAAAGCTAATAGTTTTCAAAACATGATCAAAAAGGTAGAATGTCTTTTAAGGTTGTTTTCGACACGTCTAGACTCTCTTTCAATATGAGGCAAACAAACAAACAAAGACAACGCTTACGTGTTTATATATGATTTGTCTCGCCTGAAAACGTGCGATGTTTGTCACCCACTCAATATGATTATCTTTCATCCTTGGTTTCTAATTTCTATAGGTAAGCGTATATTTCACATTGTTTTGCGGACCCCGTCTGGTGTAGGGCGTGTATCTTTCGCTGTGCAGAAACCTGCCAAGTCGCACCATGCCGGGAGGGCAACAGCAGTCCCAAACTTGTGACACAGGTAAACATGTTTGTGAAAATATCTTTTCTCTATTACTGGACATTTCAGAGGACAAGGGGCTTGTTTTTTTTAGAATATATGTAAGATTTATATATAATTTAGAATTACCTAGAACCTGGCTTGGTGTAGGGAATGTTTCCTTCTTATATTTTCCAAGTAGCATCGGGCCGGGTCATGACGCTTAGAAGATGCATTTTTATGACAATGCATATGTTTTGTATACCCCCGTGGGTGCACAAGTGGTATGATATAAGTGATCCCACTGCCTCGCCAAACGGATCAAGTGCGAACCCCGCTTGGGGCATAGTGCAATGAGGGGTTGCATCCGCCATTTCGGATGGTGAAGTAAAGCCCTGGGGGAGCATCAGGCGTTAATTTAGCCCTCGGTCGCCAAGCTACTGCAGGTAAAAGAACCCGAAACACCAGAGAAGAGTGGGTGAAAACATTACCATTTTTGAACCCAACATAACTTCTCAAGACGAAACGTACCTTTGAAAAGCCGTAAAAGAAAAGGTCATGCAATTTCAGGTGACCGCAATGATTATAAGGCCTGTTTTCGTCTCAAAAGTATGTTTTCTACGAACCCTGGTGCTAGTTTCCAAACTGATCGCTACTATAACTGTGATGCCATCATCAATCATAATCGGATTACCACAAAAACGTACAATATCAAATAATAGGAGAAAGGTGTCAATTTGGCACGAACAGTGTGTGTGTGTGTGTGTGTGTGTGTGTGTGTGTGTGTGTGTGTGTGTGTGTGTGTGTGTGTGTGTGTGTGTGTGTGTGCGTGATAAAGAAATTTTATATTTTGGCTTCATTAATTCCTTGAGAGACTGTTGTTCTCCTACATGCATACCGTCGGCGCCATTTTAATTTCGTAATTTTCTTACAGGCACCACACCCATGCAGCAGCCGCAGACTGATTGGCGGTCAATTGCGCACGCCGCCGCGACCATACCCAACGCTTTGTACGTCTCCAGAGCAGGTAAAACTTTGTAATCCTAAGATTTTTTATTTCTGTTCATGTATTTTCACTGTCTTGTTTGGTCTGGTCACGATCGTCGTACGATTGTCGCACGATCACAAACTGAGGGTATTCTTGAGATAGTCGTGCAACGTACAAAATCCAGCTGTCTTCTTACGAAAAAGGCTGTCATAGATCCTTGTCAGTGGTTTCCTGCTTGGAAATTCTACGACATCAAAATTGACATCAACATTACTCGAAACGTTGTGGATGACTGTTTTATGTTTTGTGACGTGTGTAGGTGTTGTCATGGAAATATCAGGTTTGATGATTGCCTCCTAGCGAGCTCTTGTAGTACTTCAACAGAACTTATCGTTTTGATATCTCAATCTCTGGACATGTCATACCAGTAGTCAAGGTTTAGGGGTGATATATATTACTCATGGGTTTCGTGAAGAAGTAGGGTAGGTCCGGGCCTCATATACTTGCAGCTTTTAAAATGCAGCGGGCCTTTTTAGTGACGCCTCAGGGGCAGATCTAGTGGTATTTTACAGTACATGTGTTATGATTGCTCTGAAGATGTATGTTTATTTTTTAAATGCACCGATGCATCCTAGGGAATTGGTTTTACATCTGTCAATGGATCAATGTGGTAAATTCTTGTCGGTAGGTTTCAGGGTACTTATTTAATCATGAGCCCAAAAGTGGCTTTTGGTGATAGAACATTTGATATGTCATGTTCTGGATATACGCATGCACATGGTATGATTTTTTGGTGGTAGTCAGGTCTAGGTGTTGGAATGTAGTCTAGGTTTGTGTCTCCTAGCAACTTTTATAGGGAACTGCAGATGGCGTTTTGTTGGAGATGTTGAAACGGGATAAGTCAAGAAAGGATTATTACTGATATAATCGAAAATCATATCAGTATTGATCCTTTCTTGATTTATCCCATCATACATACATACATACATACATACATGCATACATACATAAATACATACACGCACATACACACACACACACACACACACTCACACTCACACACACACACACACACAATTGGTACCGAAAACATACCCTTCATGGCGAAGGTAATAACATTTCAATACTGCTCTTGAACTCAACCGATTGCCATTGTGCCGAACTTTGTAGTTGCACATGTACAATCATACTGATAGTGCGGCCACTGAGCAGACTGTGCACTTGCAGTCATTAACAAACTAGTTTCTACCACCATTTCTTTTTCATCATTATTTACCGGTCGTGTCGCTAGCTCTTTAAAAAACAATTCTTGTTTTGATAGCTGTTTTTTTTTCTTCAAATAGACCGCACGTATCCGGGTGGAGCAAGTGGTCGCCGTGCTTTATGTACATTCATCCGCTCCCACCGCAGCTGCATTGCTGCCGGCATTGCCGTGCTGCTAAGTCTGGTCGGCGTGGGACTCGCCCCTCTGACGTTCATCAATAGAGAGGTAAACACTCTTGTACCACAAGTCTTTTTTAAACAATTTTCACACTGTTTCTGTTATTGGGACCATCAATACAGGACGTGCTGACACACCTGACTTGCAAAGGCCGTTGTCAAGTCTAATTATGTTGTGTTTTTGTGAGGCTATCAAGACGGAACTTTCTGCTGTTTTTCTATCATCATATCTTTTGGTATTCTAATGTCCGTATATGCGTTTATAGGAAATATCCCAACTGTCCACTACTGTTTCCACCTTGATGCACGACCATGACGACATGCGCCAACTATCCACTACTGTTGACGTCTTGAAGCGCGACCAAGACGACATATCCACAACTGTTGACGTCTTGAAACGCAACCAAGATGACAGTTCCACCACTGTTGACGCCTTGAAGTGCGACCAAGACGACATGCGCCAACTGTCCATCACTCTTGACGCCTTGAAGCGCGACCTAGGCAACATGTCCACCACCGTTGATGCCTTGAAGCGCGACCAAGACGACATGCGCCAAGTGTCCACCACTGTTGACGCCTTGAAGAACGACCAAGACGGCATGTCCACCACTGTTGACGCCTTGAAGCGTTACCAAGGCAACATGTCCACCACCGTTGAAGCCTTGAAGCGCGACCAAGACGACATGCGCCAAGTGTCCACCACTGTTCACGCCTTGAAGCACGACCAAGACGGCATGTCCACCACTGTTGACGCCTTGAAGCGCGACCAAGACGAAATGTCCACCACTGTTGACGCCTTGAAGCGCGACCAAGACGGCATGTCCACCACTGTTGACGCCTTGAAGCGCGACCAAGACGCCATGTCTACCACTGTTGACGCCTTGAAGCGCGACCAAGAAGGCATGTCTACCACTGTTGACGCCTTGAAGCGCGACCAAGACGCCATGACTACCACTGTTGACGCCTTGAAGCGCGACCAAGAAGGCATGTCCACCACTGTTGACGCCTTGAAGCGCGACCAAGACGGCATGTGCACCACTGTTGACGCCTTGAAGCGCGACCAAGACGGCATGATCACCACTGTTGACGCCTTGAAGCGCGACCAAGACGCAATGTCCACCACTGTTGACGCCTTGAAGCGCGACCAAGACGGCATGTCCACCACTGTTGACGCCTTGAAGCGCGACCAAGACGGCATGTCCACCACTGTTGACGCCTTGAAGCGCCACCAAGACGACATACACCAACTATCCACCGCTGTTGACGCCTTGAAGCACGACCAAGACGACATGCGCAAACTGTCCATTACTGTTGACGCCTTGAAGCACGAGCTGGACAAGGAGCGAAGCCGAACCTCCGCCTTGGAGCAGCGTCTTCGCGAGGTGAATAAGACGCCAAGTAAGTTGGGTTTCACTTTTTATGTGTTCTATTTGTAATATATAAGGTTGGGTTTCAGTTGTTAAATGCACTACTTGTAATGGTTTATTTTATTTAAAAAATACGGCTCGTGGTGAAAAAAATGTACAGATCTTGGCACATTGGCGCACCAGATCCGTGTTTTTTTTAAACTTTTGACAGATTAGCCGAAAGGGCTCGATGGGCGTCACTCCGCCGTCATGATGTGTACGTAATATGCCTTTACGCCCTACTGGCGCCACATGGTTTGTTGAGGAACACCAGTAGTATAAAACCAGGAAAATTTGTAGCACTATCATTATTCCATTTTATGATATGAGTTACCTCATCGATGATTCCCATGCTTGCAGGATGATTTGCAGTAAAATATGTATTGTGGCATTTTTTCTTCATCAATTATATTACTTAGATGTGTACATATACATGGTGTCGTGTTTTATTAATATAGTGTTTTACTGTCTCATTTCATTAATGAGTTATGCTGGAATCCAATAAATCTACATCACCTAATGAGGAGTTATGGTCTTTTGATAAAGTAAATCTAATGATTTGTCAGTGATGGAATTGTCCAACGTTTTCAATATCACCGATTTCTGTCCCTGTGTCTTCAGTTGATACAAAACTTGTTTTTCAGTATATTGTCCTATAGGTTACACAATGTGGCATGGAATCTGCTACAAGGCCTTCAACGCATGGAAGACCTTCAGCGAAGCGACCGCGATGTGTCGTGAAGACGGCGGTACCCTCGCCATGCCCCGGGACGCTGAGACCAACGCCTTCCTGATCTTCTTGTACAAGTCCGTGAAAAACCATGATGCATATGCCTTCTGGTTCGGCCTGCACGATCAGCGTGAAGAGGGGAGGTTTGAGTGGATGGATGGTTCTGCCTTTCAGGGGACGTACAGCTCCTGGGCTCCGGGAGAGCCGAACAACTCTAAGGATGGCGAATGGGTTCCGGGAGTACCGGACAACTCTGGGGATTGCGTTCGTTACGTCAAAGACCATGTCTGGAAAGACAAGTGGTTCGACACATCATGCGACAGGCCGAGTCTCTTCATATGCCAGACTGTTCCAGGTATTTCTTATAACCGTACCGTTTCCTGAAACCGTTCCACCTAGTAAATATGCAGGCTCAAATTAAGCATGGCAAAGCTATAAAGTATTCATCAGATTAATCATGTTAGACCATCACTATATTTCTATTGTTATAAACACATCGTCTCTTCATATCCCAGGCTATTCCATGTACTGATTGTAACCCCACCATTTCCTGAAACCTTTCCATCTGGTTAAGGTACAGCTTAACGTAGCGATGAGACTAAGCATCTTAGGACATCTTCATGTTGTTACCTTGCATATACATTATGAACACCATTCCACATCTCATCCCTGTTAATTCTGCTCATTTTTCCAGGACGTCCATAGGCGACATGCAACTCTCACCACCGCTGTACAACGGCTATCCGTTAAAACGTAAAGCTGTAAGGAGACTTAATGTTAGTTTGTTTGAAATGACGTAGGTACAAAATCCTACACTGTTTGTTTCTATCTTTGTGTCTTAATGGACTTTGAGTCATTCAGGTGCTGTTTCCGGTTTCTTGAATGTACACCAGTTTTCTAATTCTATACCAGCTGTCTCATTGTATACCAGATTTCAGATTGTATAGCGGTTTTCAAATTGTATAGCAGTTTTAGATTGTATACCAGGTTTCTAATTGTATAGCAGTTTTCAGATATAGATTGTATAGCAGTTTTCAAATTATATAGTAGTTTTCAGATTGTATAGCAGTTTTCATATTGTATACTAGCTTTCTGATTGTATGCCAGCTTTCTTATTGTATACTAATTTTCTCATTGCATACCAGCTTTCTGATTGTACAGCACGTATATGATTGTATACGAGTTTTCTGATTGTATACTAGACTTTTTTTTTAAATTGTATATCGGTTTTCTGATTGAATACCCATTTTCTGATTGTATACCAGTTTTGTGAATGAATACCACTATTCTGATTGTTAAGGAGTTTTCTGATTGTCTACTAGTACTAGTTTTTTGTTTGTATACCAATATTTTGAATGTATACCAATTTTCTGATTGTATACCAATTTTCTGATTATATCCCAGTTTTTACATTGTATACCTTTTTGTACAGTATTTAAAAAAGATATGTACCAGTTTTGTGATTGAAAATCCTTTTGGATTAATTACCAGTCTTTTTTTTATTGTGTGCCAATTTTTGATTGTATACCAGTTTTCCTACTGTATACCAGTTTCTGATTGTATACAATTTCTTACTGTACACCATGTACCAGTAAACTTGTAAACTCCAGTTTTACCTTTGTATAGTATTTTCTAAGAATTATGAACCAGTTTTAGATTGTATACCAGTTTTTTTTTTAAATTATATACCATGTTTATCTTTGCACAGCATTAAAAAACATATATACCAGCTCTACAGCCACATTGAATGGTTTGTACATCCACAGACATAACGTTACAAACATAGTGTGACGTGAACCATGTAGTTGCCTTCCTTTTACCAAGCGTAGTTAATAAACGACTGATTAGTTTGTGGAGGCCGGCAAGAAATTTGGCGGCAGTTTGTAAGAGCAACAACCTCGATTTAGGCCATCTAAAAAAAAATGGAGGACCTCCACATCGGTTGCTGCTAGGCCCAGTAGAAATTTAGTTGAAATTGTTCAAGATCAATTATATATAGTATTTATTTTGCCCAAGAGTTCACTGACAGACTTTAGTGGTATAACATTATGCTAAAACAATAAAGTACACGCCTGCTCCGTTCTGTCTTATTTGTTATTAGAAGTAGTGGCCCCGTGACATCACTTACAACAATCTTAATTGACCCAACAAAAGTACAGCTACTTTCGCAAGGTCTTCTATAACTATACATGCAAACAAACAACTGGTTGCTATAGAGTTAACGTTATATAACGATATTGAGTGGTCTTTCATTCATATATAAAAATATGAATTCATCAACGAACGAGAAAAATGAAGGCCAGCAATTTACTTTTCGGAAATTGAATTCTGCAATAGACAGTCTGGCGTACCACGTGGTCAATTCTATTCCTGGTAAAATTCATTGTGTCGTCCAAAAGCTGTGAAGGGAGGCAGCATCTTACTCCAGCTCGGCTTCTTCTTAAGGTGAGCTACTTCTTGGGGATGTCACTATAGCCTAACTGCTGGTAGCAGCCTCACAGTTGAACTCCTGGTTCCAATTAAATGCAAATATCGGGATTAGGGCATCTCGGTTGGGACTGCACCCGTCTTTTTGAAGGGACGTAAAATGGGGGTCCCGTGTTCGACGAGATGCTTAGCTCAAGGCTCGAACACGTAAAAGGGTAGGGTTAGTAACCCCTCCCTGTAGAAATATACTCAGCTACTGAAACAGCAAGGAAACGTGCTGCCCTCGGTACCGGTGTGCCACTGGGCGCTACGCGGGTCTGAACGAACGAACCTCAGTCCATGTGCAACAACATTTGGTGACCATAAGAGAGAGAAAGTGAGAAATGCTGGACAAGGAAAAACGTTAACCGATACAGCAAACGGATGAAAATGTAAGTAACTTTTGGCGCGGACTTTCTACTGCAGGAGAATCGTTCTATAGTAGAAACTTTGTACTAGTATACCTTTTTGCTTGAATAAGGAAGTGCTTACAGTGCTTTTATCGCAATCTCCATATTTCGTGCTATAGAACACGAAACATTGTTCAAAATTGTTCTCTTTGATTGAGAGGTCAGTAAAACAGTTGCGATTGTGAGTCTGCATATGCTATTCTGCGCTTTTTAGATCACAATTCAAAACAACACATTTTTGTACGTGTGTGCGTTTTATGAATTATGTATTGGTGTCAGGGCCTTCGAATGGATGGCTATATGGTACAGACATTATTACACAACGTCCATTTGCGCAAGTGCCCAGGGACTCAGGTAGAGGTACCAGACAATTGACCACTCATTTTGTAACTGCGCTATCACAGGGAGTGTCACCACAGGCACAGCGGCGGACGTCTGGTGAAGGTTGTGTTGTACGGTACAAGTAAGTGCTTGATTTTAAGAAATCTTCCTTACATCTCTCTTATTAAACCCCAGATGTACTAGTATGTGTTTAACTGTATGAAGAGTTATTCACTTATAAGGGCGCGCTCAGGGTGCATTAGGTTGTGATATATCGAGAAAAATAAAGAGCAGGCAGTATGGATCAGCGAACTTGAGTCCAGAACTATAAGTAGAAATATGTGAACCATGATGAGGCCTTATAAAGTCAACACGCAGTCATATTTCACAACGAAATTAAATTCTGCATAAGAAGCTTTGATTTAGAAAAAACATGCAAAGTTTCCAAATAGAAAGTCAAAGATAAACATGCGATACGTTTTTGTCTTGTCAGATCAATACAGTCAGTACAATGATATTTTATGATGTGGCAGAGGAGTTTTGGGGTGTTATAAAAATACTTTTTTCAAAAATCAAGTTGTTAGTGCCTTTGCTTTATTTCTCAAGATAGCACAATACTTCGATGACGTTTGTGGACATTAATTATTTATTTTTCAGCGGTTCAACGCGAGTGTGCTAAAGAAGAATCGTGCTGTGTGGTATAACGCTAGCAGTGGCCATAGAGTCGCGGTGAACACTGCAATCACTTTCAATTCAACTAGAGAATAGAAACAGCAATCTTAGCTCACTTGTATGTTCATTGACTGAATACGATTAGCGCACTGTTAGTAGAGATATTTGTTTTTATAGTCTAGATATTTGCTCAAGCGAAGTACGGAAATTGCACACTGACTTTACCATTCGAAGTGAGAATAGTGAACAAAATAGTGTTAATTTTATTAGCAGAATTAGAACTAATAGGTACTAAGATACATAACTAGATTATTCACCTACATTCCACAATTGCTCCTTAACTCCACGAAATTGTTTGTCCAGACTGTCCATCATTCCAACATGGCTTACCGGAACAACCAAATTCGACTTCTAAATTCGCCTCGATTATTCGTGGTATTGGTTTTGATTCTTGTCCCTGTAAACATAGCAGAGAATTTGAAGACACTGGACGTGCATGTTCTCTCAGAACTACAACTCCTAGAGTGTGACATCACAGGTTTTCATGGTCTCATCACGATATCGTGTGACGGCAAAGGGTTGACGAGCGTACCTGAACGATTGGCACCAAATTCACTCTTCGAATTGGCGCTTCCCAATAACGCGCTAACAACCTTCCCATGCATGGCCTTGCCATATCTGAACAGACTGAAGCTAAGAAATAACAAAATCGCCTATTTTCCGTGGAAATGTCTGAAGAACATCCCGAGTTTGGTGCATCTAGACTTGTCGCATAACCAAATTTTCTGTGTCAACCTCATTTCCGTGAAGTCCTACATGTCTCATTTGCAAATGATTGACATCTCTCACAACGACCTGACGACTTTGTCTCTGTGTGACATTGGAATTGATCAATCAAATACCGTATCATACGACGCCATAATAGGGGGGAATCCTTTCCAATGTGACTGTAAAATAGCTTGGATCATTGACATCGCAATAACGACTGAAATGTGTCGATATGACAGTTCAGAAGCTTGTGAAGACTATTACAAGAGACTTTCTCTGGCAGTGGCGATGTATAAAAACCAGTCTCTATTCAAATGCAGTTCACCTCCCGACCTACAGGGGGCAGAGCTGCATAAACTAGATGTTTCCAAGTGCTTGTCTTGGAATGAGACAGGCCGAAATGAATCATATGCAAAACAGAATACTTGCTCTCTAGATCGCTCCTGTCCAAATAAAAGTCCAGATCCACTTTTCTCGGACGTCCTCACTTCGTCCTTGTTGCCACCAACAACTATTTCTAGTTGGGAAATGCTTTCGACAATAGAGGCAACCAAAGAGCCACATGCTGAAATACATACTAGTAGTATGCCCCCAAAGGTGACAGATACTTACAGTACCAAGGCCTTCCGCCAGGTGGCGTCTTCGACAGCAAAGTTTGAACCAACCGAGGAGGCTAAAAAGGTATCTCTTGAACAAACTTCAGAGAAATCGTACAGTGAGCACTCAGAGAAATTGCAGGAGGTTGAAAAGACGTCTCTTGAACAAACCTCAGAGAAAGCGTACAGTGGGCACCCTGAGAAAGTGACCAAAGTGTCACAGACTATTGCTAAGTCATCTCCAGAACCCAGTATCACAGCAATGTCAGGGTGGATACTGACAATTGTGGTTATTGGAGTGATAATTGTGGTCTGTGGTGTGCTCTCAGTTGTGTACTCAGTTGTTGTGAGGAACCAATCCAGCAAAAATGTCTCACATGGCAATGCTAACAACACGGCTACTGGCCAAGTTATGAACATTCTCAATCACCCCGCTAACATTAACCAGCATGCGCAGCCTTATAATCAGGAAATATCTTCTAATGGTTTGAAATCAGACTCAGATTCCAACGCCATATACGGAAGCATTCCCGACAATGCTGAACCATACGCTATGTCGTCGTATGTTTTCGACGTACCTCAGTACAATATGGTAGAGATTCAAACGAGTGGTAAAGTTAGGTGTGAGATAAAAGAAGACATTGGCAGTCAAGATATGGAGGATATAGAACATATCTATGAGAATTGAGAAGTTGGTGATTACTATAAAGATGATGTGACAGAGCCTTAAGCCACATCTTATATGGGAGATTTGGTTTCTTATTACTGTGAAGATTATATTAACCACTTGTCACCCAAGGGGTTCATCAGTAGGTCACTTATTTTGTCATAGTTTGTAGCCAAGAGTGACATTGACTAATCACTTGAAGTATCATTGAAATGGTGTGACACTTGAATGCAATGGGTATACTTGAATGTGTTTTTTGATTATAAAGTCCTCTTTAGTCACTCTCATGCATCTGTACTGTAGTATGAATAAATATTCACCTCAACAATACAAATGAAGTTACAAACAGGATTCTTATAACTCATATCATCACTACTATCTTATTGGGATTGACTTTCAATGTGACATGTACTTTGTGGCTACAGAAATAGATGCACTTGTATATATTAAGATGATTTGTTATTAACATTATTATCAATAACAAACTCCATTTCCTCATGTTTATAATCAAGTTTATTTTATTTTGTGTAAACATGATGATCTTTGAATGATAGAAAGATACATGTATTGGTATACAATGTACATTTGTACTTATATAGTTTAGTTTTATCATGCTTAGAATTGGTATTACATGGTTGTTACCATATGTTCTGTGTTCTGTGTAGCAATAACTTAGCAAAAGAAGGGATCAAACCTGTTGAAAATCAAAGCATTTTATTATGTTATATCCTACATACATGTAACAACTGTTCTATCATTAGGTATAGCTGCCCTCAACATTGCCCACTTTGTTTCCAAACAATTTTGACAGCAACTGTATAATGTTATAAATTCGTTTGTGGCACAAGAGTAAATTGCAAAAAAAGCAAAGCTAAAAAAAGTACATTTCTATCTGGACAAAAAATTCCAGAATAAAGCAAGTTACAAATTACTGAATTAGTATATTTCCGAGTTTGTCCAATATTTTCATATTTCAGTGTCAAGTAATTCAATGGTCAACTTCAGCCACTTTAAGTGAGTTTAACAACCTTCCTGTAAATTCATACAAACATGTTTTTCAGTTCCTTTTCTCACTAATAAAAATCACCAATGTCATCATTATCTTTCTCCTTTTTTCACATTTCTAGACCAATATGCTGAATAGTTCCAAAGAAGTGCAACATGCATTTTAACCTATACAGTGGTGTTCCCCCTTAACCCTCATGCCCCCGAGCACCAAAGTAAACTGCACACATGGACCACATTGGGAAGTTAAAGGTTAAATGTGGCAATGCTCTTGCATGAACAGTACATAAGATATTGTAAAGCAAAGCGTCTTTTCTTGAACATTGACAATGCAATAATGTACAGCTAGCAGAGTTCTAATAGAAAGCGTGAAATATCAAGAGTCTTTGTACAAGATAGCAAGTCTTGCATTGGTCAATATAAGATATTAAGCTGTAAACGAAAAAAGTCAAAATCTTCGACAGGACTCTAAATATAATATCATAAAGGAACATGATTTTCTCTAAATTTCAATATAATATCATAAAGGGGCATGATCATAGTTCAAGAAAGTTTGATAACTACCTAATACATGGCATTGTTTATGTTTTCATGGCCAGACATTGAGAAAAGCTTTTAAATTCTCACACGATCCCCCTGCCTAGCCCTTCATATAGAATGTCTCCTCCCCTGAGGCTTCGCCAAAAAGTACAATGTAACTTTGAACCGGTGATATGGTAATGTGTATTCAGGGCATACATACTATACAGTATCACTATACAGTCAAACCTGTGCAAGTGACCCCCTCTACATAAGGACCACCTGGCAAATGTGACCACTTTTTTGGGGGTCCCTTAGATATTTTTCCCATTGACACAAATATTAAGAATCTTGTCTATAGTGACCACCTGTCCACATAGACCACACGTTATCAGTCCCCTAGATGGTCTTCTTGGGCAGGTTTGACTGTATTAGCTGATGTCCACATGTGTGACTGTAACAGCCTTAAATGGCTACAACTGACACAGAGGTAGAAACAAATTTAAAGGGCAAGTTATTTACAGGGTAACCAGAATAGTACTGGTGAACATCATTGATTCTACCTCCAGTCATATGAAACACTTCACAACACACTGTATGGTGGAAAAATGTTCATGTACATTGTTCACATGGAGATCTTGTACACTTCATGTCTTGTTTACTTGTATGCATCATATTGTTGTCCATGTAGTTGTTGTTGTTCCCCCTTCATTTGAGTAGCATCTGAGCATTGTTGTACCCCTCCAGCTTTTCAAAATGCTTCCTTGCATTTTTGATGTTTATCAACATGGCAGCAGAGGCTGTTGGACAACAGACAAAGCGACTTAGTGTTTTAAAATGTAATCAATAGAAACTGTGTAAATGAACTCTTTGAATAATGTGTTACACTTTGGTACTAGTAGAAAATGTTTTTCTCTCTCTAACATTTGTAAGATACACTACAATGTAGGTTCAATTGTATTGGTCTACTTTTTCATTACACAACTAGACAAAAAGAATGTGAATAACTAACACTAAGGAAGCTGTCACCCTTATGTGTATATCAAGTCTGTACAATTACAAATTGACATTTTTGGGGGGCTTCGGTAAAGTTTGGGGACAAAGAAGTTCTTTTTTCGGGTCGATAACCAATCTGTACAACAGTGGGTCAAAGTATAAAACAACTTCTTCCCCACAAACATTAGTACCTTAATCAAAAAATGTCACTATGGACTTGTACATTCTTGATGTATGCACAAATGTGCCCTAAGTAAAAAAAAAAACTAAAAAAATAATGATGTGAGAAACATTGTACAAGTAGGAAACATTATACAGTAGAATAGTACATCTTTGTAACAATCTTATAATTGCTGTATCTAAGAATAACAGAACAAATGAATAAAAGAAAAGGAGAGGGTACTCACGTATGCTTGTGTCTGACATGATGACCATCACGTAGGTGTTGGACGTGAAGATGTCGATGAAGGCTGCGAACGCTGAATTACGAACCTCCATGCTCTGGAACGAAGCTGCCAGCTTGCTGCAGATTCAACGACCAAACAAGGACACATATAACTTTTACCTGTAAGATTGTATGATTGTAATGGGCACAGTAGTAGGTTTTTAGTTTTTAGTAAGTTTTTGGAGGAGTGTTTGAATTTGAACCTGAAATCTTACCTGCAACTCAACTTGAACTGCTTGATGATGTTTGAGATCTTCTCAAACCTGTGGACGTCTCTGTGTGGCTTCCTCTGACAGTGGGAGATTACCTGCATGTAGAAACGGAAACATTTATTCAAACTTGCATTGACATCCTTGAAACTTGTTCATTTTTTAGCTCTGTATATTCCAAGGTTAACAAACTAACTTATCAATATACTAGTTCAACATCCATCCTACTACATACTAACATAGATAATTTGCACCATATGTGCTTTGAAAAGGATTTCTCTTTACATATTCTTTCAGTCTGCAATGTCAAAGGCAAGAAATGTGATCTGCTATAATAATTTATCAAAAACTTGAACACAAAATGTTTTGTCAAAGAGCCAGTAAAATAGCTGAAACTTCACACTCACAATGAAAACATTAAACTGCTTCTATTTCAGTGGTATCTTGGATTTCTGAACACCTGGTATCAAAAATAAGCATCATGAAACTCCTTTGTTTTTCCATTGTCTTAGTTTTCTAGCAGGTAGAATCTAAAGTGGCTGTGAAAAGCACTGACCAGGAATGTCGCCCTCTCAAACAGAAGCACTTCATCTGCATCAATAACTTCTGCAAAGTTCCTCAGGTTGGTTTCCAGCTGTTCTACATTGGGGATCAGCTGGTACACAATACTGGACCAGGCCTGCAATAAACAGAAGTCACAATAAATGAGTGAAGACCTTTATTGTACAATTTTGCCCCACTGCGGTAAGCACAGGTCACATGCTTACAATCATACACATATAAATGTACATATAAACGTCTAGTATACTCCAATACTTTCAGTTTCCTCTCGCTTCTTGGTAATTGTATAGATATAGGAGGCTGTATGATTAGTTAGAGTATTGGTTTATCGAAGGCTGTAAAAATTGTACATGTGTAAAACTTGTCTACACTGCTAACTTCATACAATCCCAAGACAGTTTGCATGAAATAGACCATACAAAACAATAGATAACAAATTTCTTGGATGGGTTCTTCAAAGGTAGTTCTACAAATCCTCAGTGGATTTCAACATTTAAAACTTGACAGTTATACTTACAGGAAATCTGCACTAAGCCTTTTACAAAGTGCCAAGAATAAGATAAGGATGATGATGATTTAAGACTATAAACTTGCCTTATAGAGTGTCTCGTCCCATATTGATGTTCTGAAGCAGGTGCAGTCCAGAGGCTTAGACAGACGCTGCAAGTCTTCCTCTCTTTCTCTGAAGATCTGAACAAACAGAAAGTGTCAACATTAATATCGTTACATCATACATGTTCATTGTGCTCAGCATTATAAGCAAAAAAATTTTGTCAGGAAGATAGATGCTGAAAAAAAACCTGAGCTACATCGTAGTACATGTATATACAAACAAGAGCTATCCACCACTCAAAAATCATGACCACAGCTCTTCAAGGACATGCTGCACTACTGTAAAAAGCTGCTAGGGCACCCATCCTCAAACTTGACCGTTGTTTTCCCGATATCTACCCACCTACCCAATATCATGACAATCCATCCACAGCTTCTCGACTTATGCTGGTGACAAACGAACAAACATAAAAGCTTCACAGCAGTACTGTAGTACGCCACTAGGAGGCCCAATCTCAAACTTGACCTTGTCTCCCCAACATCTACCTACCTACTAAAAATTTTAAACATCCATCCACACCTTCTTAAGTTATGCTGTCAACATCCACAGCTGCTCCACCATAAAAACCAAAAACATAACCTTCTGGCAGAGGTAATTACAAACTTACCAACTCCCTCTGGTCCTCCTGCACCAGGTCCATCTTGTGGACCAGACAGAAGATCTTGGCATCGGGCGAGTTCTGTAGGATGGCCTCCAGACAGGACTGGTAGTAGTGCATGTCCTTCTCCAGCTCACGACTCTCCACATCGAACACGTAGATCAGGACCTCCACGTTACGAAAGATGTTATCTCTCTGGCTCGCAAAGTAGTTCTCCATAAACGCCTCCTGACTGGGGGGGAGAGAGAGCAGGAACGATTGTGACACCTGGTCATAGAAACATGTGTAGCGTGTGTAGCCCAGTCGTTAGCGACCCTGTCTCTGGACCAAGAAGTCGCGACTTTGAATCTTAGCCATGTTGCTCATCCGATATGCATGCTACTACATGAGGGTTGCAGTCATTTATGATAGTCCATCATTCAGTTCTGATATATATGAATAGGGCTTTTCAAGCTGGCTTTCCTTGCAAACCTTCCCCACATTGACCGTAACTTGGAAATGCCTGCTAACACATCTATTCCCTCTAATTTGTTGGAAAACTTCTTGAAATCCTCCTCTGAAAAGCCAACTCGAAAAGCCCTATTTATATACAGGACATGTAGCTGACTGATATCACCAAATTCAATCAGTCAGTTGAGTAGCCGTCAGCATGACGTGAATTTCAAATGGTGGGAGAGCCCTGAACTATGACGGACTTATGTAAAACAAGTGAGAACTTGACTATGGGGTATATTTAGCTTACATGTAGTAGAGTAGGCTTGTCAATTTTAAGTTTTGCTCCCCTTTAAAGTTTAATATGACATTACCCACGGGTTTAGAACATAACGCCCTACACAAACTCACCCTCCACAGTCCCATAGGTTCAGTACCAAGTTGCCCAGGAAGCGAACATGAGAATGCTCAACATCAACTGTAATGTAAGAATAAAACATCCATCAGAAATTACATCCAAAATGTGGAAATTGGCTAACATACATCATGTACATAGAACACAACAGATATGACAAGAAAAATGACCTGGTTTGCCAACTACTGATTGACAACATACCGTAAAGTACTGACACTAGTTGCTTGCAAGAAACATACATCTTCAACAAGTGGTACCATATAACTTAAAATATAAATCAAATCATTGTAACATAGGATTTGCAGAAAAGATATGCATTTAGAAGTTATGATATATGAATGAACTTACTTGTAGCCCCTAATCTCCTGGTGTCCCTTGCAATGTAGTTTGCGAAAATAATGGAGCGCATACTGGTCTTCCCTGACCCACTCTTTCCCATTAACAGGACCTGGGAGTAAAGGCATAATAAAAGTTAGCTTACATGGATAAAGACCTTTAGATCATCCAGCAATACAGAAATGGTAATTAAATCTTTACATTTACCAAACCATTGGTTATTGTCAATGTCTATTTAGCTGTGTCATTGTAAACACAAATCCTTGAAGTCCATTGATGATGTGACTCCTAGTACTCCTAGGTCTTGGCATACAGTTGTTTCTAGCACTACTAGTGGATTGAAGAAATATCAATGACTGCTTATTTCTAATGTGTGCCATGACATGGCACTTTTAAGTGTTGACTTTTCTGAAGCCTTCAAATGTTCTCGTAAGAGATAATGCAACATTTAGGCAATGATATAACAATTGAGATGAACGCAAAAAGTTAGCATATACGTATATAACAAAAACCCATCAACAGAATATAAGTTGTACGTTCCTTCTAGAGGTAGGGTCACCAACAACCATTGCAAAAACATCTAGGATTGCCCTGATGTATAATTTGCTACTACCAGCTGCAGTATTCTGGCATACATATTTGTGATGGTGACATTTTCAAAGCTCAGTGTTAAAATATGCTTGGTCTTCAAGGACATTTAATTATAATGATTACAGCGAAAACGTAAAAATTGCGTTGCTTTTTTGTGGTTTATACCTGAGTAAAGGCCTTCCCCCAGTGCCCACAGCTGTGCTACAGGTGACCTTAAATTACGCGAACTTTAGTCATAAAACCCCTGGATAAATGGGGAGGGGGGCAGTGATGTCATCATCCTCCAGCAGACAAGTCCATCATTAAAACGCTCAAACTGAGACACAAACGTGACAACTTTACCTTCTTCTTCATCTTGTCTGTTGTCTCGGTCCTCTGTACGGCCTGGAAAATCTTTTCTCGTCGAGGAGAAAGTCACGGGGGTAAATTTTGGCGTCTTCCACCTCGGTCTCTGCCACGGTCCTGTGACGACTGTCATGTGATAGGTGGACTGGTCCACTTACTCTCCAAGCAGATATGGGGTCTATTTTTTGTTTCACGCGTGTTTTGTGGCACATTGCACGCCGTTCTGGAGATAATCGGGCCTCCCATAGATAAAGAAAAAGAATTAAGAATGTTTATAACTAGAAAAACGTACAAATTTCGACAAAAAAGCTTGTTTATTATTATTAAACCAACGACATCTGCTTTGATCATTAGGTACAACTGTTCAAGTAATCAAACGTAACCCCCCTAAAATTGAATGGACTACGCCATACATTCTCGTTCTCAGGATGCTTTCTCGTGAAACTGTGTTATTTCTTTAATATTGAAGCAAACAGAAAAGAGTAGAAAAGTTTTGATAAGGCTAATATATGGAGCTAAGTTGTATTTCTGTTTTTTTTAAAGTTATTTCATATTTCTGAGAAATGTACAAAGGAAGATTTGAACATCCTGAGAACGACGTTATGCAAATAGGAACCGATCAAGGACGGTTCAAATTTTGCCCGCTTGGTGTCAAAACAAAACAACAAGTCGTCTGTAGTGTTTGTAGATGGCATTAATCATCTATTTTTCAAGGCAAAGTGTTCAGGAGAAGCCACTGTAAGGTAGGAAATATCCCACGTTCGCTATTTAAGTATCAAAAACTCCGTATGGCGTCTAAATCAACATAAGTTACGTCTCAAGGTTTTCAGTAAATTATAGTTGGGGAGGGGGGGTGAACCTAGCCGTGGCGACCAACGAAGGGAGTTTTTGCTTGATATTAAAGTATCTGTAATATCAAGCAAAATCTCCCTTCGTTAGTCGCCACGGCTAGGGGTGAACCCAGGTGATGTATAATTTGTATGCTAAATGATTCAACGGGAACTTCACATAGGAAAAACTGTTTGAAAAACACATATTCTGCGCTATATTCTGAGTGTGAAATTAAGGAAGGGCTGTGAGAAAGAATTTTTTCTTCTTTCGCTTCTTCAATTTGTAGATATCTGGCTTGAGTTTGTTTTTGTAACGTCCTTTCCAGCACCAAGTGACAATGTCTAGCGCTGCGGAAAAATAGACATAAAACAAGGACAACAACAACTAAGTGAAATGCTCACAACTTGTAAGGAGTAATACATAATAATAACACGGGGTATAACGTACGTCACGGGATGGCCAGACACATTCGGTGGTCGCAAAGATCTATCAGCCGCAACGCGCAGACACATTCGACGCGCCGCGGAAAAATCAGCCGTCCGCGCGGACCTTTCAGCCGCAACGCGCAGACAAATTCGACGCCGCGCGGACCTATCAGCCGCTCGCGCGGAAAAATCAGCCGTGGGACAGCGCCATCAGGTGTCTCACTACTGCCTTCAGAGAGCGCTGGAAAGGCCGCGCCAAGGTAGGTCCTCCACAATTTCCTTCTCTAGCGTCATATAGAGACATCGACTGGTAATCTAACTAGGCCTATCAGGTGCCAGACTATCTTATGGTCATCCGGAGCCAAAAATAATCGGCAGGTCTTCAAAGTAAGTCGAGATATAGGGAGAACAGTTCTAATTCGGTGACACACCACATCGAAGTTATCAAGGTAAACAGTGGCCAATGCCGTATTTTGGGCCATTAGAAGCAAAGACATCTGCGGTTTTGACGTCTTTTAGTGTGATTGGGTGTCCAGAACAACGTAACATACTCTGGAATTGATATAATATGCCCACAGAGCGAAAATATGTGATACCGCTATATAACGCCCCCCTCCCCATTTTCTAGTAAAGTTACGGCCCATATCTTATACATGTAGTAGTATAGTAAACATTAACAGGCAGTAGTGTCTTTGTCGCCTCGATTGATTTTGGCGATATGCGGGGAATACCTTCTGCCACTTTAAGGGATTATCCTCATCTAGATGATTCAACGAACATCTCATACGTTTCTCACAAGATAACTATTACCCAGGTATAATGTGTCACTGCAAATACTAGTAATCAACCCTGATGTTTTTCAGAAATGCCTCGTCGACTCAGGTTGACACTATATCCACAGAAAAGGTGTAGAAACAAAGCAGCGGGCACCTGGAAAGCAAACACAGATTGCGAAGTTGAAGATGTATGGGTAACAGAAGATAACACTGGCATTGATGACAGCACTGCAGCAAGTCCCGGGCAGAAAGAAACACAACTCTCCTGGTCAACTCCTACTCAAGCTAGCGTCAATGACACTTTTTTCTGGACTGTAGGCTTCTCTCCCTTTATACGAAAGGCGCTAAGCAACGGAAATCATACAATGTACAACTTGAATATTCAAATAACTCCATATTTGCAGTAGAAATCTATATTCATAGAGATATGTATTGAATAGATTATTCGTCAATTTTGGTACTATGCAGTATGTTTGAAATAGCACATGATATTAGATGAAGACAATACTTTGTCAGGTTCTGGTTGTTATATTTACAGATTTAAGTAATGGACCATCTCAGCGTTGCATCATTGTACTGACCATCTGTAGTGCACCTGTATTTCCTGAAATGTTAATCCAAAAATGACACACAAAATATAGCTATATATAACTACATTTATTCTGGTTGTTTACAACATATATATTTGCTGACTTGCAATACCATGTTCTTGATCTTGTTATACATCACTTGGCAAATGACTATGTTGTAATCATATTGCACTGTTGCTTAATTTATTGCTATAGATTACAAATTAAAGTATTCTGATCGTATATTAATATTGACTCTTGAAAAAAGAAGAACAAAGTCAAAACCAGTCAAATACCGAGTCTCGACGCCATCATTTTCCCCAACACTACAGATGAAAATATGTCACTGTACAGGTGCATTATACATGAGGTATACCTTCTTGTGAAACAACAAATGTAATTATATGAACCAGAATTACTGCATGATTACACACAAGTTCTTCCTTTTTATGCAACTTGTGTTCACACTTGTAACACTGACAAGCGTCTTTACTCTGGGATTGTCATGGGTTCTGTGATGATGTTTTAGGACTTCTTATATTATGACTTAAAGGAATTTCCACATTTGTTACAAAAATCCCAATCTGAGTGCACTATCATGTGCTTCTTCACTTGAACTCTTTCTGACAAACTGGGCACTCCTTGGATGATTGAACTAAGTGATCTTGAAAGTCTCTAGCATAAATAAAGTCTTTATTGCAGAACCCACACTAAATTGCTGGTCCTTTATCAGCCCCATGGCAGCGACACTTGTGTTCATCTAGTGAACCACTGTTCGCTTAGCACTTGCCATGTGTACACAGACTGTACTGTAGTCCTGCGTGTGGGGGAGGAGACATCATTTTCTACATCTTCAGCTGGCACAACCACACCAGGTAGGTCATCGGACTCGTTGGACGATTCCAAAGACACTGAACCCTCACTGGATCCACTGGTGCTGGTGTTTGAACGGGATCCACTTGTGCTGTTACTTGAAGACCAGGTGTATCCTGTCCCTCCCCAAGGCATGGCTTGTCAGGTGGTTCTACACCTCCCTCCTGAAGGCTAGACTTGTAGGGTGGAACATGTGGTTTTACATTTGTGGTCACATGCCCAAACCTGTTCTACTCATCAAACTCCATGGCTGAAATGCAAATTCCAAAAATGAATGCCTTTGTCTGGATAAACATTGATGACTATGTATCTTCATTTAAATGGCCACAACAATATCGCTTCTTATGGCTTTAATACTGCTATAAGATATGTTAACATCGTTCTACACATGGTGGCTCGTACTGAAGGATGGGGGAGGGGGCGTTATATAGCGGTATCACTTCTACCACATATTTTCGCTCTGTGGGCATATTATATCAATTACAGGGTATGTTACGTTGTTCTGGACACCCAATCACACTAAAAGAAGTCAAAACCGCAGATGTCTTTGCTTCTAATGGCCCAAAATACGGCATTGGCCACTGTTTACCTTGATAACTTCGATGTGGTGTGTCACCGATCTAGAACTGTTCTCCCTATATCTCGACTTACTTTGAAGACCTGCCGATTATTTTTGGCTCCGGATGACCATAAGATAGTCTGGCACCTGATAGGCCTAGTTAGATTACCAGTCGATGTCTCTATATGACGCTAGAGAAGGAAATTGTGGAGGACCTACCTTGGCGCGGCCTTTCCAGCGCTCTCTGAAGGCAGTAGTGAGACACCTGATGGCGCTGTCCCACGGCTGATTTTTCCGCGCGAGCGGCTGATAGGTCCGCGCGGCGTCGAATTTGTCTGCGCGTTGCGGCTGAAAGGTCCGCGCGGACGGCTGATTTTTCCGCGGCGCGTCGAATGTGTCTGCGCGTTGCGGCTGATAGATCTTTGCGACCACCGAATGTGTCTGGCCATCCCGTGACGTACGTTATACCCCGTGAATAATAGTAATACTGTATAATAAAAATAAAACAAGCAAGGAATTCAAACACGAATGGAAGCCATACAATTTGCTAATGAAATTAATTAGTGAAACCTCCTATAACCCATTGACAAGATTGCAATGGCTCGTTCCAAAAAAAGCAAAATATAGAGGGGGGTGACGACCCCTAAATACTTTGAGTCCTGACTACTTCAACCCCCTGAGTCCTAAGGATTTTAAACCCCCTAACTCCAAGCTATATATCAGAGAGAGCCCAGTCCTATGTCATCAACCCCCTTCTATTTTTATTTTTTGGAATGGCCCAATTGATTGCTACAAATTGAGCCACAGTAGCGGCACTACTTAATTGTCATTTCTTTTGTATTCTTTGTTTCAGGATAATCTAACTGTATCAGAGATGGCAGCGTTGTCCGTTGATGATGATGACATGATGAGTGGAGTGGGACCTCTCAGTAGTGTCCCCAGCTCTCCTGCTGCTCCTCATCACTTCAGCAGCCCCGCACAACAACAACAACAACAACAACATGGGAGAAGACAACAACAACGTGCAGGTACATACTAACATAGTCACACCTGCACTAATGACCAACTTTGCATAAGGACCACCAGTGGCCAATGTGTACACCATTTGGTGGTCCCTTACTTAGATAATTTTTTTCCATTGACACACATGTAGACTACCTGATCACATAGGACAGATTTTGTCGGTCCCATCGCTGGTCTTCTTGGGCGTTTTGACGGTACCAGTAGATGATATGTCTGTTTTCTGACACTTGCAAGTTGTTTAAAGTTTGTGACATTTTTCGAAGAAGATTGCAACCTTTATGGTATGGAAACTATGTTGCAATCGGGGTATAACTTAAGCTTACTATATATGTGTCCATGCATCTTTTGGACGCCCTACGATAAAATAACAGAGAAATTAGACGTCCACTTTGCAGCCAGTGGACCCCGTTTCCCTGGTAATTGCATACATATGATACAGACAGTGTTACTAAACATTGTTTTTTGGTCCCACCAGAGTCATTATGAATCAGGGCTCGAAGTTAACTATGTCCCTATGTCCCGGGGCCACCAAAATTTGACCTGGGACAACTCAATAATCAATTCGGGACATATTTGGGACAATCAGGGCTCCTGAGTGCCACTGTGCTCCTCCCTTGTGAAACTGTATACTGGTCCCACCCACTGTTTTTGGTGTGGTACTAGTCTTCTCAAAATCAATCATCATTTATCACTCAGCATAGTGAAAGGAAAGCCTGTCCCAGCTAGGCTGTGGCACATGTCTGCTCCCCTGACAGGGGGTCAGCAGAGGGATGGTCACACCTCATTTACTTGATTAAGGTTTGCCCTGCAAGATTAGAAATCAAACATTTTCGGATTTATTCTACCTCCCCAAGAGCCACCGCATCAATGAAGTCTTTAAACTCTGCAGAATTATGCTTTTTCTTTTATAACCTATTAAAATACATTATTTCAGGTTGTTAACAATATTTTTCTGGTTGTTAACTTTGTTGAAACTTGTGTTTACTACTGAGTGTATATACCTTTGTATGTATTATATTTTTCAAATTTCATGCAATTTTCTATTTTACAATACACAATTTTGTATATAACTAAAAAAAAAATTCTAACACAGATTGGCTTGGGCTCAGGTCCTGACTTGAGTATAGGTCCAAACCTGAACATGAACCTCTGGAACTGAATGCAGACCCGACACTAAGTTCACATCTTTGGCCCTGGTTGGGACACTTCGGGACACTTTCGGGACAGTTGAAATCCACTTTTGGGACAATGTTGGGACAGTAGGGGAAAAAGTTAATTTCGAGGCCTGTGAATTGTTTGTGTTCACAGCTGAGAGTTTGAGCCCCATCACCACAAACACCGGTGTGAGTTTGAGTCCCACTCTCACTGTGATGTCAACAGCCACCAGTCAGTCAGCACGCTATCCACATGTCGAATCATTCCTGTCTTCTTCCGAGACTTCCACCACTTTCATCAGAGAGATGGAAGGGGTGAGAAACAGTCTGCAAAACATGCTGAAGTTGGGCCAGGCTATGGCAGGTTAGTTTTACATAGGATTGTAGTCAAGTTGTAGTCAATGTCATTACAGTCAAACCTGTCCAAGTGACCACCTCTACATAAGGATCACCTGGCTAATGTGACCACTTTTTGGTAGCCCCTTGCATATTCACATTGAGACAAGCATTAGAATTCCTGTCTATAGTGAACACCTGTCCACATAAGACCAGATTTTGTCGGTCTCCTGAGAGGTCCTCTTTAACAGTTTTGACTGTACATTCTGGTCAGTCAGTCACAATTGGACCCAAGTTTGCTTTTTGTTCCAATATATGTTGCTATCCCTGTTAGACCTCCTTGTACCTATGTGTCCTACCAGTATTGTATAGTCTATCCACACAGTCATGTTATATGTTTACCCTTGTTTTTGTCCCCACAGATAGAGACAGTTTTGAGCGAACGGAAGGTCTAGGTCTCGGCCTGCTGACAGCTGACAGACATGACAGGAAAGAGTTAGATGAGTCATTCAGCAGCACTACAACCACACAACTCTTAACGTAAGGGAGTCGTGTGTTCTGTTTTCAGTAGTGAATTATAAGTGAGTGACTGACTGACTGAATGTGTGAGTGACTTTGAGTGACTGACTAAATGTGTGAGTGACTGTGAGTGACTGACTAAATGTGTGAGTGACTGTGAGTGACTGACTAAATGTGTGAGTGACTGTGTGACTGAGTGACTGAATGTGTGAGTGACTAAGTGAGCGACTGAATATGTGTGAGTGACTAAGCGAGTGAGTGACTGAGTGACTGTGAGTGAGCAAGTGAGTGACTGTGAGTGAGTAACTGACTGATCATGACTGACTCAGTGACTGACTGAATGAGTAGAGTAATGTATTTTAAACTTGAAAAACATTATTTTTATACATACAAATAATAGGTTAATGTATTTATCTTATTTGACCACTGGCTGATGAGTGCATGAGTGGAATACCGGTAATGTATTTTATACTTAAAAAACATTAGCTTTGTACATAAAAATAACATGTACGATGTATCTATCTTGTTTCAGTGCTAAGCCAGTCCTGGTGTCACAAGATGTCTCCCCTGTGTCAGTGGACAGTGGACTGCATACCGCAAGGGGCCAGTGGTCAAGCAGACTGGACGGAGAATTGGCGTCAGAGCGGCGCAACAGTCGGTCCGAGTCGCTGTACGTAGAGAACCAGATACTACGCGACAGTGTGGAAAGGGAGCGTTTCCGACGCAAGGTAATAGAGTATTCTAGTCAGGATCAGGACATTAGTGGACTAAGGCTGTTTTTATCTTCTGGGCTCTGATATGATGTGATATCTGATATGTTATACATGATATTGCATGCTTGTGGTATGTTCTCTCATGTCAAAGCTAATTTGTTAATAAGGACTCGTCGTGGAAGAGAAAGAGTCTTTGTGTTTCAAATTGTTAGTGTGTTGTTGGTGTTTAGAGCTATGAATAAGTGTATGTTCATATTTTTCAGCACTGTGAACAGCAAATCCAAGAGCTCCAGAGCAAGGTAGGTGTTCATGTGGGACATTTTGAATAAAACTTTCACTTGATATGTTATAAAGTCAGATTTGATACATCGAAACCTAAATGTTCCCATTAAGGTAAATTTCAGGCTGACATAGTCACTATTTGTCTTTTGCAATACATGGTATGTGCTAAGTTATTAAAGCAGTCAATAATATTATCATTCATTTGACAAATTTCACCTTCAGATTCTGGAACTGCAGCAACAATTAGCAGTAGCTGTCTCCACTGACAAGAAGAAGGATGTCATGATTGAACAACTTGATAAGGTTTGGCTCTCATATTCTGTGTTAAGTATTGATTATGAAATATAAAACATTGAGTAGGTTTATGTTGCTTTGAAATCTGTGATTTGTGAAGGTACTACATACATGTAGATAGAGAGTTATTATTAATATTGAGAGACAGTCCTGGAAAATGATTGACACAGCTACAACAACTTTGTAATTTTATTTTTACACTAATTACAGACCCTTGCTAAAGTTGTGGAGGGCTGGAAGAAACAGGACACTGAGAAAACTGACCTGATCAGGAAGCTGAAAGAAGAGAAGTTTGCCATAGAGAAGGGACATTCCAGACAACAGGAGGTGATCATCAGTGAAACAATAACTTTGTATTGAGTTTGACTGAAGAATACAAACCAGAGGATTTATGTCATGTACTACGTATGATGTAGTACAGGGCTCGGAATTTTGTGGAATAGTTGCTCTGTTGCACCTAACCAAAAATTAAAGATTTAGGTGCAGAGGAAAAAAAATTGGTACACAACATGGTATAAAGAAGAATAACAGCAAAACATTGCAAACCTTACTGCTTTTCTTTAGAGATTGAATCTGAAATTGTAAAGCTAACTTCAAACTTTTAAACAAGTAATACAACAAAGGTAATTTTATTTTGTTTAACACTTAAATATCGATATACAAGAGTATATTTACACTTACAGAAATATTTAGGTGCACTTTTGCACCTGCATGCAGTTAACAAGTAGGTACACAAAAGTGTATATGCGCCCAGTGTTTTGTACAAATGTAAGTTGTTCAAATATTGGTTGCCCAACTCCTGTGTTTTACATGTAGGTGTTGATGAACTTTGAGAAGGATCTTGCCCAAGCCGTGGAACAGCTGGCCATAGAGCAGCAGAGAGCCAGTATGGCTGAACAGGAGAAAGTAGCACAGGTATGGTCTTCAGCAGTGGGTGCAGAATATTACATTAATTTTGTACTGCAGAATTTGGGGAAAATTAATCAGATATGATGTTGCTGTTAAAGGAGTCCTAAAGTCCAGAGGGGGGAGTTATTTTCCAATGGATGGTAATTTTAGGAAGTAGAAATTAATATTTTTTACAGTATACGATAAAGTACCCACTATCCCGTGCGCATCCAAAAGTATTCAGTATTCTACCAAATTCCCCAGGTGACCCTCAGCCTATGTGTTTTTTACAATGTGCCTGACAATGCCTTACAAAAGTTAGATTACAAAAAGAATGTCAGGGTGGTTAAGAAAGATCTTCTTGCTATGTGCTCTTGTACATCTTGTTAACAATTGGCTTTCTTATTGTGCTTAACCACCCTCATTTACGCCGAAAATATCCACGTTTAAAAATGTATGTTTACGCATAGGGAATACACTGGTAGGGTCTGCAGGGGTTTAGTGAGTATCATATTGCTTTAAAAAATACACCTTGTGTAATTCACCACAAGGGGAATTCTGTACAAAGTCGGCTGATTATGTATTGATTGATACATAATCTAGTGGAAAATAACACCGCCTTCTGGAGTTTAGGACTCCTTTAAAGGTATGGAGTTCAGCAGTGGGTGTACTCTCCAAGCAGAGGTTCGGCTCCAGCTTGTTTTTGATGTCATTTTAGGCATTTTTGTTGGGCTCTCCATTCTGTTCCTTTTTTAATGTCTCCAAATCCAACATAAATAAAGCCTGACAGAATAGAAAGCCAGAGTCAAACATCTGTTTGAAGAGTACAGTAGCTGCAGAATATTGATACATTTGTACTGCAGAATTTAGGAAAAGATTATCAAGTATAATGTTGCTGTTAAAGGTAGAGGCTTTGTGCAGAATAATACTTTAGAGTTTAGGAAAGAAGACTCAGATAAAATGTGGGTGTTACAATATTGCAGACACGCAGACAAACTCGTATTGATGCCTGCAATGTTAATTATTTAGTATGTGTAGCATTTTAAAGCATAAAAACCTACTATTGATACTGACATGTTCTTTTCACCATTGAAGGCCTTTCAGGATGTACAGATGTTGACAGTGTGATACCTTTTAGTGATTGAACCATCAGACCCTACTTCCACCAATCTAAGTTAGCCACTTCCATCTTCAGTTTCAAAAGCAGCAGGAGGAGAAAGCCAAGACACTGGACCTTCTTCAAGGAGAGAGGGAGAAAGCCATAAGAGTGGAGTCTGAGAGGGACCAGCTGTTACAGCAGAGGGAGGAGCTACAGAGGGAAGTGGAGAACTTCAACCAGATACTGGAAACGGTATGGATCAATTTGTTCGTCCAGATCCTTGCAGTGCCTAGTGGCACATATAGCAGCAAGTTTCCTTTCTGTTTCTGTAGCAGGGTATATTGTTACAAGTAAGGGTTGCTAGCCCTTCTTCTTTAACGTGTTCGAGGCACCTCCTTGAACACGGGACCCTCATACTCCCCTTCTGAAAGACATAACAGCCCCAACCAAGATGCCCTGACCCTGGGTCTCCCAGTTACCAACTAATTGGAACCAGGAGCTCAACTGTGAGGCTACTACCAGTTGAGCCACAGGGACATCCCTATGGATTCAATAAAGCAGCAGATTATACATGTATGTTGAGTATTTTTTATTTTTTTTTATTAAAAATTGTTTTCTACATGAAAGGAATGAGAGCTGATGCAGTTTTTTTTCATCAACTTTCCTTGCACCCCAAACTTACAAAGCACAGAAACCATTGACAAATCGGTCAAGAGGATAGCAAAGAACATATCATAAATCATTATTTGTCAGCCTTGAAAAGTCTACATGTATTTAGATGTATGTGAATTATTTTCTTTTACAGGAAAGGAGTACTTTGAGAGCTAGAGAAGAAGAACTGCACCAACAACTAGATGTGCTGACGGAAAAACACCAAGAAGTTGTGGATCAGGAAAAGGTAACAATAATGTATTTTGTTGAAAAACAATAGAATTTTTGTAAATTTAAGCCTGAAATTGGATAGATGTAGACTATATATCATAGAACGCTACATGTGCATGTGTAATTTTAGATGTAAACATGTTGAATCATACTGTTAACATAAATATTTAAAAACAATGGACTACAGTTCACCATGAATGTCATGACTGTTCAGAATAGTGTACCTCAAGGATCCCTTCTCTGTCCCCCAGGCTGCAGTCCATGCTGAGTCCCAGAAGGCCCAGGAACACCAGAAGGCTCTGTCCTCCGCACACAACGAAATCAGCCAACTGAAGATGGAACTCAGTGCAGCCGACAGAGACAAGGTATCCACAAATAAGTGTTTCCAAGGCTGTAGAATATAGTAGTCTCAATCAAACTGCCTGTACTTCTAGTGGAGACACTATACAGGAACATATTGTAGACTAAATCCAGTAAAACCATATTCCATCAAATCTGTACAAGTGACCAACTGTACAGTACAAAAGGAGAACCTGGCCAATGTGACCACTTCTTGGTGGTCCCTTAGATAATTTTCCCCATTGATACAAGTATTAAGAATCTGGTCTATATAGTGACCACCTGTCCACACAAACTGGATTTTATCGGTCCCCTGAGTGGTCTTCTTGGGCAGTTTTGACTGTATGGGAATGGAATTGCCTTTCATACTACCACTACTACTATCTGCTGCTACTGTCAGCATAGACCCTGAAGTAAAGAATAATTTGGACTTTGTATTATCTTTTGATCTCCCTCGAATTCAGTCTAGGCTTAGTAACTAAATTTTCTGAGTATGCCTGCATTGCTGTGTAACTGTTTCTGATGTTTGTTCCAACAGGAGAACTTGAAGATGGAGTTGAGTCTTCAGGAGGCCAGGTTTGAGGCTAGTCAGAGTAAGCTGGAGACAGAGTACCAGGCTGAACAGGAGAGGAAGGTAACGCTGGATACTAAGAACTATCTGTTAACCCTTCACTGACCAAGGGCCAAGAGCCTGGAGGGATTCTTATGTGTCAGTCTGTAATCGTGCTGTGCACTCTGTAATAGATATGGGAAGTGGCCTTCTTATAATGAAGAAGAAAATCTGTCCTTGTTCAAAATGTGATAGAAATTCTGGCCAATGAAAATTATTGACATAGATTTACATGATGACAGATGTGTAGCAGTCTCTTGCTTTCTGGATTGTAAGGTATCTTACTTTTGCGATAACTGTAAAATAAAAATACAACACTGAGGCTTACTGGTTTAAATTTTAGTGTAAATGATAACACCAATTTAATTTCTTGGTTAACAGATTTTTATTTTCAATTTTAGCAACAACAAAAAATCATGAAAACAGAAAGCTGGGATGAAAACTTGCACCTGACCCTGTTCAGACCCTGAAACTATGCACCAAAGTAAAAACATTCCTCTGGGATTCCGTTTTCATGTTGTTTTTCCAATCTAGCATTTTTTTCTTCATTTTTTAAAATTCTGTTAACCAAGAAAATAAATTACTGACACCTGCGTTTGACACCTAAAAACAATGGAAGAAGTCAGCTTTCTGACACCTGTAGATCTCTGTATTGATTGATAGGTAGTCTACTCTACTTTAGTTTTTGAATATTTCACCAAGGCTAAAAAAAGGTCACTACAGCTGACAGTTTAGTTATCTTATAATGTACTCTCTGTCTATACCAGCTTTGCTATTAATGTGCATCCATTAAATACTTCATAAAAGTCAAGTCTAAATGTGAAATCTACTTCCAGATGAGCCAGCAGCTTGCAGAGGCACATGAACAGCTGACGCAGACAGAGGAGAAACTGAGAGAGCAGCACAGACGGCAGATTCAGGAGGTGGCAGACAGGCACAGACAGGACCTAGACAAACACATGAGACAGTTCCACCAGGAGCTGGAACAAAAGGAGACCAAGCTGAGAGAAACATGCCAAGACTATGACGAAAGGTACAGTTTAAAGCATGAAAATGCATGTGTTTGAAGAAGTCTTTATGGAAACAAACTTAACTGTAACTTTTGTGAACTTATTCAAATTAAAGACTGTGCAACTCCAGTCTTTATCAGAGAATACTTAGATCCACTGCTAACACTGTGGCAAAAATTTGACATGAAATAGTTCTGCTAAGCTCTTTGAATTTCCAAGATGCATAAGATAAGGCTTTTCAATAGGTATTTTATAAGCGTGGTTCATTGAGGATTTTGATTATGTAATGCAGATTTTTATATCCCTGACCCCAAAAGTAGTCGCTTGTGTTAAGTTGTACCTTTAACATTTACTTATCCGAACTAAGGAAAGGAACACTGTCAGTGTCTATCAGCGCCAAGGAAAGGGGCAGTGTTAGTGTGACTGTCTATCAGCACCAAGGAAAGGGACAGTGTTAGTGTGAATGTCTATCAGCACCAAGGAAAGGGACAGTGTTAGTGTGACTGTCTATCAGCACCAAGGAAAGGGACAGTGTCAGTGTGAATGTCTATCAGCACCAAGGAAAGGGACAGTATTAGTGTGAATGTCTATCAGCACCAAGGAAGGGGACAGTGTTAGTGTGAATGTCTATCAGCATCAAGGAGAGGGACAGTGTTAGTGTGAATGTCTATCAGCACTAAGGAGAGGGACAGTGTCAGTGTGAATGTCTATCAGCACCAAGGAAAGGGACAGTGTCAGTGTGAATGTCTATCAGCACCAAGGAAAAGGACAGTGTCAGTGTGAATGTCTATCAGCACCAAGGAAAGGGACAGTGTCAGTGTGAATGTCTATCAACACCAAGGAAAGGGACAGTGTCAGTGTGAATGTCTATGAGCACCAAGGAAAAGGACAGTGTCAGTGTGAATGTCTATCAACACCAAGGAAAGGGACAATGTCAGTGTGAATGTCTATCAGCACCAAGGAAAGGGACAGTGTCAGTGTGAATGTCTATGAACACCAAGGAAAGATACAGTGTTATTGTGAATGTCTATCAGCACCAAGGAAAGGGACAGTGTCAGTGTGAATGTCTATGAGCACCAAGGAAAAGGACAGTGTCAGTGTGAATGTCTATCAGCACCAAGGAAAAGGACAGTGTCAGTGTGAATGTCTATCAGCACCAAGGAAAGGGACAGTGTCAGTGTGAGTGTGAATGTCTATCAGCACCAAGGAAAGGGACAGTGTCAGTGTGAATGTCTATCAACACCAAGGAAAGATACAGTGTTATTGTGAATGTCTATCAGCACCAAGGAAAGTGTCAGTGTGAATGTCTATCAGTACCAAGGAAAAGGACAGTGCCAGTGTGAATGTCTATGAGCACCAAGGAATGGGACAGTGTCAGTGTGAATGTCTATCAGCACCAAGGAAAGGGACAGTGTTAGTGTGAATGTCTATCAGCACCAAGGAAAGGGACAGTGTTAGTGTGACTGTCTATCAGCACCAAGGAAAGGGACAGTGTTAGTGTGAATGTCTATCAGCACCAAGGAGAGGGACAGTATTAGTGTGAATGTCTATGAACACCAAGGAAGGGGACAGTGTTAGTGTGAATGTCTATCAGCATCAAGGAGAGGGACAGTGTTAGTGTGAATGTCTATCAGCACTAAGGAGAGGGACAGTGTCAGTGTGAATGTCTATCAGCACCAAGGAAAGGGACAGTGTCAGTGTGAATGTCTATCAGCACCAAGGAAAAGGACAGTGTCAGTGTGAATGTCTATCAGCACCAAGGAAAGGGACAGTGTCAGTGTGAATGTCTATCAGCACCAAGGAAAGGGACAGTGTCAGTGTGAATGTCTATCAGCACCAAGGAAAGGGACAGTGTTAGTGTGACTGTCTATCAGCACCAAGGAAAGGGACAGTGTCAGTGTGAATGTCTATCAACACCAAGGAAAGGGACAGTGTCAGTGTGAATGTCTATGAGCACCAAGGAAAAGGACAGTGTCAGCGTGAATGTCTATCAACACCAAGGAAAGGGACAGTGTCAGTGTGAATGTCTATCAGCACCAAGGAAAGGGACAGTGTCAGTGTGAATGTCTATGAACACCAAGGAAAGATACAGTGTTATTGTGAATGTCTATCAGCACCAAGGAAAGGGACAGTGTCAGTGTGAATGTCTATGAGCACCAAGGAAAAGGACAGTGTCAGTGTGAATGTCTATCAGCACCAAGGGAAAAGGACAGTGTCAGTGTGAATGTCTATCAGCACCAAGGAAAAGGACAGTGTCAGTGTGAATGTCTATCAGCACCAAGGAAAGGGACAGTGTCAGTGTGAGTGTGAATGTCTATCAGCACCAAGGAAAGATACAGTGTTATTGTGAATGTCTATCAGCACCAAGGAAAGTGTCAGTGTGAATGTCTATCAGCACCAAGGAAAAGGACAGTGCCAGTGTGAATGTCTATGAGCACCAAGGAATGGGACAGTGTCAGTGTGAATGTCTATCAGCACCAAGGAAAGGGACAGTGTAAGTGTGAATGTCTATCAGCAGCAAGGAAAGGGACAGTGTCAGTGTGAATGTCTGTCAACACCAAGGAAAGATACAGTGTTAGTGCAGGGCTCGAAATAGTGGGTGCATGTGCACCTGTGTGCACCCAAATTTGGAGCTGTGCACCTAATTTTTGATTGTGGGTGCACTGGTGCACCTAGATATTTTTGTAGGCTATGGGGTAAAGTTACTATTGTACACTAGTATACAGAATATTCCTGAAATGTAAGTATCAGAAAAAGCAAAATAACCTTTTGTAACAATTGTACTTTCTTTGATGTATTACTTGTTTGAAATTTTGAAATTAGCTATAGAATTACAGATTGAAGTTCTTAAGAGCGTTAAACTTTGTAATTATGTTTTGCAGACATTCAACTTTATTTTGTGGTGCACCCAAAATTCTTTCTGTGCACCTAATTTTTTTGGTTGGGTGCACCAGTGCACCTATTTCCAAAAATGAATTTCGAGCCCTGTAGTGTGAATGTCTATCAGCACCAAGAAAGGGACAATGTTAGTACGAATATCTATCAGCACGGAGGACAGGGACAGTGTTATTGCAAATGTCTATCAGCACCAAGGAGAGGGGCAGTGTCAGTGTGAATGTCTATCAGCACCGAGGAAAGGGACAGTGTTAACAGTGTTAGTGTGAATGTCTATCAGCACCAAGGAGAGGGGCAGTGTTAGTGTGAATGTCTATCAGCACCGAGGAAAGGGACAGTGTTAACAGTGTTAGTGTGAATGTCTATCAGCACCAAGGAGAGGGGCAGTGTTAGTGTGAATGTCTATCAGCACCGAGGAAAGGGACAGTGTTAACAGTGTTAGTGTGAATGTCTATCAGCACCAAGGAAAGGGACAGTGTCAGTGTGAATGTCTATCAACACCAAGGAAAGGGACAGTGTCAGTGTGAATGTCTATCAGCACCGAGGAAAGGGACAGTGTTAACAGTGTTAGTGTGAATGTCTATCAGCACCAAGGAGAGGGGCAGTGTTAGTGTGAATGTCTATCAGCACCGAGGAAAGGGACAGTGTTAACAGTGTTAGTGTGAATGTCTATCAGCACCAAGGAGAGGGGCAGTGTTAGTGTGAATGTCTGTCAACATCAAGGAAAGGGACAGTGTTAGTGTGAATGTCTATCAGCACCAAGGAAAGGGACAGTGTCAGTGTGAATGTCTATCAACACCAAGGAAAGGGACAGTGTCAGTGTGAATGTCTATCAGCACCGAGGAAAGGGACAGTGTTAACAGTGTTCGTGTGAATGTCTATCAGCACCAAGGAGAGGGGCAGTGTTAGTGTGAATGTCTGTCAACATCAAGGAAAGGGACAGCATTAGTGCAAATGTCTATCAGAACTATGGAAAGGCTCAATGTTAGTGTGAATGTCTATCAGCCCCAAAGAAAGGACAGTGTTAGTGTGAACGTCTATCAGCACCGAGGAAAGGGACAGGGTTAGTGTGAATGTCTATCAGCACCAAGGAGAGGGACAAATATAGTGTTATTTTTATGTGTTTTTATTAGGATTTCAGAGGCCAGAGAGAAGATGTCTGCCCTGAGTCGTGAAAACGACAAACTGGAGAGCCAGAAAAACGTCATGAAGACAAGACTCCAGGCTCTGATCCAGTCCCATGTCAAGGAGGCCATGTTACTGTTGTCAGATGTCACGTCGGATGGGCTGTCCAGCTCTGCTGAGGTATGACTATAATTCATAACACAAGACTGTCATTTTTACTTTTATATCATTTCTTCAAACAAAGCAGTGGTTTCATGTTTGGGGTAACGGTTAGAGTGTTTGGCTCAGAACCCTAATCCCCTGACATGCCACCAATGCTGTGCCTTTAGGACAAACACTTAACACAACTTTCCTCACTCCATCCAGGTGTAAGTATGGATACCTGACTTTGATTTGCGAGGTAAAACATGGTGGAAGGAGAGAGATAGGCTCTGCCTTCTGATACTGTGCACTAGACACAGTGAATAACAACCCACTGCCCCTGCAGCCTCAAAAAGGCTATGGGACTACCTTTACCTTTTTTTCTTACTAACAAAAATCTTTAAGCATCACGGTATGTTGTGGGGAGTACATTATGAATTCTGATTCAAGATTGGTCAGACTTGTTCTGATAGTATTATCGGTGTTGGGTGATATGTCAGACTATGACAAGTTGGTTCTTACTCGTTGTTGTTGCAGCCGCCTGTCAGCAGCACATTTCGACTTGCACAACAGAGTGTGAATAATGCAGCAACAACACGATCAGGGCTAGTTGTGGGCCTGGGACCCTCCATGTTCTCTGTCAGTAGTAATCCTGGATTACTGGACAGCACAGGAAACAGTGTTCCATGGAGCACACAGGTAACACAGCTGTCATGCCAACTTGAAAATTAAAGCAAAATTGAATTTCTCTGTTCTCAGATTTTTGCAAGAACTTATTCGAGCAGTACAAATGTTGAGTACAAATCAGAAAATTTTGTCATGAAAGTTAATCTGAGTTGGTAAAATATGTAATGAGAAATAAATTGTTCTCCAACTCAAAAAAGTTTCATTCACTTGAATTTTCCACCAACTCTTCATCAGCTATCTAACAAAAGAAAATGTTGTTTTTTGGAGTTATACATGTAGGTGTCACTTTGAAAGAATTGTGTTTGTCCCAGCTGCAAGTACTAGTTATAATGTTTATATCTCCTTTCATTGTAGAATTATTCAGAAACACTAGCAGTCAGACAGGATGGTGTGGAGGCTTCTGGGTACCTCAACCAAGATGAAATTCAGAAATGGGGCTTTTCCTCTCTCATAGAATCTGTTGGTGAGTACATGTTATGATGAAGTTCATAAGTACAATGCTGTCTAATAGTATGTAGGACCTAGCACAGCTGATATGCATTTGGCATTTTACAGTGTTCGTAATATTTCCTGTCTTTTGGTATTATAGAGCAAGATATGGACTAGGGACCAGAATAACTTCCAACTATTCTTAGAGTTGACTACCATATATATAACAGAGGATAGAGATGAGTCGCAAAAGGTGATCTGTAAAAGGCTTCTGGAGTTGACATTGGATGATGTCCTTGACAATGACAACTACGATAACATACACTGTCCTTGGGATGAGTTGTATTGTACCGGTAATGACTGGAGAACACTATTACCTATGCACCTACATCACATGCCAAAAGGAGATATACATGTAGGCATTCACCTGCAAATGGTTCGGTTTTCTTTCAGGTGCTGAAAGATTAACTGTTCATGAAAAACCTGAGGTGTTTGCCGCACAGACTACTGATAATGTACCACAAGGGGACAGACAGCCCACAGCAGAGGTACACAGAGATATCATGGGAATGGGGGAGAAACAGGCCACATTAGAGGTGTATAAATACACCACAGCCCCAGGGGAGAGACAGCCCACGGCAGAGGTGCACAGACACACCTCTGCACCAGGGGAGAGACAGGACAGAGCAGAGGTGCACAGAGATATCGTTAGATCAGAGGCAAGACAGCCCACAGCAGAGGTGTACAAATACACCACTGCACCTAGGGAGAGACAGCCCATTGCAGAAGAACACAGAGATATCGTGAGGCTAGGGGAGAAACAGTCTATGGCAGAAGTACAAAGGCACACCTCTGCACCAGGGGAGAGACAGCCAACAGCAGAGGCACACAGGCACACCTCTGCCCCAGGGGAAAGACAGCCCAGTGACAGGACTATGTACACCCATGTGGAGACAGGTCCTGACACACATGTTACATGGAGCCCAGAGTCGGCGATCGTGGCTGAGACACTCGGTTACACCGAGCAGGACATTGACGATGGGGCCAGTGTCTTGTCAACTGAACCAACAAGGTTAGTTATACAAACTTTACTCAACTTGAAGTGATTCTGTTCTGTACACTCTTCAACGATCACTTCATGCTGAAAAAACATAGTATATTATGTTTGTTATATCCAAGAGTGACGATTTGTTATAATTAATTTTGATTTTGCTGTGTTATAGGAATCAGGAGCACTGAAGATGATACTTGAGATGCCAGACAACAACTCACTATGTATAACATTCAAACAAACCTGTAATATGCACCAAGTATGTCACTGTTAGAAAGTTATAGTGTATTTTCCTTGTGTTCCAGGCGGATGGTGGAGAGCCAGTATGAACCACTCCTGGAGAAGTTCAACCACCACGAGACAAAACAGTCCGAACTGCAACACTATGTGGAACTGGTCAGTTACACTACACTACACTACACTACACTACACTACACTACACTACACTACACTACACTACACTACACTGTGATTCGTGATATATATTGTACATGTACATAATTTATCAAGCAATTTAGACAGTATATAGTTTAACATAGGCCATAAACAATGTGACATCAAAATGCTGGTCATTTCTTTCATTTCCCACTTGGCTCAAACCTGAATACTGTATGATGATTTTTCTTTTTTTGTTGGATTGAAAGTTGAGGATCTCCACAATATGTTTTCTACCAAGAAAAAAATCCACCTTGCAAGATATCAACTATTGTTGACATGTTACCACTTGTGTCTATCATTGTGTCCAGCTGCTACAGCAGTCACCAGGAGAATATGTGGATGTGTTTCCCAGTCAAGACAGGCCCGTACAGGAAAACAGACGTCAAACAGATAATAGTAAGGGCTTTTAAAAAGTATTGATCTTCCTTTGCTATGCAATGTACACACATGTATATAAAATGTAGAAGCGAGATTTACTAAGAGAATTTTTTGTCACACTTATGAAAGCCTTTTGATTCTACTTCATGTCTATGTCTGCTTACCGGTATAAAATAAGTCTCAGAAAATATTGATTTGTCTATTGTCCAGCTTTTCTGAGATTTCTGTGATGGAATGGTTGTACGTGTCCATACAGATGTGCAGACAGGACCGTCCAGTTTGGCCTTCCTCCCACCAGAGACAGTGACTTCCCCTCCTACATCTGCCAGGGCTGCACAGGTCACTCCACGATATTATGATTTTTACCTTTGAAAACGCTGCTTCCCCATCTTTTGATTAACCCTGCTGCCTAAGCCCATAACCAATACAATGGTGGTGCCAAATGACTACCTTAGCAGACTAAAGGTTAGATGATATAACTTGTGGCCAAATTTCAAATGGCTTCAATTCATCTTAACTTTGAAAAGGTTTTGGGCAATGTTGACAACCTAATGAACATGGTGAGAAGCTTTGATTTTTGTCTGTCAAGAATGGTTGAAACTTACGTAGGTCTAGAGCAGCAGACTGTACAAGCATAGAAGGAGGAATGCTAGAGAGAGCCCTACTAAAGACTGAAGTACACATTTGTACCTGGACCAGAATATGCAGACATTTTTGCTGCACAAGGCTTTGACTTTGTATTCTATTCATATTGCTTCTAGAGTTATACAGTATCATGTGTCTTATACTGAACAATTTGATTCCATAATCTAAAATCATACTAATTTATAGAATATACCACTTTGTTTCCAGGTTGATGTCCAGGCAGTTGTTCCAAGTTCCCTTCAGTTCACCAACCGGTATGTTCCCCAGCAGCCTGTGTCTGGCCCACCAGATAGTCTTGTTCCCAGTGTACCAAACAAAGATAGCCTGGACCCCCAGCTACCACAGCAGCCACCAACACTCAACACCCGTCCACCCCTCAACACTGATTGGCTGGCCCAACTCAGGACAACTGGGCCAAGCTTCCAGCCTGACAACCAGCCTATACAGAGAGATGTGCATGCAGAAACTGGAGCTCATTTGAACACCAGCAGTCAAAATCTTATGTCTACAAACATCCCAATTATAAAAAGCAGGCTACCACCAACACAGGTTGGTTCTGGAGTCTCTCACAGCTACCCGCCGATGATGGCCAGCAGTCCTAGAGTCTTGCCAGTGTCCAACAACCATAGAGGAACACCCAGTAAGGATAGACAGTTCGGTCCAAGTGTGGTGACAAGGGTTCTGCCTACAGAGAGAGTGGAGGGGCAGCAAGCACCTGTTATTCAGAGAACAAAGCTTTCTCTGGGTGTGTCTCAACAGGCAGGAAGAGAGATGCCATTTGGATCATCAGGTAAAAAATTCTTTTAAATGTTCATCTGTAACACACCAGCCCAGCGTTACACACCAGCTTCGCACGTCGCAGGCAATTTTTTTAAAAATTGTACGGTTCTTGGTGGCAAATGTGCAGATGTTGGCACATCGGCAACCAAATCGGGTAGTCTGTTTTTGGGCACACTTTTCGACAGATTAGCCGAAGAGGCATGGCGAGCATTAAATCCGAGGCATTAAGTCCAACGCTCCAACCGTTGCGCCACACCGGTAACAACACCGGTGTGTAGAAATGGTTTGATAAACATTTCAAATAATGTGTGATAAAACAACTTTGTTTTTGTTTGCATGTAGAAGCTGTGGCCCAACATCAGCCAGTGTGGCCCAATGACCCTGCCGTGGTGCAAGAGCTGCTGAACATGTATGCCAACAGGTCTGGTCAAGGATATCTCACCTCTAACATGACTGGACATCATGTTAGGTAGGTAGTAACTACCCATGTAAGTAGAGCTAAATTTTCTCAGTGGCTCACTGGAGCTATGGCTGTGTTTTTGATGCTCAGGAAGATTATACAATCATATATAACCTTATGATACTTGATGAATGTTCATATTTTCCATTGCAGTTTTGCTGATCCATCACAAACCTCAGACCTGTCCTCATTGAGAGGTCCTACCAGGGTGAAGCGCAGTTTGAGTGCTAGTTTTTCTCAAAGTTCTCAAGGGGTAAGTCAACTTAGGGGAACAGTGTGAGAGGACTAGAAACAGGCTATGTAGAAACCATATTCATTAGTGTGGGGTGTTTGCACTCATGGCAGCCTGACTACTAACCAGAATACACATGAAAGAGGGTGAAATACAGTTTGCTTTGAGAAGTAAACATCACACAGTGCTGGGGAACAAGAAATCACTAAAATCCCAGCCCATTACCATGCTTGTTATCATTTACTGACTTTCATTAAAGCATTCTGTATTTCCGTAGACTGCACCCTCCTTTCTGTGTAGTCTGGTGTGTTTCTGTAGATAGTTGGACCACCCTTGCTGTACAATGTATGTCTTTCACAGGCATGCTAATGAATACATACTGATGGTTATAGTCTATTACATGGTATGACATACAAGTAAATCTCTTGGAACACAATCTTTATTGCATCTTTGTATCATCTTTCTATCTCTTATAGGAATCCAATCAGCCTGATGGGGAAAGCAAGAATGCCAAAGCACAATCCACCGGCAAAGTTCCTCCCAGAACTGCAAAGGCTGGGAAGACTCAAGTCGTGAAACCCACTCAGACCAAGAAGCCAGAAAGAAAAGTCGCTGCTGGAAACAAAGCGGACAAGAAGTCGACTTCAGCTTGGAGATGAACCTGATGCGAATATACCAAAGTTGGGAATAGTTCTATTGTTGTTTTTTCGAGGCATTGAAGACAAATATTGGAAAGCACTGATAAAGTTTTAGTCAAAATGGTCCTAAAGAAAGATTATAATAAGTACATCCATAGATTTTGAAATATTTTTAACACCTTAGTATTCTGACTCTTTTTGTGATTGAAAATATTTTTAAGATCACCACAGGTGTAAGAAATAATGACTTAGATATAGAGTAAGATACTGTGTAAGATGATAATATTACTTTCACATTCTTATTTTGTATATGCTGTTAACAACTTCTCATGTCTTTGTTTAGTTATTCTAAGATGAAAAACTATTGTTTAAGATTATTTTGTTACCATGGAAGGAGAAAGAAAGTGACATGTATTTGCGTAAAAATGGCATCAGATGTGGTCATGTTTTGACCTGTGGAACATATTATCTAGTGTTAAGTTTTTTGTGATCCTTTTTATAAATATTTGTTTCTACTGTTTTTAATCAGAGAGTTGTAACCTGAATATGCTTGAGCCGTTTTTTTTTAAATCCGATGAGAGATTGTTGAATAATACTTTTTTCGTAGTATGTATTTTTAATTACAGCGGTTTTTGTTTACTTACATGCATAGCATGTATAATGTTGTTCGATATCAAAACCTGACTATACTTTGCCAAAGGTAACTTTCGTATGCCATATCTTAGCCAGCCACGTTTTGTATGTTTATAACATTATCTTACAGTCATTAAAAACATTGAATGATCATTATCGATGTTGCAGTGATATTAGCTAGCAGTAAAAATCAAAGTTATGTTTATTTCCGTTGCCCAATAGACCGATCCCACGGCCACGACGACATCCGTTAAAATTTAGAAATACAACATAAAAGACATAAAAATGCAACTATTCGACGGATATGCAGCCACTCTCTCATTCTTCGAATCGCTAATTGTGATGGACTGTCAGGATCGACTTATGGTGGAAAGATCTAGTTCTGGTTTTCTCTGTTGACCTCTGCTTAACGTCCTCTCCAAAGAATGATCTGACATCTGAACTACAGTCCCCTCCTGTAGCGTGCATGTGCATTTGGGGTTTGAACCCTCGCCTCAGGGCTACCACCTTGCGGGTCACTAGCCATTAGTGCAACTCGCTGACATAAACTTGCTCGACAACTCTGTCTGTAGTAGCCATTTTCGGACGGAGAGTCCTTGAAAGTTGGTTGCTGAGTACATCGTGTACTTGACTTTCATTTGTCCGTTCATTTTCATGTGACGATCGTCATGACATCTTCCATGCGCTTGTATAGCATTTTGCTGGCCAAGAGGTTATCAGGAGTCAAGGTGTTCTGGATAATAGTAGTTTCGCTGATAGTTGTTATCGTCTGCACCCTTTGTATTAACCATACTGGTCCTGTCAGGGGAGCGATAGCCGACCTCCAGTTTCCATGGGCCGAGTCGGAAACATGCCCGGCGTGTTTCGGAGACAACTGTGCACTTCTACATCGGAGTAACTTTCCAGATGTGAGCTCAAACAGGCGGTTGAAGAGATCTAGAGGAGTCGTGTCCGTTGGCAGTATTGGTGGGAATACGGTCATTGCTAAAGCTCTGAGTGAAGAAGATGTGTGGCGCAGGTACGACAGTTTTATTTGCCGGACGTCGCCGCGTCCTGAAGCTTGCAACGCCTCGTCATTCATACTGGAGTCCATGTACGTGACCGACGTTGCTTTGAAGCTGTCCTGGCTATGGGAGGCCAGGACGATAACCCATACTGAAAAGGCGGTTTCGCCACTTTGCGTGTCAGCAAAATTTCTAGAAGAAGTCAAACAGCTGTATGTTGAAGACGAGAGTACGAAACTTGACCGAGTTGGACGTGCGTTTATGTCCACATCACTTCTTCTCGACCAAGAGGCGGTGATACTTCGATATTTCACCACAAAGTCGTCGACGCTTTGGCCCTTTCCAAAGTACTAGTACCATGGCGCTTGCGGGCGAGTGATTGTGGTGCAACACGCAGGAAGAACACTCGACGCTTTCCTGGGCTCCCCATGGGAACACCGCGCAGACATTGCAGTACAGTTGTTACAAATAGTAGACACACTTCGCGAAAAGGACCCTGACTGGATTTTGTTCTTTCTGGACGTATCTATGGAAGATTTTGCTGTCGACAATGGCGGGAGGGTGAGGTTGATCGACTTTGAAGACGTGATGGTGATTGATCGACAAACGGTTGTCAGTGAAGGAATGGAGGAGACCTGCAACAATCAGTGTTACATGGACTTCCAGAAGAAACTAATGAGTGACCACGATCATTGTAAAGATATACTTAAGTACACGCAAATGATGTATGCGAACATTTGTGTTCGGATTTTATCTGACCTTCATATAAACGAAGAGAAAGCCAACTCTGAAGAAATTAGTGAAGAGACAGAGGTGCAACGCGGGGAAGAAAAACCTAATGAGCCCTTAAAAGGCCTTCTACACGATCCACCAATCGAAATCAAAGAGTCGCTAGAGGGCGCAGTTGGACAATGTGTCCATGAGAGACAACCCGGGGGTCGACTAAATGCAGTACTGGCCCTAAAGCAAATCTTGAAATGACATTATGATGTATTTAACCGGTTGTGTACGATATAGAGGGAAAGGAGAGGTATACTGTTGTAAGGGTGGTGTTCTATAGGCATTTTAACGATTGTTTCAGAACTTTTCCCTTCATAAATGTACATGTAAATTTGGGTAAATGGGTTCCTTGTCTCGGCGCTGTTGCTAAGGCCATGCTAATTCGATTATATGTATGACATCCGCGCACATCAATTTTCGTCCGCCCCCCACCCCACAAAAATGTTTCCACTATTCTGTAAATCGTAAAATGCAGCTGCAAAATCTACAAATATATGCCCTGAATTTCATAAGTATATCGGAAAACGGATAGTAATGTAGATTACTTATGTAAAAGTCAGAGAAGAAAATTGTTAAAGGGCAAGTAAAAAAAAGTTCCAGTTTATTTTTGCTTGTTTCAACTCTTTCAAGCTCATGTTAGCGTCCCCCTACTCGATCATACTCTCCAAGCAGAGGAGTGGGTCCGGCAGGTTTTTGACGTGTTTTTAGGCGTTTTTGTCGGGCTTTCTACTTTGTCGTGTGTTTAGAGACAAAAAAAACATGACAAAGTAGAAAGCCCGACAAAAACGGGCTTCTGCTTGGAGAGTACTCGATCACTCGTACAAAGGCATATCCAATTATTTCGTTCTTTTTTGTCCATATTTACGTAATGCATACTATGTGGATTGCGTGTTTCACATGATTCAGTCTAGAATATTTAAACAAATGAAGATGTCAGAAATGCATTTCAGCTGGCCCAAGGCTTCCCAATCAGTTACTAGTAGCTAATAGGTCTGATGCAATTTTGACCAATTAGGACTAGCTACTTGTCTGCCCTCCGTACGTCATATGACCTCAGGCGTTAACGTTGTGGGCGTGGTGAGGTTGCAAAATAGATTGTTAATTTTCTAGAGTATGTTGTCGTGATGAATGCACGACTCTGATTGGCCAAGATAAAGGACTATATAACTTCCTTACCCTGAACAAGAACCAGATCGCTGAAGCGTCCTGAGGTCCGCCAGTATCAACAACTGCTGTTGCTCTCAAACAAGCCGGAATAGAAGTAGGTGCTGATTTGTGTTGTTGTTGCTTAAATCGAGGATAGATAGAATGGAAAGTTGATTATAGATAGGTCTGATGCGGAATATCTGTTGTCTATGATCGATTTCGTAGGTTGCTGAAAAAATAGGTTCAACAAACTTCACGATCTAATTCATACAATCTCTTTAAGCCGATTTGTTATTGTTCCATGAAGTACCTATACTATTTGTCTTGTTTTCTTACATTTCTACGCATTTGCAAATGTCTCTCTCGAGGCCTAAGACCAGGGCAGGTTGTCACTGAATTCTAATGTTGGAAGTTGTAAAATCAGACTCTGCATGGTAGTCTCAGAGCACTTTGGTTAAGCATTCTATTTGAGTAGTAAGGAAACTGTGTTTAATATGTACATGAGAGTAGGAAACGTTAACGTTATGCATTTGTGTGGAAAGAAGTAGAAGCTTCTTGCTAACCAGCTTTATTTGAATACATGTAACTGCACCTTCATTCGTTGCAGACAGGAAAATTCAAAGAGTGGATTATTTTGTTATAAACTTCCACGGATGTAGAATTAACCACTTTTAGTTGTTGAATTCCACGCGCGTGAAGATGCTTAGTGACAATGTTTTGTTGTTGTTGCAAATAGATGAAATATGGAGCATGATGATTTAAAACTTTTGATTAGAATTGGGAGAAAAGGGGGCGTTGTCACTCAGACAATCGTACAGACAGCAAGTGATTTACGCTTGTTGACCTGAGGGCATTTCGTTCGCTAAGAGTTAATTGACACCAATTTGCCAAAAGAATAAATGACAATTTGTCTGTTACATGCCGATATCATTGATTACCTTTGTCACTGATGCTATACATGTCATAATGTTTCTCCTTTCCTATTGATACAAAAATATTGCAATTCTGCATTAAGACACCATAAGGGCAAATGTTCACAAATCACACTTTCCAAAACGTTTTACTTTTAGTGAAGTTCCTCACAAAGAGCAGCAAATTCGGGTCCCCCGAAAGTGCGAAATGGAACGAAATGTAACGAAATCTACTGGCATTTGATTTGATTTGATTTGATTTATTGAAATTGAAAACGATACAATACACGTGGGCCACAGGCAGCTGTTGCTGGTGTCGTGGCCCACACACAAGACAATACAAAGCACATAGAATACAAATAAAGAAACATTGTTTTGCATTGTTTATTACGTAATTCATTTCATAATGTCACATATGTTTTAGTTCGTTTCATTGCGTTCCATTTCCTTCCATTCCCTTCCATTTCCTTCCATTTCCTTCCATTTCGCACTTTCGGGGGACCGGCAAGGAAATTCCACACAAAAACAGCCCATGGTCTTTGAATATACCCTAGGAGGGCATGTTAGCCCTAGAGCCAGGAGTTGGACTTTGCAACAGTCTATCATCCAGGCTAGGTTGGACAGTGTCTGGGTGCTAATTAGTATTCATGATGTTATTCAAATTTGGCTTCAGGACAACATGCCACACCCAGAAGAGGTTTTCAAAAAACATGACGTCAACAAAGACGGCAAAATGAGCGCCAAAGAGCTGGAGGAAGCGCTGAAAGAGCTGGAAGTGACCGTCAGCCCCACTCTGATAAAGGTGCGGATAAGTACATTCTGTTTGACATGTTCCACCTCATTCGACCGTTTGGGGTCCGTGTTTGGACCCCAGGCGTGTATTAATGTGTACCATATCAACATTTTTTTCGTCGGAGAAAAAATTCCTTCCACGAGTTTGTTTGTGTACATGTCTTACAACTTCGGAGAAGTTTTATTTCACCGAGATTGGACCATTTTTGTATGAGTTGCACTCTAAAGTTTGCGTGTTGTCCAAACGGACCCCAGATGATTTTGCGTTATTACTTAATATGAAGGAAACAACTGGAAAAGTCAGACCTGTGAATGTGCATTTGTAGAATGTCAGAACTTCCTGACAGTATTACGTAACGTTATGCAAATCAGAAATTTACCAGGGAACTTCCACGAAGTTCCAGGTTTAAACTAACCATCCAACATGGCGGACAATACTTACGTCATAGTCACGTGACTGACAACACCATATAAAGAAATCCTCACCATACAGCCTTATTTCGCAATGTTATCAGTCGTTTTACAACCCAGCTCTTTTCCCCTACACACAGGGAATGATGACTCAATATGACAAGGAGCCCCACAATGGGTTTATAGGGTGGGACGAGTTCCAAAACATGGTCGTTGACATGTACGCCATCCAGAAGACAGGACTTGAGGAAACCATTGACCTCTTCACTAGGGTGTATGACAAGGTGAGAAAACGAATAGTATTTATTATTTCAATCGGGAAAAAGGTTGTCTTTACATATTGTATATGTATATGTTATATATTATTATATGTATATTCTCTGTAAAACTATCAGAGGACATATGTTAAATAGTTAATGTTCTGAGGTGTCTGTTTTACAAGAATGCGTCTGGTCTATATTATGCATTTGTATATTGATGTACATTTGCCTAAATATTGAGTTTGCACACGAAGTCATAGCTTAGTGAACCTGGCAGAGTAAGACCTACAGATGTACTGTTTCACATTTTTACTTTTTACACTGCTGCTAACTGTGTGCGATTGGCTAGTCCTGTCCCGTCTGCTTTATAATGCACGTTGTCTTCCTAAGCTGTTGTTGTTGTTGGTCACCTTGCTTTTTCAGTAGCAGGATATTTTTTAAGGGTGGGGTTGCTAGCCCTTCTCTTTTAACGGGCTTGAGGCATCTCCTGGAACATGGGCCCCAGTCTTTAATACCATGATCCCTCCCGAAAGTCGGGTGCAGCCCCAACAGAAATACCCTTCCCACGATTTGAACCTTAATCTCCCAGTTACCCATTAATATATCGTGTGCTGAATATTATAACTTTACTCCGACAGGATGGCAGTGGGTTCATCAGCCGTGAGGAGTTGAAGGAAGGGATGGGGAAGCTCGGAATCTGCAATGACGAGGCCACCGTCGACATGATGATCATGCTGTTTGACACGAACGGCGACGGCAAGATCAGCATCAGGGAGTTCGCAGGAGTCATCGGACAAGACGTCGACCTCCAAGCCTTCTAAATGACGATTCAAAGGCGTAGATCAAACCTCGAAAGCCCCTGTCACACTTGTGCGTATATATTTGTAAGTCCGCACGAGTTGCGTATTAACATGTTTTTGGTTTAAGTTACTAGTAAGTCTGCAGCCGAAGAAGTCATTTCTTTGGTTCGATAATAAGGCTGCACAACGGTGGGTCAAAGTAGAAAACAACTTCTCCCCGCAAACTTTACTTAAACCAAAAAAAAATGTTAATGCGCAACTCATACGCACTTGAATATACGCACAAGTGTGACAGGGCCCTAACGTAGCGGTGCCTTTATCGTGCGGTACCCATTGTCGACGTCGGTGGTGGTGGGCTTCTTTAATACAGAACCTTGGTCAGTGAGAGTCTATGTTATACAGATGAGCACCAGCCTATATCGCTAATAGATTCACGCCACAAGCTGCTGATGCTACAAACTTCATTCTATTTCTTTTCTGCAAAATCAAAGTAGTAAATGTGTATTCGAGTAAACAGTTGGATAAGATTGTATTAACGAATATATTAACATTTAACTCATGTCAAGTACGTAGCACGTGGGAATTCTATTGGAAATTTCATCGGGTGGTCATTCAGCATTTTGAACATTGGTGGAGGAAGTGAAATAAAAGACTGGTGCATGCACACAATTAGCTATGCGTAGTGTTTCTTTGATTTTCAAGGAAATATGATGTCATTGTCTGCCATATTTGAGTTCATTCATTTTTATTTTCTCGCCATACCTACCCACATACCAAATATCATCACAATGCATCCAGAAGTTCTTAAGTTATGCCAACTACAATCCGGAAACACCGACACACACATGCACATTCACACACACACATACACGCCAAAAAACAATACCTCTATTTTTCAAGGGAGTAATAATGACTCAAGTTTGAAAAGATACTAAACTTTCTCATATATAAACCAGAGAAGAAATACAGCACAAAGTAACCGTGAAACTCATGGTGTACCAAATGCGTACATGATGCATCAAGTATCCAGTTTAAGTCGCGTTTTAAACATAAATAAAACATTTCTTTATTGCCATGTTCTGTTATACTACAAAATGTTCACTGCAAGTAGAATACAAGTTGCTCGGAGACAGGGATTTATTCAGGAGGGTTTTTGTGAGAGGATGTATCTCCAGAAAAACGTTCAAAACACCGCCAAATACGCCCAAAATGCTGCCCATCACTTGCATTGTAATGAGACAAAATCATTTAGCAAAGGTATGGAGTCCCGGAACTCCAGTTGCTTAGGTTGCAGTTCAAGCTCAAGTTAGTGTCCCTGCTCGTTCGTACACAGGCATCGGACAATTTCGGCGATTTGGTCATGTCTACGTAACTGTGTAAATATATACAGTGTGCTTCACACAATACATTCGAATTCACATTTATCTTCAAAAACATGACATGTATAATTTAATCTAGAACGTCGAAGCGAATGAAGATGTCAGATATGCATTTCAACTGGCCCGAAGTGGTACGACCGCTTCGTCAATCCTGACAAAGTGTCGACCCCGCCTTCCTAAGTTCACCTTTGCAGACAGTCACTGTGAAGCACCGACATTAGAACGTCTGACACGTACTGGCAAAGTAAAATAAAGGTGAGTTTGTTTCGCCATATGGTTACATTTCAGCTCAATTTACAGCTTCAGTGTCGCTTTAGATGTATGAAACCAGGACAGGTTGCACCATTGTAGCCTTGACTTTGAGTCTATTGTTGAAATGTCATGCTAAACTTTACAGGATCGTCTATGGAAGGATACAGCTAGCACTCCACTGAGTATTCCACTTGACTGAAGACAATAGGTGTTTCATGTGTACGCGAGAATATCTACAAAGCGTTTAACGATCTGTGTCTGTGTCTAAAGAAGAAACGTCTTGCTGGTCAGCTTTAATTTAGTTCATTGCTGCTTCAGTCGTGGGAGGGCAATAGTTGGTAGCAGCACATTATACTATGATGGCCTTGGGTGACCAACAGGTTTTGTGTTTTTTGGCTTCAGGGCAACATGGCACTACCACAAGAGGTTTTTCAAAAGCATGACGTCAACAAAGACGGCAAAATGAGCTCCAAAGAGCTGAAGGCAGCGCTGAAAGAACTGGACGTGGAAGTTACCCCCACTCTTATAGAGGTACGGATAGGTGCACTCTATCTGTGTGGCACATCAAATCATAAACATATGGTTGAAAAAGGCAGACGTGTAAATTTGCATGTGTGAAATGCCAGGATTACTTGACTGTCATTACATATACAGTAGAAGCCACTTAATTGCACCTCGGATAAACGCACATTCCATTTAACTGCACCAAATCACAAAATCCCAAACCGGTTCCCATTCACTGCATTGTTAGTGACTCCGCATATCTGCACCGTGCATTGTCACCAATGCCGGATAACTGCACCAAATTTTATAAAAAATCCTCGACAAATTAACTTAACTAAAAAGGTGCGCTAAAAATCGGCAAACGCGGTATAAATGAGCCGATAAGTGCCTATGTAGAGGCACAATACCGCCAATGTGTCTAAAATTGTTTTCACTAACGAAAGAAGGTGGTATCCATTGACAATCACGTTGATAGCGATCGTATGGGAGGTCCCGTGAGGGTCACGGTGCGTGTCGTCAGCATAAAGAGACACACGCCTACCAAAAGTCAGTATTGCATTTTGGCAGACGGCATGCTGTACTCAATAAAGGTTGGTCTCTACCTGTACACTTACTAATTACTGTGAATGCATTAAGTTCGCGGGGATTTGATTTTGCGTTAAGAATGACATGGGGTGTTGTTGGTGGTTTTAGGTTCGCGGCAGTACTATATTCACATACTGCTACAATAATAAAAGACTGGTGATTTAACGTACATCTAGTCTCAGTTCTCATATCTACGGGAAACCACACAGCGGCTAGGCAAGGGCTACAGACGCGTGGACGGACATAGCAGTCGCTTTTGACGGTGCGGTGCTGACGTGATCATCTGTCACATTCTTTATGGCAGAGCCGAATCCGCGTCCTACAAACTTCCTACATTCACCCGAAGGATGTATACGCGGGTTCGGCTATGTTATGAGGAGAATGGTCTGTCACTGTTTTAAGTCATATAACCATATCTATCCACTGGATACGTAGTACAGTCCATTGTACAGTAATTCACTACCATGATATACACAGTCTAATCTGTCCAAACATTACAGGGGCCTCTCTGGCGCTTACTGATTTCACTCACTGTGTCCTGAGATGTTTCTCCTGAGAATTTGAAATTTACCGTTTCAATGCATAAACGTGGCCCTAACAAGAGGTGGAATCTACTGTGTTACCGCACTGTACTTGTATAACGAAAGCTTTCTAACATCTAAATGCGTACTAACAAGTTCATACAGCACACTGAGGTTTATAAACTATTCACCTCCTGTATGATACAGTGTATTACCGGTCCTGCTGGGCAATTTCGCATAATTGCACCAACCGGATAATTGCACCAAATACACTGGCAAATGGGGTGTGCAGTTAAGCGGATTCTACTGTACATGTACAAATTAAACATTTCCCAACGAACCTCCATGTTTAAACATCCAACATGGCGGTCGATACTTACGTCATAGTCACGTGACTGAAAACACCATATAAACAAACCTCCAACATCAATCAGTCTCCTTTGTGAATGTAGTCAGTCATTGATAACTTTATTGCGCAACAATTGTACACGCTACAGTTCTATATATGTCTAAGGGCTAATTATAATCTACCTAATACAAGAGTGTATAGTATGGTTTTAGAATAGGCTCTTACAATCATTGGAGAAATTTCTATCGTCTAGACAATCTTTGATGTATTTCCTATGTATACCATGCAGGGCTTGTCACTTGTCAAAGTGTACTTAAGTTTGCTATCTAAGTCCATTAAAATTAATCCTGGTATATACGGTGATAGCCTTGTGTACAGTGAACTACGTATATTAGATATTAAAGACATTTTACAACACAACTCCACATGCACAGGGAATTATGGCTCAATACGACAAGGCACCCCACAATGGGTCTTTGGAGCTGGACGAGTTCCAGAACCTGGTGCTTGACATGCACGCCATCACGAAGGCAAAACTTGAGAAAACACTGGACGTCTTCACCAAGACGTATGACAAGGTAACAAATTTAATAGCAAATATCATAATATTTCTCAAGTCAATCATAAAAAGGTTTGACTTTCGTGTATTCTCTGCAAGGCCAAACCGACTGGATTCAATGAATGACATTCGTGCGCACCGATTTTTGCTGGGTTTTCCACCAAAAAAAGAGGGAGGTTCGAACTGTCGTCCCCGAATTACAGACAAAGATCTGCTACAATGCCCGGAGGTGGCATGTAGTCTGTCTGGCTTCCTAGCTAGTCAACCCGGTCACCTGTACGACCCCCAGGCTAAGTGACGTCATCATAGACATGGTATGCTGCTGTCTGCCAGTGGCGCAGGAACGGGTTTGACAGAACCCATGAATATAGTTTCATCAGGTTGATACGTCAATGAATAAAAAATACTTGTAGACACCGCGCATTGACTGCCCCTGCGATTGAATACTGCACGTTCACTATAAGTAGCGACACTGTTGCTGTAATGCAAATAATCTTTTTATTCATTTTCACAACTTCACTTCGTCAGGATGGCAGTGGTTTCATCTCCCGTGACGAGCTGAAGGAAGGGATGGGGAAGCTCGGAATTGAGAATAGCGACGCAACCGTCGACGTCATCGCCCAGGTGGCTGACGTGAACGGAGACGGTAAGATCAGCGTCAAGGAGTTCGCAGCAGCCGTCGGCTACGGAGAGAGTACAGCTGTCTAGAAGACGACTGCAAATGAGCAAATCACGCCTAGCTAGTAACTATTGGACCACGGCTAGGCCTCTACGGGGAGGGGCTGCATAGAGTCTGTAAGAGTTTGTGCTACACAGGCTAGCTATCCCCAATCCATATCGTTAATTAACGTCACAAGCTTGTACTACAAACTTTTTACACTGTGATTTTTGTTTTCTTTCTTCTTTAAAAGCCAAATATGCAAACGCTCATTTGATTCATTCTCTGTGGCTATTCGGTATCTTTACAAGCAAAAGTAATATTCGATGGCATTTCCGTGATCAAGGTCTTAAGGAATCAATAAGAGAAGACGCCTGGCTATCTTAACGAAAAGGAACACATTGAAAACATGTCAAGTACGTAGCATGTGCACTTTTCCAGCTTATTATCAATTTCATCGGTTGGTCATTTATGATTTTTTAAACATTGGTGGAGGAAGCGAAATAAAAGACTGGTGCATGCACACCATTAGATATGAATAGTGTTTCTTGAGTTTTCTTTGAAAATAATGTTTCAAATAGCACTATTGACAATGGTCGCTTGATGTCTGAAAATAGACCAGACTTTTTCTTATGGCATAGAAGAACGAAATAAGTGGGAACATGTCCAAGTCCAGTTAAATGACATAGATAAGATCCATTGATGAAGTCTTTGGTATGACTCGCCCGGGGATCCAACTCACGGCCTATCGTGTGCAAGGAGTACACTCAACCGACTAGATCGAACTCAAACCTGTCGTATCCAAAACCGTGCCTATCCAGCTCCGTGCCCGACTATCCAGGACTGTGCCCGGAAGTGCTGTCAATCACTGTGGTTGACGGGACAGTGACCTATCACGTGCAAGGTGAACACCCAATCGACTAGCCCACTGCACCGGTTGTCAGTACTACTTTTATTGTTTGATGGTGCCCCCGTAGGGGCTCACAAAAATTGCCATGGTGGACGGTATTTCACGTCCCCCAGGCGGGGTATTGGGAAAAGTTTTCAACTAGCAATAATCACGCCTCGGTTGGACCTTTGTTTATGGTAAAGGTAGACCATTCAAAATTAGTTGACCCCGAAGGGTACCAAACGGTAATAGTTGACCCCGAAGGGTACACCAAACGATAGTGCGCACCACTCTACCTGGCCTCGACGGATACTTTTCAGCGTAACATCTCAACCAGGTAAGTAACTAGACAATAACATGCTTTGAGGGGACCTCATCGGCTATGATATCGCCTCTGCGCAAAGTTAATGATGTACACGCCATTTTGCGCCCAGCTCAAGAACAGAGACTTTTTATTTGTGGTCAACGTCAATCACCAAAAACATTTTTTTAGCTAAAAGCATACGTTACGAAGGCTGATACTTCTTAAATCTATCTATGAAAAATGAACTTATCTATTCATTTTCTCATACAAGTATTCTTATATCAATCGGATGTTTTGATCAATTAGATGCTACAATGATCAACTTGAACTAATGTATATCAACTTCAACGTTGTATATCAACTTCATTATCATAAATTATGTATCAAATGGCAGACAAACACAGTGAGAGCGTCGGGTCAAAGGTAAATGCTCTTGGGAACAAAATTACATGTATGAACATGTACTATAATGTTCCAGCAAATATGTACTGATAACTATGTACTAAGTGGACAATAATCAAAGCAAGTAAAATTAAGCGCATCGCAATTATTATACATTTGAGCCGTAGAAAGGCAATAAATTTGGATTTGACATATCAAAGAAGCATATGGTGGGCACTTTATAATTAATTTTCCTGTTGAGAACCCTTCCTCCACGAAATGTAACCAAGGAATTTGAAGGTAGCGTACTATATATATATAGGTGAATTCTATAGTAGACACTATCAAATGGATTCAGAGTATCACTATCATGCAGCTCTGATAAAGGAGGTTTCAATGTCACCTCCCAGCTTTCGTCTGGGATTAATCCAATCAACGGTCGAGGCCAGCTATATCACGTGACCGGCCTCAACCAATCAAACCACCGCATGGGTTAGTCATGAATTTTGATTACTTGCAAAGCTAAGGTGATCAGTTACTCGGTAACTTCCTTAGCCTTCTTAGCTGCAGGATCTGTCGTGATTTTCTTCTGCAAGAAAACATGAATCCCTCTACTCTGTCCATGCTACTACTGGTTACTGCCTGCTGTTTCCTTTTCATCGAAGTGGCTACTGGCGAGGACAACAGCGTTACATCTGGTAAGTAAACAAATTATGCAGTATTTCTGAAAAGAATAGTTCTAGCCTAGACAAGATGGGTGAATGTGTCTCAGTCATAACCAGATTAACAAACAGGCACCAGCGACAAAGCTTAAATAGAAACCTACAATTTTACATACTAGTATGGATATGGAGTCTTCTGTATGATGACTTTGATGAGGCAAGGGTTTTTGATATATCCATATCATTGGATGGTGTAACCAAGGAGGTTTAAATATTTAAACCTCCTTGGTGTAACAGGTAAAATATGTATAACAGATTTCTTGAAAGTACAATTGTTTAGAGAAATTGGGGTTTATGCATATTACTATTATAATGATATATAGATTTGTCAGTTCCCGAGCTGTTACCATAAAGTGACGCTATTCCACATGATTTTCAGAGTTTGACAGTCCAGGGTTCCTCACAGACAAGAAAGCGATCCGGAGCTACATCAAAAAGGCCGACAACAGTGAGTGTGTATGATTCTTTTGAATTACCGGTAGAACATTTATGTTCTAAAAATCAAGTTTTTCTGGAATTACATATATGTAAGCAAGGAGGTTTATTATAACCGCCATTAATCCTCCGGTTTAGACACGCATATTTCAAGCACATTCGGAGCCGAAGTTCGACTCAGCGCTCAGGACTGTGTAAACAGATATTTAGTATTCATGGATTCTATTTTGCCACCGGTAGGTCTGCTTGGAGATTACATCCACCCTATTCCATCCAACAGCTGTTACTTTAACGTTGCCTGACTGTCTCTAAGTTGTGTATAGATGCAAAACACCTCGGATTTTCAGAGCGATACCAGTAATTACCATTGATTGATTGTTGAATTTCCATACGAGATTATGGCCGACCAAAGGGGTCAATTCACACCACACAAAGCCTATAGTATACGGAACTTTGAATGTCAAAGATGATACCAGCCACTGAATAGATCTAGCCGTATATGCAAATACTGCGTCATTAGCATTATAAATACAACATACATTTGATAGGTTTAGCTCAACTTAGAACTGTGTGTTGTTTTCTGTTTGTTGCGATTTCACAGCTTTTTCTTCTGATTGAAATGTTCTGTTGATACATGGCATCATTGTCTCTGAGGTGAATTCTAAACCAACAAAGAAGAAAACTCACACAGACCATAGACACTACACCCAACCTATTTCTGATTTTTGATACCCGATCAATCTACGCAAATCAAACAGGCCCGAAAGTTCAGTAACACTGCATCTTTTTTCTCGTTTACTATTCCAGAAGTGAAGGCGGTACATGATGTCCACGCCATGATGATCGCTAAGGGACTAAACAAACGGGCAAAGAAGTTCATGAAAAGAGAAAAGACTCGTTGTGAGTATTTGTTATATTGTCTACCTCCTTTATTTTCAATACTACACGGGCCAACCAATAGTAAGAGTTTATTTGCAAGTTCTTGACAAGGCCTAATTGCAACATGAAACAGTACATGTACATAGAAAATTAACACAGATAGACTAATCACTATTCTAAAGAAGAACTTTTACGGAAAACAATCTAAGCCTTTGGGGTTTGACGTCTTTTACGGAAGCAACGAAAAGACAAATAACGCTTATTCCCCAGATACGCCTTTTTCACGTCCCTCTGATGGTGCGTTGTCGATGACGCCAATTAAATTTAGCTTTTAAAGATTGAATCACTGTCGACTCTAGAATGACTACCAAAGACTAAAACTAACAACTCTATTTCCCTACAGTGGAAAAGCACAAGCAAAAGCTTAGGAACGATAGAAGAAAGAACGGCATCTCCAAGCGCACTGACAGTCGCCCCGGCGGAAACTATGCAGGAAATGCCCGAAGGGGCTAAGGTCCAGAGAGTAAGGAGGATATGGAGGCTATGCCCATGGAGGATAACGTGGCTGAGATCATTGTTGCAATGAAGACTCTACCAGGCTCCAGACGTGACTGGAAAGAGAATAACTTGATCGGCCAGATAACAAACCAGAGGAATTTGCCGGCCGATAAATACAGTTTGCAACGCCAAGACCCTATTTATCGGCCGGCCAACTCCTCTGGCATGTTATCTCTCTATTTGGCCGATGTCTACTCTTTCCAAATACGCCTGGAGCCTTTAGTATTAACCGTTTTCTTTTTTATAGTCTTTTATCCAGTAACCAGCCAATCTGTGGACGTAATCTTCCACGACATTTCTTTGCGATACAATTTTGATAAGAACGATTGGTAACGTTAGGTAGCATGCTTGTATTTTCTGCCTTGTACTTGTTTTAGCGAATCGTCCTTGATGTAACTGAATTAAAGCATCTTCACAACCCAATATATTTTCTTATTTATTATGACGTTGGTACATATGTTCGTATGGTACAAAGTAAGCATACACATATCTCGCCCAAATAATGATTCAGAAACATTTCATATTCATGAGTATATTATTCCGGTCGTCCCAAAAAAATGACAGTGCGTTCTTTTACGTCAGCTACAAACGGATAGGCCAGTGGTGCGACCAAAAACTCCGTAAGTTCCTGTAGTCAGGAGTTTATGATGTTGTTGCTGGATGTCTTCCATGTCGGCTTTACTTTCATGAGGAGATTCAACGGATTTTGTTTTCAGAAAGTCGGTGGGTCGATGGTTGAGTTTTCTTGTGGTTGTTTCAGACGTACAAAGTCCATCGTGGCATGGTGTACCATGGCCGTGGATTGTACCAAATACATAGAAATCTTTATTGACACGACAAATGTACAGCGACTTTCGTAAGGTCTTCTACAGCTATACATGCAAAACAACAAACAATGGTATACAAAATGATTAACCTAAGTACAAGTACTAGTATATGAATACTTCAACATGTCGAGTTTAACGTATCACTTACACTGCTAGTTCTAGGATCTAAACATTCTTTGATATATTTACCTATTTGCATACAGTAAGGGTTGTCTCCTTCTTGAATGTCTTTGAATTTATCTATAGACTGGAAAGTATCAAATTCTGTTGAACAAGCGGATAAAAGGTTGAACAGCTTTGAGTGTTTATCATGATATCGTGGACAATCTAGGATAAAGTGTTGTTCATCTTCAATCTCATTTGAACAGAATGGACAAAACCTCTGGTCAAGGGGAATTTTATGGTATCTTCCGATTTCCACATTTAATCTATGACTACATATTCTTATCTTAGTGACTGCTCTACGAACTTCAAAATTATGTATGGAGTATATCCGATCGGTATTTTTCTTGTCCGTGCCTTTTATTTAACACAGAATAAATGTTAAGTTTTAAATTGTTTTGAATAGAAGTATGCCATTTTTGCATGTATATATCCTGTAAACGGGTTCGCAATTGATCACTTTATATGACCTAGGGTTTGTCCATGCATGCCCCAAACCATTATAGTTATATGTACTAGTAGTCAAGGTGTGTCGGGTAACAGCAAGGAGGTAAAACCGCTTTGGTAACAGCAAGGTCACCTGGCTGTGCTTTTGTGCCAAGCTCAGGAGCTTTGAGTTAGCTGTGACCAATATCTTAAGACCTACACATGAATCCCCTACAACTACTTCCAGAGCATGTGCCAATCACCCCCGACCTTAACACAACCGCCACGTGACGTAACTGCCAATCAGTCACCAGCCAACTTGGCCCCATACTCATCAGCGAACGCACACAAAACACACACACACAAACACACACACAAAACACACGCGCGCTAAAGAGGTCAGGAGACAACCCTAGCTGCCCAGCTAATTATAAAATCAGGCCACACAGGCTCTTCATTATTCAAATACCATACATGGCAAAATTTCAACAGAGAAGAGAAATATAGATCATCCACTTCTTGCATCGAGACGCCACGCCAAAAAAAGGCAAAAGCAATACATGTTTAGTCTTGTTATAGTCGCGGAGAGAGTGGGCAATCGGTTGTGTGTCAGTCAGGAGGAAGTCGACATAATCATGGCGTGACGGTGTCTTCATCTTCAAGCAGATATACAGATGACAAGACAGTATCCAAAGGGCCAAAACAGTATCCAACTTGCCACCGACATTATAAACTTCCGACTGAAGGCAGATCCTCGTGGCGACCAGTTGGATACTGTTTTATCCCTTTGGATGCTGTCTTGTCACTAGTAAATGTACATCTGCTTGGAGGTACTACATTGTACTTTAATAGGAAGGGCCCGGGGGGATATCTAACAAAAGACCAGACAGGTTAGGTGGCTTTTCAGACCTATTTGTTCAAACCAAGTACGTTTCTAACCTCACTGCACACTGCAAGCTACGGTCGTGCATTTTTGTCTCACAGGTGAGAATATATCTACTGTTCAAATGCCAGATATCTTATACAGGAATGAATGTATAGAAGCTTTGTTCCCAAATCAACGTTAACTTACAAAGTCGAATTACGTCAACATGTAACTTACAAAGCACTACTCATTCGATTGGTGGAGGTGTCTTTAGATATCGAGTTTGTGGCTGAAATTGTTTAGTTGTAACGTTACGAGGCGTGTCATCATGAATCTGCTTACCTTTGTTTTCAACACAGTTGTATTTACCGGTGTAAGATGTTGAAGCTTCTGACGTCGAGTTCCCGGATTCTCTGTGAGAATGGCTTGCCCGACTTGCAGAAACTGACAGCTGCAGTACCGGCAGTTATCGCAAGAAGGCAGCATTCCCATACGGGCAATGGGCCAAGTGCAACACCAGTGAGGAGTCCAGGTAAGGAGTTTTTTTTCGTTCTAGTGTGAGGTAAAGATTTTACGTGATGACGAATGGAAGAGCACGTTTTGTGTGAGTGTGTAGTAAGCGTGTATGTTGTATGTATGTGTGTGTGCACGTGTGTGTGTGTGTGCATGTGTGTGTGTGTGGATGTATGTGTGTGCATGTGTGTGTGTATGTATGTGTGTGTGTGTGTGTGCATGTGTGTGTGTGTGTGCATGTGTGTGTGTATGTGTGTGTGTGTGTGTGTGTATGTGTGTGTTTGTATGACAGAGTGCGACAGAATCAGAGACACAGAGATCCATTTGAGATTTTTCTTGCTGTATATACAACAGGTTCCCAGCCGAAGATCGACTTCACAGCTCGTCTCTTGGAAATGCGAAACGGCCAAAAGGTAACGTCTACAACGGCTTATTAAAATTCCTTAAAATGAGAGTGATCCGTGGACTAAAACAGCTACACATTATAAAACGTTTCGATGACATAATTCTTATAGAACATTTGAATGGAATCTAAAGTATGGAGAATCATATCCCTCCTAACTTGAGTGAGAGGCTGACACTATAGCCCGATTTACACACATGTTTTTGCGTGTGTAGAATACGCAAGTGTAAATCTGGCTTATGAATATGATATATCTTAACCTTCCTGCAGGTCCAGCCGACGTTCTCAGTGGAGGAACTCCAGCGAAGGCTGAACCTGCTGCGTACTCTCATGGTCAGCAGTAACATAGACGCTGCTCTGTTCACGTCTTACCATAACGTCAACTACTACGGCGACTTTATGTACACTGCTTTCGGCAGGCTCTATGGGCTGGTCATCACCATGGACAAAGTGCTCTCCATATCCGCAGGTACGTCACATCCGGTTTTCCAACAGCAGGTGTTTGCACTCACGTGACCGTGACGTAAGCATTGTCCGCCATATTGGATGGTTAAACCTGGGCGTAAATTTGGATTTGTGGGCGAAAATTTAGATTTGTATACCGCATGTCATTAAAGTCGATCTATGCAATTATACATTACTAATCTTTAGTGTTTTAATAATGATATACAGCTACAGCATATCCACGCAACATTTGGGAATATAACATAGAGTCTAATGGTAGACCAGGACCAGGCAGTTGCTAGTACAAAGCGCAGTTATTACTAGTCATAAAGTGATCACCTCCCATCAGCAACTGTTCCCCCAATTTTTTTTTGATAGAATAAAAACTACGGAAAATGTATTTCGTGCACATCGAGTGGGCCCGAAACATTTTAAGTTTTCACATTGAAAGCCGGCTTGTTTTTCCTTTTGAAACCCTGCAGCCGTTGACGGTGGCCAACCCTGGAGACGGACACAGATCGGCGAGAACGTCTCGTACACCGACTGGGTGCCCGACAACTTCTACCACGCGGTCCAAGCAGAGCTAGCGGACCGTATTCTCCAAGCAGAGGCTTCGATCGAGAGGGGTAGTTTTGTCCGGGATTTTAACGTTCCTCTCCTCTCACGTGAGAGGAGAGGAACGTTAAAATCCCGGACAAAACTACCCCTCTCGATCGAAGCCTCTGCTTGGAGAATAAGCGGACCGAGGCTTCATGACGCTCGGTGTGGAGTTCGACCACATGACGCTAGATGGCTTCCCCAAGCTAAACCAGGCCGTGCCCGACATGCAGAAAATAGACATAGGGAAGCCCGCCATGCGCCTGCGCCTGAAGAAATCGGACGAAGAGATCGCGCTTATCAGGTGTGCATGTCCAACTTTTTCTTGCTATGATATATGTCTGGTCAGGATTCTGACAGTTGTGCCCTTAAAATGCTAACATATCTATAGCTTTATTGTGTCCACAGAAGTACTGAATTTCATTAACACAACCAGGTCAAAATAATGTATCCTAACTATATACTATATGTTATATTTCATAAAATATAGAGACACACTTTTCAAAAGGTAAATCCCAAGCCTTCTTGAAACAATTAGAGATTGTCGTTATTAATATTGTTTCTGTTGGTTTTCCTTCCTACTCTTCTCCATATCCCTGTATCTGTGGTCGTATCCATTCCGCTGTGGTATTGGAGCAGAGAGGGCGCACGTATAGCTGACCTGGGCGGATGGGCTGTGGTGGAGGCGCTGGAGGAGGGTGTGCCTGAGTACAAGCTGGCGATCCACGCTAAAAACACCATGATAAATGAAGTGGCCAGGACCTACCCGCATGGCGAGCTCATGGACAGTCAGTACAAAATTACTTCCTTATATGGTGTTGGCTGCAGATGACGTCACGGCCGCCATATTGGCTGGTTAAACCTAGGGTAGTCAAACCTATAGGGCGTATTCACGTGACGTCATCACCCCTGCCCTCCGTGGGCGGCCATGTTGGTGCTCACCCTGCAGCGAAGTTTCTCGGTGTCCGACGGTCTCTAAATTTCCAAGGAATGCGAAGTCGTCTGATCGCTGTTTTATTATATGCTCAGATCCTTTTCGCTACAAAAATCCAATTTCACCTACTGGAAATGACCCATTATCGACGAGCGTGGAAATGTTTTCCCCAGCTGCCTACAAACATGGCCGCTAAACTGTTTACAGGGTACGCATAAAATCAGTTCACAGCATACAAGTGTTCCAACTTCCAAGGCCTGCAACCACGTAGTACAGTGTCTTGAGTGTCGTGAAAAATTATTGTTATGATCGGGAAAGTTCGACGTTGAAAGACCCCCCAGTTTTCGAACGTATCTCAAGCAACGGCTACACGGTGCCGCCACTGTGTTACACAACGGGCCTGTAAGTTGCTTTTCGACCAGATACAAAGGTTTCCATACACTCACGTTGATTCTCAAACTTCAACTATTTACATCCGCTGTTCGTATGTCAGAAATCCACTTTTGTTTCAGTCGTTAGTCCCTTCGTATGTTCCCTTACCTACACGAGAAACGCCAAACCAATCTTACTGTTACCCGATCAGTGTGTGCTTTATCAGTCCCAATCAAACATCTGAACACGAGGCAAAACACCATGATTGTGAGACAAAACGTTTCGAAGGGAAATTGTGAATGGCGTAGAAAACATCTGCTATCTATACGGAGAGTTCCATAGGTCTCCACTATCAAGTGAGCACCAACATGGCCGCCAGTGCTCGTTTCTAGGGGGAGGGTCACGTGACTGAATACGCCCTATAGATTTACATGTGTATAATGTGTAATCATTGTCCTCTTTAACTGCCGGGGTATCATGCAAAATTCTTTAGACAATTGCAATGTAAGCAGATCTTAATTGCCCATTTATCAAGACTGAGTGTGTTCCCGTCTCTTCCCCCAGCTTGGTCGTGGATCAATTCAGGTCTCAACACTGACGGGGGACACAACCCTTTGACGTCACGGCGCGTGCGCAGTGGGGATATCCTGTCAGTCAACGTCTTCCCCATGATTGCTGGGTATGGCCTGAATTCCGGAATATTGTCACGTTTTCAATCGACGCCATTTCAGTTGATATTAAGTCTTAGCATTTTTATCGAATTGAAGTAAGACAGTGTATGGCTTACCTGGGGCGTTTGTACGGGTACTCTTGACTCTGAAGTAAGCACATAAGCTCCAAGCAGATGTAGAAAAGCAAAATCGTAACGTTTCTCAACTGTTGGTATCTCTGTCCTTACATTTCAGGTACTACACTGCCCTGGAAAGGACCATGTTCTTGAACCACGCCTCCGACGCTCACTTCGCTCTGTGGGAGAAAAATTGTCAAGTAAGGCTGATCGCCATCGTGTCATTTTGTCATCGTGAATCGAAAAAAGATTAACGTTAATAGCTCTTTTTCAACTGTCGGTCCTGTCAGTGACTTGCCGCCCGTTGCCCGCCCTTATCAGGGAATATAGACACATTCATTTTTCTTTAATGGATACTCGGATAAACGTGCATGACGTTCTTGGTGCTGAACACCACCAACGCACACAAAATGCCTGTCCTTGGTGCTGAACGCCATCCACATAAAACGTCTCATTTCTCTGCCGTTGTTGCCATCCCTGTGACTACCAGGTACATCGGCGGGGTCTGGAGCTCATACGCCCGGGGGCTCGCTGCTGTGACATCGCTAAAGAGCTGAACGAGATGTACCGGGAACAGGGCCTGCTGGAGTACCACCCCATCGGCTACGGACACTCCTTCGGCTCCCTCTGTCATTACTACGGCAGGGAAGTAGGTCTGAGAACAGATTTACTAAATATTCGCTTGGGATTCAACTTAAGTTATATACAATGATTAAGGAAAAATTTGTTTATCGAATTCACGTAATGTGAACAAGAACATTGGAATTTGTACATTAATATAGCCTGGCAAATAAAGTTCACTCTGCGTTAAGCCCGCCTCCTGAGTAGTGACCCTTCTGAATCAGGTTGGTAGAAAGAGCTGTCCAGTCAAGATTTCGGAAAAGCTGTCTGGCAAGTGGGCGAAAAAGCTGTCTGACCTTTTCTTCGTGTGGTTGCTCCCCCTGACAGAAAGTGATAGAATTGCAAGCAATATGGTGTGTTCCAGTATATCCCCTCGTGAAGCTTTTTCCGATGTCCAGACTGGGCAGCTCTTTTCACTATCCCCTTCTGATCTTCTTCCTTCCGTTCTTGTTCCCAGATTTGGAGCTCCGTGAGGACATCCAGACCGTTCTCGAGCCCGGGATGGTCATGTCCATGGAACCGATGATCACGATCCCCGAGGGCATGCCGGGAGCGGGCGGTTACCGTGAGCACGACATCCTGGGGCGGAGGACATCACAGGCTTCCCCTTCGGCCCTGAATACAACATCATCAAGAAATAGCCATGTCCTTCATGATAAGGCAATAGCCAGCATGCAATTGACGTCGTCAAAATTAAACAAAACATGGTCGTTATAAAACATCTTTACCTTTGTCTCTTTTTTTCTTTCTTTTTTTAAACATCAGAAATATGTATTTGAATAAATTGCAAAGGATGACTTTGTTACATGAAACGATATCACTTTATGCATGAAAGACGATATGAAGTTATGGTAAACACACAGCGCAATAAGAAAGACATGCGGTGATAGCAATTGGGTCGCCAGTGTAAACGGTAATAAATAAAGCTTTCGAATGTCGGAATGATATACAATACGAAACAATCAAGTTTCCGAACTTTTTGTGTTAGGTTTAATTTGATTATGAAAATCATTTAGAAAACACTTCAGTGGAACCAATATTCACAAGAGACCTGTAGCCGCCTTCGCAAATCTTTTAGCTATAGGTGGCGTCGGCGTTAATTTTTTTAGGGAGTGTTGATGGGGGCATTTTATAAACCCACTCCGTTCAATAGTAAGACAGTTCAAGAATGCAACATATGTAACTGAGAAATAAAGGGACATTGATAGATACAAATTATGCAAATGAAGACCTAATTTGCATAATTAATGAGAAAATACTTCCATATTGGTAGATAACTGGAATTTCATACTTGTGCATTTGGAAGTTATGTGACAGTGAACATACTAGTAGTTGAATATAGATTATGCAAAAGTGGGCCTAATTTGCATCATATATATTTCAGATTTGAGGTCTCCGAACTCCTGTTTTTGGGAGTGCTGATTCGCGATTTTCAACATTTTGTCGCTCCCAAACTCGTCGGCGCCGCCTATATTATAAGGCCTGCAAAGGAGGTTACAAGCACAAGAGACGGTGGCGGTAGGTAACGTTAGGTGCATTTCATTCTGTGATCTGATTTGTCAAACAGCGCTTCTGGAATGTCTAATTAGGGAAGATCTCATTATCACTTCATCCGTTTACACCTTTCTGTCTTTTCTTCAGAGTGGGTCTGACTGGGGGTTGCCCGGTTGGTTACGCACTGAAATTTTGCGACACCATCTATTTATTTTCGAAACGACCCTAGCGAATCAGTCATCAACGGCTATGTAGTACTACCGCATTCACACACGCACAGATTCCGCTTCACAGGGAGTTTGGGCACACAAACCCATTTTCATAAGATGCTATTCAATGGTGCAAAACTGTAACGTTACTCATATAACGTTAACGTAATACACGCCAGTTTTTATGGGACCACTGGTGATTGCAATGTTAATGCATAGATAACTTTATTGCGCAACAATTGTACAAGGTACAAAGTATGGCTGGTACATAACTACAGTTCTATATATATCTAAGGACCAATCTACCTAATACAAGAGTGTGACGTTATAGTATGGGTTTAGAATGGGGTTTTACAAACATTGGAGGAATTAAAAAAATATATGTTATGTTATGTTATATAACGTCATAAACATGACCGCATGAAGACAAAATGAATAGTAGAATTTTAACATTCTGTAAGACGTGTTCAAGAGAAACCTACAATTTTTTTAAGCAATATCACACTGTGATAATCACAGTCTTATGATATGGGATAATATTTCCGTTTATATAAATTCAAAGAACATTCAGGTCCCCGAAAACGTGAATGGAACGTTCCGAACTACCTTCGTTGTCACGTGACAACCTTGCGGTCTCGAATACAGTATCGTTTGCGCTGAGGAGAATGTTGACATTTTGTGTTGAGCTTTTCCGGCTCAAATATCCTTCTACAATCGAAGTCCTTCATCTGAGACTGTTTGTCCACATTGGTGAGGAGATGTAGCTTTCAACCAGGTGGAATATGGGCAGCTTCTATGTGAAAGATGTCTTCAAAACGTCTCCTTGTACCAAGGAGGTATATTTAACCTCCTTGCTTGTACCGAGTGGCAGAAGCCAAGAAACCCCCCAGATTTCAACATCGCACAGGACAACGTGACTGCGAGTGTAAATAGGGGAAAGTCTGTGTAAATATGACATCTTCTAGTTTCTTAAACCCGACGGTTTGTGAGGTGAGTTACGACGATGAGATCGCGGCTGGTGGACGGGAGGTGGTTGCGGCGTACACCCGCCCGAGAACCGGCGGGCTGTCCCCTCCCCGCGCCCGCCCGCAGGTCCTCCGAGACACGCCGTCCCTGTCCTTCGGAGACTACGAGGAGTATCGGGACTACGTCAAGTGTATCTACCGGGACAGCAGGCCCGTCTCACAGCTAACGTACTCCGTAAGTAGAGTCCTCAACAAAAGAACATGATATATAAAAGTAAAAGGAGCACTTGATATATTTTGAAGGGAAAAAAAATTATGCACCTGTCTCTGAAAACCCGAAGGGGTTTGCTTGCTTTGAAATCACAGAGGGGTGGGGGGATACAAAATTAATGTAATATCAAGAACGATTCTGTGTTGATGCTTGGTGACGTTTTCTTCTACAACTGTCACCAATGTGAAATGAACAATAGCAAAACTTTCCAAAAGTCACAGATTTCTTTGATTCGTTTGAGATTTTTTCGTTTGTGTCTCTGCTTTCAGGCATTATATAAAAAAATTATGAAAAATTCTCGATGATCATTAATGTCTACTAACATAATTCCACCAGGGTACATAATTCCGCCACCCTAAAAAGATACATCCAAACAGATCTCCGATCAACCCAACGTTCCCCAGTATAATGCACTCCTGTATATCTAAACTGTTCATACATGGGGGGTCCGGTGCTGCACTAGAGATCTCTAAAATCCACGTTTTTTTTCAAAGTGGCGGATTAATGTAGCCCGGCGGATTAAAGTTAATGGAGGTTACATGCTCTGTATTTATAATGATGAATTCCCAAATGTCCCTATGAAAACTGCAGTAATCTTTTCCAACTAATTGTCTTACGGCATGTTTTTATACTGGCCATGTCTAATCAGAAATGCAGCATATGCTGTTTCCAGGTGATTTTTTTTTGTTTGACTCTCAACAAAGCTATAGCAGGTAAGGTTATCAACTGAAATATTTCTCATTCTTCTTCTAGCAGCTGTGTGTTGTGTATACATAAACCTTTTCAGGAAAGAATTACATGTAGTCGATACCAGAAGCATATTGTTATGATTTAGCTGGCATTTTTGAGTGGATTGACGCCGTTTTATCGTTTCTAATGAGTACTTTGCACAGTTGTACAAAATGTACGTATATACGTAGAGCCGTTGCTTTGTTTTATCAGCCATGTTGTACTTTCACCTGTATGACCCGTAATTGCGATACCATGATGTCAACTGTATCAATCTGTGGCTGTTTGTTTACTTAGCGTGGTTACTTGGCGTATCGAGTGGCCTGTGCGGCCATTGTTCAGAATGAATGGGCATTCACCTCTTGATACCGCTGTAAGGACTGCATTTAACCTCCCACATGCTGCCTAACCCTGTAACCAATACAAATCTGATTTGATGCCAAAAAGACTAACCTCTAAGTCTGACTAATTGCTAGATAATGTTACACTTAAGTCTAAAGGAAATATCACCTTTCTGTATAATTGATGAGAGGATATCCCTGTCCATTTGTTACTATAGTGTAAGCCCCACTGGTATTACAGCAGTTTGACTGAATCAATGGCTAGAGCTTTTAAGGTAGTAGGTACAAAATGCACTATGCGAAAGGGGGTTATTTCCGGACATTTCAAAGTTTGTATACGTCCGGACTGGGAACGTTTTCGGACATATCCGGGCAATATCCGGACGATACGCCCCTACGTGTTTGGATAATATTCAAGTCCAGAATGGGAACATTTTACTATTTCTCATATCCGGATTTCCAGTAATGGGACATTTTCGGACTCATTTAAGACAAAACACGTTCCGAATATGTCATAATTTCGGACCCAGTTCGGAGGAATAACCCTCCGGAAAGATAGCAAATGCTGAAAATATTCAAGTCCAGAATGGGAGCATAATACAATTTCTCATATCCGGATTTCCAGTAATGGGACATTTTCGGACTCATTTAAGACAAAACACGTTCCGAATATGTCATAATTTCGGACCCAGTTCGGAGGAATAACCCTCCGGAAAGATAGCAAATGCTGAAAATATTCGGAATCCAGAATGGGAACATAATACTATTTCTCATATCCGGATTTCCAGTAATGGGACATTTTCGGACTCATTTAAGACAAAACACGTTCTGAATATGTCATAATTTCGGACACAGTTCGGAGGAATAAACCTCCGGAAAGATAGCAAATGCTGAAAATATTCGGAATCCAAAATGGGAACATAATACTATTTCTCATATCCGGATTTCCAGTAATTGGCCATTTTTTTGAGTCATTTGGGACAAAACTCGTTCCGAATATGACATATTTTCTGACCGCGTTACACCGGGAAATTGCATATACTAAGGATATTCGGGACCAAGAATCGGACCGTAACACTACTCCTCAAATCCGGATTCATAGTAACGCCCGAAAGCGAAAGATGGTGATGTCCGGATATTTTTAGGTACGTATACGTCCGAATTGGTAACGTTTTCGAATATATCCGGACAAAAAAACAACTCAACTTCCTCACGTTTTCGGATTATTTCCGTAGTCAAGAACGTGACCACAGTGCTCTTCATAATATCCGGACTTCCAGTTTCGGACTCATTTAAGACGAAATGCGTTCAGAAAATGACCTAACTTCTGACCGCGCGTTCGGGCTGTTACGCTCCGGAAAGTTTACATATAACTAGGATATTCGGAACCGAGAATCGGACCGTAACACTTCTCCTTTCAGAAACTCTATTAGGCGTTACATTTTCAGACTATTTGGGAGAGAAAATGATCCTAATACAGTATAATATGTTTTGAATTCCTAACTCTTTACACATAGACGAATATACTGCACGAACTAAGAATAACAGAAGTACCACACCAAAGATTTAGGCAAATCAATACACGAATGCAAAACAGAAGTATCATCAAATGCAAGTTGTATTGGAGAACTCTCACTAACACCACTATCACAAAGACGTGAGGAACTATGCAGAAACTTTGCACTCTCTCGACTGAGATCCCCGACCTTCAGGGACTGGTTCCCACTGTGTCGTGAAAGACTCGCTCGAGTAACCGACTACAACAAACATTTAAAGCCAACACTGTGAGATATACAAAAAAGGCTTATCTACGTACTACGGGTCAACTTGCTAAACAACGATAGTAAAAACCGACTACAACAAACTTTTAAAGCCAACACTGTGAGATATACAAAAAGTCATATCTACGTACTATAGGGTCAACTTACTAAGCAGTGATAGTAAATAGTGGAATGTGACGTTTTAATGATGAAGTATGCCACTGTATGTGCTTCTTTTATATAATGTATGTAAAAAAAAAAGCTAGCCTTTTGTCAACAAGCCTACCAATCCAACCCTAGGGCTGCCATGTGGTTTGTTTTATAAGTTGTATAAACCAGTCATCAGTCATCATCACAACTCCTAGCTTCAGTCGCTGTCTTCCTCTTCCTCCGTGTCTTCCTCTCCCTCTGTGCGTTCTTCTCCCTCTACGCGTTCCTCTCCCTCCGCGCCTTCCTCTTCCTGGGAGGCCACAGTCATGAGGTGTGGCTGTGCAGCCCGCTGGATGGTGGACATCTGTCTGTAAACTCCTCCCCTTGCTTTCTCTCTTTGTTGGAGAAGGGCAGGCGCCTGTCTCTCCTATTCTGGTCTAGGACCGGCTGGCACCTTCGCGTTATGTCCGTTAACTTGTCCGCCCGCCAGGCGGGTGGCTGGACCCACACCGATGACTTCATCGGACATGTAAACCTGTCCTGATGACTTCAGGTAGTCGTATTCTTCTCTGTCCAAGACGTCCCCTGCCACCCGAACTCGGGACTTGAACAGCTGAGTGGGTACAGAAAAAATCTTGTTATTAAGCATGGCGGGCACCTGGGCAGGGCTACACTGCAATAAACGATTTTGAAGGACACAAACCAATATCATCATAGGGGGATTTTTAACACAAACCGCCGCGTTATTAAAAAAACAAGATACATATTACTTTACCATTCTAAATATAGCCGGCAAAATGTAGCCAGTCTTGGTAGGAAATGCATTTTTCATGACTAATAGTTTTCATAAACGTTGTTTCCAATGATCACTTGTAATTTAGATAGAATGTTAGATCTTGGATAGAAAATTCGAAAACACGCAAAATATGCATAAATGCCTGATAAATATTACAGCTTTCTTTTGGAATTTGGTTTTATAAAAAAGAAACTAGTCAGATAGTTCTACTTTAGTGTCAGTTGCATACCAGGTTTTCTTGAACTTCATGATACCCTAACATGTGGATGCCATGCACAAAGCCACTTGAACAATCGCCTAACCCATCCCTTCAATCTGTTGATTTTAATAGATTAATACACATACCATCATTTTCTTTCTCTTGACCGCCTCAGCCTTCCGTCCTCCTCTAGCAGCTTGCTCTGCGCCCTCAGATGTTGGTGCAGGTGGTTGAATTCGTGGAAGGAAGGAAATAATTTTAGTGTCAATGGAGGTTACCACTAAGGTTATCCATTGCGAGGTTAAGGTCATCTATGGCTAAATTGTCCAGGAAAACCTGCACGCCGTAGTCATCGCGCGTGCGCTGGTCGGCTCCGGGGTAGGCTAGAGCAAGGAGGTTAAGGCTAGAGCGACCGCCTGGCGCACTCTCAGTTCCAATTGCTGCGGGGTCTCGCTGCGCTTTTGCCGCAAAGCCTGGGTGTCGCTGCGGTAGTGGAACGGGTCCTGTGTGCGGCTGTACATCCGCCTTAGATAGACGCAGAGAAACCGGGGAGCCAGGAGCTCTTCGGAGTAAGACGTGGGGTGGGTAGCCATCGCCGGTGATGAAGCAGGAATGGGGCCGTAGAAGAAGGACAATGCAGCCTCTAATTTACCGAAATCAATCTCCGGGGCATTAGTTTTGGCGGCCGCCATGATGGTACAAAAATAAAAAAAGCCAAACAGAAATGGGTACTACAAAACGGGGAGCCAAAACAGAATAGGTCTAAAAACACAGACGAGATTTTGAGCAAACGATAGTGAAAGAATAATTTATGGAGTAGGACACAGAAAACTGACAACAACGGTATATCCATTTGCAAGTCAAGGCGTCCGGGAGAGCGGTCTTCTTGGCAAAACAATGGCCCGAAAGGCGCACAGCGGGACTCTAGAGACGGACTGCGATGTCGGCAAGGTCCAATCAATTATGCAGTGTGAAAAAACGGACGCGAAACCCACGCCACTAGTAACACAGCTGGAAAACGGAAAATATGCAGAAAACTGCAGCCAAAACAGCAGGACAAAGAATTTGGTAGAACAGGAAAAGCAACAACACTCGTACGGCACACAAACAGTCGGGAAACGTTAACTAGCTACGCAAAGAAACGGGCCGAAAACAAGCTAACACGCGTAGTACACGGGAACCGACAGCGCAAAAAGAAGCACACAAAATTCACAAGCAAGCAGAAACCACAGTTGTCCGAACAAGCGGTGTAGGAATCAATGCAACTTTTCTGGTCTAGGGTATAGGATGTGGACTTAACCTTTATAGCTTAAGTTACGCTACTATAGAGATAAGAACGCCAAGCCGGTTTGATTAATACTCTTGTTCGGATCGTTATTTATCCCGTGGTATATGCAGTACTATACAAGCCAAGTCTACTATAAAGGCCTACAGTACAAGATGCACAGTAATCGATCTAGAGCGTTACGATTACGGAGGTTGAGTACTAGTGTAATGATGGAAATGTAGGATATTCTACAATCATCTAGTATTTATTACGAACAAAATACAGAGAGCTAATCTACGTGTGATCACTTACCTTAGTCACAGGATAGCTTCTGAGTTCAAATCGGCGGGCTTATGCTAAGGTGCTAGCTGTTCTCACTCGCTATTGGTCAACACTAATCTATTCAGATGAGCTTCCGAATACGGCCTGGTCACGTGTCTTAGTCCTAAATATAGCTTGCTTACTGCCTAGCTACTGAGAAACCTTTGTATAAGATCAGGACACATTATGTCGTCTATTCTATCTGTTACAGCTGACAGGATGATCCTGTCAGCAGTGCAGATTTTTCTACTGCTGACCAGGATCGTCCTGACTCAGAAGCCACTTCCAAATGTCTGGTGGAAGATCGCGAAACGCTCGTTCCCGGGAACACTACACTACAGCCTCAAATCAACCTCCTTGCTCAATTTGCCTGCTGAGTATCCACTGTAGTGTCAGCTACCCTACCCTCCACGCAGATGTTAGGCTTGTACATGTTTTGCATAACTAAAAGACAGAAGCAATTGACAGGCTAGTCTTACCCTTAATATACAATCATAGCATTGAACATAATCATGTAAAATGTCTTGGCTTGTGCTGGTCAGACTGGTATCGGGCCATTGACCAGCAGTTCATTCGGCGGCCCAAAGCAGTCATCCCGCCGGTGTAAATAGAGCTCAGCACTCCTGGGGAGTTTCCCGGCCCCGCCCAGTAGTACCAGCCCGGCTTTTGCTTCAGCTTGTATGCCCGCCCCGCCAGCAAGGGGAAAACTACTAAATGCATTTTATGTGTGTTGAAGACTCCCAAACATACAACCCTAAACATCATTCGTTGAAATGGGAGTAGATTAATAATGATGATCCATGTCATTTGTTAGATGGTAGTAAGGTTTCGGGGGAATCTCCCGTCAGCGCCTTTGGGTATCAAAGACATGAAAGATGCAGCTGAGCTAACGGGGTCAGGTTACATGCGAGAAAGCTTATTTTTTGTAAACAAATCCATTGTGTACTTACCAGTTCAAATCTTGCATGTTGCACACATTCGCAAACATCGTGGTGGCGCGGTACCGTTGTTTGTCGGGCTTTGACTGCTCCAAACACGCGTGGTACGGTCCCATCAGGTCAAACTGTCGCACGGTTGACGTTTCACTGACAACACTTCACTGTTTACATCCGCACAAAAATAAAACACAGATATTATGTTCCAACACACATATATAATGTGCCTCAGCTCCGATCCGTTCTAAAAAAAATCTGGTTCCGAATGACCTGACTTTCAGAAACTGCACCACCCGTATACATTTTATTCTCGGTTGAATTTGGCTTCCTGATACTCCTTGGTGACAGTATCATCAAATAGCCTAGAATGTGCTGCCACCATGATAAAGTTGCAGCGCCACTGTACGGCGAACAATAGTACAGCACATCGCATATTCTGACCATGAGTGCCTCCTGTTTTAGTCCGAAAATGGGACTTTCCCATGCTGCAACGCTTCCATGGAGTATCATGAGTAAATTTGGAGCATGATACTGTCCGTATATGGAGCTTTCCCATACTGCAACGCGTCTATGGAGTATTTTGAGTGAATTTTGAGCATGATATTTCCGGATATGTAACTTTCTTATAATGCACCGCTATCACTAGTATAGATCTATAGTATTTCGATGGAGTATTGCTTCATATGATATCGTGTCAACTCCTAATTTGTCTAAATTTATTTCCAAAATATATCATCTCAAGGGCGACATAATCCTTGATCAATTACAATGAAACCTACATACAATATATGAACCGTATCACAGCAAGAATCGCCAATGACGCGTATCTTGAAAAAAAAGACGTCTTATTTGTCCGGACACGCAACAGAAATGAACACCCAAAACCATGCCCGGAAACGGTCGGAATATGTAGCATGTCATGTTACTCCAAATATGTCCGAACACTGTCACTGATTCTTGGTATATCTCTAGCTCTCTAGCTCTTGTATCTGTGTCGTGAATTGAACATGAGTACGGAACAAGAAACGCCAATGGCACGTATTCGGAAAAAACAGGAAGCTTTTATCCGTCCGGATATGCTTCGGAACAATTTCTGAATCATGATATTTGCGGATGTAGTAAATATCGAATGTCGTCCGAAAATGGTCCAGAAATGAGGCATATCATGCTACGTGTCAACTCCTAATATGTCCAAAATTTATTCCTGGAATATAATTACCTTGGATATGTTCAGAATATAAAGCGTGTTATGCATTCGGAAGCAAGATACGTCAATGGCGCGTATCTTGAAATATAGGAAAGTCTTATTCGTCCGGATTCGCAACAAAACATGTCCGGACTCAGGATATTCCAGGATATGGTAAATATCAGACATCTTGTCCGGACACATTCCAAATATCAAGCATGTCTTGGAATATATCAACTCCGAATTTTTCCGGAAATCAGCCCCTTTCGCATAGTGATGTATGTAATCTTGTAGCTTAAGTAAGTTCCAGCATTGGTTTCCATTGTGTATCTACAGACAAAAGAAGATAGGATGTTTCTTGACCTGGTTTGAAATTGACGGAATCTTCTCTATTTTCAGTGGAACAGTGGCTGTCTTTTTTTTCCTTCCAAGATTGACCTTTGATGTTGACTTTGAAAAGAACAAGAATCGAAGATTTTATAGCTCCGTGAAATATCTTTAGTTTTTGTGAATCATTCGTTATTATGAATTTCTAGCTGATTCTGTCCAATGTATTTTCCACACTGGCTCCCATAAGGCAACAGGTATGCATCTAGCAGGGGATTGAAGACAGGAAATGGCACTTTTGACCTAACTTCCTGTCAGTGTCCCCAGCTGCCCAGCAGGTGGAACCAGCCTGTCGGGGAAATTACAAAACATGTAGGCCACTCCACTTCCTGTCGGTCTGCAATTTTCCTGTCACTCTATTATATTGAAACAACTATGAACACACAAGCACAGAAAAAACGATATTGAACGATATTACGTACACACAAGCACACAAACAAACAGACATACCAAATATGAAGGTAAGAATACAATAGCCACAATGCATTGTACTTTGCTGGAGGAAATGATACTGAGAAGAAATGGAAGAAAAAGTTATCACATTGATACATTAATATTGGGCCACGCCTACTTAAATGTTGGCCTAATTTACAAAACAAATACAAGCATTCAATGTCTAATGTTGATTCATATGCTAAATGGTACATTATTCTTCTAGGATCTTTTTCTTTTCAAATCAGAAAAAAATTGAAGCGGGTAAATCCGAGAACCAAGGAATAAAATTGCAGGGGCCAAAACAAGGGTTATGTTTGTTTTTCTATCATGTGGCAAATCTCACTGTCCAATCGAATCTCCGTATCCCTCCGAATGTCTGGTAAATGTTCCACCAGTAGATAACAATCACGAATGCACACCTGGCTTTCATCTGCATAATCTATGGATTATTCCTCAAAGCCCACCTGAAGCCAGTTACCACATACTAGTACCACATTGTACCACCTGAAATCCTATAGCAACTGTTGAAATACTTTAAAGGAACGAACAAAAAGGCAATATGTCAAAGATTTACATCCAGCATTAAAAGAATTTCTTTGCACAATGTTACGGTAACCATTTTTGTCAGACTACCTACATGGATACAGATGTTTTCATAGCCGAAGCATCTTCAGATTTTGTAAGTCTGTTTTGTTATTGTTGCATGCCTATAGAATGGTAGGGAGTGTGGATGTCATATTTGTAAGGTAAATATATGGTGTGTGCTTTGTTTGCACATGATTTAATGCTGGTGTTTGAATTCTATTTAAGAAAGTTTATTGCCTGTTAAATATAACGACTAGAGTTTTCCTGTGATGTTTTGATGGCAAGAAGTATGAAGCAGATTAAGTTCAACAAACAAACTTTTTTAACTTTGCAAGCATTTATATCAAGCAGGGCTCGAAATAGTCACCTGCAATTTGCAGAAGGAAAAAAGGTTTAAGATCAAAATATGCAATTTTGCAGGATGCAAAAAATTCAGGCATGGTATCCTAAATCATATTCAAAAGTGTATCTGGATGGAGATTCATTCATCCAACCGAAAATCCGTCCGCCCGGATAGTTTTGCCAAGTGGCAGTATAGTAAAACATAGATTCACAGATCACAATTCTTGTTGTATTGCAAGAAAAAAATCTAAAGATACGCTGTTGTTTGATTACCATAGCAACAGGCAGTCCTAACATATAGGTCAGTAAACTTGTTATCTTCAACGAAGGCCCACTAATCTTCCTAATGTGTTTTTAATGGTGCTAATTGATATGTACCTGTTCCAGGCTTGAGCACACAGAGATAATATATTGTGCCTATGGGCCACAACAACAGTTATCTTATTTAAATGTGGTTTGGGGTGTTCTGTTAGGTTCTGTATGTTTACAGGTTGAGATATTTCAGAACTCTATTGAGAGGGATTATCATAACATTTGCAAGGAAATGGGAGATAAATTTTCTACATAGAATATATGGAATTCATATGTTGCTGTTTACATGTCCTAGCATAAACCAATATGCAATTGTACTTTAAATTTGAAGTTTTTGCAACATAATTTTCTTACCAGAGCTGAATTAGAAATAAAACAAAGGACGCACACCAAGGGGCCCAAAATAAACATTGACCTTTGTCTCTCCAACACCTACCCACATACCAAATATCATCACAATCCACCCAGAGGTTTTCAAGTTATGCTGTCCACAAATATCTGGAAACACACACAGACACACACACACAAACAAACAAATAAAAAACAATACCTCCATTTTTCATAGAGGTAAAAAAAATGAATATGTGATTACCAGTAATAATGATGCTTATTGGACCTTGAAGTTATACATTTTATAACATTGATTTGATTAAGACTTTTTTCAAGGTATTTACTAATTAACTGCATATTAATTTGTATCTATTGGAATGTCCCCTTGTTCAGCATATATCTTGTACATTAGAACTAATAATAGGAATTTGCAAGAAACTACATGTAACATACAAAAAAGTACCTAACCTGTCCCTCCTCCAACATTTAAAAGTGGAATAGCCTGGAGAAATGTTGTGCCAGGTTGTCGTGGTAACCACGGAAACAGCCACAGGTGCAATCCTTGGCCCAGATGAACTGTCATAATGATGTATGATAAATAGTTTATTTGAACCACCGTTTCCAACTTTGAGTGATCACTACTTTCTTTGTTGTACTCTTGAGAATGGTGTCACAACTTGAAAATCTGTAAACAAGTTTTCATGTTTTCACAACTAAAAAGAACAAATCTGCAAGCCTTAGGGCAAAAATACAAAAAGCTGTCTTTCAAATTCAATAAATTCCAAAAGCAAAATATGAAGGTAAAACATGTTTTTTGTTACCTGTCTCAGCTTTGCTATACAAAACGTGCATAAGCACAATTTTACGATCTGCAGTCGTTGTTATTGGATAATCTCCAAGCTATTGTAAACCGAGTATTTACCAGTGGACGTTTGGTTAGTTGACACGAAAACTCAGTCTGTCCTTTTGATGTCAGAGTACAAACACCCCACTAATCTGTATAGTTTATGTTCAGAAGCACCTATTATTGACATGTTTCCATGGCTGCAGTAAAAGGCTTGTAGTACTTCCCTGGGTACTTCATGCTTGGTTTATAGGCATGTAGTTGGCTAGGAGACAGGTTTAGACTGGAATGGCATTGCCTTGTTTTTAGCAGGAGTCGGTACAGAGTGGCTTGTGTGTGCAGGCCCTGCACTCAAAACTCTAGCCTTGGGGGCATATACGCAACCCAGGCCTTCTGAGAACGTATTCGCCATGAGTGGAGGTTACAGGACAGCAATAAGGAGACCATATATACCCCCCGTGGTAAGTTGAAGGCTAATGACTTTTAGACTTATTACTTAAGGCTTAGGTTCACATTCATATTAAGCTTTGTTGCAAAATATATACTTAGGTCAGACTCTATATTATAGGTCAAGGAAGGGCTGTTATTAGCAATGGCTGAGTTTTTCTTTGAATAATTGAAAGTTCTGTTTCTTTGAAGTGGAAAAAAATGATAACATTATGATATAAGAACGTTTTATGTGGAAAGGATGTCAAATTGTGGGATCAGGACTTTATCTGTAACATGTACATTGTACAATTCTAATCAGGTCTGTACATGTAAGTCATAGGAAACATGACTGTCATTTAAGGAAAAGGAGAAATGGAGTCCATTCAGGTCCAGAGAAACTTCTTATGATAGGTTAGTAGTTAACAAAAGGAAGGTTGTGGTTTTCCTATAAAATAATGAATTGTATGTTTCTATGAATTATTTGTTTCCCTCAAATTTGTGCACTGGTAAATGATGTAACGTCTAGTATACAGGGCATTAGGAATTTATTTTGGGGAATAGGTGCCCTTATACACCTAGCCTGAAAAACCAAGTGAAATTCAACAAACTTTGGGTGCACAACATAAAATAAAGTGTGTCAGCAAAAGCTTATTACAAAAGTTATGTTAAGTTACCTCTATTCAGAGCTTGACTTGAGCATACTGTAATTCATCTTATCTTCACGGTACCAAATTTCATGGTGTAAGGAAAATAGATATTTTCACTGAACTTTAACTTCACAGTGGCAGCAAGTGATTTACAGAACGGATGTGTGAAGGAATCATAGATAATTACAACAGGTTTTTTCACGGTGATGATAAATTCACAGTACAGAGGTGACAGTGAAAACAGTGAACATAAAGTTACAGTGAAAGAAACAAGAATTACAGTATCTTATCGATTTGCCACCCAGAGTGTTACAAGGTTTAAGCTGCTTTCCGCAATAGGTCAGACCAACAACAAAACATACATTGTAGCAACCCAAATCCAATCAGACCAAGGCTCAGTACATGTAGTCAAGTTTGCCATGGATATAATTGGCTTGTGCAGTGAACAGTAAATACAATATCCCTGAATAGTCTTGTTACATGTACAATGTTATCAATATCAGGACTTTGAATGTGGATTGCTGTATTGTAATCAATGAATAGCTCATAGATTCAAGCTTTTTTTCAGTGGTTATTATCTATATTGGCATATATTTGTACTACATGAACAAACAAATTGGCAACAACAGACTACAGAGTGATAAGTTTTAACCTTTAGCACACTGAAGTAGCCATTTTGCACCCCATTTTCTATTAGTTACAATTAGGTAGCAGGGAGAAGGTTAAAGAACTTTGTTCTAATCAATAATTGCAGTCTACATGTAAGTAAGTCCAATGGAATATTTCTCCTTGCGCCTCATAGTCTTGCAAAACAGTCCAGTCCTCCCCCCACCTGTTGAACAGCCTCGTTACAGTAATAACAGGGCACCACCCAGTGCATCTGACAGACATCATTAGACCCCGGCAAATCGGCCCAATTTAGAACAATAGCAGGAGATTTACCGACAAAGGGACTAGGTGCAAGGGAACGACAGGTGCCCTGATTGATGATTGTGTCATTTTTCATGGGCTTTTTTCTGTCTTCTTTGCATTTCTTAGATCGCGGAGCCATGGAAGAGCCATTTTTGCAGTGTATTCCTATAAGGATTGAACATGTATGTGTATTAGATGTACTAATGGTGGAAATAAAGGTGTTAGAGAATGGTAGGGGACTGTGGAAAGGTGATATTCAGGTAAGGGTAGGTCAGAGTTGGTGAGAGATTGTGTCGCAACATGTATGGGAGTACAGTACTGTACTACTGAATTAATGATAACTATATCAATTCTCTTTCCGACTCTACAGCCAAGAAACACACCCAGTACTCCGTTCATCGGCAACACACAGACAGTCCTCCACCAACCGAATGCCTGGGAAGTCGGAGCCCGCCGAGAACGTGTCCACACCGCCCCCTGTAGTGCGACGCGACGAGTCCCCACGGCACGTACCATGCCCGGCGCGGTACGCAGCACCCCTACGGTTCCCAACCGGGTGCCTACCAGTCACAACATCAACGCTGAGACATTTCGTAGACCACAGTGGATACCGGCTTTAAATGCATGGGTACCTGAAACAAAACAGGTATGATTAGAAGATTAGATTTGTATACAAGATAGTCTATAGATAGCTGTTGACATGATAAAGAAATTATCAAATGCTATAGTGGGTTCCCTAGAGACTTTCTTTTGAACTGCAGTTTGTTGATTGTTTCTTGGATATTAAGTAGAAAGTAATAGATGGATTGCCATGAATTTTGTTGGCTCAGTAGGTTATACTTAAAGAACTCAAGAATACAAGAAGAGTCTGTTCCCAGTAACAACAGGGCTGGTTGGATGCATGTCCAGCTTTTCTTTGATCTGCTTAGTGCTTTAAGCCGTATTGATTTGTATTGATTGAAGGGATTAAGAGAATTAAGGGATCATGTAAGCTTATTAAGTTGATGGCATTGTGGGATATAAAACAATCCAACTTGGTGCCACTAGCAAGCAAATTAGGAACTAAAAATAATTACTGAATGATTATTTTAGTGATATTACAATTTGAAGGAAGTTATCATACCATTAGGTTTGCACATGCCTGTATCAAAATTGTAGTTACCGGTATGTTAACGGGAAAAAAAGCATTCCATTTTGGTATTTTCTTTTCTTTTTGCTGTTATAAGTCTATTGAAAATTGTAGAAAACGGCAAGTAAAACATTTCACACTGGCCTGATTACAAACAAACAAGTGTTACAGTTTTGTGCATTAAAGTGCTTGATAGAAAAGTAATGTACCCTTTCTTTACTGTGCACATGTAGATCAACTTTTTACAACAAAAAAAAACATCTTGGAAGATTTCTGACAGGTTGTTAGCCACAGAAATCAGAAGTTACAGATGTGTGGATTATGTCCTAGCCTTGTGTAAGGGTGTTTAGCGGCTCTTGGATGTAACCACTTTCATTTTGTTACATTGTAATTTGTTTGTATTACCTCCACTCCAAAGTGGCAACACAATGGCCAGGATACGCTCATCTGACTCCCGACCCATGACGAGTATCGTGTTTTCTACGGCGCGACGCTCAATGGGTGGGGACAAAGGGGCTGGGGTTGGGCGTTTGTTTGAAAACATCTCCGGCATTGTGGAGGTTTATTCAGTAGGAGTTAGGGTTTCACAAGGGAAGAGGATGTGGTCACACTGTTTAACTGTATTAGATATGGTGTTGTGGTTGGGTTATTTTGGGAGGTAGAGCTTGAAGGCAGTGGTTGGATAAATTTTCCACCTGTTGTGCCACTTCTTAAATATAACTTCAACAGGTAATGTCAGGCATACCGGTAATAGGTTCTTTGTAATAAAAGTGCCCACTGTCAGTGCTAGCTAGTGGTACTGTAAAATTCATTCATTTGCTGGATGAAAACTTTGTGACATGCTAAAAATCTAGTGTAGACCTTGACCTTCATCTTCCCAAGACGTACCCACATACCAAATATCATCACTAATTTCTTATACAGACTATCAAGTTATGCTGACCACAAATATCCGGAAAGGCAAACACACAGAAACACACACACACACACACACACACACACACACACACACACACACACACACACACACATGCACGCACGTACACACAGACACACACAGACACACACACACACACACACACACACACACACACACACACACACACAGACTGCCTATAACTTCCTTGCCCAAACACACAAACACAGACACAACTAAAACAATACCTTTATTCTTCATGGAAGTAACAAAATGTGAAGGGTGGTCAAGAAACCGCAAAGTTTAAAAGTTCTGGTATCACAAATATGAACTCTTCACACTTGTGTCCTACTTCTAGTTTTCCCTATTCAACATTGGTCTTTCTTATGTTAATTTTCCTGGTCCACACACTCTTAAATCATTGAGTTCACTGTGTGCAGTACAAAAGCTTGTTTGGGCATTGTGATGGAGTTCTGATGGTCTCTTGAGGTATCCATGGTAACGTCCCCTTCAGACAAACCCATATCAACTGGTACCAGTATTTATGAGTACTTCAGTTGGGCAAAATCTGGAACGTCCACTGCATTGAAATGCAAAGAAAATGCATCCATGTGCGGGAATATTAAAATGTTATGTAGAGTCTTGCAGCAATCTTTCACAGTAAAGCTTTTCACACAATCTGTGCAAAAGTTTTGATGAAATGCCATTGTTATGATCATTGGTATGTAACCAGGTTCCAACCATATGGTACTGAATGACCATTGTGGGAGGTACATTTCCATATCTAAAAGAGCCTCAAACAACTAAAGTGGGGCGTGTATTATTGTTAAGTGTTACTGGGCCACGTTCACTTGTAGCAGGATTGTATACGTGGACATGTGGGTTATGAACTATAGGAATAATCATGGATGGATATTTTAAGTATGATATAGCTACTATCATTAGGAGAAGATATGTGGACGAGGTAGGTCAGAGTGTTTTTATCTCCAAGCAGATGTTGGGGTGTTTTCTAACTGCAGTGCTGGGCCTTTCATTGTTTAGCAGCTGTTATGATACTTGGTAAGCCATGTAAGTTACTTTTTGTGAGATTGAATATTCTGTTTTTCAGAGAGAAAAGGAGTCATCTTACATCAACTTCGTGGGTGCTGTTAGCCTGCTGGATAGGGGGATCTACCATGAGGTGAGAATATCAGCTGCTATTACAATGTATGTCTATACCCTCTTTATCTCCATTACAATAGCCGGCATGTATTTAGTAATAGGTAGTGCATGCCGGAGGCTTTTTCTTGTCCCCATCATTTGACGAAATCTTGTTGCTAATGGTGGACAGCCATTTTGGCCAAACAGTCACTTGATGGTGTTGAACTTGAATATGAAAACATTAGAATGATTTTTCTTTGGCTGACAGATTATAATAAACTGTAGACAGTAGAGCATAATATATATTAGTAACAGCACAGTAGCAATTTCTCTGCATTGTACTTTTTTTGTAGCTGACTTTTTTACCCCAGGTCAAAGCTGTTGAATGTCTAAGTGTAGCAAAAATACATGTGACACTTCGTTCAGTACTTAAATTTTGCCTCAATATTTCTTCAGGAACCCAACTTAGATGGAAGAGAACCGCCACAACCATGTCCAAGATTTATGACGTGAGTTTGAAAATAATGTGATTATCAACTTGGGAGATGGCAACTCTTTTTTTTCCAAATTTTTAAAGATCCAAATATGTTTAACTTAATGGTTTCTATGTGGTACAAAGGATAGTCATTGACAATTAGAAATATCAAGGGATTATGTGTAGTCTTATCACAGCTTATGTTTTTGTATGTCAATGAACAGTATGGTTATAATGATGATGTTTTTCAGCCACATGACACAGTCTATGCCCATCGGACCAGTCAATGCTGCGAAGACTGTGAAGAGGATAACCAGTAAGAGATCTCCGACGATTCCCAAGACTCCCTTCACAGGCCGCAGGAGAGAAGACCTGCTGCCAAAGTCACTAACCAGACCTCCTCAAAGTGAGATTTTGTTCTTAAATATAATAGATGTTTTAACACTTTCATTGATCATCAAACTTTTTATATCATTTGGGGACATTTTCTCCTCACTAGTCCAAAAGAGAAAGAATCCATCCCTGTGTGAGTGGATCAAAGTCTATAACAGTCCAATCTTAATGCCCGTTCACAACACTGGTGTGTATAATCAAGTCCGTACGAGTTGCAGTGTAACATTTTTTGTCTCCGGTAAAGTTTGTGGCCTAAAAAATGTTTTTTGTTCGATAACCAGGCTGCACAACACTGGGTCAAAGAAGAAAACAACTTCTTCCCCGCAAACTTTTGTACTAGTTATGCTGACCAAAAATAGAAAAATGGTAATAATATGCAACTCATGCGGACTTGAATATACGCACAAGTATATTAAAATTTGATTGGAATTCTTGAAGATCATTGAAATCTGTTTTGAAAACAAACAAGCAAAGAAAGAAAAAAATATCATCTTGTAGATAAACTGCTTTTGTGAAACATTTGTATCTTGCAGCTGAAACATCTTGTTTTCTTCCGACATTGGTAGGATTTGTGCGACAAAGAGTACCGGATTATGATGATAGGCAGGAAGTGAACGCTGAAGACGTACTTCTGGCGGTGCCTCGCTCCCCGCCACCCAGCGTACAGGACAGCGAAGTGACACGAGATGATGATGAGGAACTTCATCACGGAAACTTAAGGTTATTCTAAAATCTTCTTCGTGCTTTAGATTTACTTATCGTGTATACCAATGGCCAAACAAAGGAGACGGAAATGATTTTAAGCCTTGTTGGTTTGGTCGGTTGATACCAAACTTTCCAAGGAAAAGGATTAATTAATATGTCCTTAACTCAGACAGTGACAATTGAGTTTTTTCGTCCATCCTTTCCTGTTTTTTAGTGTCTTACATTGTCTTGGAAATCACAATCATTGTGAAGCAAAATCTGTTGCTCTGAACAAAAAAAGCAGCATGTTTAGGTTACTTTGGCCATGTTATGACACTATGCTATGAGATGCATTTATTGTTCATGCATTGATCCCGCCGCTGCCACCATGTTATGTTCTTTAGTCCCTAGATTCATTGTATCGATGATCATTTAACAACGCAGAAATGACATCTTCTATGAGCTGACTTCAAGCTTTATTCTGAGCGCCGTGGCATATGAGGCGGTGTGATACAATATTACTAAGAGTGATTCAAGCTGGCTAGGTCACAATCAATGTGTCTGATCATACTTAGGTGCCGATTAGTTATGCCAGGTGAGAAAGTAGTGCAGATACTATTAACTTCTATTTTGAGTATGTAACACTGATACACGTTGTTGTAGAGTTGCTAAAACATCTGTCTTCCCTGCTACAGAGAACCCCTGTACCGTCGAGAGGAGCTGGCAGACGTGGAGAGTTTAGGACAAACAGCAGGTGACCCAGAGGATGATGGGATATTCTCCATGCTGAGTGGTTACCGTGGTGATGTGGTGAAGAGCGGTGGTTCAGGTGGCAGTGGTGGCGCAGGTGCAGGTGTGAGTTCAGGTGGTAGTGACTCAGGTGGCAGTGAGGAGGAAGGGCTGCAGGTGGCATCAGGTGTGGACTCTGGTGCAGGTGGTGGGATGGGGGTGACATCGCTTGGTGGGAGCGGTAGTGTCAAAGGTAATGTGCTGCACACTAACAGTAACTGTAACATTCAGTGTCTTAGTAGGGGGTTGGGCACACTAGTGCGTATATTCAAGTCCGCATGAGTTGCGTATATACAAATGTATTGACATTTTTTTGTCTCTGGTAAAGTTTGCAGCAGAAAAAATCGCGGTTTGATGACCAGGCTGCATAACCGTGGGTCAAAAACAACTTCTTTCCCGAAAACTTTACCTGAGCCAAAAAATGTCAAAACGCAACTCAAACAGATATGTGCACTAGTGTGAACCCCCCTTAGCTAGCATGTTGGTGGTCATAAGTATCATGGTAAATAAAATGATCTTGTTACTGAAACATTTAGCTTACAGTAAAGGGTACATGTACATTAGAATCGTGTACATGTACTTGCCCACTATGGCAAAAGAAACATTTTCTTGGCAATGTCATCACAGCCATGTACATAATGTACATTTGGATCCCATTCTAACTTTACTTTCAGGGCTGTGTTGTCAGAATTTACCCTTCCTCCAAAAAACAACACTTTCAATAAAATTGTGTCAAATGACATGTCAAAAAGGGAAGACTACATTCTATTTGTTGATTGGCAAGAAAAATGTTGACTGTACTGTATATACAATATAACTAGCCATCAAAGTGTGTAACTCCTATCCACCAGGACTAGAGTTGTTACATGCTGTCCTGAAGAACCTCCTAGGTTCCACCAGTGTGGAGGACGTCGACACAGAAGTGCTAAGGACAACCCTGGACAAACACCTGGAGGAATGTAACACCTGCACACACCTGGTCAGACAGGTGGTGAGGAGCCAGCTGGGCCCCGTACCTGACAACTACCTGCTGTCCGGATTAATCAGCATTCTGCCCCTACTGTCCGCAGGCATGTTGGCATGGTTACCCATTCCTGGTGCAGGGTGGTGGAGGAACCTGTCTCTTCTTTTGCAGTTTTTCAGCAAATCTTTTTTTGTAATATATTGGCTCCATTTCTACAGAACTGAGACTGTTGGGCACCAGATAAGCTGACCATATATTATTGGTCATTGAGATCATTGACGTGAGGTCATTTTTTGGAAGAGCTTTTAGATGATTTAACCATTAAAATTTGATTGGTGCTTGAAGATCAATGTAATCATTCAAAGAAGATTTTTTTGAGAGATGATTTGGAAGACCTTCTAGATCATTGAACACTCATTAGCCTGTAACACACTGAAGTAGCTGTTTGGCACCCAATTTCCTATTGGTTACAGAGTTAGGCAGCAGGGAGGAGATTAAAAAATCGTTGAGAAAACTGTCAAATTTTTGGAGGCTCAACGGTCTAGTTCTGTGGACTTCGTACCTAACTTCAGGTATTGTATAGGACACAATAGAAGGAAAAATGGTTTGCTAACTGGTTTTACCTTGTATGAGTCAGCTTTTCTTTCAGCTTGTCCCCCAGATGTCAGGAAATGCTTATTCACCAAAGGATGTCATCTCTGGAAGCACACACGTACATAGTTTATCATTACATACCATCTGTGGTGTTAAGATATACTTAGGGATAGAGAAGAGTACATCTATTTCTTGTGTAATCTACAACTCAGGAGGAAGTGCCAGATCTCAGCTATCCCTCCACTCCAACCATGATTGGAGCTGGGAGGGAGAGGTTGGAGGGAGTGAGAGGAAAGGTATGGAGGAGGAGGAGACAGAGGAGGGGGTGTCAGGTGATGGTGGTGGTGGGACCGGTGAACAAACAGGTGAAGGGAACAGTACTTGTGGTGAAGGGCAGGTGCAAGGAACTGCTGGGGAAGTACAGAGCCTGAAGGAGGAGGATACATTGAAAGGTCAGTATAGAGTCAACAGGGTCAAGAAATTATTTTGCATTTTATGGTAATACAATGTACATCTATTTATTTATCTATCTATCCATCCATCCATTCTGTCTAAATCTATCCATCTATCTACCTATCCTTACGCTATTTATCTGTATCCATCTCTTACCATTCTTCCATCCATTTGAATCCATCTGTCCATTTTGCAGTACACAGCGCCATCTAGTGACAACAATACAAATTGCAATTTTGATGCTGTCTAAAATCTATAATTTGACTCCATAATGCTTCATTTTAGGGAAATCTAAAAAACTAAAATCACATACACTCATTTGGAGTTGCAAGTTTTATCATGACAATTTTTGATATTCTTTTGATACTTAATCTTTAATTTTCACAATCCGTAGAGCGGAAACAATACGTACATACATGACGTGTAGCTCCATGTCATATTCCAGCAAGAATAACCAGCCCTTACAACAACAGTTATACTGAAATATTCAGATGGTCCCCATCACCTAGGGGAATCAATCAACCAATTAGACTAATCAGTAACCTTTATTTAGACAGGGATGTCCTTGCTCACTGATCCTAGAGGTCCAGTGGGAGGTTATTGCTAAGCAACCTTTGTCCTGAACACATGGAAAATAACATCCTCTGACCTCGGGAAAGGGACACTGTCTTAAGGGTTTTTTACTAGAAAGTAATTTTAGCAATTTGTGCTATTCTAGTTTCTGCTGTGGCTTCTGTACAAGTCTTCAGCAAAGCCTGGTATTGTTGATAATGTTGTTTGGACAAGGGCCTTCTGACAGTACATGTACATCTAAAATTGGTTGTTATTTTATCATGGTTAATGCAACTGGATGTATTATATGCTAAATTTCTCATTGCAAAATCAATGGACTAAATTCTATGCAGGGTGGACCTTTTCTTTGAACATTGGCTAAAAATAGACTATTGGGCAAGCCATGGCTAATCTTTAATTCTACTGTTCTATGTTTCACAGCAGACAGTACAGCCAGGTCTAAGAAAGACAGAAAGGAGAGAAGACGGACCTCTACTGCATCAATCGAAGCAACTGAAGATAAAGTGAGTACAGAATATATACTTTTGACCCATCATCTTAAGCATGCATTTGCAACACTTTGTTGTATACTGTATCATGAATTGTATATAATTATTGTTTTTTTTTTCATTATCATTTCTTGCAAAAACTTTCAAACCTTGCTGCCTTTTTTCCTACAATGTTTATCGAATATTGTAGCTCTCACTATTAACCTTCAACACACTGAAGTAGCTGTTTGACTACCATTTCTCTATTGGTTACGAAGTTCGCCAGCAGCGAGAAGGTTAATGTAGTTTCTTTGTAAACAGTAAATTGTTTGCTGTATTAGTTCTAAGCATAAATATATCACTATACTATGCTCTGCACTGTTTCTTCATTTTTCTGAAAGATTGTTGCTTGCTATTTTCCTTGATTTACCCCCAAGGCACCAAAGTCTATAATGAAGAAGACTAAGACGCAGCCCAGAAGAATCTCGGCCCCACGTGTGACCATTGAGACAGAGCCCCAGTCTTCCATATCCCAGCAGACAGACACAGATGTGCCCACCGCTGTAGAGGACTATCCCATAGAGGAGGAGCTGGAGTCTGTTTCTGAGGTCTCAACCATTGAAGTACCACAGCCCAAGCTTATACTGGACAATAAAGGTGAGAAAATCTTAAGATATAGCTATGGTGTACTTCGTATCTGTATACATGTAGTTACTAGTAGTATAAAATAGGGCAGCTGCTGCATACTGGTACTGTGCCAGTACTGGTACTAAATACCGGATCATGAAGTACCGGTAATGTACCAATATGAATTTACACCGAGTATATGCTTATTTTGTGACTCGAGATGTGTAAATCCTTCCATAAAGACTAAAATGTAGCACTGGAAAAGATGTAAAGTGCTGTGCTGAAACTTGAAATCACACTATTATTTTTTTTTTTAATAGCCATCTTTGATTTAGTTTTCATCTTCTATTGGTGTACTTTGTATCAGTATCTGTATACTGTTATATCAGTTGGTATAACCCCCCCCCCTTTGGTGAAACATAACAGCTTCAGATCGACACCATAAATTTGTAGCCACAGATGATTGTGACTCTTTGGTTGTGACTTTTGGCATGATACAATGACAAAGACTCACAATTTAGGTACAACCAAGAAATGCATATAAATTTGTAGGAAGGTCTAGGTCAGCTTTTGTAATGAGTAGCTCTACCATCCAGGCTTTAGTTCAAGATGTATGTATTTCATATGGTCTCACTCAATCAAAGCCACTGCTTTTAAGACAATGGCCTTCAAAGATGTCAGCATTTCTGAATGTAATAGAAATAACCATCCATCCAGAAGTGTATGTAGTCTGTCCTCTAAGACAACCTCTTCCAAAAGTCATTCAATGAAGAAATCTGGTACATAGATTTTTTTTTATTTGAATTCATAGATTTTCAGCCTAACTGTAGTCAGATAAGAGATAGTTAACTCATCATACTCATGTGGCTTTGTTGGTCTGGTGAAAGAAATGGTTGTCTTTATTCTCACATCTAAGTCAGCATAAGCCTTAGGTTTAGAATAAGCAATCTTGTCCATTTTTGTGGGTCAGAGATGAGTGTTGACCAAAGGTTATTTAGTCACTGCCCCACCTGAGTAAACAACTTGAGTTGTCTTACCTGTTTTTGCGCCCATTTCCACACCACAATGTTTGTCTATAAACATCATTGTTTTCCACTTATCTATTTCATCGTAACATATTGCTGCTTATCACAGCTTCTAACAGTATGAAATGTTCTTTTGATAAATGTTTTAGGTCATTTTTTTAATGTTCTTGGTTCAGTGTACACATTCAGCTTGTATTTTGCATCTGAAGATGATTTTGTATCATGAAGACAAAGCTGCAGAGAGTTTGTCTAGTTGTGGTCAATTGTAGTCAGCTGTTGTTGTGCATACCAAGGTCTGAAGTGTTCTTTATCTAGAGCTTACTGTAATGTTTGTGGGAGTTTAATTTCGCTGTAGGGAGAAAATGGAGTGTTCACGGTGGTTTTGAGAATAGTTAGGTTTGAAATAATAGCAAGTGCTACAGTCACACAATGGAACGGCTTTTCGCAGTGGTTTTAAGTTTGCAGTAGAGAGTTCACCGTGAAAACCGCAAACATAAAATCACTGCAAACATTTTTGCATTTACAGTATTATGTGCCATCTTTGTTTGACCACCAGGTAAGAAGAAGGGACGGGACCTGAAGTCGGATCACGCGTGCAGACAGAAGTCTCCCAAAGTGTCGGCGGTGATTTCGTTGCGGAGTCCGAAGCCGCGAGACACGACGCTACAGGACGAGCTACGACGGCAGCAGCTGGCGGAGGAGAGGAGGGCGAAGGCGGCGCAGATGTACGAGAAACTGAGGAGGAAACCGACAGACAGAGGGGATGAGATGGAGGAAGGGGAGGACAGGACACTACAGCAGGACTTTAAAGACTGTGAGTTCATCCACAAGGACAGGACTTCTGTGGAGTGTTGTTTTTTCCTGTCTTGTGTGCAGAAATTATAAGTGATACGCATTCTCCAGTCTACTGCTTGCAAAGTTATTTTTCTACAGACTGCACTTTTGTGTCAGCCAGGGGATCTGTTCAAAATCTTATGGTGTCCTTTTTGTTCTTGGGCAAAAGAGTACTTTTCATTTTTTGCCAAGTCAAAACATCAGTTTTGTCACCAGCCAAAATCTTCATTGATTACCGTTATAATGATTGATTGTGAAATTTGAAGGTAATACTATGTAATCAGCTGTTGGGTTGCCTTTCCCAGCAAGGAATGCACCAAGTACACTTTTTTAGCTAGAACTGTTAAAATCTAACAAGTAAACAAGGAGCATTGTGTGAATGTATGTGCTCAAGCATCATACATTAACTGTGAATTTGTTATGAGATCTCACTTGCTGAGTTTATGCATTTCTATGCTTAGTCTACAGTTTACTGCATTACTTCTTGTTAGGAAATTTTGATTAAGAGGGTAGAGACCATAGTAAGAAATAAAACAGGCTGTAGGAAATAGTCTCTTCTATTGTGTGACATGATTATTTTGTTCCAGATGGCTTCCTCTCCAAGTACTGCATCTTCAACAAGGACAAACTCAGGATGTACCGTAAAGCCTTTGATGCTGTAAGTCCCTCCATTTTTTTCACAGAAAGTTTTCACTGTCATGACATCATCTGAACAACAAAATGTATCATGGTATGATTAATTGATGGCATAGAATCTCCCTAATCTGCACTTTACAATTCTTGATGGACCAGTAGTCAGCATTTTCTTGCCATTTTCACTTTATGAAAATTCTAGTTCCTATTCTCACTGTAATATGCATTGACTGAGGCAAAAAATCTTTAAATTTAACTGCAAAAACCATGCCCCTGAAGTTTTATCAAAGAGACTCTTTGGTATCTTAAAAGAAGAAAACAGGTATATCAGATTTGTAGTATTTTACTAAAATGCCATAGGGATGTCCCTGTGGCTCAAGTGGTAGCAGCCTCACAGTTGAGCTCCTGGTCCCAATTAGTTGCTAACTCGGAGACTCTGGTTCAAATCCTAGGGCAGACATCTCAGTTTGGGCTACACCGTCTTTCCTAATTCAAAGGGACATAAAATGGGGGTCCTGTGTTTGGGGAGGTGCCTTGAGCATGGTAAATGGGATGGGCTAGCAACCAGTCCCTGTAAAATTGTACCCTGCTACTGAAACGGCAAGGCCCTATGTGCCGCTGGCCACTATACAAGGGTCTGAACGAACGAAACGCCCTTAGCTATAAGCTGTGTGTTGCTTTCAGGTTGATGAAGACAAGGATGGGTACCTGTCTGGACCAGAGGCTCTGATGGCCCTGAAGGGTGTGGTGTACTCTGGATCACTCAATGATGCAGAGGAGTACTATGTCTACAGGGTAAGGACTTCACTCTGTGTTATGCATCATGTGTTTTCCATTTGATTGGAAAAATGTAACTTAAATGAAAAGTGTAGAGATTGAAATTCCCAGCATCAATGACTTTATTCTGTAAGAGCATGGATTCAAGAACCTGTTATTCAAATTTTGTTTGAAATATTCTATCCAAGCCCAGGTACGCTTGTGGTCATGTCATTTCATCAAGTTACTGAAATATGAAAGTTTTATGAGTACTTAATATAGTAATGCATATTTTCACACTGCTTCTTGTAATGGACTGTATGAAGATTTGTCCACAAGTGAGTAAACTTGCTTTTATTTTTCATTTTCTGTGACAGGATTTGAGTGTTGTGTTTTCTATTTCAGAAATTAAGACTTACAGTTCACCATCAGAATTTGGGTGTTGCGTGACTCTGATTCTTTTAAAAAATTGTACTAAGCAGTTCAATATCATATTTGGGATATACATGTATGTGCTAAGAACATTTTACCGAAAAGGTTGTTGTAGAATCTTAGCAATGTTTAGTGTTGTCTTAGACTCGCTGAAAAAACTTCAAAGGTAAAGATGACTATGCCTCAGCAGAGTATCAGAATATTCGTATGAACTATGAGGGATTTTTCCTACTAACACCCTCCTCGTTTGAACAGATACTGGAGTTAGCAGACTACAAAGTAACAGAGGGAGCAGACTTCAAGTTGTTTGCAGTGATGTCAGCTCTTTCTCAGAGAATAGCTTCTCTAGAGTAAGTCTGGATCTCTAGCATGGTATAATCTAACAGCATCATATATGAATGAGATTTGCAAATAAAACTAAAATACGGACTTCATTTTTTTGTACATTACTGGCAAGAAAGACAGCTAAAGCAATAGAATGAAATGAATATGTAAGAACAACTTTTGATAGACTGAATATTTTGACTGCATTACCTATTATTTGTAGTCTACTGTTTGCTAAATAGATGTGATTATCTGTTTGTTTTTTCTTCAGCAATTTTATGAAAGATCTGATCAGAAAACTGGACTTCAAGTCTCTGGAGTACAAGATGTTTCGTCTAAAGGTTTGTTAGATCACAGAAGATCTCATATTTCTCACATCTGTATCATAACTTCTCTCTGTGCACTCACAATACAGGCACAATTTGCCACATTTTGGAGGGCTTTCACTTACACTTTCCATGGTGCTGATGTGCCTTCCAATGGTTGCCTTTTGAAATCCTAGAAAATGCTTGCTTTTTAAACACGCCAATCAATATGTGAACAACCACAAGTGCCCATTATCTTTGCAACAAAAGCCAAAGAAAGTCCAATGTGTTCCTTGGTGTTACAATTTTTCTGTTTACGAAACGAATGCATTAGAAGTTTAAAAGTGATCATTTGAAATGTTTAACTGCCTTGTATGTTACCTTTGAATTTTCTGTGTTAGCAGTAAAATCTATCCTAGGATATGTTTTGGTTTTATTTTTATGGTCCCACCTACTTTAACTTACTGTAGAAAAACAAGAACCAAGAAATAGACTTGGTGTAGCCTATGGGATGAAATATTTATTAATAAGTATCATTTCCCTAGCCTGGTGTCCAAACTAATAATAGTGGCTGTGTCTCTTTGTCCTCTCCGCAAACTATTTGCAGATAGAACAAAAATACTCTAAGACTTGCAGCTATAATAGGTTTGGATGCGAGGCTAAAATTTCTCATCTTTGTTATTAACCATAACATCCTGCCATTTCAGCAACTGTTCCTGTGTAATGTGGACCCCTCGTCCAATCGGATTCCCCTGGAACATCTCATGTTGGAGTTGCAGGCAGGGGGGGTCAGCATGGCGCACCAGAACGAGGTCCGGGCTGAGCTGGCTCACCTGGATAACCTTGACCTTCTGGACTTCCTGGCTTACGTGCCTCTCTTCACCATGATTCACCAGTCCGTGGTCAATAATCCTTTTGATAACCAGTGGAATAGATAGTTTAACGGTTATCAGTTGTAAAATGTGTACTAAGATGATTTTGCTAGGTCACCTATATCTGCAATACTGAAAAAAATGTGTCTGAAGCATTGCTGTCCTCAATTTTTTCTGTCTGTTTGGTAGTACTTTTTTTTAACGATTAAAAAAAAGAGGGATTTCCTTGCTGCTGAATATTACTATTAAAGGCCTGGTTTATTTGGAAAAAAATATGTGTCATATGTGCAGCATCTGTGAAGGGGCTTTAGGAGAAATTTGTTCAATTATTCCATTATAAGTTAAGGTCCATTTTTAATGTCTGTATGTTACATGTTTTACAAATTACATGTACTTACAGTTAGGAGTGGGTACCGGTACCGTGTACCGGTACAAAACCAGTATTTCTTAATGGACCGGTAAAAAAAAACCGGTCCGTAAGAATCAGTGGACCGGCCTATGGACCAATTAGAAAATTCATAGTACCAGGCTACCAGCAGGCAGCCACATAACTAGTCTAAGAAAATACAAAACAGCAGATTTAACGAGTCGTTTTCGAAGACGTTAGCTGTGAATCATATCTAGAAACACTTTAAGGATGAGTAAACAGACGGCGAGGAGAGTATAATTATAATTTTGAGACAAAGTGCAAACCTAAGAAATTATATCGTTCCAGACATGACGTTTGAAGACTTTTACGTGTGTCTCGCTCTCCAAAATATGATGTACTGCGACACTACTATAATCAGGTACAGGTCCGGACCTGGACCTGACCCTCTGGACCTGGACCTGGACCGGACCTGAATGTTATGTACCGGTACCCACCCCTACTTACAGTAGTTGAACATGAAGATAACAAATATCATCTGAGCTCTGATCATCAGACCACTGAAACTGTTTGTTGTCAATGCAGTTCGGAACGCATAAATTTTGGACATATTGAAGATGTTTGATGGTTTGAATATCTTGTCATGCCCATTTTTTTCGAATACAATCATTTCATATCATATAAACAAAACAAATGTACTATCTTATTATATGTGCCTACTGGGGAAAAGGCTCTGGTCATGACATCTACAACCTTGTTATCATATTTTCTGGATTAACGTACGCACACCCGATTTGGGGCTGGTTGTAGACAAATCTGCAGGACTGAAACGTAACATGAGAAAACTCAAAGTATGCACCCCTTCACCTATCTTGAACACATTATAAACTTGACAAATTAAAATTCATGATGGTGTTTCTTCTCTTCTCCCCAGGTAATTAAATGGTAATTAAATACATTGTATTTTCTTCTTGCTACTCAGTGGAAAATGTGAGAAATGCATTTTATTTGTAAATATTTGCAATACTTCAGGATATATCTTTATTGTTATCACATTTAGCATGTTTACAGGGAAGTGAATGGGGCACATTGTTTATGAAAATAATTTCAAATATACATGTAATGTCATTTATATCAGTGAAAGACTCTGTGGCAAGAAAATGAATGACCTTGTTGTATGTTTCAGTTGGTCTTGTATATTCTGTATCAAAGAAACATGACATTGTATATCTAGCTATTATTGGGAAAATAAATATTGCTCACTTTGTGAAACATGACAATAAACTGTGAACAAATGTATGTAGGATCCTGTCTTTCTGTCTAGTCCCTTAAATCAAATGATAAATTATTGTTTAAATGTAGGTTGTCACTGAGTTCAAGCAGAAGCCATTTGACATTCAGATAAAGGCAAGGAGGGGACTCACATTGTAGGTGAAGTTTTTTGTTCGATGTCAAACACGAACATGCCTACTTTTGCTCGGTGATACGCCCTGGGTATGCTTGACACTTTGACTCAGGTAAGCACCAGCGTTCCGAAAGAGTAAACTATGACATATTGTCTCTGTGTGGTTTACATGTACATGAACAATGACAACACATCAGTCGTTAATGTGATAATGATTTAGTAGAGCTTCACAGCAACAATATGTCCTCATCATTAACGGGCTCTGCCCCAAACTCATGGTTGTACAATATTACATAATTCTAATAGATGTAACATGAACAAAACATTGGAGTGCTGCCAAAGCAATATATGCTAAATAAATGTACAACTTTGTAAACAAAAAATGACAATATAAAGGATAACAATTCATATTGCAACAGGACTCACTTCGTGAAAAAAATGTCAGTCTAAATATTTTTTGTGAAAAAATTGTGCACAGTGCTCCATCAAATATTCCCTTTTTCTTCCACAACGATATCTAGAGCATTTACCTGAATATTTGATCAACTTAAAATGAAACCAACATAAGACTTAATGGAGCAAGTTTTCGTCATAATTGAATACAAGTCTTCATTATTCAAGATATGACTCCACCTAGTAAATGCTCGTATCTTGACAACAACAGTTGAAGGAATTATATATTACAGTCAGTATATTTAATATTTTCATTTATCAATTCATTAGAAGCTGAGGTTACATACAATACATCATACTTATTGTTTGAAATGATATTCAGCCTGGTATGTTTACTTTGAGGCTGCTTTATATGATAGCAGTTGAGTGTACCACAGGATGCTTTTGTTTTATATCACCCACCAACTCCATTCTTTTCCTACCGAGTCGGAGAAGTGAGAGATTTAATTGGTGTAACCTAGTATAACCTGGCCATGGAGTTCAGCCTTGTAAGCTTTGGTCTGCTCCCAACGTGGCTGCTTGGCAGGTAGCCTAACAAGGCTGGACTCCAGGCTAGCACATGTAATCTAGAAGTTCAGATCTAGTAGGGCCAAAGTTGGTACCCTAGGCGTGGCATTGTCAGGCTGATGACGACACAGGTAACCAGGTTGACTCCATGGTTGTCCAGCAGGGGTAACCCACTGATGTGCTTGGTTGTAGGGGACGGATACTGGACAACCTTCTTCTGTTCATCACAGAACCCTGGGGAAGCAATGATCAGATGGGACTGTTTTAATACCATTTCATGGTTGGGGGGCAAAGTACTGGAAAGGCATAATGTAGACAGTGTTCACACAACATGAATAGTAATACACAGTTCCAAATTCATATATATTATGTCAGAATAGAGATTGCAATCTGGCAGAGTCACTGATCAGAGTCTAGATCTAAAACAGAATTTTTAAACTTTGATCTTTGTCACTTGGGAATGGACTGACTTGAAATTTGGGATTATACATATGGGAGATCATCCTAACACATCATCCTGTTAGTCATCCTGACTGTCATCCTGATTGGAACCCTTGTCAACAGAGACTCTGATTGGGATCTCTACCAGTAGAATCAGTGATTCTGACAGCTTGCAAACTCTACACATATACATCTGCTGTTATATGAACTAAAGATTTAACCCCAAAACAATTCTCCTCATGTGTGCATGTGTATAATGTGTGCTGCCATAATTACATGTACATGACTGCCCTTGGCAAACCATCAGTACTGAAAATCTACTGTTAAGTACTGATTAATTACTAACATCATAATTGCAGTAAATTTTCAGTAAATCAGCTTTTACTGTCATTCTGAAGCATCACTGCCAAGTACTTATGCTTAATTTCACTCTTCTTTTACTGTCAGTACAGTACTAGTACTGAAATTCATCTGGCAATTGACATTTACTGTTAGCAGTATGCTTACTAGTATTTACTGTCAATTGCGTTCTTTTATAACATGTAATATACATGTACTCTAGAAACACTTACCTACAAATTGTATCTACACATATTCCAGTTTTAAGCAAGGAGGTTATATAGACTATATAACCCGACTGCTGCCTACCCCTGCGTCAGGGAACCCTGCAGCTGTATAATCTAAGACTGGATACTACTACATCTACTGGATACTACTACTTTAAGCATTCAGCATGGTGTACAATACTTTGCATTAATAGTCATCCCAGAGTACTAAAAGCATGGCTTACCGGAATATTGTAGCGTGGCCCCGAGAAAGGAGTCCAGGAGTGAGCCCAGCAACCCTGCGGCCCCGGCATACAGGATCATGGGCCACTGGTACACACTGTCAGTCACCGGCTCATTGGTCAACAGGATGGTCAGGTAGTAAGCCACGCCCACTGCCAGACCTCCCAGCAGGCTGCATGCTAACCCAACACCTGTCACTCCACCATTGGTACCTGTATAATCAACAGTGGAGCATTGTGTCTTTGATCTCAATACACACTGGTCTAATACACTCAATGAGGAATTTACTTAGCCTATACAAGGCTAAGTATTGTTGCAAAAATAGACGAAATTGGCCAAATAGAGTGAATAGTTATATAATGCTAAGGGAGTCGGCTACGGAGATAGGAACAATAGCATGGTAGAGGCTAGAATTTACTGGTTGCCATTATGTTTCATTTTCAATTATTGGATATGTAATTGGATATGTTGTACTTGTTGAAGAAACTGAAATGTTTACATCCTTATGTTTTGACACACCTTAAGTTGAACCCATAGGGGCATTGGAACACAAGGGCATTGGAACATTGGGGTGTCGAGTAAAGAAGAGTCGGCACATAGGGGTGTCAGGACATAGGACTATCCCCAACTACCCATCCATGATAATACAAGACGCAGCTTTTCAGGATACCCTCCAAGCAGAGGTTGGTATGGAAGATTGTGACCTTATCATATTCCCCTTTTTTCCTGCCTACCCCACAAATGGTTCATGGAGCCAGCAGAAAGAAAATAGGGCACATGATATTCCCTACCAACCTCTGCTTGGAGAGTACTGTCAAGAGAAGGTTTTAACCTTCTCCCTGCTGCCTAACTCTGTAACCAATACGGAATTGGGTGCAAAATTGCTACTTAAATGTGCTTAAGGTTTAATTGTTTTGTAAGAATACCAACCTTTGGGTACAGGCTGCCAGGTTGTGATGAGTTTAGGCTGCCCACCCAAGACTGTTCCCAGCTCCGATGACAGAGTGTCCCCACAGCTACTGGCTAGTCCTGCTACCACAGCCAGCACCAGCCAACATGCATTGTACCTGGTCAGGGCAAGGAAAATAACAACTACCGTATTTGATTTAGCTATGCACTCCAACTTAAGTATTGCATCCCTGTATCGAGGCTTGTTGCAGACAAATTTGCAGAGCTAAAATGTAAAATGAAAAACCTCAAATAAACTATGCATTCCTTCTTCACTGATCTCAAACACATTTTGATACTTTCAGTTTCACTGTCAAAGTGATTTTATTTTGCAGTAAGAGGAAAAAGAACTTCAAGGTTTTTATGGTATTAAATAAAATAGTATAGCATACAAAGGAGACATATTCCTGGTGTCATGAATTTGCCATGGAGAGATCATCTGTCACAAAAACTGCAAAAAGAAAGTTTCAAAGACAACCACCTTATGATGTAATACTTGTGTCCCCTTCTATGAGACATTTACATTTAGTACATTTACTGACAAGTCCATTCCAGGATGTTAAGAGTTTAATGATATGACCAAAGGATTTTTGAATGTCTAACCTGGTGTTAAAGTCAATGACAGTCTCTCCTGGGTGAAACTCTATCATGTACAGGATAGCCAGCTCTGTAGCCACACCTCCGTTACACAGCACCTGGATCCAGTTTCTCTGGCCACCTGGAACACAAGCAGGTGCACAGCTGAAAAGTACACCTCAGCTGACTTCTTAAAGCTTGGACCTATGGCTGCCACCATGGCCCAATCTCAAAAGCTTTTGTCTACTGTTTAGTCCTCCATACATTGTTTTATTGCTGTTTCTAATTTGTACAAAGAATTATGTGTATGAGAGAGGACTTTCTTCATAATTCTAAATAAATTGGACCAAAGCAAAATAAGAATGAAAGCTTTTGGAATTCACATGAACTAAAAGATTATTTCAAATCGTTGTATCAATGTATAAACCCCATTAACATTAATCAGCCAAGTTACATAAATCTGCCACTTTGAAACACAGTGTGTTTGAGAGATCACTAGTGCAGCACCCCCCAGGTATACACAGTTTAGATATACAGTAGTGCATTATACTCGGGGACATTGGGTTGGAGATCTGTTTGGACCTATCTTTTCAGGGTGGCGGAATTATGTACCCTGGTGGAATTATGTTAGTAGATGTTACTAGTAAATGCATTATTCTAATTGTACCTTCCTTGAAGTCCTCTTCTAAAACCCTCTTCTTCTCTGCCTTGTACTTGGTTGCCCATGATGATATCCCAAAGAAGGCCAGCAGACAGGAGAAGAAACACAGGTTGCTGACAGTCAGGACAAAGCCTACTACAAATCCTGAAAGGGCAGAAAAACAAATGTCACAAGAGTTCGGGCCTTATATATGTCTTATGAGCATGTCATTAAAATATTCACCATAGGTGTACAAAGTGCATTATATGCACCCTGTTTTTCCAGCTCTGGATTGTGTTGTGCCATTCGTGCATAATCTACATTGGGCTTCCTGGGTTAGTAATTAGACAATTATTCTTTAAGCTGTAAAATAAATTTCAGACCTACCAGTGAGTGCACCACTCATATCCAGACTTTGTTTCTTCAGACCTCTGATGGTGATGAACATTGGGGCAATGATGGCAAACAGCAGTCTCCATGGAGAGATGGGATACAGAGTACCTGGAACACAGTACAGCAGACACTTATACTAGTAACTAGTATTACAAAATATGAGCATATACTATATAGCTTGTGTGTGTGTGTGTGTGTGTGTGTGTGCATACATGTTGTGTTTGTGTGAGTGTGTGTGTGTGCATACATGTGTGTGTGTGAGTGAGAGCGAGTGTGTGTATGTGCGTATGTGTATGTATCACATGTGTGTGAGAGAGTGAGAGCATGTGTTTTGTGTGTGTATGCGAGAGTGTGTGTGTGTATGCATATGTGTGCATTTGTGCGAGAGAGAGAGAGTGTGTGTGTGTGTGTGTGTGTGTGTGTGTGTGTGTGTGTGTGTGTGTGTGTGTGTGTGCGTGCGTGCGTATGTGTCTGCGCACCAGTGTATATTTGTCATACATCCACAGTGCTGCTCTTTTCCAGGGGGTGAAGTCTGCCATATCTGATTGCCTTCTGTTGAGGTTAAAACAAAAAAATGCTTTGGTGACACTCACTTCGGAACTTACTTCCCTCTTGTGGTTAACTAAACGTCACAAACATTTGCTTGAAAACATAAAGAAACCACCGGAAGAAAACAAAATAGAAGGAAGTGTTACAACACCGCCCCCCTCCCCACCTGGTGCTGGTGGTTTTATATGGAATATTGCACTGTTTAAACGTAGTTATAAACGTTCATTTCGGGATTGGGGGCAACACAACACAACCTACCGTCATATGCAGTGTTCATAACCAGTGACACCACCCATATCGACAGAGACAGAGGTATGACCAAACTCAGAACGAGGATGAACAACATGGCGAACACTTCGTCAGAGAGCGAGAGGCCAGGTCGTGGTTTGACCCCTCGCTCAAGGCCACCGGCAGCTCTTCCGCCCGCCATAGGCCGTCTTGTTACGTCTTCAACATGTGAAGAAGCATCCCTCATGCTTCATGAAAGGTATAGTTGAAGAAGTGTGGCTCCAATACACCCGTACGTGACCGCACACACGCCACTGTTTGCACAGAGACCGTGTGCTACAAGCTGTGAAACTGCACATGAAGTGGGTAATTAATTATGTGATCTTTGACATTTTTTGGCGGGAAATACAAACTCCGCCCCTGCAATGACGTCATTCAGAAGAGGTGGATTGTGGAGAGTACAACCAAGGAGGTTAGATACTACATCTACGCTTTCATGTTTTACCATTTGTCAAAATAGAAAGAAGTATCCCTCTCCTTTTTGCGTGTTAAATGATTTCAAAGGGAGTGTATGGGTGACCTGATGTGCTTGGCCAAATTATTGTTTCTTTATTTATTAGAAATTGGGAGGTTCTATTCAAGGATGTGATTGACAAAATCAATTTTATAAGGCCTTACCTAGTATAGGCCATTCCTTTGATTACTTTCACTCAACAAAAATATAACGTTAGGTACATGTATTGACGAGATTTGTATACAGTGCTTCACCTAAAAGCTTACACTTGTTATGACCAGTAAGTTGAACAAAAAAACACTGACGAAAGTAACGTGTTATGGTCAAGATTATTAAAGAACCATTTATTTCAAGAAACTTAATGTATCATGTTGATACCGGTACTCATGAAAACAGGTAATGTTTCCACTAGAGTATGAACAATAACACAACTGTCAGCTCTACTCTAATAATTAGCGACATTAGCACATCACAAAGTGCACATGAAGTCTGGAAAAGTGCTTCTGACCTTTCAGGCCCTGTGACCTTTGGCATTTTTATAAAACGACTGTTACAGTACTTGCAATTTGTATTAACATCGAACAAGAACAAAACCTTAGCATGTAACGTCACTTGTAATGCTGTTCCTATAGTCCACATGCCATGTTTGTAAACTTTGTATACTGCTATGTAAGTAGTGGTGAGGTTATACTATTGAACAATTCAGCGAGACACTATTCTGTATAATGTCCAGTACTTGGCATGTTCTATAAAAAAGAGTGTGCTAGCTTATACAGAAACTGGCAACTGACACATCTACTGACAAACAGACACAATGTACATTGAAGTAGTTGTAGTTCAGCAAAATACAGCAGACATTGGGCAAGGTAGGTAGCTAATGAAATCAACTCTAGGACATTGTTATGAATCATAAACCTACACTAGTCCTCACTAAATAACTAACAGTAACGTAGTGTGTACATAATAAATGTCATATAGAAAGAGTCTCAGTAGAAAAGCTATTACATGCATCCCTCCTCCTCGTAATGTCCCTTGAACTCTCCACTTGGGTCCGGGAAGGTTTCATTGATTGCCCGAACGGCGCATGAAGGAATGACTCTTCGAATACGTTCCTCGTGCGGGTTGCGGATCATAAGGAAAGTAGCGCACTGTCTGTAGGCATGGACCCTGTAGGCTTGGTTGTCCATTTCTTTCGGGCCCCTGGCTTCTTGTCCCAAGGCTTCATCTTCATCATCATCATCGTTGCCGACATCATCATCATAGTTATCATCATCATCGTAACCATCATCATCTGCTTTTCGGTCTTGTGCAATCTCCCATTGTGCAATCATTGCACAAAACAACACATCTTTGCTGAGGACAACGGAGTTAAAACCGGGGTGTTCAGTAAGACAATGGATTTTACTGCCCACGCCTAACTTCCCAGCTTCCACCAAGTCGTGACAACACACGCTCTCACGTACGGTCTTCATCTGTCTGCATTTTCCACCGCACCTACACCACACGAAGTGCTCCAGCCTCCACTTGTCGGTAGTCTCGTTGGTGTTTTCGTCCCACTCTCTCATGGTGACGGCACCGATGGTCTCAGGTTCAGCCGGCGGGGACATAGAAGCCGCAGCCCCGGCAGTGTCACCACCACCACCGCTGCTCCCCTCCCCACTCTCTGATCCCAACGAGCTCGGTAACCTTGGCTCGAAGTTGTAAGGGACGATGTTATTGGGGTCAAACTCCCAGCGCTCCATGGTGTTCTGCTTTTCCAAGTTGGGAATTCTGCGGGCCCTAACACGCAAGTTCAGGTCCTTTCTTCTCACAAAATAAACGTGGCGTCCTCACGTTCCGGTGTAAGTATGTGAAATATAATGTACACAATCTGTGACAATGTCATGCAAATCAGTTTTCCCGCCACGAATAAGTTTAAAGGTCATGACGCGTGGCCAAAAAACAACAACAAATGACGTAATTCTTAATACGTTATTTTTGCTGTTCCTTATGTTTGCACATTGCATTGTTATAAATGTAGCAGTGATAGAGGTGAAATAAAGTTAAAAGCTGATCAATCCTCTCCTGCTCTCCAAAGTAAAGTAAAGTAGTCTACAAGCATAATTGCATTTTCTAAATATGTCGCTAGGTGGCAGTGTTGCACTGTGAACTACGAGACCACTTCAAGAATCGTCCTTTATTTCTGTGGGCGCTGAATGCGACTTCTTCTCGCTGTAGACGTGTGGTTTTCAGCTATAGCTAGTGACGTTTTCACCCATTTTAAAGTCATCAAGCCTTTTACTTTCTTATTTTTGTCGTGTGCACAATCAGGCATCAAGTTTCCCGCCAAAAATAAGGTGAAAGGTCACAGCGCAGGACAGAACGTCGGCCTTTTCCCCAGCAAGATGGCGGAGCAGGCACAGTTCGAGACTCTGCTGGCCAACTTAATGAGTCCTGACAACGATGTCCGGAAGCAGGCCGAGGTAAGGCGAGCCCTTAGATAGACTCTTACAATATCCGTGTCTTCTATAAGTCCAAAATCTATGACGCCTACGGTGTAAAAGTGGCAAATTTGGCCTTAACATGTGGCGTGTTACCGGCATGGGATCGCCTTGCCCCTAGCGATGCTCATGACTACTCCATGATGTCATTTGTAACAGGATCTCGGTACTTCAAACTACACTTTCAAGGCCGATATACAACTGAGGTGGACCTTAGTAGACCATGTAACTAATGGCAGTCTTTTTATACATCCAAACTACTCGTATGGAGTTGAATATATCATTTTCGTAGCGGTGTTGGAAGTCACTTCCGGGTTGCGCCATCGCATGGTGGTGGTTGGGTAATCTCCAAGCAGAGGTTGGGGTAGAAGATCGCAACGTTTTAAGACGGCCACTCACCCCAACATGTGCAGACAGAGGACAATTGGTTGGCTGGATGTCTGTCAGAAGTCAGAAAATATTACGGGCTTCCAGTGTTCAGCTAGCATAGTTTGAGCATAGGGCCCCCCTAGTGATTTCTGTATCTGTATCTGGACCCCCTATGCTGTGATTTAGGCCCCCCTATATCTTTCAATCAGCACAGGGATGTTGTTGTTTTATGGGGGATGAGAACCTCATGAATATTTGATTTAAAAAAAAGAATCACATTTGGCTTTAGAGTAAGGCTGTAACAAAGGGAAAACTTTACTTCACAAAAGTTGCCCCTCAAAATGCAGGAAATAGTATCTCAGAGGGTTTTGAATTCTAGAATATTCTGTGGGAGGGTGCCAACATGTATGACATGTGTCATACAAAGTTTGTCTTCTATACCTGACCCCTACGCAGTGAAAAAATTCTGGTAAGAGGCTCTTATTATACTTTGACTACTGCAAATCTGAAATATTCGGGCTGGTTTTATTAGCATTTCCACTGTATTACTCTCACCTCTCAAATAAACGTACCGGTACGTTTATTTTTTTTCGCCTATAGTTCCACCCGGTACGTTCTTATTCTAGACGGTACGTTTATTGTTTTTTGAAAAATTGAGGCTTTGTTAACCAGGAATCCCTCTAAAATCGTAAGTTAAGGTTTATCTGCCCATATTTCACCGGTATTTTTGCTCGTAATTCGCTATTTTTCGGCCTACCGGCGTTGATATTCTCGCCGCTTTGACGGCCTTGTGAAAAGTATCCAGAGTGGCGGCACTCGTAACATATCGGTCGATATCGCTATGACGCTACAAAGTAAACCGGAAAAAAAGACGCGACATTGACATTTTAAAATACAATTTTCATATAAATAACTTTGATAGTCTCTGTTTATATCGTAAACCAAAGCACGCTGATCAAAAACGTGTGGAGTAGGGTGCTCGCCTACACAGGGAATAATTATTTCCTGACCACTATATCCGTAGTATCGGCAGCGCGGCGGAAGAATTATTTGTTCGCAGAAGACATGTAACACGTTAAAACAACAATCATAACTTAACTTCCCTTGTAATATGTGTTTTGAGGCCACAAAATCTCTAAAACGGCAGAAATATGTCCGATATGATTCGGTAAACAACAGCGCGAAATCGCGAAACATGGCCGCCACTCTCAGGCATGGCGACAGTAAAACTAGCAGCATATTGCGTAGTGCGGATACCGATCTTTAAAATGATACCGTAAACGCATGGAAATATTATATTTTTGGGCAACGATAGACACACAAGGCCATATTTATTTTCAGAGGGTTCATTTTTTTAAATAATCGTAAGATTTTTCCAATTTAGGCGGTTCATCGCGGGTTTCTAGTGTCAACACGTGATGGGTAACTTCTTAGTATGTGCGGTCTGTGACGTTGAGCTACTTTTACAGTCGATCTCTGTTCAATATTGTGGGATTTACCGCGGGAACTCGAAATCCGAGCGTCTCACTTTGTTTTCGACGCTATGGAGCAAAAGTTTATAGACATATTTCTTTTGTGGAAGGACTGCGTTCATATTTGTGTTTTTTTGTGGTTGATGTCTTTAGAAAATATGATCAGGTACACTCTGATGATTTTTGTTATATGTCACTGATTGTCAGTCATGATGAAATGATATAACAATTTTCTTTGATCACTTGCTTCAAGTTCCAAGTAGAAAAAGCATGTATCATGTACATTTTCACTTTTTGAATTTGAAAGCACCGTGGCCCCCGGTTAGGGGTCATAGCGGGGAACCTATGCCCAATTTTTCAATATTACTATTATATTTTACGAAGAGGCCAGGAAGATCATCATGATTTGAACAAGCTATGGACAGTTATTCTGTTCAATATCTATATACTTAATAGGTATGGCATAATTGACTAAATATATGTTACCTACCTGCTTATTATCTTATTTCCCTCTGACAGTGACAGTTGTACATGTATGGACACAGTTTACCTAGCCTCGACTGTCAATTTTTGAAATTTTCCGGGGGGTACTTTTATTCCAGGGGGTACTTATATTACATTTTGAAGATTTGGCCGGGGGGTACTTCTATTCCAGGGGGTACTTCTATTTGAGAGGTTAGAGTACTTGTACTGCAGAATTTTTTCAACTGCAAATTTAAGAAGTTGCAAAAACTCTTTTCCCCTCCTACTGCAAAATTAAGTCCTTGCAACAAGAAATCAATCTACAGTAACTTAATAAGTAGCAGCTAACACTTTAAACCCCAGCACGTGCCAACAGCAATTCCACAAGGACTTCATGTAGATCTGGTGCCAACATTCTAGCGCAATCTAGTTCTTACTACTTGTATGATTGCTTGCACCTGCTGTGTGTTGTCATTATCAATTAGTGTTAGCATAGGGAAAAGAGGCCAGATGCAGAGTAGGTACATATAGAATACAACATGGTGTATTCCGTATCGCCCTAGGCCTGACCGCGGGTTGTGGGAGGGTTGGGACCAAGGGTGATGCGGAATACACTGTGTTGTACTTTATTTATGTCCTACCCTACTGAAAAAAGACACATTTCAATGCGAAATGCACCAAAAGTTGAGAGAGTTTTCTGTCCCGGAATAAAGAAATTGTAACAACATCGATTCCAATGTCCAAATCCGGTATTCAAATTTTCGACAGCGGCCCAACCAGCGCACTTGAAATGCATTCTAAATATTTTATCAAAGCCCTGTGATACCGTAAATTATCACACGATGCAGAACATCTGTAACAAATGTTTTTGCTCGTACATCATAAAAACAAATTTCTTGATTCATGTACAATGTACATGTACTTAGAATTGATTACACATTGGGAACTTTGATTGCATGGAGCAAGGAATTTTAAGCAGGTAAATGTATTCCAGTGCACATGTATGTCATGAATAAAGAAGGCAATGCTAAATTGTTTACTACATTTTCATGTGCTCGCTATTTGGCATCTCTTCATCTTGTAACCTAATAACTAACACACACTATTCCTGTGTGCCAGTAAATCAATTGTTCTCTTCATGTGATGCTATTTGTATTGATCTGTGTGGGGAATGACTAGAGGCACTTGGGACTTTGCTATATAATATGTATCACATCGCCTTTTTACACCACTGTACCTATAGAAGACTAGTTAAACACCAACATTACATCCGAAAATAATTTCATCAGGTTGGTAGAACATATGATATTGGAGTTTTCTTTTACACAACCAACAATGTCTCTCATCACATGTAGTTTGTTTTCTTGTGTCTTGGAAATTTACGAATACACATCCCATCCATGTCTTTCATGGTTTCATAAGACATTGGTGTGACACAGACATGATTTGTGTGATGCTGTCATTCTTGATGAATGTACAAATGTATTTGTATGATATACATTAAGCAAAAACTTGTTTCGTTGTTAGTCTTCTCTTAGAAAAAAAAGAAAATCAGAACCATTAATTAAATATAACTCAAAGTGGACTGTCTTTGCTGCTCACTCACTAACTAATCTCCTTTATGGAAATCAAAGTTGCCTTCCGTCAAGTGCATTTGTAAACTACTTCAATTTTGGAAACTAGGTGTGTTTCTGATGATGATTTTCTTTGTCCACAGACGATGTACGATGGCATCCCTGTGGCCAATCGTGCTCAGTTTCTCCTGCAGGCCTCCAGGAACACCAGTGCTGCAGCGGAGGTACGTTGTTCCTTTCTTATAACCATGTAATTTGATCCTTAGCACTGATAACAGGGCTCGGAATACTGGATGCATGTGCACTTTTGTGGACCTGAAATGGGAGATGTGCACCTAGATATTTGTGTAATGTTACATATGTAAAGGTACATGTAGTTAAGGTACTCCTATTGTGTACTAGTATACAAATGTACATTCAGCATATTCTTGGCATGTATTAAAGAGACCCAAAAAAAATTGAGGTTGGGTTCATCACCATTTTTTAAGACCCGAAACTGTTTTGCTAACATTCTAATTAATATTATGTTGTGCACATAAACATTTTTCTATTTAACTTTTAGGTCAGGTGTACCAGTGCAGCCAATTTTGAGCCCTGCTTTAGCATTTCATCAATTACCTATTAAGTATTCTGATACTTATGATAAAGAACATTACAAATACACCATGTACAAGGATGACACACTCTAGCAGGCATTTTAACCAGACAAAAGAAGGAGTTAATTATTCACTTCTAGCTTTCATTAAGTCACCAACCACAAAATCACAATCATGCTGTTTTATTATCATATGATTATGAATTCTTACATCTCTGCCAGTGTACAGCCATAATTACAGTGTCTTATAGATCTGAAAATAAGAAAATCAATATGGGCAAAAATTAAAGTGCAAAAGCTGGCACCCTTCTGAATCTGAATTGGTTGGCCGATATAATGCCCTTTGGCACAACACACCAGCTATTGTTTGATATATATACCCTACTTAGGAATGATGGTATGTGTGCTTGCAGAATACAATGTAAGCTGGAAGCATGCCAGGTACAAGTGCAACAAAATCATTCCCAAGTCACATTGGTATTCCTCTATGAATAGCCTACTGGCAGGCAGACTACTAAATTTGCATGCGGTATTTGCTGGATTTGTATTATCTGTACTGTGCTTGCACAGCTGTGTGGCCCAAGGGCTAAGGAAATGGAGATGGGCACAATCCTATACATCATACATGTACATGTATATGGTGTAGGGAGAACTTAACTGAACTGAAAATGAAACACTGATATACATTATAAAAACTTCAGGTCGCAGCAAAAGATCAACAATATCATACCTCCTATCTCATACCTCCGTGAAATAGTGTCTTGTCTGTCTGTATCTGTATAGCCAGTATAACCACCCTTCAGCGTAACACACCAGCTTCGCAGGCACGCGGTGCGGCAGCAGCTGGTTATATTACACTGAAGGGCCGTGAAAAAGTTTTTGTGGATTTCTTGTTTCATTGAGTATTGTGAATCCATTGCCAGGGCTTGAAATACTGGGTGCATGTGCACTTCTGTGCACCCAAAATTGGAATCGTGCACCTAATGTTTGACTGTGGGTTCAACAGTGCACCTAGATATTTATATAGGCTACCGAGGAAAGGTACTATTGTACACTAGTATACAGAATGTTTTTGAAATTTGAGTGTCAGAAAAAGCAATATAACCTTTGTTGTTCCTTGATATACATGTATTACTTTTTTTTGATAATATTATTGTTTAAAATTTTGAAGTTAGCTATACAATTTCACTTTTTCAGACTAATGTTTCTTTTAAAGTGAGGAAGTAGGGTTTGTAATTATGTTTTCCTGAAATTCTACTTTATGTTATGTTGTGCACCCAAAATTCTTACTGTGCACCTAGATTTTTTGGTTAGGTGCACCTATTCCCCAAAATATATTTCAAGCCCTGATCGCTAATTCTGTCTATGCATTTTCCTGCCATTTTGGGTGCACAAAATGCACATGCACCCAGTATTTTGAGGCCCTGATATTAAACTACTTTTTCCGTCACAGGTGCGTCAGATGGGCGCGGTCCTGCTTCGCCGTCTCCTGACGATGTCGTTCGAGGAGGCGTGGCCGACCTTCCCCCCAGAGCTGCAGGCCGCCATCAAGACGCAGCTGCTGGCGGGGATCCAGCAGGAGACCACGCCCAACGTCAGGCGCAAGATCTGCGACGCAACGGCTGAGCTGGCACGCAATCTCATGGGTGGGTGATAGCAGTGTTAACTTATAATATTACCTTCATATGTCGATGAAGGTTAGACATCCAGTTATTAAGATACGCAGTTACTCAAGTATCTGGATAGGTTTTGTAAACGGTCTTTTGTCAGTGACTGACAAAAGTCACTGCGTAACTGTTACAATAACTGTAAGTATTGAAATGTTCACAGTATTTATATACTCTGTGTAAGTTTACAGTTTTTGTACTCAATTCTTCACTTCAAACTCAAATTTTTGAAAAAGATCTAAGCAACTTGCAGTCAGGTAAGCTTTAAGAATGTACATGTAGGTATCATAAAGAACATGTTACAGAAAATAAACTATTTTGAGCCTTTGATGAAGGGTAGACATGCAGGACATAAGATACACAATACAAAAGGTACTCAAGGAACTGGATAACATATCCTGTTGCTTGAGTAACTTTTGTATTATGTAGTTTGAGCCTGGATACACAATTTTCATGCATGGTGCATGACATAGTTGTAGAGACAAAAGAAGATGTAACATGATCATCAACAGTAACCAGAAATTTTTCCATGCCTCTCAGGTGATGATGGTACAAACCACTGGCCTGAAGCGCTGAAGTTCCTGTTTGAGTGTGCGAGTTCTCAGGACCCCGCGCTGAAGGAGAGCGCCCTCAACATCTTCTGGTCAGTCATTGGTTCATTCATGTGTCAATCACTGTCAAATTTTCCTCTAAACATGTCAGATCAGCGCTCGTGAGTGCGACTCGCACACAACATGTATGCGACCAGTTTTTTGAGAATGCGACTAGATTTAAAATCACGGTCGCACGGTGCGACAATCAAAAATTAAGACCTGCGCCAGGATAATGCCTGAAGAACTAAGCGGTAAGCCAAAAATATAGGTATTCCAATGCTAGCGCGAATATCGTCGGTGAATTTTCTATCATGTTCCCACACCCGCGGTACAAAAACTATCCGTTCCTAGTGGCAAAGTTACCCATAGAAATGAAGGATATTAAGTTTCTCTCCTTTGTGGTGTATTTGTTTGATTTGTAAAATGTTTCAAACGCCAAAACTTTGTCGATGAAAGTGAGCGCTCGCCGGACGCTCGCTGTTTTCAATGGCGGCCATGATGTTTAATTTTATGAAAAATAGACCGCAGCAGAATGAAAGGCTTGTTTCCTGCGGTCATATTTATACCTGTTCAAGCGATGATTTTTACGATCAAAAATTGATGAATCAATTCAAGTGGAGTTTTATTTAAAAAAATATCAAATTTTCCTTTTGTCACCGGTATCATTTCAAAGCTCATTACCTGCCCGTTGTTATGGTGCTACATGTACTTTCATTCTGCTGCTGTCTATACTGCACAGCGGCGAATCACAAAGCTTTCCCCATGCGGTCGGCCTGTCATTGGATGGCGGCGCCGCGCGGTCTGACGCGCGAGATTTGAACTACGCCTTTCGAAGGAACCGAAGATATTTGACTGGGTCAGCACAAACAGATCATTTTTGATACTATTGAGCAAGAATTTTAAGGATATTAAAGTATTTTGGATTATTTGTAGACAGAGGGTGAGGGTAAAAAGAAAAGAAATGCCTGTAAAAATGTTAAACTTGATGCCAGCAGTGAAGTTTCAAATTATGGAATGTGACTTTATTTGTTTTGGTCATGAACCCAATAGATAACTTCTAGAGTCATCTATTTATTTATCATTCAAGGTTATGTGAATCATTACCTGCCTTGTTCCAAGTAAAAAATACCATTGTGTATTTTTCAACTTGTTGAACTTGAGGCACCGTGGCCCCCGGATAGGGGCCAGCCGGGGAACCTATGCCGAATTTTTCTAAAAATCCATCGTACTAGTATCAGTATGTAGGAAGGTATTGAATGAATTGAATTGCCAATTGTTCTGCACCATCAATGTAGGCTTTTATCTTTTATGATCTATTCAAATACTTTATTCCCGGTTGTTAACATTGATTAATAGGAGTATTATTTGGTATAGCCAAGACTTTTGCTTGTTCTTCCAACTTTTTGTAGTGGTGCTCCTAGATTTTTGCTGGTGCTCCTAACTTTTTTGAGTTAGGAGCACAGTGCTCCTAGGCCTAAAAGTTAGTCTGGAGCCCTGCAGATGCAGTGTTCTATCCAAGTTGCATAATCAGTTTCAGTTGACACTTAGGCCACACCAATTTAATTTCTTTGTTCTGGGGTTGTTGGAGGGTATTTATCGAGCTGGTGAGTGAAAGAAAGTTAAAAGAGATACAGGCATCCTTTGATATAAACGTGCTCAATACTTCTACAGGAGCCATAAAATCAACATACCTAGGCTGGTTTGAAAATGGATTTTATTCAACTGTTGGTATCAAAATATTAGAACTTTGGGGTTGATATACATTGTCTTTTTTTTAAACACTACAGACAAAAATGAAGCAAGCAAATTCTAAAAAGAAGCCTAAGTTGACTCTTTGAAAATGTGTGATGTATTTATTGTAATTATTCGTCAGTTACATTGTTTGCTACATGTATAGTATGTAGTATAGCATGATGAAATGAAAATTCAAGTGGAATCAACAGCTGAAGAGATGGCTTCTGTGTTCAGTTCAATCCCAGGTATCTTTGGGAACCAACAGGCCCACTACCTGGAGGTCATCAAACAGATGCTGTACCAGTGTATGACTGACCAGGCCAGTCCACAGGTACAGTGTAGGAACTTAGTGTATATAGTGGTACTTTATACAATAGTGGCCATGGTACAGGCATCAGCATATAGCCACTCGTGGTACTAGTTAAATCATAATATATACATGTTTATGTACAACTATATGTGATTTCTGTTGACACAAAACATTATTAATGAAGTTGAAAATATCATTTCTGACCTTAAAAAGTTATATGATTATATATTAGATTGCTGCACAATACTCTGAATGAACTAAGAATGCTTTGGAAAAAAATTCAAGTCCATCTCCTTCCTATGATCGTACAATAGTCTGTTTACAAGCGTTTGTATTCTTTATTGTGTAGGTGCGAAGGTTGGCGGCCAAAGCCACCGCTAATTTCATCCTTGAGAACGAGAATGACACCGCGCTGCAGCGACAGTTGTCTGATCTCCTTCCCGGGATCCTACAGGTACAGTTTCAGAAATCAAAGTCAGAGCCTGTTAACATATGTTACGCAACAGGCTTATAGTCACATGCATATGTTGTTGCAGTCAGGGATGTCTTGTTCAAGATTCTACTGAGTTTTGATTGAAAAGTTAGCTGGAAATCTCTTGTAGTAGGTCAGTTTTGTGATAGCCTCATTGAACGTCTAACATGTAATTTATGATTCAGTCAAGCTTGCTTAGTTTTGACTGGAAGATCTTGCCTCTTTGACGTTTGGCTTTTCAATTAGTTTTGTGTCATTTTGTATGAAGTGGTTATTACTTCATGGGAAGACCATAGAGCATTGAAAAATTTCTCAATGCTTTTCAGTGAGCACTGAGTGATCGTCCAATTACCAATGATTTTTTGATTACTTGTGGTTTCCGAATAATCTTCGTCCTATAGAAATGGGGCCTTATTATGTTGTTTTATAATATATTTCTTTTGTCCACTTTCCTTCAGAGCCTGTCTGAGAGTGCGACCACTCAAGATGACGACTGTGTCTTGAAGAGTATGATTGACCTGGCAGAGAACACACCAAAATATCTACGTCTACAGCTGGACTCTGTACTCAACATCAACCTACAGGTAGAGATTCAGGCTGCAGTCCTTAATCAATCTACGAGATGTCACTTTTGATCAGGTCTAGTCTTAGCCATATATTGTTGTCTCCAAGCTAGACTCTGTGTGCAACATTAACCTATGCGTAGATATTGAAACTGCAGTACTTCATTAATCTGCTAGATGTCACTCTTGAACAGGTGTCATCTTGGACATATATCAGTTAGTTACCATTGTTTTCGATAATCTTGACAATGGTCACAACTATTTTCTAATCATTCATATTAGGTTTCAATATTGAAGCGTCTTGTGTCACCTCAAATGAGGATGACTTGAAACGAAAATAGTAGTTTTAACATTGTCTAATTTCGTTATTTTCATGGGGACCCTTTGACACTATTTGACTGTCTTGACCATTGACCTATTTTGTGATTGGAAGATCCTGTCCAATGCCGACCTGCCCGACCAATGGAGACACCTGGGGTTAGAGGTCATAGTGACACTGGCTGAAACAGCCCCGGCCATGGTCCGCAAACGTGGAAAAATTGTTCCACTTCTGAGTAAGTAAAACCTCTTGAAATTTCTCCGGCCCTTTAAAATTGTGAATCTTTTTTCCACGACCAGTAACTTCATCAGACTTCTTAGTCAACCTTAATAATAACTGTGATTCATGTCATGTAGTTTTAGTGAAAGACTTTCATTTATTCACAAGCTTTTATCATATAGAACAGAATTCTGCTGGATCTAATTTTTGACCTTGACCTCAGTCCCTCAGGTCATGGCCCTGATGGTTGACCTTGAAGAAGAAGAAGACTGGGCGACCTCTGACGAGGCTGAGGATGAAGACAGTGATAGGTTGGATTCTTACCGCAAGTTCTGTTCAGTTTGGGCAAAAATAACAAGCTCAGAGCCTGCCTAGTCTTGTGGTAACCATTTCCAGCATAATCACATTATCTACATCTTACTAGAAAGAGGATCGGGTTTGTCATTGTAAGTCACAATCATGACTGTGCCTTGCAAAAGTGCCATCTGGTGGAACTGATACAAACTGCATGTAATACAAGCTGGCAGGAGAGGCAAGTAGGCACTGTTAAGATAGCAACTAATGCATGACACTTTCTTCTAATCTCCAAGCTTATGACTTCAAATCAAGGTAAATCATTACTGTGGTTTTAGCAACATCTCTTCCTCTGTTTCTGGTTAAATGTCACTCAAAAGAGAATGTCTGTGATTGGTGTTTTTCAGTAATGCCATCGCCGGTGAGACAGGGCTGGACAGACTGGCGTGTGGATTGGGAGGGAAGACCGTCCTCCCCCATGTGTCCGCTGCACTGCCACAGATGCTACAGAACGGTACGGCTCATTGGATTGTTGGTTTAGACCCTTGTAGTGCCTAGTGGCACATAGGGCTGCACAGGTGACCTATGTGCCACCTTTCTTAGCTGTTTCAGTTGCAGGGTATATCTTTCCAGCTTGCTGCACTGCCTTGGTTTCTGCCTAGTGTTTAAATAAACAACTACCTGTCAGTGAACATAAAAGGAATGAGTTTTAAGGAAATTGTTATTCCTGGTAAAGAGTGTATTAAACACCTTAGCCCATGTGAGAAACACCATTATTACTTCACGGAGGTTTGTGTCCTACGGACTCTTGTTCTTGTTGCAGCTGACTGGAGATACCGCCATGCCGCCCTGATGGCCATCTCTGCCATCGGTGAAGGCTGTCACAACCAGATGCAGGCGGTTCTACCCAGCGTGGTGGACGCTGTGCTGCCCTACCTGCAGGACACGGTCAGTTCAAACATATCATGTTTTACCCAGGGTGCTAGCTAGCAGGGCGTCAGGGCGTCTTCTGGACGCCCTACACTAAGAAAACAAAGAAATTAGATGCCCTTCTTTTGCAGGGGATACCCAGAGGACACCCTATTTTCCTGGTATTTACATTCTACTGTACACATGTACATGTGTCTCCCCCCCCCACACACACACACACAAACACACTAGCACTGTTGTGTTGTTGAAAATTGATTGACATGCAAAGCTACTTGGTAATTGTTAATCCACAGAGCCCATTGTTCTCCCCCTATTGAATGTGTAATTCCAAATGAAGAGCTAGTTTTACTGATATGTTTCTTGTGTCTTACTGTATATCCTCCCAGCATCCCAGAGTGAGATATGCAGCCTGTAACGCCCTGGGACAGATGGCCACTGACTTTGCTCCACTCTTCCAAAAGAAGTTCATTGATAAAGTATGTACCATGGGCACCCTTAGTGGCCATAATTTTGTCTTTTCATATCTTTTTTGGCAGGATAATAAATCGAGAAAAGTAGAGTGTAATGAACTCTGAAAGGTATGAACATGAGAAAACCATATTTTAGAAATAATAATCTGATGATGAGCGATGCAGTGTAGTGTATGAATGATACACTGTAGTCCGCAGTTGTTCTATTTCTATACTGTTCCTTGTTATACACCGATATCATTAAATATATACACAAGGAGTCTATAGACTTTTGCAAGCTTTTCTAGTATTTGTATGCTGCACCGTAAATACAAATATCACTGAACAGGTACACATATGTACACAAAAAGCCTATAAAGGGCCAATACTGTGGTGTGTGGTCAATTGATTGATTGATCGGTTGACTTATTGATTGATTTATTGTTGTACTCTGCAGGTTATCCGCGGTCTGCTGATCGTGTTGGATGACCTCCAGCACCCAAGGGTTCAGGCTCACGCAGGTGCAGCGCTGGTCAATTTCAGCGAGGACTGTCCCAAGTCGCTGCTCCTGCCGTACCTGGAACCCATTCTGGCAAAGCTGGAGCAAGTCCTGAGTGTGAAAATTCAGGAGGTATGCAGCTTGTTCTCACTTGAAAACAGATATCTTTTTCAGTCTAGTCACTCCTACTTTTCTTGATGAGAGTGTTGAGTTTTTTTACCCTCAGCACACTTAAGTATCTATTTAGCTACCAATTCCCTATGGTTGCAGGCCGGGTTAGGCAGCAGGGAGAATTTGAAATGGTCTATTATTCGTATATCTATTGGTATTTTAACTATGTATAAGATGATTTGCATGTTGACTGTCAGGCTCGCATTGGTTTTTAATTCAGTTTGTTGAACTGCAACAAACTAATGAAAGACATCTTGAATTTGAGACAAATATTTTGGTTCGTTTTATGTTTCTGAAGGTTTTTGCGAAGGGAACAAAGATGGTGTTGGAACAGGTGGTGACGACCATCGCTGCGGTCGCAGACACGTCGGAGGACGCGTTTGTACCCTACTACGATCGCTTTATGCCCAGCCTCAAACTTCTCATGCAGAGTGCCAACGTTAAAGAGCTGAGGTTACTGAGAGGGAAAACCATCGAGTGCATCAGTCTCATTGGTCTGGCTGTGGGAACGCAGAAGGTAGGGACATGTGGACTTTTTTGTTTGTTCGCATAACTCGGAATGCTAGGGTCACGTTTTGAATCCGGGGCCCAGAAGGTCTTGGGGGACAAAAAGTATGATATAAAAGACCAAAAAAAACACAAAACGTACCAAAAATTACTGATAGACAGTTTAATTTTTCTTTCCCCCAAATAGCCCGGCCAGGCCTTGGTTGGGAAATGTCATTTTTTTAAATCTCACTGACAGGTTTTCCTGTCATTTTGCACTGTGTAGTTTTTGGTCTCCCCCTTTATTCATATTTAGCTGATACATTTATGCTGCATTTGGGGCTATATTCAGATAGTCATAGTTAGTATTTATGCACTTCTGAGTCCCCTACACGTACAGCTGACATGTTTGTTTGTGTTTACAGTTCATGCAGGATGCGGCTGATGTGATGCAGATGCTGCTGGCCACACAGACAGACTCCCAGGCCCAGGAGATGGACGATGATGACCCTCAGGTACGACAATGCTTCAGGCTATTGTTTCACCGACCATTGTTCAGTACTGTGTTGTTCTTCCTAGCAGGCTGACTTCATTGATGAGTGTAACTAAGAGAGAAGAAAATGTAGTGAAACCTTTTGAAACTGATCAAACTCATTAAAAGATCTCCTTTGTTTCTATAACATTTTTCTATAAGGAAAGGTATTATGCGATAGAGGGTCATAATCCATGTACTGTAACTAAAAACCACCGTGACCACTCCATTTTATCCCTAACACAAAATTGAATCCCTGTGAACTTTAAGGCATTTACAGTATGTATTAAATTAAATGTAGATGTACATTTACATCCATGATGATTAGATTTTATACTTTTGAATGGTCTTTTCCTGGTTTTGTTTCTGGTTGTCCCAAGGCCCATTTATAAAGGTTTTAAGTTTAAATGGGTAATACATAGGAGATATTTGTCATAATCTGACAATGTATTTTAATACTGCTTTGAAATATCTTTTTTGCTGACTAAACAACAGCAACAAACAAAGTTGGAATTATTTTTTGTATAGTTGGCACTGACACATGCCTTATCTGATGATTATGATGTCTGTTTCCCCCCTCCTGTCTCAGATGTCGTTTATGATCTCTGCCTGGGCAAGGATGTGTAAGCTGCTGGGGAAACAGTTCCAGCAGTACCTGCCTGTGGTCATGGGGCCGCTGCTCAAGGCTGCTGCCATCAAACCTGAGGTGGCACTGTTAGATGGTCAGTCTCATTCATACAAAACCTGTTGATGTTATAATTAGTATGGAAATCTAAGGGTTTTATTCTAGGAAAAATTGCAAGGGTAGCATTCATGAGGGTGTGTGTTTGTGTCTGTCTCAAGATGATGACCTGGATGGATTGTCTTGATATTTGGTATGTGGGTAGGTCTTGATGAGACCTTGAAATGATTGTATTTTGGGCCTCCTAGTGGCTTGTCATGGTAATGTAGCAGATCTTCCAGTGTTCGTGTCTTTAGATCTGAAGATCACAGTCACAAGCTGTAGATAGCTCTTGTGCAGGGGAAGAAGTCACATAGGTTTGAGCAGCTTGTTTTGTTTTTATTTTGTTTGATTTTGTGTTTCTTGAACAAATGTATGTACATGTGTATCACACCATCATCTGTTCTTGTTTCTGATGTATTCCAGAGGATGACATGAAGCATGTTAGTGAAGACGAAGGTTGGCAGTTTGTGTCCCTCAGTGACCAGGTAAAATTGCGTTCTTGGTGTGCACATTACATGACTGACTGACCGGCTGTAAGACTTACTGTAAGACTTTAAAACTGTAAGACCTTAAAACTGTAAGGCTTACTGACTGTAAGACTGACTGACTGATTCACTGACTGACTGACTGTAAGACTGATTGATTGATTCTCTGACTGACTTGACTGTAACTTAGTGTAAGACTGACTAATTGATTCTCTGACTGACTGTAAGACTGACTAATTGATTCTCTGACTGACTGACTGTGAGACTGACTGATTGATTCTCTGACTGACTGACTGACTGTAAGACTGACTAATTGATTCTCTGACTGACTGTAAGACTGACTGGTTGATTCTCTGACTGACTGTAAAATGACTGACTGTAAGTGTAAAAGAACTGAATGTTCAGTTTTGTTTACTACCAATTTTTGTCATTCACCAACACTTTGGTGGCTTCATACAATCACTATGGCCTAACACACATTATTGTCCTAATTGTAGCAAAGTTTTGGCATCAGGACGACAGGTTTGGAGGAGAAGAGCACGGCGTGTCAGATGCTGGTGTGTTACGCTCGAGAGTTGAAGGAGGCGTTCGCAGACTACACGGAACAGGTGGTGAAACTGATGGTGCCACTGCTCAAGTTTTACTTCCACGATGATATCCTTTCAACAGCAATTCTTTAATTAAAACCCTTGTCCTGCTGGTCATAACATATGTATATATATATATATATGGGTTGCACATTACAGAGCCTGTATATGGGTCCCATATATGTATGGGTTGGGGATGATTTTAAACTGAATGCATCGCACCGCAGCAAAACGCACCAAATGCGAAAGTAGTTATGCCTCAGCAGCCTCATCTGCTAAGAAAAAGTCAAGGGCCAATGACCTGATCAAATTCATGAAATAAATTGCTTAAAAACGCCATTAGGACAAGGGTTACCCTTGTTCATGTAAATCCAGATACAGGTACAGTCAAACCTATATCAGCAACCTCTACATGATAAGATCCACCTGGCCAATGTGACCACTTTTTGGTGGTCCATAGATAATGTTTACACAAGCATGAAAAATCCTGTTTATAGTGACCACCTGTCCACATATAAACCTTGATATTATCGGTCCCCTGAGTGGTCTTCTTAGGCAGTTTTGACTGTGTTACGACATGTATACTATCAATGAATTTGCATAATTATGTCAATAAGAGGAAGAGTCCACATTGGATTGCCCTGGCCAGATATGTCATAGTCATGAAGCCAGACAGAACTGACCTTTTGAAACGGAGCTCTGGGTTCTGGGCCAAACACCCTTGCTGTTATGCCAACACAACTCCACTTGTTTTATTCCTTAACCTTGTTACTTGTGAGATTGTCGGCTGCGGAGATCATGCCGTGTCTGATAGAGTGTGCAACGATCAAGGGCGAGGCGTATGTTCGGGAGATGTGGAACTTCATGTGTCCAGAGATCATCGCCGCCATGGGAACTGAGCCGGAGAGTGACGTCCTGTCACAACTCATGGAGTCTTTCGCCAAGGTAAGTTTGATGTTTTTCTAGTAAATACCATCTGTTGTATGTTTAGTCCTGTTACATGCTGCATGTGAGAACAGTCACATTGCAAAATGCATAGTACAAGCAAGGCATTTAGTTGCAACTTGAACTAGCGTTTTTTGCTATTCCAAATTAGGCATATGCCATTCTAAACATGGGCATTTGCCTTCCCAAATATCAGCTTTTTCCATTACAAATTTTAATCTTTGATACGTTTATGAAGGTTAGACATCCAGGTAAACAATATATAAAGACAATTCAAACTCTACAACTGGATAAGATTCGGAGATGTAAATTTTGATCTTATACCTTCCAAGTTTGGTTATTTTTACCCAAAGAAAGTGAAATTCGTATCCCTTTTAAAAACATGACAGCTTATGTATTTGTTCTTTACATTTGCCCAGTGTGTTGAGTTGCTAGGGAAGGGTTGCCTGAGTAGTGAACACTTGACCAGCCTGGGGAAGACTCTGAACGACCATCTGGACGCACACTTCCACAAACAGGACGAGAGGCAAGGTGGGTGCCCATGGTTAGACATGTTAGCTGCACGTTACTGTTTGATGTACTGTTGTTGATGTTACACTATACATGTGCCTAGGGACTGTATAGCTTTCAAAACTACATTGAAATTCTACCGTCCAAATGTACAGTCAAACCTGTACAAGTGACCACCTCTACATAAGGACCACCTGGCCAATGTTATAATTTTTGGTGATCCTTAAGATAATTTTTTTCTATTGACACAAGCATTATATATAAGAATCCTGTCTATAGTGACCACCTGTCCGCATAGACCAGATTTTTTCAGTCCCCTGGGCCGCTTTGACTGTTATTTGCACTGTAAATGTTTAAATGTACATTGTACATTCATAATTTAGGGGGGGATTACATTTACGATAAATTTTCATCACTGGACCAAGGTTGATTTTGCAAATGTTTTAGGTACTGCGATGTTTTATTAAGTTTTGTGGACTGTGGTCCATTGTTGTTTTATACTCTTATTGAATCTGAGTATCTAATGCAGAGTTTGTTATCTTTGTTTCCAGAAAGGAGAAAAGATGAAGACTATGATGAGGTGGTAGAAGAAAGCTTACAGGAACAGGTAGGTGTTAAAAAAGGGTTGGATTTTGTGCATAGCTTAAAGTGTAGTACAATAGCACATTGTCAGTTATTGTGAAATTTTCAACTCAGCTTCTGTATTTGCTATCAAGTTAGGAATCAACATTTAGATGTACCAATCAAACCCAAAATTGGAGTTTTAAGGTGTGTTTCTGTTCTGTCCTTCCCTGTCCAGAATGAAGATGACATCTACATGTTGAGTAAGGTGTCTGACATCATCCACTCTCTGCTGGGGACACACAAGGAGGAAATGCTGCCCTTCTTTGAACAGCTGATGCCGCACTTTATCAAACTATTGGTAGGTGGTGCTGTGGTATGGAAGACTCCTTGATATAGACGCTTGGATTTGCAGAAATTCGTCAGGATAGACAACAGAGCTATGGCTGAAATGTTAACATTTTGCTGCTAGAAATCTTCTGTCATGGTACAGTACTAGTATATCTCTCATCAGAAAGGCTGACATCATCACTTGGTGTGTACATCATAGCCTAATCTGTGACATCATCAGTTTGTGTCCTCACACTTGTTTCTATAACCTCTGGTTGTTTTTTTAAAGGAGCCTGAGAGACCATGGTCGGACAGACAGTGGGGTTTGTGTATCTGGGATGATGTGATTGAGTACTGTGGACCGGTAAGTTGAAAATCGTTGCATGTTGAAACAAATTATTGTCCACCCAAAGCACAGGCTTTACTCACAGGCTATTTCAGTATTTGTCTGGATGTATGCCTTGGAACTTACCAGCCAATCAGCCAGCTTTATAAGCAATGATATTCTTATTCTGGCAGTACACACTGTAAAATGTGCAACAAAATGTTTTCGGCACACGATTTGCTTACCATCCGATGAGCCATTTTTGTATCAGCTTACCATTATTTCGACCACATATTACAAAATTGTTTTTAAAACCACTGCTGGACCACACGTTGCTTTTTTAAATGCTATTCTTGTTGAACTTGCTTGCCGTGTTTTAACCCAACCATACATGAACACAACAGGTGTCATTTAAGTACCAGGAGTACTTCCTGCGGCCAATGGTGGCCGCCATCATGGACAAGAACCCCGAAGTTCGACAGGCCGCAGCGTACGGGTGTGGTGTCATGGCGCAGTTCGGAGGAGAAAACTATGCACAGGCCTTGCGAGGTGATACTTCTGTTTCGTCATTTTTACCTTTGCCAAGGTTATGTTTTGCACAGCGTTCGTGTGTGTGTGTGTGTGTGTGTGTGTGTGTGTGTGTGTGTGTGCGCGTGTGTGTGTGTGTATGGTACTTCAGGGGAACGTTTTGGTTTTTATATCTCTTTTTATGTTCTGAACATGCTATGGCCATGATTTTTGAGGGGTAGATAGCTTTTGGCAGGGAGAATAAGTCATGTAGGATTAGGCCACCTAGCGGCTTTTTTTAAACTACAGGAGCCGCTTTTGTTTTAAACTTTGAAAGAGAATAACTCAAGAAGAGGTTGATGGATCGTCATGATTTTTGGTATGTAGAAAGCTTACGTGGTGATAGGCAAAATCAGGAACTAATTTGCATAATTATTTGACAATAGCTTTCACCCCAAACATGATGGACATCTGGAACATTGTTGAAAGACAAAGTGCTGCCTACCAGAGTAATCCAAATGCAGAAAATTCTTCTGTTGTAACTTGAACGTACAACATACATTATGTCTTACTAACCGTTCAGAATTTTTTACTCTTTTTCAGAGGCACTTCCCATACTTACTCAGGTCATCTCAAGCCCCCAATCCCGGGAGGTGGAGAACCTACCCCCCACTGAGAACGCCATCTCCGCAGTTACTAAGATGATGAAATACCAGCCAGCCAGCGTGGACATGGACAACATCCTGCCCCACTGGTTGTCATGGTTACCCGTCAAGGAGGACAAGGAGGAATGTGTCCACATCTACAACTTCCTCTGTGACCTGGTGGAAACGTAAGGGCGTAGATGGGTTGATTTCCTGAATGGTAGTGTTGTTCAGGTATACAGTCAAATCAGTACAAGTGACCAACTCTACATAAGGACCACTTGTTCATTGATACTGTACAGTGAAACCTGTACTAGTAACCACCTACATAAGGACCACCTGGTCATTGATACTATAGAGTTTAACCAGTCCTGTAAAAGTGACCACCTTTACATTGGAACCACCTGGCCATTGATATACAGGCAAACCTGTACAAGTGGCACCTCTACATAAGGACCACCTGCCCATTGATATACAGTCAAACTTGTACAAGTGACCACCTCAACATAAGGACCACCTAGCCAATGTGACCACTTTTTTGTGGTCCCTTAGATACAAGCATTGATACAAGCATTAAGAATCCTGTCTAATAGTGTCTATATATATAAAGTGACCTCCTGTCCACATAGACCAGATTTTCTTGGCCTCCTGTTCTTAGCATGTTGCAACGTTATGCTGGAGTAAACAATAGGCAAGGGACTCAGACCTATGTATGAAATCAGTTTAAGGCTGATACTAAGTGATAACCCTTTGTCCGCTCTTACATTTTGACTAGATTGTAGGGCACTATCTATGAAAATGATTTTTTTGTAGAATAGTCAGGCCTCCTCCATTATGTATTTGTATTGTAGAAGTTCCTTATGCTTTGAGATCAGAGTTTTATAGTGAATCATGAAACATATATCATTCAAGCTGTGTTTTCTATTCTTCTTTCTCAGTAACAACGCGGTTGTGCTGGGCCCCGAGAACAGAAACCTACCCAGAGTTCTGGGGATCATAGCGGATGGGGTAGCTGCGGAGGCCCACGGTCAGGACCAGGGCCTGACACAGAGACTCACCACTATTGTCAGACAGATACAGGTCAGTGGAACAACACACACGTTATGCTTCGGTCCCAATTGCACCGGTGCCCGTAAGGGGTGTGGTCCCGGCCGGGCCCTGAAGCCTGAAAAATGCCCTGGTGGACGGGTGGAGGGGGGTGTGGTACCTTCTGGTGCTCGCACAATTAGCTCACGGTGTCTATTTGTTACTGGGTCTTGCATTGAATTCAAGTCCGAGTTAAACTCACTGCGGGGCCCGCCCAGGCCCCAAGATAGCCTGACAGCGGCAGGGTGTCCCACAGGGCCACGTAGGGGTCATTCCCGAAAGTGCAAAAAAAGCCTTTTTGCATGCTTAAAAAGTAGCTGATAATTGTTTAGGTTCCTTATTATTGTTGCTGGACAATATCTGACAATACTTAACGTTTGGAACCGCATTGTTGGCAGTGACACCTAGCTGCAGTGCGAAATAGAACCAGTCAGTATTACCCCGAAGAAGGGTACAGACGGTCACCGAAATGTAGCTGTTGCTGTTAATATCTTGGTTATGAATAAACAACCTTGTGATCTGGTGAGGGTCCCACAGACCTTTTTTTTTTTTTTTGTTTATTGTTTCTTCGCATATGTACAATACAATATAAAAACAAAGAGAAATAGAGTAAAGAATACATGCAGGAGAGGCCAGAAGCCTATACGGCTTTTCGGGGGCCTCCCCCAAACTACAAATTTTTACAAAATCATATATCATCGAGACTAAGAAAAACTAACGAAACAATAAATTGGAATTTTAACATAAATCAATGAAACAAATGAAAAGAAGAGGAACTACAAAGTAAATTTTGAGTTGTAAACATAATAAGTATTATAATGAATAACAATTTATAAAGAAATAGGTCAAAATTATACAAAAATAACAATCATATGAATTATTTTGTCATCGGATACCAAAGGAAAAGTGAAAAGTGAAAAACAAGGAAAACAAACAAATCAGGAGAAAGTAATACTTGGATGTTCTATGATATCTATCTTTAAAAGTTTTTTGAAACTAGGTAAAGACGAGCAGGACTGTAGAATGTGGCTGAGATTGTTCCATACGGTGGGGCCTCTAAACATTATTGTATGTTGTTTTTGAGTAGTTTTTGTCATAATTGATCTTAAAAGATTATGTTGTCTCGTATAGTGGTGATGGATATCTGAGTTGAAATTTAAAAGACCTTTGTATTGTTCAGGTAGGGAAGAGCTATTATGGACAATTTTATGGACAAATAAGGCAATTTGAAATTTATTAATATCAAATACAGTCATAACATTTAAATCACGAAACAGAGCTGCTGTATGTGCTGTGAATGACGCATTGGCTGCTATTCGTACAAAGCGCTTTTGAAGGAGGTAAACAGGATTGATGGATGTTGTGTACGTACTACCCCAAATTATGTTGCAATAAGTTAGATAAGGGTAAATCAAACTGTGATAAAGAACCATAAATATGTTTCGTGACAGCAAAGATTTGACTTTTCTAATGATGCCTATGTTTTTGGAAATTTTTTTGCAAACAAAATCAATTTGGTTCTTCCATGAAAGTTTCTCGTCTATAATTACGCCTAAAAAACGGGTGTGACTTACTTGATTGATAGCATTGTCATTAATATAGATCCTAGCCTTTTCTTTATCGTATTTCTTGTTCCTTCCTACAAAGATAATAAAATTAGTTTTTTTCACGTTAAGGGACAATTTATTTGCCTTAAACCATTGATTTATCTTATACAATTCATTATTCATAGATGTTACTAACGTGTCAAAATTTTTGTGGGACATAAATAAGTTTGTATCATCTGCAAATAACAGAGCAAATAATTTATTTGATACTGATGCCAAGTCGTTAACATAAATTAAAAACAAGAGGGGACCAAGAATGGACCCTTGTGGTACGCCACATGATAAGACATTTTGGGAGGAAATATTATTTCTATTAGAGACGAACTGTTTTCTGTTAGTTAAGTAGTCTTTTAGCCAACGAAGGGCAGAGTCGGTAAATCCATAGGTGAATAGTTTGTTGAGAAGTATGTTGTGATCTACTGTATCGAATGCTTTGGAAAGGTCACCTTTATGAGGCCATCGGGGCCATGGGTTTTTACTCAACTGTGTCTCAGGCAGGGTATTGGAAGGAGGAGCCCAATCTCTCTCCCTCCTTTTACCCTCTGGATGGAAGTCAGGTATTCATGTGCACCTTTCCCAATGACACAATATCTAACCAGGAGTCAAACCCACGTCCGCCAGTCTGATCACTTAGCCATAGACTCCATTGAGATTATATGTTTGTTCACACAACCAAAATCCACCCAAAAAAGACGACTCATGAATCCAACAACCATTTTGTTTTTTCGTAGGGTTCCCCGCTGTGGGCAAACTGCACTGCACAGCTGACACCAGAGCAGCAGCAAGCACTGGCCACCTTCATGGAGATGCCTCAAACATGAGAACGTAAACCGCTGTTAACCGACAAAGATACAAACTCTATGACAAAAGAAACAAGTTTCCCCAAACTAAGCATCATCTGTATAATTTGGCCTGGTTTGTATCAAGGATTTCTTTTGATGCTCATCCGTTTGCCTTGTTTTTGTGAGGTGAGAAAATGTTCCGTTTTTACACTACACGTGTACGCTATAAACTGTCTCTTGTTGCAAATATCTTATTGATTCCAACATTGTTACAAGACCATTAAAAAGAGGTTTTGACGAATTCCAAGAAAAACATTGACCGGAAGTCAAATGTATGCATCAGTGAATGTTCCTTGTATTTTTTTTCTGTGAGCTGCATATTTTGGCATTTTAACTTTGGCACAATTCATGTGCAGTTATCTCATAGCTGAAAATAAGTTGACAAATGTGACTGCTGCATACAAATACAAGATCTATGCCTGACACGAATTATGATAAGAATTCCACAGTAATATAATGTGATCTAGGAAATTAGTGGTACAGAGGTTCGTACCCACTTATATAAACTTTGTACAATCTGTACATTAATCAAACAAGCTTTGTCCATAGATTTCTTACCATGATGAGGAAACAAGGTGTGAATTAAGTAATTGTGAAAAGTTACACTCAAAACGGCTCTTAATTATAGTGTGGTGCATGGTTAGGAAAACTTACTGTATCCTGTGATATTAACATGTGCGAAATATCCTACTAGCTACTTGCATGAAAATTTGTATAATACAGGTATCGTGTATCAACATTTAGGACCCATGTCTTATTAAAAATTAATACGTCTTGTTATCAAATGATGAGCAGTGTGAATAGAAGCATGACAAGCTCACTTTGTCAATGAGGAAATTCTTCATACATTGTTAAAAAGTCATTGTGAAAAAAAGAAACATTGTTGGGTTGTTGTGCCCTGCGCAAGTGGTTGGGCTAGTTGCTTGCTACTCGCTCGTGTTATAAGCTGGCTCATGGTTTGAAATGTGCATGCGCAGTCTGATGCATTGTGGGTAATATGTCATAGTTGAAGGCCCCTGATCATGAGACATAAACAGCACATGACTGGACATGTCTAGACAAGAACTGTTTACAAGTTATGAACCTTCACCTTTGACCTTTCATGTGCAGTTCAAACTGTGAATTGGCTTATCTTGACTTTATAGCTATTACAAGGCAATGGGTCCTTAGCTATGGTTCTACACCTTTCTGGTTGTTGTAAACTCCTGTCAATGGCATTCCATATGTGGTCAACTGTTTTCTTTTTCCTTATAACTATGTGTGTATCAGATTGATATGCTTTGTATTTTCTTTGTTGTGGTAGCACATGCAAAGAGATTGAACAGGCAATGCAAATTAAAGTGTATCAGAAAGGCAGATTCAAGTGTTACCTACAAGGCCTTATGGCAGTGGAAATTGAATGTACAAGAGGTACATGTACTTAACACATTCAGCTATGTTACAGATTGTGTGAAGTAGGACAAATTGGGGAGTTGTCAAAGACCTAATGGCAGGTTTGTGTAAAGAAAAAATATAACAGAGACATATACATGTTCAAGTGCTATCTTTAGTATTGAAAAACTTGAAAATGCTGCAACATCACAGTAGGCTGAACAAATAATTAATTTTGTTAATTAAGAACTTTTACATCTAGATTACCATAGGTCTTTTGGGTGAGAAACGGTCCGTCTCCTCTTGTTGGCTGTTGAGATTTTCATGCTTGGAGGTGGTGTTGATAGTAAACGGTTGCTACCATGACCAGATTTGTAATGCCAATGCTACCTCTATTCTCAATGCAACAGAATTTTGTCTCAACCTTGCAAACAGTGATTCTTCTATAATTGCTTCTACTTGGTTTGTACATGTAAGAAACTGCATTAAAGAAAATGCAAAATCCATTGGTCTCTAGATCTCTGTAAATTGTCTTATTTCATAATCATTTCCATGCCTTCTTGTTTTCTTTAAACCAGATAATGCTGCTATGCCTTGTTTTGTGCAAGGACTGAAAAAAAGTTAAAAGCTGATCTAGAATAAACCAAGAGTTGAAAATTACAATTGGTCATACGACATAACCATTCACAGAGCACTTTGATCTTTTATATGTCAATACATTATCAATCAGTGAATTGCATTCTGTTTTGTATTGCTATCATAGTAATTACTAATCTTACATCTTTGCATAAAAGTTGTGTAATTTAGACTAATATAATTGATTTGATCTGTGGCTGTGAACATTTCTGAAAAGTGGCATGATTTACTTGATTTCTTTGCTCATACATGTATGTCTTAACATTTGTTTTGTTTTCTTTAAGAAAACAAATAGCTATTTTTGAAGCACATTAGTTGACCTGTGCATTGGTATCGAGACTACATCTCAGCAATATGAAATCATTTATCCAACTTGAACATTAAAGGATGTTTCTGTCCTGTATTACAAAACTGTTAGATGTATCTTCTCTCTTCTTCTCAGCCGATTAATAATCAACTTGCACAAATTAAAAATATCATCAAAAACATACCTTTACTTTACATTTTCTCGATATGAATTACTGCTTCCATACCCCTATTATACATCAAACAAATTTAAAACATTTACTTGTACAAAATTTGTTTTCTTTGTAGACTACTTTTGTGTCCACTAATGCTTTGTTCTCTGTGAAATGTGCAAAATAGCAATTTCGGGTTAAAGAATAAATGAGCTCATTTTTCAGGCACACCTACCTTAGTTTTTAGGAAAATGTCTTCATTAATGATTGCCAAAAATGACAGCTGCTAGGAATACACTTCCAGCTTTTTTCTTCTACAGGATTCATAGTTTTTGGCTGCATCATTCAGGAATAAGAGGGCATACGTAGACACATTTAGAACCTGTGCAGCCCTCTTACACCAGGTCAAGTAGAGAACGCATTTGTTTATTTAGCACATATCACAGATGCAATACTAGTTAGTGAAAATATTGATAGAATTATAATATACATACAATCTTTGTTGACACAACAAAAGTACAGCGACTAGATATGCAAGGGTGGCCGAAAGTTTGCATGCTGATATGTTGGCCACCCAAGTGACTAAAATTAGGGCACAAATAGAATAAACCAAATTAAGTATTGAATGGTAATAAATATTACATAATGAAAATATCAATTCAAAGAATGACATGAAACATAAGTGAAACTAAACATAGACATATAAATTAACACAAAAGTCAACAACTAATGATACAAAATGTGATAGTACACAAAATTCCGAACAGCAAGGTAATAATACACGGAAGATTTACTCAAAGTTTAAGTAACTAAAATTGATGTACGTAAACGTAGCGTAAAACAACAGTAACGTATGTTACAGTCATTACTGTAAAACATTTTGTTTCGCACGGTGGGCTAGAAATGACAAGCAATCCTTTCTTCAGAAAGCCAGAAAACGGTAATACGTATTAAAAAAAACGTCAATTTCTGGTCTTACAAGTGGCTAATCTAAATGTAACGACCATGTTACTCAAACGGTAAGTGAAACTAAATATAGACATACAAATTTACACAAAAGTCAACAACTAATAATACAAAATGTGATAGTACACAAAATTCCGAACAGCAAGGTCATAATACATGGAAGATTTACTCAAAGATTAAGTAACTTAAATTGCTGTACGTTAACCTAGCGTCATACAACGGTAACGTATGTTACAGTCATTACCGTAAAACATCACGTTTCCCGTCGGCTGAACAGACAAATCACATAACCCCTATCCTGACCCTAATGATTCCTCCCCTGTTGCCTTTGACCCTTCGTTCTTACCCCCTGAAAACTCATTAGTGGCTCTTCCTTCCATCGGTACGGTCACATTCCCGCCCAACCCTCTCCATGCCTTATCCCAGAACAGCTGGAGCCTGAGTACGTTATCATGTTACCTATGCTTAGTTCCTTTTGTCTTGACCTGAGTGTTGACACATTCAACTCCCCTGTACAAGGTGGTTTTAAGTACACCTGATAATTTCTCACTTGTTTATCCCTCCGATAGTTTGTTAGACTGTAACTCAGATTTGTTACTCATCCAGTGCTTATGTTCTTGTTTTCGCTACTGTTCCGGCAATGACTTTATTCAACCTCGATTATGCCTTATCGTGATTTGGTCGTTGAGGATTTACTTACGAGTCAGGATGCGTTAGACATCCACTGGTCAGAGCCTCGGTTTAACCGACCAGCCCGGTATTGGCTAAATACGTTGAACAGACCAAGGTAAAGCGGTCGCCACCTCGCAGCATGATTTCTAAGTAAACAAGAGGACCCTGTATTATGATCATGTATAAGAATGAATATGGTATGGAAACAACGTGTGTAATACGAGAGTTGTTCTGTTTTTGATTCGAGGAGCCAATAAATGCCCGACCGTACTGAGTGACGGTGACGGTGAGCTCACTACCCTAATTGTGTGTATGTTGTCTGTGAAATAGACGGGAAACTTAGTTCTCTTCGGAGCTTGCGGAGAAGAGAAATTTTGTTTCACACGGGGGGCTAGAAATAACAAGCAATCCTTTCTTCAGAAAGCCAGAAAACGGTAATACGTATTGAAAAAAAACGTCAATTTCTGGTCTTACAAGTGGCTAATCTAAATGTAACGACCATGTTACTCAAACGGTAACACATTTTGCTAAATTTAGCGACAGGTATAAACCACCTAACAAAGCCTTCAAGGTCAGCGAATTCGAAGGGAGCGATCTGAATCGATCTGTCAGGGGACTGGCTAGCTAGCTTCACCTACCGAACAATCATTCTGAGAACTGAATTGCCACGTTTTCGGCTGCTATTTCAATTCTTTATGTCTTCTCTTGCGACAGCCATTCCTAGGGGGTGGAACCCCACCGGTGACTAGAATTTATTCCAAGCAATCAACCAATAACAATATCGTGGTGCATCTTTCGTAAAACAAGATAGGTGCATAGGTAAATGAGAAAAATAAAGCATTTATGTCGCCTGTAGTTTGCTTCATATTAAGTCGTAAAGACTTGCTTACTGTCGAAATTTCAATGAGAACGTGCCCAAATACTTCACCAGCATTTTTCTAATTGCAAGGATCTGCCATAAAAACATGTATGCTGGTATGTATTTTTTGAGATTTATCACATTTGTGGAAGGATTGACATGATTATAACAGGTGACACCTTTTCAAGATCTCAACCCTGACCAGACTGTAAAGCTTGATCCACTCACACCGGGAAGGACCCCTACTCTTTTCTATAAGTGTGGTGGGTTCTTTAACGTACTCGAGGCGTGGCTCTCCCCAAACATGGCACCGAGATAATACTGTTTAAAGTGTTTTTCTAAAGCCATCACTTCACAGTGCACAATGCAGAGTGTACAAATGAACATTATTAGTGCTTGCTACATGGAATCACGAGTCCCAAAAGAGGGGAGCTTGAAAGTAAGTAAGTGATATACACATTTCTTGTACCAATGTGCTATGCCTTGTTTCTTAAAATACAACAACTACTCTTCAGCTGGTCCAACACTGTTTTCACCCTCTGTTTCTTCGATCAAAAGGTGTTCTTCCTTTCACCGGTAACAGAAATAGAAGTTTGTGTCATTTTTCGAGATTTGCAAACATATGGATTTCTGTTGCTGCATTTCTCGTCGTTCCACTGTCCTTTCTTCCCTCCTGCGTTTGTAACCCAATATCGACTGCCCTGTTGAAAATGTCACACAAATATATAAGATTACACAGATAGCGTTCATTTCATTTTCATACAAATGATTCATTGTGCCAATTTGAACAAACCTGCATAAGGAAGCATACATGTCAAAGCTAGATTCTCGATTTTGTAAGATGTAGCGAAAGCTGCGCATCCTCAATACTTGCACTCGTTTTCTTTACTCCGAATTTACAACTTTGTTCACGCATCTGTATGAGTTGAGTTTTGTTTTGTTTTGTTTTGTTTTGCAAATGTACGAAAGAGAGATGAAGCAATTGCTCAATGTACCGAACTATATCAGTGTCCTGTACCGGATGACCATAATACAGCATATCCTAGTAGTAGCTGTAGCTTGATTCTTCTAACGAAAAGAATCCTTCCTCCATGTAAAATATGCATCATACTATAAACACATTGTTTCATCTACCACGTCAGGTATTGATATTTTGACCTAAAGAAATCAGCCTTTGATTCTTTTGTACAGATACAATTCTACTATGAATTGTAGCTTAGAATCTAGCGTCATTTGTCGTAAGCATCGTAGAGATCCTGAATGTTTCTATTATCTACAAACAGTGTTGTAACTCAGTGATGGCCGTTGATTTAAGTATCAAGCTGGTGTGTTACGCCGAGTGGCGGTTATACCGGCTATATAGATACAGATACAGATTAAAAAGATTTATACACTAGTCTGTACCATTAATTTTTACAAAAATAATTGAAGAAAATGGGGAAAGTTTATTTTTTTTTACCTTGGAGTACACATTAGCACAGGTTGCAGTTCTTAAGATGAAGTTCTTGCCAGGTTCCCCGGGAGCCCAGTTGGTGTAGGAAAGTGGTGAACCATCCGTCCACTTCCAATGTCCCTTTTGACGTCTCAATCCAAACCAGACGGCATGCCGTAGTAACCCTTTAGGGGCTGGAATTAACAAAAGATAAAATACTAGTAATTAACAATGTAATTCATCAGTCCGTAGTGTGGTAATCTATTTAGGCCAAGCACGCTCTTTGGCAGTGATGACGTGCATGCCGTTATACGAGAAAGGACCGGCCGGGAGGAAGTGGGAGAGTACCCGCTCGATCACCCTGGTCGGTATGATTTCAGTTATTGGAGGAGGTACGTAACGTTAAATTGTTTGCTTTCTGAAGTATATTGCCCTTGAAGTAAACATGAAAAAAGCATCAATCGATCTTAGGAGTCACTCACTAAGCGACTGTAAAATAAGTGATTGTCACAATTTTACTCACAGACAAGGAGCACTTTAGAATATGTGTGATGAGTATTCTGTTTGGTGGATGTACATTTGTATCCGTATGATTGTACTCAGTAACAGAATTTCCCTAGCAACGCGCCTTCTGCTTGATAGGATTTCCGAAGTACAGTCACTATAAATGTCATCGAAAGACGGTTCGGTTGTTCGGACGCCAATTAGCAATCAAAGTGAATTCCAAGTCGTACAGAGCATCGAGCGTGCACATTCAAAACAAGTATGCGTGTTGATCTTATACTGTACATCCTTTTTCCTCAGATGTTGACATTCCACATGCAAGCATTCTTTTTTCTAGCTTCGATAACTCAATAGATTAAGACTTAGAGGAATAAAAGCAGCATAATTTGTAGTCTTGGTCAAAGAAACCTACCATCTGAGATGACACGTGCAATGAAGTTGTTTTCCTCAGCGTTTGTGGCAGAAGCGAGATTTGCACCGAGTTGTTTGCACTTTTTGTTCGCCACGAAGAAGGTCCTTTTGATTCTGAAGAGCTTGTAGCAGTGGTCCTTATATTCTCTCCATAATTCATCCTGACATGGTTGGACTGTAAAAACGGTACTTTATTAATCTAGCGTGGAGGATGCTCCTACAGTACTGCAGCAACGAGTTTCAATCCACGACAGTTCTTGGGAGTGTTTTGAATGTTCATATGTACTGCAGTTGAATGTAGTAGAGTTAGCTAACTCTGCTACTCAGGAGTTAGCTAACGCTCTACTAAGGAAATGAGAACTGAAAAGTTACTGGAATCGTTTGACCTAACTTCCTGCTTGCGACGTGCCTAGCGACCCTATAGCATGTAGGAAGTTAGGCCAAACGGTTCCAGGAACGTTCTAGTTCTCATTTTCTGAGTAGAGAGTTAGCTAACTCCTGAGTAGTAGAGTTACCTATGTTAACATATATTAGTTTTTACTTGCCTGTGCCTATAGTTTATAGGTTAAAAAATTAAATATGTACACAAATGTAGGTCACTGCACAGGTAGCAGCATACTTATAGCAGTCAAATACTGGACATGTTAGTTTCACAACCAAGTCATCTACATTCACAGTGTCCATGTTGATATTGTACATCAGTTGTTTCAAGGGCTGTTTTCCTAATTCAGATTTGTAAAGGTGATAGCTGACCTGTGGTTGGCAGATTCGTGGCGGTTGCTTTTGGTAAGCTCGCTGGATGGTTCACCCACAACCTGGAGGAACTGAATCTCCAAGTAGATGTCCAATACGGTTCCGAAGAGGAACACGGTGAAGTAGAATAGACAAAGGCTGACATGTTGTTCTTGTAGATTGCCGTCCACCCTGGTGGAGTAGCTGACTTGTTCAGGTTCACCACGTTCATCAGGCCATCTGATGTCATTGAGTCATTAGTCGCCTAAAATTGTACAAAACTTTAAAACTACCGGAAACAGAGAGGAAAATATCACAGTGTGAATATGGAACAGTTAATATTGGCTTGTAGATTTATTCAACCAGGGAATTCTGTTGCCATGGTGAGAATTTCATAGACAAACTCAAAATGTGGGCTTCAAGAAATATGTATGGTAGCTAGGCACGGTCGGTGTCTGCCCGCCGCTTCCAGTCTACGGAGAGCGCTCGGCTGCGGCCGGTTTGAAGTGGGCGTTCGTCCTTGGGCGACGTCCTTGGTGCTGAAATGGGGGTCCCTAATCCCTGCCGCGCGTTCTAAAGGCCGTTCCTATATAATTACCAGCGCTCAGTTCTCTTCAACTTTCTGGCATTCTCAAACACTCTGTTAGATGGAATAGCTTACCGGACAATACTAAACAACTTTTGATTTTGTGTGGTACATGTACAGTAGGTTGCTTTGTTCTTTAACTCTGAAATCATGTTTAGTACCCCAAATTACAATATACTAATGACAACGCTTTATTAATTTCGTGTCCCTCTTATCCTAGATCCTTTGGATGGATAATCTGGAATTGTTCTTGTATCTGTTGTCATTGAAATGTTGAATTGTTTGGTACAATTTTTTTCTTTAATGCTGTGAAAGTGTGGATATCAGTTGCACAACTTAAGCTCGTTGCTACGTTGTCTTGTCAACTTATTTTGTTTGATGTCTTCTGAATGAATAGATAAATGGCATGAAAATATATTCGACCTACCTTCCCTCCATATACGAGACGAGCTACCAGGATTGCAGTGGTGACAACTGATGATATCACCAACAGTCCCAAACCTAGTGCAAGCCAGCAAACTTTGCTGGATTTCATCTTCTTCCACATTCCCATGGACTTGTCTAGGATTTGATAAACGATAAAACGGTTGAACCTTAGACTGAGACTGAGGACGACTCATGGCGCTTTTTCACTAGCTTGTAGTGCAACGTGGCTTCGCTACGGCTGTCGTATTTACCCGAGCACACTGGATCACCCCTACGTTTCTCGATAAGTGTTGCGTCATTTCACATGCAGAGGTTTGGCGCTTGAGGCTTAGGCCTGAAGTTTCTTCATATACACGGGGTTACCGGCTTTACGTCACCATCCGAAATGACGAGTGCAATTCCTTACAACATGTCCAAACTAGGGCCGACCCTAGGATTGAACTCCACGGACCTACAGAATTTGATCCAGATGCCCAGGTCATAAAAGCTACATTGAAGCATATTTTATGAATGACCTTGATACTATATCTACCTAATTTGTTCACGTTTTCTGGTTACTTTTTCTTTGCAATTTTAGTTGTATTTTCACACTTGTATGTCGATTTGGTTACTTTAACTATGAGTGAATTTTCCTTGCATTGGGACCTTTTTGTTTGGAATTTTCGTGTTCTCTCGTTTTGTATCATTAGTTGTTAACTTTTGTTAATCTTTATGTCTATGTTTAGTTTAACTTATGTTTAGTCTCATTCTTCGCATTCATTATGTTATATTCATGACTTAATTTGGTTTCTTTCATTTATGCTGTAATCTTAGTTACCTGGGTGGCCAACATATAAGCTTGAAAGCTTTCGGCCCGCGTTACACATTTGTATCATGATTTTATTATTCTTTTCATTCGTTATATCTTTGATATGTGCTAAATAAACAATAAATAAATAAGATAGATAAAAGGCACGGGTAGGCGTTAGCGCTTGCGCAACAAAGATGTTCATAAAGCATCATACACTCAATTGCAGTTCTGTACCTATTTTACAGCCAAACTCTTTGAAAATTATAACTCTTTTTGTTGGAGGTTGAAGTACATGTAGATTCAATTTTTTATAAATCTAGTCAAGATGTCCTATGCTACTATGCTGGAAAACATAGTCACAATTATCGAGAAGGACAGGGCGCCCCTGAGTCCTTGGCTAAAACGCGAGCCGTGGCGAAGCCGCATTGCACTTCTAGCTACTTTAAAAATCATTATTCCTCACTTCACACCTCAACTGCTTTACCTTTAATCAACGTTATAGCTACTTATGCATGACTGCTAGATTTATGGATTAACATGGTACTGATACACTACACATATACTGTTGGTGCCTTTTGCCTAATTGTGGTTGTTTTCACTTTGATAGAATACTTGGTAAAAGCTATGAATTTATTCTAATGGTTTTTGTATCTTTGAAACAACATTGCTTTGTACTTTAGATATAACCACTTTACTTTTTTTTGCCTTAGAAATAAGTTAATTACTAATGGACACTGTTAGATATGACTTACAGAAACTAGAGTTCCACGGCCACATGCCTTCGCAAAATGATGTTAACTGTTAAGAATGATGCCTCATTAAGGTTAAAAGATCATGCAAATGAGGTATTCAGTTGATGATCTTGTCTACCAAAACAACGCAAGTTTGTCAAAGTATGGAAGTTCAAAGAAGGCTCTAGCATGTATACATATCAAAAGTAAACTTTCATGTTAAGTATTCCCCGATCTGCATAGAATTCATCTTATTCTGTTAATCACCTGTCCAAAAGAATGAGAATCCACCTCCAATGTTTCCAACAAAAATGCCCACTGCGGTTCCAGATAAGACGCTATGGGACAACTTATCTCAGCAAAGAAGGCTCTAGCATGTATACATATCAAAAGTAAACTTTCATGTAAAGTATTCCCCGATCTGCATAGAATTCATCTTATTCTGTTAATCACCTGTCCAAAAGAATAAGATTCCACCTCCAATGTTTCCAACAAAAATGCCCACTGCGGTTCCAGATAAGACGCTATGGGACAACTTACACCACTTCCTCCCTGTTCAAGGAATTTCCCACCACTAGAAAATGTGACCAAAGCAGATTCAGAAAACTACATCTCAAACTTCCGCTGCAGTGCCATGGGAGCCGCTATCAAACTTGGCCTTAATTTTCTTGACCCCTCCCCACATACCAAATGTCAAAACGACCAATCAAATGCCTTTAGAATTATTCTGCCAAGAAAGAAGCAAACAAACAAACAGACAGGCATTCATACAGGGCACTCTGCGATTTTTATGATTTTTGTATATCTAAAACAACATTTCTTAAACCACTTTCTTGCCTCAGAGTTAAGAACATTGTTACATATGAATAACAGAAAGCAGAGTTCCACACCTTTACCAAATTATGCAAATAAAGTACTCATTTCAACGACAATTGCATATATTATATTAGATGATGATCTTCTTTACCCAAATAAGACAAGTATGGAAGTCCTACCTTAGCAAAGAAGGCTATTCTAGTATTTTCTTGACCCTTGTTGCCTACCCGCCTACCGAAAAAAATCCATCAACAACATCTTGAGTTATGCTGTCTACACTCCACCAAACCTAAAATATAACCTTCTGGCGACTGTAGTTATACTACAATATTTTCTATTCATACAGTTTATTAACTTAAATAACAAACCTTGTCGTAAGGTACCAGGCACGTACATCGCGTTGTGAATAAGGCCATAACTGTTGCAATCTTCCGTTTTGGGGGTGGAGTCGTCTGTCCCTGTATCACCTGGTTGCTGCCGTTCGTTGACATAGCGGATGCCACTAGTTTCCGGGTCGTCCTGACTGTCAGGCAAAGCAACAGGTCCGCGTTTGGGTTTCCTCGCTTTAGCAGAAAGAGAGTAAAGAGCCCGTCAATCCCAAAAGTTGAACTGTTAAACTCTTGGGAACATAATGTAAGTCTAAGGCAATTTCAGGCCAAAAGATTTGGAGAAGATTTGGTAGGTTTACTTTGAAAATGCACGGATTCAATTCACAGTGACGTCGTGAATTTTCCTCTCGTCGTGTGATAGAAGTCAAGCTAAAACGGCAGCGCCCGAGCTTTGGGCAGGCGATAGCTTCAAACCGCCGTCAGATATATGATGGACATTTTGACTTGGTATTTAGATGTTACTCAAGTGAGCGTGTACAGGCTGGCACAAAGTACTAACAGTTCAACCAACTCTAGTTAAAGATGTATATGGACATACCTCCAGCTTTGCTGTCAGCGCCAGTTGCCCCAGACTCTTCATTTCTGTCGGTATCCTCTTGTGTGTAGGACGTATCGTGGCTTGTATCTTCATTGAACTCTGGACACACCACCACGTGATCGCCCATGTCAAGATGGGGAGGAGAGGTTTCAGTAGGCACAGCGCGCTGCAACTCAGAGCCCAGCATCGCATTAGCACCGCCTTCCACGTCTTCGCACTTTCTGTCCTCTTGTTCGGGCTCTTTTTCCGGCGACTCCTTTGTGTCGCTTGCCTCCATTAATTCACGGCGTCGAGGCGGGGGTATAGTAGGCACAGCGCCCTGCAACCCTGAGCTCGGTCCAAAGCTACTTTCTCCGTGCGGATCCACGTATTCGTACTTTCTGTCCTCTTGTTCGGGCTCTTTTTCTGGCGATTCCTTTGTGTCGCTTACTTTCATTCCCTCAGGATGTCGAGGCGGTGGTAGATTAGGCACAGCGCGCTGCAACCCAGAGCACAGCATGGCATTAGCACTGCCATCCACGTCTTCATACGGTCTGTCCTCTTGTTCGGACTCTTTTTCTGGCGATTCCTTTGTGTCGCTTACTTTCATTCCCTCAGGATGTCGAGGCGGTGGTAGATTAGGCACAGCGCGCTGCAACCCAGAGCACAGCATGGCATTAGCACTGCCATCCACGTCTTCATACGGTCTGTCCTCTTGTTCGGACTCTTTTTCTGGCGATTCCTTTGTGTCGCTTACTTTCATTCCCTCAGGCTGTCGAGGCGGTGGTAGATTAGGCACAGCGCGCTGCAACCCAGAGCACAGCATGGCATTAGCACTGCCATCCACGTCTTCATACGGTCTGTCCTCCTGTTCGGACTCTTTTTCTGGCGATTCCTTTGTGTCGCTTACTTTCATTCCCTCAGGATGTCGAGGCGGTGGTAGATTAGGCACAGCGCGCTGCAACCCAGAGCAAAGCATGGCATTAGCACTGCCATCCACGTCTTCATACGGTCTGTCCTCCTGTTCGGACTCTTTTTCTGGCGACTCCTTTGTGTCGCTTACTTTCATTCTCTCAAGCTGTCGAGGGGGTGGTAGATTAGGAATAGGCATAGCGCTCTGGATCCACGTCTTTGTGCGGTCTTTCCGACAACTGCTTCGTGTCGCTTTCCTCCATCTCTGCGTCTTAGAACAAACAGAACTACCAATCATATGACAGAGTCTGGACTGTGGAATTAAGTTGAATATTCATGATACTGGACAGATTTAACAGATGGCCAGAAGGAGCTGGATTGTAAACTGTGACTGCGTGGTGCCAAAGAAAAACAAACTAAGAACAACGGCTCGCTCCATCTTTTGGTAGAGAAAAGCAAACACAGAAATATCTTGCATTCATACTGCAGTAAATATCGTTATTTTGCGACCGATGGTTTATTAGATAATATATACATATTGTAAGGTCATGAAAATTGATAATCATCGGCAGCATGAAAAACGACACAAGACTAATTTTGAAGCATGTAGGCGTATGAATGACACCTTAGGTACAAACGTTTAGCCGGCCAATCGTAAACATAGTTTTGAGCGTATGCTTCACACAATATCAATCTGTAGAGTGTGTGGAGAGATTTTTTTAAGATAAATATGTATGTGCTTTTATATGAAGTTCTGTTACAGTTCTGCAGGTTATATGTCTAGAAATTAACGTGCTGTAAAATTTTGACATTCTGACAAACGTATTCTGACAAGACGAAATGTTACAAAAATAAACTCATAGAAATAGTAAGTAGATTCAAAACATGTTACAGACCTACGTAATTGCTCTCTGGCATTACATCTCTAGCAGACGGTGTCACAAGCGAAACGCATGTTCAATCGTCGTGTTCATCTCTAAAACGAGGTATCAGTTTACTATTACTCTTGTCTCTTTTAGATTAAGTAAATTTACATGTGGATAGTCATGCATAATCTAGACATTGTTCTTCAGTGTTCGATTGTCCAGCAGGTCTATTTTCATTTTGGTGACACTAGGACCCTTGTCGTAGTTGTTCGTGCAGAATCTGTCAGCTTGGTTCTGTGCGCGCATCCTTGTATTTTTTGTACATGCATGGGGTCCATATTGTTGCAGCACGAGTCAAGGGCAGAAGAGACGGTACAAAAAAGAGCACAGTACCTGTCAGTCATTTGGGATGTAAACAACTCTTTACAAACAAGTCGGTAGCAATCAAATCAAACCCGTCTGCTAGAGATTAAAGCGAAACCATAGCTTCGTAGACATTCTTCGTTTTCAAAAAGGTACCATCGCCATAAAATTATTTACTTGTCAATATTTTCTGTTTGACAAGTCTAATAAGAATCTTTTCCTCGAATGACATCCTTAGCAGGTTATACAATAGAAATAGTGTATACATTGACGTACAGTCGCCCCTCCATTGTTATCAAGAATTTCTCAAGGACAAGAATCAGAAAGTCAATGAATATCCATTTCCAATGTAATGGAAAACTCACGAGTTTCTTTCATTGCTTCTTTTTATTGATGGCCGAATAATGACAACGGTTTGATATCATTTTATTTTCTAGTTATATATTAACTGCCTCAAGATCATCCAATTTGTATAGTAATGCTTTGTATTTGCAATGGTTGCACCCGGGATCAGCCTTTTTCGTAATATTATCATACGAGTATAATAAGTGAATGAAATAAATTGAAAAAAACTTGAAAATTGGACAGGACCACTTCAAAAGAAATTACCTCGATGACTTAAAATGCCTCTCAATATGGGCACACAAAAAATAAGATGCACCAAACGTATGAGGCAACACATCTCTGGCTACGTTCTGAAGACAAAGATGAAAGGCTAAAACATGCAATCACATACTTACTTGCAATCACATGCATAGCTAAAAACATCCTTGAACCTTTTGACTTATTATTATCATGCCAACTGATTCCTTCAGTCATGAGGCACCTAAGTATGTTTTATTAGTGAGGTATTAAAGCAATTTACTTGAGATCAGCAATTTCTTCACAGTGCACAATAAATAGTGTACAAATAAATATCATTAGGGATTGATGCCTGGGATTTTGAGTCCCAGGAAATGGGAGCATATAGATGAGTAATAATCACATCTCTTGTAACAATGTGCTAAATTTTTGGTTGAAAATACTACGCATCATTAGCTCCAACACTGTCTTCATTTTCTGTTCCTTCGATCAAAGGGTGTTTTTCCGTAGGAGATACACAGGAATGGAACCTTGCATCATTTTGGAGTCTTGCAAATGAAGGAATGTCCGTTCTGGCATTTCTCGTCGTTCCACTGTCCTTTCTTGCCTCTTGAGCGTGTTACCCAAGATTTGTTGATCTGTCGGAAACGTCACACAAAGATTACATATAATCTTCGTTTATCTTCCCAGTGACTTTCATAGAACTGATTAAAGTTGCCGGTTTTAACAAAAAATTTATATACATGTTAAGCCAGAGCTATTCTAAGCTGGTTGAAGATATTTCAGATGAGCATTTCAGCAAGTTGTAGAGAGGGTTGTACACCCTCGAAGCAGGCAGTCATTAATTTCCGCCTACTCAGAATCTATAGATTGGTACATAATTGTATAAATGCTTTGTTTACTAATCTGTACAAGCCAGTTGTGTTTTGAGCCCTTTAAGATGTAGCAAAGGGGGCTGAATGCATGACATTTCAATAACGTTCTGCATATTATAACGTTTCGCTGTAACCGTATTTTGACCGTATTTTTCCTATATTACTGTTCTGAACATAGTATTGTCATGATGTTTTCCCATTTTCGTATACACGATGGTGTGATAATGACAGTTGATGATGAAACAGAAAGTTAACTCGATAACTCTAGTCTTCCCAAAAAAGGTTACAAAATGAATCAGAAACATGGAAATACCTTGGAGTACACATTGCCACAATGCACTGTCCTGTCGAACATGTTCGTGCCAGGTTCCCCGTGAGCCCAGTTGGTGTAGGAAAGTGGTGAACCATCCGTCCACTTCCATTTTCCATTTAGACGTCTCAGTCCAAACCAGACGACATGACGTGTCAACGCTTTAGGGGCTGGAATTATTTAAAAGATGAATATCGTAAGTTGTCAATCCGTAGAGTGGTAAATCATTCATGAGTACGCTCTCGGTAGTCATGCTGTAATTCAGATATCCCATACAGCGCTAGCATTGATTTATATACAAAAATCTAAATATCAAGTTGCTGGCTGGTCTTTGTGTAAGAAATACATCACCCACCATTTACAATGAGACGTTCAATGAAGTTGTTCTCCTCAGCGCTTGAGACAGAAGCGAGATTTGCACCGAGCTGTTTGCACTTTTTGTTTGCTTCGTGCCAGCTGATTTTTTTTCTGAAGAACTTGTAGCAGTGGTTGTTACATTCGCTCCATCCTCTCTTACATGGTCGGGCTGTAATGAAATGGTTGTGGTGTAAGCTAACGACAGGAGGGGTACCGACAGGATGTTTGAGCAACTTGTTTCTCGGGGGAAAATCTGATATAAAGCCGCAGGTACATACTAGTACTTATTTCACTATCTTTTGTCATCAAGGGAATGACGCACCTTGCTGAAGGTCCAATCCAGGCCATTCAGGTGAGCTGGTACAGTTGTTTCCGCCATCTTTGTTCACACAGCATCCATATTCGGTACACTCATTTATTTCTGTAGAAACGTATTATCGTAGTTCATTGGATTGATAGCAACAAAAACAAACAAAAATAATCTCAATCTTCATTTAAGCCGTATTTTGCTATATGAATGTCCGAGCAGGATTTGAACTTAACTGCAATAGAGATGATTCTGTGTCGACATCAATTAGTTGTTTACTGATCTATGCCGGAAGACCTCTGTAACTTAAGTTTTCATTGTCTTAACTAGCGGCTATGCTTTTGTTTTATATTGTTTCATTATTCTAGCTGTTTTTTATGGTTGATGTTGCTTTAAATGATTGCTTTGTTGATAAGACAATTATGGTCCAAGAGCTAGAAATAAAGCTCGCCTGTTTGGGTCATAAAAGAAATATTGTAGCTCATTGTACTAGTAGCTACAAGTACATACATGTATTGGTTAGTCCTGCTAGTTCATTTTAGTGACGCTGAAGAAGAGTGATGGATGTCACTCGAAACATCTGGAAATAAAGCTCCGAATTCTTATCCAGTTGTAGAGTTTGAATTCTCTTTTTTAAATATTGGTTACCTGGATGTCTAACCTTGACAAACGTAAGTACATACATGCTTATAACAGTCAAATACTGGACATTCTAATTCCATAGTCAAGACATCCTTGTTCATACAACATCCATGTTGACATGGTACACATCAGTTGGTCCAATGGCTGTTTTCTGATTACTGATTTGTTATAGCTCACCAGTGGCTGGCAGAAATGTGACGGTTGGTGTTTGTAAGACCTCTGTGTTGTTAATGGTCTTCCTAAACGGTTCCGACGAGGAAGAAGGTGAAGTAGAGTAGACAGTAGCCGAGACGTTGACGTTGTTTTTGTAGACTTTTGTCCACCATAATGGCGTAGCTGACTTTTTCAGGTTCGCCGCGATCTCCATTTCATCTGGTTTTGTTGAGTTATGTGTCACCTAAAACATTTATATGTTGATTCGATTATATGAATGACATCCTCTGGTGACCCTATCATGAAATCTGGTCAGGAAGAGTAAACAAATGACGTAATGGTACACCGAACAATAAATGCTTCATTTATGTCCATTTGCCTCTTTTTCATTGACTTTGGAAGTCTACGACTTTGATGTCCATTATCCGGTCTCTGTTTTCTGCAATTTACGACACATATTTGCTCATTTTGCAGATTCTTTGTGCGATTAACAGTGCACTATGGTCGAAAATTGATGTCATCCATATAATCGAATAGACGAATCGACATGGCTTAAATTGTCAAGAACCCCAGGCAGAGAGAAAAATCACAGTATGAATCAGAAACTGTCAACATTGACTTCTAGATCAATTCAATCAGAGAATTCTGTTGCCATAGATTCATAGACAAACTCTAAACGTGGACTTCAATAATTACGTCTGGCAGCAGAGATAAAACAGCCTATAGTGGCATCGTGTAGCGCAATCGGTAGGTTGTTTCGCCCAGAACCGAGAGGTTTCGAGTTCCAAACACTGCTATGCCCCGATGTTGTGCCCTTGGGAAAGACACTTTACACGACTTTCCTCACTCCACCCAGGTGTGAATGGGTACCTGACTTCGGTTGGGGAAGGTCGTATTGAGTTCACCTGCTGGCGCCAAATATGGCAGCCGCCCAAGACCCTTGGGACAGTTCCACAAAGTGCAAGTGTGGAGCAAATATGTATCTGTCGTGTATTATGTGATTGTAAACCCTGCAGCAACTTAGAACTGGCTGCCATTGCACGGATGATTTCTGACCAATAAACCATTACTATAGCCTTTATCTAGCAAGGAGGGGTATAGGTTAAGAATTCTATGGAGCGCATCCCGCTGTCTACCCGCCATCCAGTGCTCCCCCTTTTTCTCCATAAAGGATGTCGAAGGAGCATGCCACGAGCCTGACCGAGCTTAGCACGACGTTTGCCCGCCGTTGCGGCCCGTTTAAAGTGGTCGTGTGTCCGTGGGCGACGTCCTTAGTGCTGAAATGGGGGTCCCTAATCACTGCCATGCGTGCTCAAGGCCGTTCCGATTTAGTAAGCAGCGCTAAGCTCTTTTCAGTTTTCTGGGATTCTCGGACAGATAACTTATCTTACAACTTTTGATTTTGTGTATTACATCCCAAAATACAACGCAACGTTTTTTTATTTTTTTCGCGTACCTGTTATCCTTTGAGTGGAGAATCTGGAACTCCGCTTACAGAAATCAAATGTGTTTGTATCTGTTGTCATTAAAATGGTGAATTGCTTCATTCTGTATTCTTTCATGTCTACAAGTGTCTATGTTGATATCAGCTGCACAAATTGAGTTCGTTGCTACTTTGTCTCTCTACTTATTTTGTTTGATGGCTTCTGAATGAATGGATGGATGAATGGATGGATATATGAATGAATGAATAAATAAATGAAATGAAAATATTCTGCCTACCTTGCCTCCATATCCGAGACGAGGTACCAGGATTGCAGTGGTGACAACTGCCGCCATCACCAACAGTCCCAAACCTAGTGCAAGCCAGCAAACTTTGCTGGATTTCAGCTTCTTCCACATTCCCATAGAATTGTCTAGGATTTAATAAATGGTAAAGCGGTCGAGGACGAGTCATGACGCTTTATCGACAGCTAGTAGTGCATCGCCACTTCGCTACGGCTCGCGCATTAGCAAAGCACTTCTTCCCGAACGCAAGAGCTAGTTATCACCTAGTAACTAAAAATTATCATAGCAAATGGCCAAAACACGAGATAACAAAATCAGTAGTCCTGCTGCAGTACCATGGAAAACACGAGCCGTAGCGAAGCCGCATTTGCCCTGGCTTGTAACTACATCACGGTCGTTAGTTGCTTTGGGTAACTTTCCAAATTTCAGGCGTGACCCCTACGTGGCCCCGTGGGACACTTGCGTCTTCCGGGCTGTTTTGGGGGCCGACCGGGCCCCCGAATCATTTTCAAAATCAACGTGGGCCCGGCCTTCACCCTCTATAGGCACCTACGCAATTGGGACCGTAGCATAAGAGAGGGTACCAGGTTTCCAGGGCTCCCGCGTGGTGTCCGGTGGAGCCTGACGCTAATTGTAACATCTTCCAAAACATCAAGATACTAGTAGGTAGAAAAACAACCCCTCGCACGTGTCTCGCCAAAATGACATGAAATTAGACAATGTGATATTAAGGTGAAATCCTACCATTTCAAGCAAGTTGTCTTTTTTGCAAAGGGTGTTCGGTGGACAACAAAAAAACAAATACCTGGTCTAAGATTGTCCTAAACGTGACCAAAAATCCGGATAATTTGTATATTCTGAAGAATAACAGCAATATTAAACTTCCTGACTAAGGATTTTTTTATCTCTCATTCAAATCATTTCTAAGATGGAAATAATTCCGCCGTTGATAAAAAAAACGCTAAGAAGACACAAGTCTGGGGACATTAGTTCCCGATAATCGAAGCCCTCAATGAATGAGTTTGTTTGCTTGCGTTTCATGACGCACGGATAGGTGGGGAGGGGGCGTGTAATACATGCATGCTTAAACAAGCCCTGCAGCAAAAAATGTCAGCAAAGATATGGTATCCAAACATAGTTATCTCCATGAAAAAAAAGACTTTTTCATGTGTTTTTTTGTTGGTGTGTTTGCGTTTGTGTTTGCGTGTTTGCGTTACCTGATGCTTTAAGTCAGCATAACTGTCGAACATGTAAATGGATTATAATGATATTCGGTCTGTGGGTAGGTGTTGGAAGGAGAAAGGTCAACGTCGATTTTGGGCCCCCTGGTATGTGTCCCTGGAACTGCAATGGCGTATTTGTAAAAATCTTCTAAGGAGAATAACTGAAGAAAGGAACGACAGATTTTCATCTTATTTGGTACGCAGGTAGGTTGGACAGAGATGTACATACTGAAGTGCAAAATATGCAAATTGGGACTGAATTTGCATAAATAATGAGGAAAATCCATACCTCCATTCTAGGCATGTGGTGGGCTGACACCTGTCACATCTGTTGGTTTCAAATCTGGGACAAGAATTGACGGCGCGGATTTACAGTGAAAACCTGAAAATGACCGCGGGCGACCCCGGATATAACGCACGTTCGATTCAGATTGCGTCAAATCGAATGTGATCAAACAAGGTTCGGAATCTAAAATAGAATGGCAATTTTGAGCCCATTTTTTACCATCGTGCTTGAAAAAGGCATTATGCTTGACCTCAATTGAGAATCACTGCTTTACCATTGACGTTATAGCTTATCATGCATTATGGATTAACATAGCGCTGATATACTGTACATATACTGTTTGTGCCATTTATCTAAATTTGGTTATTTACAATTTGATGGAATAGTCAAAGAATTTATTAATCTATAGCTATGAAGTGACTTTTATGATTTTGTATATCTAAAACAACATTTCTTAAACCGCTTTCTTGACTCAGAGTTAAGAACATTGTTACATATGAATAACAGAAAGAAGAGTTCCACACCTTTACCAAATTATGCAAATTAGGTACTCATTTTTTCAGTTTGTCCGGGAAACAGGATACATTTCCTTTGTAATCCCAGTCCGGGTAAAAACAACAAAAGGGAATAGAATTTCAACAAACCAAAACGTGGTGGGATCCACGTAACAATGATAATGGTAACACTAATGATAATAATAATAATAATAACAAGAGTCCGTAGGACACAATTCTCCGTGAAGTATTTATAGTATGTACAAGTATTGACCCACACAAATTGCATCTCTGCACAGTCCAAGTAGTGTTTTAGAGCAAGTAAAGAAAAAGTGTTTATTTATCTTTTTCTTTCAATAAAGGAGTGGTCAACCTGTTGAAAAGTATGTTTTTACAGCATGGCACAGATGGGATCTAGAAATTCCCGGAAAAGTCACAAAGTTAGATCTAGATGGCCCCTTTTCAATTATCAATGAACCATTCAGCCTTACAACTAAGATGTATCAGAAATCACAAATATGCAGTAAATCCTCTTTCCACAATTTATTGCAGGCCGGCCTGATCTATAGCTATCAAGCTATTTGCAATAAAAAAGGCTAATTTGTATTATCGTAACATTTCACGAAGGTCAAAGGTCACCGGATCTAACCACCCGGAAGTGACACTGGCGCGCGCACTTTTCTGAGAGATATTTCTCAACAATCTTTCATCCCCTGCGTAAACTTTTTACATTGTCACAGCCTCCGTATTATAAACTACAAGTGTGGTAAGTTTGAAGGTCCAGAGATTTGCCATTTTCACACTGTGCGTAAAAGTGCATCGTCCGTCCCGTGCGCACATACTGTATGCGAGTTGCGAGTGGCGCGGCATACTTAATACACAGACTGGAGGTCACTCTGCACATGTTCGCAGCTAAAACTCACAATTCCCGTTGCCGCATTGGTATGTAACTTGGTATATCGTTTGCTAGGTTGCGTGTGGTGATGCACGTTGTCTATTTTTCAATGTAACAGTGACTATACGATCACAGCAAGTAAGGAAGATTTATACCCCGTATCTGCCTGAAGTATTCCAGTCATGCATAACGGATTATAACATGGTCCCTATGGCAGGGCAGTGGGACATAGTATTAATTATAGGGGTGCAATTACGATATTGGATTGACGTTCAAAGTAGTTATGGTGTAACAAAGCTATTGTGCATCACCACGCCGAATCAGGCAAACGATATGCCAAGTTACACACCAATGCGACAACGGGATCGTGAGTTATAGCTGCGAACGCGCAAACAAAAGTATTTCCATTACTCCCAGAAGGAGGTCATCCTCCTTCCCGGAGTAATGATAACAATAGTAATGTTGACAACAATAATAACAAATATCACCAACAGAAGATAGATAAAACTAAATTGGAAACCACCTAATAATAGCAATGATAACAATAAGACAAAAATCAGCAACAATGATAACAAAAATTATTGGACAGAGATATGCTAGTGAAATGTATGTCGCATCAGGATGAAGAATTCAAAAAAGGGGTGCATTTAGAGCATTGGCAGTGGGTGAGCCATGAGCATATGTCATTGGGATCTAAACTGTTGGTAGTTAGGGAGTGGTAGTGAACTAGGGCAGCTTTTTAAAAAGTGTTGATAGAAACGGTAGGGCATAATTTTAGCAGTCTGGTGTTGAGGGGCAAAGCGTTCCAGATGGGTACAATTCTTTGGAAAAAAAGTTTTTAAAAGTAGTGGTAAGACATTATTTGGGTTGAAGCTTGGCCTGAGAATTGGATCTTACAGATGTATGTGGGAAGGCTATATAATGCTGGATATCAATGTCGTATTGACCTAAGAAACATTTAAACAAGAAGGACAAGTCTAATACTTCTCTGCGGTAAGATAGGGGTAAGAGTTCAGAGAGCAGTGAATAAGTCTATCAATGTAATCGGTTGTATAGTCGTTAAGAATATATTTTGTTGCACGTCTCTGGACTTTCTCGAGGGCAGCGCCCGAGCTTTGGGCAGGCGATAACTTCAAACCGCCGTCAGATATATGAACTACTATGATGGACCAGCGCAGCGATGGAAGGAATGTTTTAGGGTATATTTTGTCCATCAAACAAAAAGGACTGGAACCCTCTGCTGCTCTCCTTTAATTTTAATAAACCAAACCAAGTACTTAAGGTACACTAGGGGAAGGCCCAAACCTCTGTCGCTTCTTTGCCAACCTAACATCTACCTAGCACTCTAATTGTTTGAATACCGTATCTATCTTTTTCTGATTAAAAACAAAAACTATAAAACTTGGAAGTTCCCGAATGTTCGGCTAAAGTATCATAACAAAAAGCCAGAGAGACCAAAATTTAATCATTTCTAGATCTCATTTAGAACTTACCACATGCCAAATATCAAAACAATCCCGGCCGAGACATTCTTGAGCTTTGTTCGCGGACACCAAATCACACTCCAAACCAGGCAAAACATTACCTTCTGGCGAATGTAATAAAAGAAAATTGAAGGTAAGTCTTCAATTTCTTTGCGTAGAATAATGAAGAATTTTGCAATACATGTATATGAGTATTTTACACCGCAAATTATGTAAATTGATATGTCATTTTTGTGACCCATGACAAGATGCGACCATTCCTGTTTGCTAAATTAATGTTTTTCCCGTCTATTTCGACTTGGTATTTAGATATTACTCAAGCAAGCGTGTACAGGCTGGCACAAAGTACTAACAGTTCAACCAACTCTAGTTTAAGTTGTAAATGGACATACCTCCAGCTTTGTTGTCAGCGCTAGGTGGCCCAGACTCTTCATTTCTGTCGGTATCCTCTTGTGCGTAGGTCGAATCGTGGCTTGTATCTTCATTGAACTCTGGACATACCACCACGTGATCGCCCATGTCAAGATGGGGAGGAGAGGTTTCAGTAGGCACAGTGCGCTGCAACCCAGGGCCCAGCATCGCATTAGCATCGACATCCACGTCTTCGTACTTTCTGTCCTCTTGTTCGGGCTCTTTTTCCGGCGACTCCTTTGTGTCGCTTGCCTCCATTAATTCATGGTGTCGAGGCGGGGGTAAAGTAGGCACAGCGCGCTGCAACCCTGAGCTCGGTCCAAAGCTACTTTCTCCGTGCGGATCCACGTATTCGTACTTTCTGTCCTCTTGGTCGGGCTCTTTTTCTGGCGACTCCTTTGTGTCGCTTACCTCCAATCGCTCAGGATTTCGAGACGGTGGTAGAATAGGCACAGCGCGCTGCAACCCAGAGCAAAGCATGGCATTAGCACTGCCATCCACGTCTTTGTACGGTCTGTCCTCTTGTTCGGGCTCTTTTTCCGGCGAGTGCTTCGCGTCGCTTGCCTCTATTTTCTCATGCACGGCGTCGAGGTTGTACATTGAGCACAGCGCGCTGCGACTCAGAGCCCGGTACAAAGATACGTTCTCACTTGGATTCACGTCCGTGTATTTTCGGTCCATTTGTTCTGTTTCTTTTTCTGGCGACTCCTTTGTGTCGCTTACCTCCATTCCCTTAGGATTTCGAGGCGGTGGTGGATTTGGCACAGCGCGCTGCAACTCAGAGTTCGGTCCAGCGATACTTTCACCATTTGGATCCACGTCTTTGTGCGGTCTTTCCGACATCTGATTCTTGTCGCTTTCCTCCATATCTGCGTTTTAGAACAAACAGAACTACCAAATTATCTGACAGAGTCTGTAATATGGAATAAAGTTAAATATTCATGATACTGAACAGAGTAACAGATGGCCAGAAGGAGCTGGATTGTAAACTGTGACTGCGTGGTGCCAAAGAAAAACAAACTAAGAACAACCTTACGGTTCCGTCTTTTTGTAGAGGAAAGCAAAAAAATAAATCTTTTGCATCCATACTGCAGTATATATCATTGTTATCATACTGGCGACCGATGTTTCATTTGATAATATTTAACTATTGTAAGGTCATGAAAATTGATAAGCAATGGCAGCATGAAAATGACACGAGACTAATTTTGAAGAACGTAGGCTTCTGAATGACACCATACAAACGCTTAGCCGACCAATCCTAAATACTCACTCTTACAAAGCAACCGAAATTACTTGATCAATTCTGATCGTACACTTTCCACAGCATCGATCTGTAGCGTGGGTGGAGGGATTTCTTTTAAATGAATATGCACATGATTTTATATCAGTGTTACAGTTCTGCAGGTTATATCTCTAGAAATTCACGCGCTGTAAAATTGTGACATTCGAGACGAAATGTTACAAAAATCAACTTGTTGAAATAGTACGTAGACTCAAAGCATGTTACAAACCTACGTAATTGCTCTCTGGCATTACATCTCTAGCAGACGGTGTCACAAGCAAAACACATGTTCAATTGTCTAGTGTTCATCTCGAAAACGAGGTGTCAGTTTACTATAACTGTTATCTCTTTTTATGCTAAGTATGTGAGAGTAAGGACTATGTAAATTTACATGTGGATAGTCATGCATAATCTAGACATTGTTCTTTTAGTGTTGAAGTGTCATGCAGGTCTGTTTTCATTTTGGTGACTCTATGAGCCTTGTCGTAGTTGTTCGTGTAGAATCTGGCAGCTTGGTTCTGCACGCGCACCATGTATATGCATGAATCCATACTCTTGCAGCACGGGTCGAGGACAGAGGGGCGGTACAAAAAAGAGCGCAGCACCTGTCAGTCATTTGGGGTGTAAACAACTCCTGACAAACAAGTTGGTAGCAATCAAATCAAATCTGTCTTCTAAAGATGAAAGCGTAACGATACCTTGAAATGAATTACCACTTTTTTACCAAAGCACCATCGACGTAAAATAATGTAGCTGTTAATATTTCCTGTTTAACAAGTATCTAAAATCCTTAGTCTCAAATGACATCCTATTTGCGTTATATGACAAATATAGTGTATGAAATGATGTACAGGCGCCCATTCTTTGTCATATGAGGAATATAGCATATTGCATATTGAAAACGATCCTCAAAAGCTTTTTTTCAGAATTCAATCCACGCGATGTTTTTAAAAACAATGTTTAGATTTGTCTGACACGTGTTTGCTAAATGTCACAGTATCGGCGTGCGTATGAAGTTGTTTTTGTGCCTTTAAGTAGTCTGGTAAAGCCTTATATGGAATTTTTTTCTGTGACACCAAATCAAAATTCATAACAGCGACTAGTTTGTATTTTACGCGCCGCCATTTTGGACTATTCTGTTGGTCCCATGACGTAAGACTCTTGCAGTCAGCATGGGGGGAAACTGAGGTATTTCTGTTCGTTTCCATTCTTGTATTCCAGGAGGAAAACGTATAGAAATTGGGATGGCGGCAAGTGACGCAAAGCTGTCCCTAGAAGAAAACACAAAAGTGGAGGGTGGTGACGCCATGACGTTGAGCTCATCACAGCGACAACATTCTGTGCCCGATGAATGCACCTCAGCTCCAAAACGTGGTGACAACACCCGTAATGAGAAGGAAGACATAACCTTTACCCATGAAAAGGACGTTGAAAAAGATTCTAAAATCCGCCGTAAGGCTGCTAAGCACTCGAAGCATGCCCATGAGGACACATCCATTGAAACAGAGATACGTTCTGGTCCATATGACACCGCTGCTAGTACCGACACCTATCCGCAGTCTGCCACTGATGAACCTCAATATCTTCACTTGGGAGACCACGTAGTGGTGTATTCGGGACACAAATCAATAGATCCGTACGGGTACGAAGAGCATGAGAACGTGAACACACCGGGGTACGACGAAAGTTCTCCCCCCAGTGACTACGAGAAGCCAGAAGATGTACACGGACATGAAGAGACTAAAAACGTCAGCACGGGACACGAGAAAACTTCTGTCTCCCATAATTACGAGAAACCAGAAGATGTACACGGACACGAAGAGCCTAAAAACGTCAGCACGGGACACGAGAAAGAATCCCATAACTACGAGAAACCTGAAGATGTTCACGGATACGAAGAACCTAAAAACGTGAGCACGGGACACGAGAAAAATTCTGTCCCCCATAAATACGAGAAACCTGAAGATGTACACGGACACGAGGAGACTAAAAACGTTTGCATGGGACACGAGAAAGGATCCCGTAACTACGAGAAACCTGAAGATGTTCACGGACACGAAGAGCCTAAAAACGTTCGCACGGGACACGAGAAAAATTCTGTCCCTTATAATTACGAGAAACCAGAAGATGTACACGGACACGAAGAGCCAAAAAACGTCAGCACGGGACACGAGAAAAATTCTCCCTCCCATAACTACGAGAAACCAGAAGATGTTCACGGATACCAAGAAGGTTCTTGCGGATACGAAGAACATGAAAAGGTGAGCATGGGTCACAAGGAAGGGTCTTCATCCCATGACTACGACAAGCCAGAGGATGTTCACGTGTACAAAGACTCTGAAAACGAGAGCACGGGACACAGCAAAGATGTTCTCTCCAATGACTATGAGAAGCCAGAAGATGTTCACGGATACGAAGGACCTGAAAACGTGAACACGGGACACGGGGAAGGGTCTCCATGCCGTAACTACGACAAGCCAGAGGATGTTCACGTGTACAAAGACTCTGAAAACGTTAGCACGGGACACAGCAAAGATGTTCTCTCCAATGACTATGAGAAGCCAGAAGATGTTCACGGATACGAAGAGCATGAAAACGTGAGCACGGGTCACGGAGAAGGGTCTTCATCCCATGACTACGACAAGCCAGAGGATGTTCACGTATACAAAGAGCATGACGAAGGAAATACCGGGCACAAGGAAGGGTCTTCGTCTCATGACTACGACAAACCAGAGGATGTGCGCGGAGACAATGACCCTGAGGATGGAAGCTTTGCCTACAAGACTAAAGGTGAGTCTATAGATATATCATTGAATACGACATTCAACCCTCATCCGTATGTCTTTGGCCATGTGGACCCCAGCGCTACTTTTTGTAATGTTTCCAAGATCTCTAGAGTTTTAGTCTGCTATTCTAGATAGTTGCCACCCATAAGATAGTCAGATTCGCCAATGCACACACTGAAGAAAGATCATATTGCGTTTCATGCATTCATTAATTCATATACGTTATGCTGATGATAGACTTATTTGCATATCTATAAAGAGCAAGATGTACAAACTCATTGGTAAAAGATATAGACTTTGTATTTGTGACATATGTAAGTTATCTTTAGCCATACATATCATGCAACTTAGGTGCTTTGAATAGTTACTTATGATGTTATTTGGCGAGGGTATGAGTCGCTGGACTCCATTTTGCTATATTTTGGGCCTTGATATGATAGTCATACGACCCGAATTCGGAATAGGGGTACCTTATACTGTTCGATGATCTCCCCCCCCCCCCCACATTCATAACCTTAAGCTTATCCTTGAAAAAGTCCAGAGACCAGGCCATAAAGTAATACTTTACTATATTCTTAACGACTATACAACTGATTACAGGGATAGACTGATGCACTGCTCTCTCTCACCCCCATCTTACCGCAGAGAATTGTAGATTTGTCATTTTTGTTTTAATGTTTCATAGGTCAATACGTCATTGTTATACAGCACTATTAAACCAGCCCACATACATCCTTAAGATCCAACTCTTAAGCCAATTAAGCTCCAACCCTAAGTATGTCTTTAGCTAGCTACCACTATTTTTAAAAACTTTTTTTTCAAAAGAATTGTGCCCACCTGGAAAGCTTTACCCCTCAACACCAGGCTCCTAAAATCATGCCCTACCGTCTCTATCAATACCTTTAAAAAGCTGTCTTATAGTTCACTGTCTACCTCTCCCTTACCACCAACAGATTCGACCCAAACTTCACATGGCTCACCCACTGGCAATGCCCTAACTGCACTCCATTTTTCATTCAGATATTTTATGTCACTATTATGTTTATGAATTATTATCAAATTGCCCTGTCTGTGACCAGTGATATCAGTTATTATCACGTGCGTTGTTATTATTATCATTGTGACCATTATTATTGTTGTAATTGTTGTTTGTTAGCAATGACGTATCATTTGCTGTTACTGTTTACTTAATGTAATTCTTTTTGTGGATTCCACTTAGTCTTGTTCATTATCATTCATCTTCTTCTGTTTTAATTTGGACTTGTATACACAAAGGAAATCTTCTGTTTCCCTCTTTGTCATTTTACATATGTACCTTGCTGTAATGAAACTGAAGAAAGAAGAATACATTATGCGGTATGCCTAAACACCTCACCCGACCTCATCCGACCTCACCCGACCTTATCCGAGTCTAAAATCCAGTGTATACGGGAAAGGGACATTATTTGACGTTCTGGATACGTTGAATATGCAATTATGAATGCAAAACAAGCAGCAAACTCTAAGTATTTACCAGTTTTTATTAAGTTTCTACGCTCGTTTTCAAGATAGAAGATTTTTGGCCGCCATATTGGATCATGCCACTGTTGGGGTCTACATGGGGAAGTTCTTCATACCTTTTTTATTTTTTTTTGTCTGACAGGACGATAAGACGGTGGGTACTTATTACCTTTTCATCACAATCCACTCGTAATAACTGTACACAATAACTGTACACAGTAACTGTACACAGTAACTGTACACAAAGTGTTTTTCAGCCTCGAATACACGCACGTAGTGTGTAGTCAATTGCACCGGCCGTCTTGACCTCCCTTTAAGCTTTACTTATAAAAACTGGTAAATACGTAGAGTTTGCTGCTTGTTTTGCATTCATAATTGCATATCTAACGTATCCAGAACGTCAAATAATGTCCCTGCGCCGTATCCACTGGATTTTAGACTCGGATGAGGTCGTGTGAGGTCGGATGAGGTCGGGTGAGGTGTTTAGGCATACCCTAACTTATGCATAGGCACATGTTTCATTCTTTGGCTGTATCTCTCTAAACGGATTTTTAAAGATTCAGAGACATTGCTTAATGAATTTTCCCTTTTTATATTGAATCTCAGCCCGTGTTATGGCAATGTGGAGAAATGTGAACTCTAGCAAAGTGTTCTGGCTTGTACTTGGTTGTGGACTCCTGGCGACAGCGTCAGTTGTAATACTGGCAATACTGGCACCTCGTCTCGCATCTGTGAGAAAAGTAAGGTTAATTTTTTTTCATCTACAGAGGCCATAAGTAAGTAGCAGATGCTTAATTGCATAACTTTCCATGTACATGACCATATTGCCATTTTGTTTATAGGTTATGCCATACTAATTTTACATCCTCTGAGCACCCCAAACTGACGCAAGCGCGCGGTTAAAAAAAGTTGGACAAAAATGTTAAAAGTTGCATTCATTATGAAATTTATTAAAGTGGTTGGGAAGGTTAAAGATATTACCGAACAGAATATATACTAAACAATTAATACTTTTTTTTTGCTCTTTCATATTTTTTCATGGATTTTGGAAGACTTTGATTGGGGTTCGAAATACATTTTCAACTTAATTGTTACACATGTACATGGCACCAAATCGTTAAAATCACTTGCACCAAAACGCTTTGCGTGCTCAACAAAACCTGATGCAAACATTGATGCGTGCGCATATGATAAAGTCGGTTTTGCCTTATTCACCTATTTCTAGGATGCACATGATTCAAAGCATAATAAAGACAGTCTGATGGCGCCAGGCAATCCATGGTGGACCACAATGTACATGGAAAACAGCTCGGTCGCCATCAATTCGACTCCATCTTCTTCGCCAGTTGCAAACACCAGTGTTGACGCCGAGGTATCACGGACTCCTCTGTCAAGTGGTAAGCAATGTTGACAAGATCAAGAGCACACCATGGTCCTGTTTGATCATGCATAAGTGTGAACCCTTTAATACCCACCACAAACGCGCACACGAACACACCAAAAGTGCACTGAATAACATTTCCACTTACGTACGAGTACACTATGTTGCATCTTCATGTGAAATGTTGCAAAATCCGAAGTTCTTTTCGTGACTTTATATTATCGAGTGGAATTTTATCATCAAGTGTGTTCTCTATCAGACTAACTAGGCTGGCTTTAGGGAGAACATTTGCCACCTAAAGGTTAGGCCGGAGGAGAAACTTCCCGCGTACTGACTCTCCTGACCAATCATTCTCCTTTTCGTCGAATTGTACGATCCGTTCTCCCCCTAAAGGCCTGGCGAAGGCTACCTCGAGAGAACAGCCAACGGTCTGCAACAATTTATTTGTTTATTTATGGCGGGAAGTTGCGGAAACGGGGTATTCGATAGATCATGCATGAATGAAAACAGTTTCTCTGAGGAATTAGTTGTTTGTTCTCAAAGTGATTGGGTTGCTATTAATGAAATTTTCTCTTTTTTTCATTCAAATTGAGCCAATGACCGTAATCTCGAACATTTTCTACATGTTATCAACTATTGAAAAACGTTGCCAATACGTGGTCTTTCACTCATTGTACTGATGTTGCATATTCATTGTACGATATATGTGAGTTGGTTTGCATTGGCAGAAATTTCTTTGTTACACCGTCTTCGGAAACAAAACAGCCTGCCCGATGATCTTTTTTTTTCTTCAAATTTTGTGATCACTTTTTTTCCGGAGCTTTTCCTTTTTTTGTTCCATTTTGGTGTGTTCAAGGGATGCAAAATTCTTAAATTGCAAAGACCACATTCCTCCCGAAGACCTGTCCGTGCACCCCCTCCCCACGTTAGCTTACAAAACTACCCTCTTTCTGTTGCAGCCCAACCATGTCAGAGTGGATGGAGTGGATATAACGACGCCCACTGCTATAAATTCATCAGAAACAAAGTCAGCTGGGGCGAAGCGAACAAAAAGTGCAAACAGCTCGGTGCAAATCTCGCTTCTGTCACAAGCGCTGAGGAGAACAACTTCATTGCACGTCTCTCCACCAACGGTGGGTGACGTGTTTCATGCATCAAGGCCATCATTTTATTTTTTTATCTATTGGTTAAAAGAAATAATGCTTATCTGGAGCATCAACATGAAAACATAATGAAGGGAAGTACACACAAAATTTAATCTAGAGTAAATATGGTCGGGTGCACGTTTTCCCAGGTCCCAAGCCATCTGTTTTCATCTTGACCTCATGATAATTCTTTATTCAAAAATGAAAATAGATGAGGAAATGGTGTCGTCTTTAGGATGAGATATTTTCATCAATATTTCAATTTTTGGATATGTCTTATGTTTTCATTAACATTAATGCTATATGTCAAAATTTTCTTCAGCAAACATCTGTCTTGATTATGACGGAATGCATTCTCGCAGCTTTGCACGACATGGAAATGAATAGCATTGACATTAGCATCCAAACGAACAACTACCATTAACTTCAGCTATAACGTGAAACATTGATTTCCGAGAGTGTACAGTGTTTGAGTCACCACACTACGAATTGACAAATTACAATGTTTTAACACTTCCAGCTCCTAAAAGGATAACACGTCGACTCGTCTGGTTTGGACTGAGGCGAGTAGATGGAAAATGGAAGTGGACGGATGGTTCACCACTTTCCTACACCAACTGGGCACCCGGGGAACCTGGCAAGAATTTCCTCGGAAGAAAGGGGAAATGCGCAAATATGTACCCCAAGGTAATTAATAAATATTCTCGATCTCTTTGATTTATTTTGCCAACCTTAGGCGATGCTGATTTAATTATATGGATGACATCCTCTGACAACCCAAAAACTGATGCGTGCTTGCGAATGAAAAAAAGAGTTTGCAAAAAAAAGACTTGCCTTCATTATGAAATCTACATGGTCTGGACAAAAGTAAACACACAGTGCATGGTATAACGAATAGAAATTCTTTTGTGTTCTTTGAAAACTTCTCCTTTGACTTTAATTTGCAATTAACTTTGGCCTTCTATTTGTTTCCAAAATATGTTTATATATATATATATATAATATACATATATATATACATATATAGCATCCAGATATATAATGATAAATATATTTATAGATATCAAGATATAGATATATAGCACCCAGATATATAATGATAAATATATTGATAGATATCAAGATATAGATTTATAGCTATCAAGATAAATAGATTTATATATATCTCTCTTTCTCTCTCTCTCTCTCTCTATATATATATATATAGAGAGAGAGAGAGAGAGAGAGAGAGAGAGAGATCTATTTATCTTGATAGCTATAAATCTATATCTTGATATCTATAAATATATTTATCATATATCATTATATATATATATATATATATATATATATATCTTACAGCAAGTATTTCCTCAATTTGTACCTGCTTTTTACGATTTACAGTATGGCCGAACGCCTTTTTTTTTTAAACGGACGAAACTTGATGCGCGCACGGATGTCATCCAGGTAATCAAATCAACATGGCCTTAGAAGGATATCAGTTATCATTCTGCTCCAACAAAGGAAAATATTGAGCTACAAGACAGTGTATAGGAAACGGAGAAGTCAGGGCCTCTGCGCTGCTTACAACAAATGGCGTTATATTCTAATAAGCTATCATTCGATATATCAACTATAAGTAACGATGCAATAGAATTACAAATTATTTTTATCAGCCTTTGATATATAGACATAGAAAAGAAACTGAACTCCGGTTTAAAACGTTCGTTAAGATCTCAAAAATTATTTAATTGTATGAACGTCACTGTGCATCTCATGAGAAATGACATTCATCTTTGTTATCTTTCCTTTGTGTGACATTTTCAACAGGACGGCAAATCTCGGACTACAGGCGCAAGAGGGAAGAAAGGAGAGTGGAACGACCACAACTGTTCCAACGGATTTTCCTTCGTTTGCAAAACTCCAAAATGATACACAATTCATAAGAGTTACCTAAGGGCGAAAAATGTTCATGAAAAAAACAGAAAAGTAAGACGGAGATGGATAAAATAAACCGTAGATGTTGTATTTTCGGCTAAAGAAATACCCCACATTGGTACAAAAGACGTGTATAGTACTTACTTACCTACGTTCATGCTCCTTTGTTGTGGGGCTCATGATTAAATGCAGCAAGCACTAATATTCTACTGGCACGCTCTGTATTTTTGCAATGTAAAGACAGGACTTTGTAGGACAAGTAATTTGTATTCATACTTCATCACTAACTAATAACTAATAACTAAGACAATGTTGTTGTAGACAGGTCCAAGAAAAGCCAGATTTTTAGACTTTTCTAAATTAGAATTAAAATTTTTGATACTTGAAAAAATAAACAATTCTAACTTCATCCACACTTTGAAGGGACATAACGCCAAGTAACGCTGATATTGTCATCAGAAAATAGTTGCTGTCAATGTAGTTTCCTTTTGTAATTATATTTCAAATAACATTTGTCTTAACTACATTACATATCCAAAAATAGTTACTCAAGCAACTGAATTTCAAAATTTTATCCAGTTGCTTGAGTAACTATTTTTGTAGTATGTGTATCTTACTACCTGGATGTCTAACCTTCATCAACGTACATTACATATCAGCATACAAGTTTTAATTGCAGATCGTTACAACAAGTGATCATGAAATGTTGGTAGCAGGGGTACGTGGTACATTAGTGGACACAAAAGCAGTGTAGAATAAGGAAAACCAGTGTGTTTATGTTTAAGTTGTTTTTATTTTTTGAGGCACGGGAAGGAAGTAGAATCAGTATCTCAAATCTAGTAAATGTAAAAGAAAAGTCTCTGCAATTTATAATATTTTCAACGATTCGTGCAAGTTGAAATATATTGAAAAGTCACATGCTGTATTGTTATATATTGTCTGCCCGTCCTTTCATGTTACATGTGCTTGCAATTAGCCTACGGGTAAGAACTTGCAATAAACTTATTATCATTGATATATATAAATTCAAGTTAGGCCATATTAATTTGATTACAACATTATGAATGACATGCTCTAAGAACCCCAAAACTAATGCGAGTGTGCAAAAATAAAAGGAAGATTGACCTAATGACTAAAGACACAGAGTCTCGTGCACCAAACAATAGATTGTTAATTTTTGTCCTTTCACATCTTCTTTTACTTTTTGAAATGACTGACATTCTACGAAATAACTATCCCTTTTTCCATATTTTCTAAAATAATTTATAGACATTTGTTCATTTTGCAGATGCTTTGTACGATGTACAGTATCAACAAAAACTTTTTGAGGAAAACGGTATAAAACTTGATGTGTGCGCGCGGATGTCAACAATATGATGAAATCAACATGGCCTTATGAATCCTCCCAAAAAAATCTGCTTACGGACACAAGTATGATTTGGTTTTTTTCATTACACATAACTATAGACAACACTGCTTTGTGGTCGATAGGGCGTAAAACAGGTCAAAGCATGTTTAATGTACAGCACTTACATGAAATAAAAGAGTTGTTAGAACTCACATCGCCTATTTTGGTCGACTTGTTACTTATCGTTTAAGAGTTGCTCTGGACCCAAGGCTGTCTCGATGGCCCATCCCTCCGTCCCGTACCAAGGATTTGACTTGGAGTCGACTCAAAAATGCAAACTTTTAAAGCTGTAGAAAGCCCTGCCTTTACCTGACATACGAAGGTGAACCTGTTACTGTTGTCCAGATTCCCCCATCGCGTTTTAAACAGCTTCTGCAAAGGGACAAAACAGCAAACGGTGTGCCATGCCTTCATTTTAAGCCTGATTGGCATTATAATTAGATGTATAACTAATAAGGGTAGGTTAAACCCAATACTCTGAAGCATCTACCTTTCAGTGCATTCAACAGAAATATTGTGTAATAATCCATGTGTGGAAACTTACGTCAGAGCTTACTATACTGGAGGTCAAAAAATTGAGAATACAACCAAAATATCTCCTCACACCAGGTCTTTCATTTTGCAACTGAGACAACATTCTTCATGACTTAACCTTTGCACATCTTATTTCAGGCGTTGTGTACAGCTATATTGTGAGAATGCCCCTACTTTACTTAGTGGTAGCTCTGGTTTTCATTTTGATTTTTGTTTTGATTTTATTGGGATTGCGACGATTAGTTATTTTGTACACCATGTATAGTCTAGGCATTGTTCTTCAGTCTTCAAGTGACATCCACTGAAGGTCTGTTTTCATTTTCACACTAGCACCCTTGTCGTAGTTGTCCGTGCAGACTCTGGCAGTTTATCTGTACTGCGCCCTGTCTAGTTTATCCTTGTAGATGTTTTTCTTAGCATATGGGTCCCATACTCACTAGACGGTACAAAAAAGAGCGCAGTACCTGTCAGTCATTCGGGATCTTAACAACTCGTGAGAAACGGTCGGTAGCAATCAAATCAAAACCGTCTGCAAGAGATGAAAGCAAAACGTTTTCTTCATATAAAGTCTTCATTTTTGAAAATGCACCATCGCCATAGAAATCAGCTTTTCAATATTTTCTGTTTAACGAGTCTCTTAAGAATCTTTTGCCTCAGATGACATCCTTTTCTGGTTATATAACAAAAGTAGTATATAAAATGATGTCAAGTCGGCCCTGTATTGTTATCAGAAGAATATTGCATAGTACATTGAAATACATGTAGTACTGATAAAATTTCCCAAGGACAAGGAATCAGAGAGTCAATGAATATTCATTACCAATGGACAGCTGACGAGTGGCTTTTGTTGTTTGCTTAACTAGATGGCCAAATAATGGCGACTATATTATGCGTGTATATTATTTTCTAGTGGTTTAATTGCCTAATTACCTGATTTGTATAGGTGTGCTTTATATTTGTTATGGTGGCACCCTGTGTTGGATTGCCACTGCGTTACCTTGTTTGCAATGTTGTTAAGTGAATCAAATAGATAGATAATGACTGACTGTAAAGAGGGGACTGTACATGTATCGTGAAAGGAAAATTAGATAGAACCGCTTGAAAAGAAGTTACTGTAATACTTTAACGAGCATGGGTATAAATCCACAACGAGAAAGCACGTTTCTGATACGTCCTGAAGGCAAAGATAGAAGGCTGAAACATGCAATCAGTCACATGCATATTCAAATCCACGCGATTTAAAAAAAAGTAATGTCCAGATTTGTCTGGGACGTGTTTACTAAATGTCACAGTATCGGTGTGGATTGTGAAGTTCCTTGTGCTTTTAAATAGTATGGTAAGGCTCTGTATGGAACTGTTTCTCCGTGACACCAAATCAAAAGAAAGATCCGCGTTTTACTGTTATCAATATTCCCCGGATACAAAGTGTTTTAAAAGGCTTTATTCCAAGCCTGCATGGCATTACTATTACATCTATAACTAATAAGGATAGGTTCAGCCCAATGCTCTTTTTGCTTTCAGAGAATTCAACAGAAATATATAATTGTGTATTGATTCATTGATGGGAACTTTCTTCAAAGCTTACTGGAGGTCAAAAATTGAAAATACAAGCAAAATGCCTCCTCACACCATATTTTTCCTTTCCACATTCAACAACTAAGCCAACTTTCTTCACATCTTTCTTTGCACATCTAAATTCAGGCGGTCTGTGCTGCTATTTAGCGAGGATGCCCGGCCTACGTTACTTGGAGGCAACGAGTTCCATTCTACCATCAGTTCTTAGAAGATACGAGTTTTTGAACCCATTAGTTTTAGGCTGGTAACTCGATTTGATTTCGATATTTGATTTGATATTGATATTATTGGGATTGCGAAGATTTATCGATTATTCATTTTGTACACCATGCATAATCTAAACATTGTTCGTCAGTCTTCAAGTGACGGCCACTGCAGGTCTGTTTTTATTTTGGTCACACTATCACTCTTGTCGTAGTTCTTCGTGCAGAATCTGGCAGCTTGGTTATGCACATGCACCCTTCCCATTTCTTCCTTGTATTTCTTTGTATATTCATGGGACCCATACTGTTGCATCATGAAGACAGACAAGGGGGTACAAAAAGAGCGCAGCACCTCTCAGTCATTTGAGGTGTAAACAACTCGTGACAAACAAGTCGGTAGCAATCAAATCAAAACCGTCTGCTAGAGATGAAAGCGGAACGTTAGCTTCATATAAATTCTTCATTTTTAAAAAGGCACCATCGCCATAAAACAATTTGCTTCTCAATATTTTCTGTTGAACAAACCTATCAAGAATCATTTTCCTCAAATTACTTCCGTTATAGAATAACAATAGTGCATGAAATGATGTACAGTCACCCCTTTTTTAATTTCTTGTTATCCGAAGAATATAGCATCTTACATTAAAATGCGTATAAATCTTAGAATATTTCCCTAGGACAAGAATCAGAAAGTCAATAAATATTGATTACCACTCACGTGTAACTTTTGTTGCTTCTTTAAATCGATGCCAAATAACGGCTGTAATATAGTGCATATTATTTTCTAGGTATTTAATTGCCTAAAGATCATCCGGTATTGTCAGACAGATACAGGTCAGTGTAGTAACACACACGTTACTAATAAGATAAAGATGAGGGTTCCGCCATGAATAATTTCATCAGGTGGGTAAATGACTGAGACACATGGTTATTTATTCACAACCATGGAGTAACATTACGGCCTACGTTTCGATTTGAATTACTGCCCCTATTGTGCATCAATTAAATTCAAATCATTTACTTCTACAAAGTTGGTTTTCTTCTACAAAGTTAGTTTTCTTCTTTGCTGACTACTTTTGTGTCCACTATTGGCTTCTTCTTAGTGAAATGTACAGGTTTGAAAAAGAGATGAGCTCATTTTTCAGGCACACCTACCTTAGTTTAATTTTGAGGAAAATGTCTCAATTAATGATTGCCAAAAATGACGGCTGTTGCGACTACTTTTTTCTTCAACAAAATTCATAGTTTTTGGCTACATCGTTTAAGTATAAGAGGACTTACGTATACACATCTGGAAACTGTGAAGCTTTATAATACCAGGTCAAGTAGAGAACGTATTTGTGTTGTCCATCAATGATACAATAAGTGAAAATGATAATAAAACTATAATATAAACATGCAAGGGTGGCCGAAAGCTTGTAAGCTTATATGTTGTCCACCCAAGAAACTAAGATTACGGCATACATAATGGAATCAAATATTATATAAAATGAAAATATAAATTCAAAGAATGAAATTAAACATAAGTGAAACTAAACATAGACATGCAAATTAACACACAAGTTTTTAACAACTAATAAATGTAAAATTAAAGAACACCAAAATTCCTAACAACAAGGTCACAATGCAAGCAAGGGAAATTTAGGTAACCAATATACGTACGTTAACGTAGCGTCAAACAGTGGTAACGTATGTCATTACTGTGAAATTTTGCATTACTCACGGTGGACTACAAATAATGGCAAACAATCCATTCCTTCAGAAAACCAGAAAAATTAAAAAAAACTTCAAAACGATAAGTTCTTGTCTTATAGTTTATATGTGGCTAATCTAAATGTCTCGACCGTCTTAGCTTCGTTACTCAAACGGTAACACGTTGCTAACTTTGGCTCTGGTTTCTTCCAAGCCATCGACCAATACTAATATTGTGGTGCATCTCTCGTAAAACGTACTAGTAATAGGTGTATAAAAATGAAGAAAAAAAGATGTCGCCTGTTATTGGCTTCATATCAAGTCGTAAAGACTGGCGACTTACTGTCGTAGTTTCAATGAGAACGAGACATATATTTAAGAGTCTCTGCTACCAACATTTTACTAATTGCAAGGAGCTTCAATGAAACATGTATGCTGGTATGATGACATATGGAAATACCATTGACAGCAACTGTTTTTAAAATGATCGTCTCAGTGTCACCTGGCTTTACGGCCCCTTAATTAGAGTCATGTACAAAAAAATGGGAACATGAAAGTAAGTATATACACATCTCTTGTACCAAGGTGCTATAATTGTTTTCTGAAAACACAACAACTACTCTTCAGCTGGTCCAACACTGTTTTCCTTTTCTGTTTCTTCGATCAAAAGGTGTTCTTCCTTTGGTAACTGGACACCAATAGAATCTTATATCATTATCGAGATTCGCAAACGTAGGAATTGGTGTTTGAGCATTTCTCGTCATTCCACTGTCCTTTCTTCCCTCTTGCCTTTGTAACCCAATATCCGCTGTACTGTTGAAAATGTCACACAAATGAAAGATTACGCTGATGAAGTTCATTTCTCTTTCATACAAATGATTCATTGTGCAAATATTATTATAACCATTTGAAGAAACATGCATAAGCAGGCAAACAGGTCAAACCAGAGCTAGATTCTATTTTTTTGTAAGATGGTAAGAGGACGCTTTGCATCCTCAAAACTTGCATTCGTTTCCTTTACTCAGAATTTACAGTAGCCTGGAGTCCAGCCTTGTTAGCTTCGGTCCGCTCTCAACGTCGCTACCTCTCCAACAAGTGTGTGCAGCTACATGTAACAAGCTTTGCTCACAAATAAGTTTTTATTTGCAAATGTAGGAAACAGGCATGAAGCGATTGCCCAATGTCAATATACTGTTCTCTAATGTTGCCAACGAAATTTATCAGTGCCCTGTACTGGATGACTATAATTGAGCAAATAGTAGCTGTACATTTAGCTTGATTTTTCAAACGAAAACAGTCCATCCTCTATGTAAAATATGCATTATGTTATAAACTTGTTTCATCTACTACGTCAATAATTAATATATTAAACTAACAAAACTACTTTTGTACCGATTTCATTCTACTGTGAATTGTAGCTTAGAATCTAGCGTCATTTGTCGTAAGCATCGTAGACATTCTGAAACCTTCCATCTATCTACACAGTGTTGTAACTCAATAATGGCCATTTATGAAAAAGAATTATACACTTGTCTATCAAATCAAGGAATTGAAGAGAACGGGGACATATATTACCTTGGAGTACACATTAGCACAGCCTGCAGTCCTTCCGATGAAGTTCTTGCCAGGTTCCCCGGGAGCCCAGTTGGTGTAGGAAAGTGGTGAACCATCCGTCCACTTCCATTGTCCATGTTGACGTTTCAGTCCAAACCAGACAGCGTGTCGTAGTAGCCCTTTAGGGGCTGGAATCAACAAAAAAATATGCATTGTAATTTATCAGTCCCTTGAAGTAAACATGAACAAAATATCAATCTATTTTAGGAGTCACTCTCTAAGTGACTGTAACAAAACAAGGAGCACTTAAGGATATGTGGTGATGAGTATTCTGTTTGGTGCATCTACGTGCGTATCCATACATTGTACTCAGTAACAGAAATTGCCAAGCCACATGTCTTCAGCTTGGTAGGATTTCCAAATTACGGTTATCATTTAAAATAAGACGGTTCGGTCGATTGGATGCCAACGAGCAATCAATGTGATTTCCAAGTCACACAGAGTATCGAGCGTGCACGTGTACGTGCATTCACTCTAAACAATATTGTGTGTTGAGCGTATACAGTACATACTTTTTCCTTAGATGATCATATTCCAGGTGAGCATTCTTTCTTTAGCTTCGAGAACCAATAGATTAGAAAAGTATCATAATTGCGGTCTTTGCTGTAAGAAACCTACCCTTTGAGATGAGACGTGCAATAAACTTGTTCTCGTCGGTACTTGTGACAGAGGCGAGATTTGCACCATGTTTTTTGCACTTTCCGTTTGCCTTGTACCAGTCGACTCGGTCTTTGAAGAACCTGTAGCAATGGTTTTCATATCCTTTCCACCAACCCTGGCATGGTCGGTCTGTAAAAACGGTACTATTTTAATCTAGCGTGGAGGATGGTCCAACAGTACTTGGTGGCAACGAGTTCCACTCAACGACAGTTCTTGGGAGGGCCATGAGTGTTCGTAGGTACTGTATTTGAATGTAGTATATATATACAGTAGGGTTAGGCACGTCGCAAGCAGGAAGTTAGGCCAAACGGTTCCAGAAACGTTCGAGTTCTCATTTCCTGTCTTCTATTTCTTGCTAATGTTATATGCATGCCTGTTAATCATGAGTTCTGGTGCGAACAGACAACAAAATGAACCATCGGAACTGAAGCTCGTGCTAACTATAGTCTCAATCTTTTTATCATCTAAATCGTATCTCCAAGCAGCATTTGAACTCAAATGCGTCTATGTTAACATTGATTAGTTGTTGACTTATCTGCCTCTATATATAGGTCACAAAAAGAAATTGAATATCAGAAAGAAATCAGATAGCAACATACTTGTAGCAGATAAATACTGGACATTTTAGTTTCACAACCAAACCATCTTTGTTCACAACGTCCATGTTGATATGGTACATCAGTTGTTACAATGGCTGTTTTTCCTATTACAGATCTGTAAAGGTGATATATAGCTCACCTGCCATTGGCAGAAATGTGACGGTTGTTGTTAGTAGGGTCTTCTCGTTGTAACTGGTATTCCTAAACTGTTCCGATGAGGAAGAAGGTGAAGTGGAATAGGCAGAGGCTGAGATGTTGTTCTTGTAGCCTGTCGTCCACCCTGATGGAGTGGTTGACTCGTTTAGGTTCGCCGCGATGGCCATGCCATTTGATGTCCTTGAGTCATGTGTCACCTAAAAATTGTACATAACTTTTAAAGCTGCCGCAAACAGAGAGGAAAATATCATGGTATGAATCAGGAACTGTTAACATGGGCTTCTAGATTTTTTTCAATCGGAGAATTCCGGTGCCATCATGAGAATTTCATAGACAAACACTAAATGTTGGTTTCAAGTATGTATGACAGCAGAGATAAAACAGCCTTTATCTAGCACGGAGAAGAACAGGTTAATAATCTAATGGAGCGCATCCCGCTGTCCGCCGGTACCTGCCCCGCCCCCCTCCCACTTTCTCCCCGTAGTGGATATCGGAGTAGCATGCCAGGAGCCTGACCGAGCTTGGCACGGCATCTGCCCGCCGGAGAGCGCTCGGCTGCGGCCGGTTTGAAGTGGGCGTTTGTCCTTGGGCGGCGTCCTTGGTGCTGAAATGGGGGTCCCTAATCCCTGCCGTTCCAATGTAATTACCAGCGCTCAGTACTCTTCAGTTTCCTGGGATTTTCGGACACACTCTAAAGTTGAATGCTTTATCTGACAACACTAAACAACTTTTGATTTTGTGTGGTACATGTAGTTTGCTTTGTTCTTCAGTTGTGAAATCATGTTAAGTACCCTGAAATACAAAATACTAATGCAACGTTTTTAGTTTAGTCCCTCTTATTATATATCCTTTGGGTGGAGAATCTGGGATTTGGCTTAAAAATCAGCTGTTGTATCTGTACTATTTTTCTTTCATGTTGTGCAAGTGTCTGTGTGGACATCAGTTGCACAACGTGAGTTTGTTGCTACTTTGTCTTGTCTACGCATTTTGTTTGGGTTCTGAATAGATAAATGACATGAAAAATACTTTGCCTACCTTCCCTCCATATACGAGACGAGGTACCAGGATTGCAGTGGTGACAGCTGACGCCATCATCAACAGTCCCAAACCAAGTGCAAGCCAGCAAACTTTACTGGATTTCAGCTTCTTCCACATTCCCATGGAACTGTCTAAGATTTAATAATTATTTAAAAAGCGGTTGATGTATCCATTGGCATTGCTCTCTTTCTCAGTTACAGTTCTCAGTTCATATGTTTGTAAGTCTCGTCATAAAAAGCAGTGCCCATCTATTGACCCAAAAATTCCAACCCAAGTCATAACATGTCCAGCTGGTGTCCTAGTATATAGGTCGAAATCATATGAAAAACACATTGTAAGGGAAACTTCAAGTTTTCCTCATTGATCATCTAGATTAGGCCTTGGTATGTACAAAATGCATCTCATAATATCAATCATCACCTAGGGTATCTACCTGCCATCAACAATGAAAATCCACCGAACCGTGCTTGAGTTATCCTCTTCAAATTTTCCAACAAAAATGCCCATTGCAGTTCCAAACAAGACGCTAGGAGGACCAAAGTTACACCACTTCCTCCCTGTCCCATGAGTCTACTATCGACCATAACACATTCAGAAAATTACATCTCTAACTTCGGAGTTCCACAGCAGTACCGTGGGAGTGACTATGAGTCCCATTATGGAATTTGACCTTCGTTTTTCCGACCCCTACCTACCAAATACCATGACGACCAAATTAATACCTCTTGAGTTATGCTAACAAACAGATAAACCGACATGCACATAAGATCCTCTGCAGTACCGTGGGGAGCCGCCACGATGCCCATTCTTGAACTTGACCCTCTTGTCCCTGATACTTACCCACCCACCAAAATCATAAACATCTATTAACATCATCTTGAGTTATGCTGTCTACACTCCATAGACAACCAGAAAATATAACCTTCTTGCGACGGCAAGTATACTGCAATATTATCTATCAATACAAATAAACTTTAATAACCTTGTCGTAAGGCACCAGGTGCATACATCATGTTGTCAACAAGGCCAAGGTTTGAAGCAGAGACCGTGACAAGGCCAGGAGTGTTGCAGTTTGCAGTTTGGGTGGCGGAGTCGTCTGTCCCTGCATCAACTGGTTGCTGCCGTTGGTTGTTGATGATGCCATCTCTGTCGACATAGCGGATGCCACTAGTGTCAGGGTCGTCCTGACTGTCAGGTGAAGCAACAGGTCCGCCTTCGGTTTTTCTCCCTTTAGCAGAAAGAGATGAAGGATTTGATACTTGTGGGATGGACCATAATCATTTTTGTTTATGGCGTGGTGGACTCCCAACCACTCCCCGACCACTACTGATTTACTCCCAACCACAAGCCAACTATCCCTTCAAACTAACAAACACACACACACACACACACACACTCACTCTCTCTATCTCTTTCTTTCTCTCTCTCTCTCTTTATCTATCTACCTTTCCAGCGCTAACAATTACATATCCTACTTAGTGGCAGTAATAACAGCTAGCCCTTTAGAAAGAGCTATTCATGCTAACTCAGTCAGGGACAGTTTCAAGGGCCAGCCACAAATTAACCCTCAAACACCCGAACGGAGTCATTTTTTTACCCCAGGCGTCGTGTGCCATTTGAACATTTTTGATCGGAGAAGAATTTGCCAGTAAACATCATCTTAACCTCTCAACAACTTTTGTGTCATCATGACGTAATGTAATGTCATTGTGACAAATTTTTATGCGATTCTGTCCGCCATCTCGGATTTTGACCAATGACGTCATCAAATTAACATAGATTATGAATATCAAATCAAGAAAGTTACATTGGATTACATAAGATGATAAAATAAATGTGGTGTACCAACAAAGGCAGCCTTGAAACGTCATTGTTTGAACCGAAATAAGCAGATTTTGTAAAATATTCCTGTCAAAAAACCGTTGCCATGGCAACACAAAAACCGATGAACTTATTTTATCAATTTGTAATCTTTGTTAAGGACGTTTTGTAAAAAGTAACCAAGTTTGGTGGCTCTAACGTAAGCCGTTCATGAGTTACGCAACATGAAATTTTGACCTGGGCCTCCAAATCCCCTCCCGGTCTAAATAGGACTTCAAATAGTTCAAAACGTGGTCCTTCTGATCTTTTTGCATAGATTATGATAATGAGTTGGAATTATTCACACCGAAACATGCCAAAACATTTCCCTTACATTGATGAAGCAATGTACGGATAATGAGTAGCGAAAAAAATGAAAAGGGAGATTTTACTGAAGAAAACATTATGGGGTCAGTTTTGACCCCGTTCGGTCATTTTAGTCGCAAACAAAGTTCGGGTGTTTGAGGGTTAAAAAGAAATCTAATCATGACGATCATTTCACTATTAGTATTACATCATTTGGGTATGATGATACCAATAGTACAGAGTAACCTGAGTTGTACTGTTTCAAAGTACCTAGACAGATTTAAGTATATGCCTCTGTCAATTCTTGACAAAGAAATCCGCTTCCAGTACTAGTGAATTCTGAAGCAGCTGTCAGCGTATAGAGTGGTACACAGTGGTATAAAGAACCCCTAGCCTTATGTTTAATGACAAAATTCAATTTCTAAGTTGCTCACTTAGCTAGCTTTTCCTTATTACTGATTAATAAAATTATGTTCAACGTACTTTATATTCATATGAAAATATTCGTCTCCATCTGAGAAACCTGCCTCTCAAATCTGGCATTTCCTTCATTTTTGACAAAAATGCCCCTGCACTTCCAGCAAAGCTGTTAGGGGGCACGAACCTCTGTCACTATTTTGTCAACCTAAGATCTATCTACCACTCCAATTCAAAGACCGTATCATCTCCATATTCAGAAGAAGAAAAAATCCAGAAATTACCGAACGTTTCACTTAAGTACCATAACAAGCCGCCAGAGAGCCACAAGCCAATCATTTTGAGACCTCAGTAAGAACTTATCATATTCCAAATATCATCATAAACCGCCGAAGCACTCTACTATTTACAGACACCAAATCACACACCATACGAGGCAAAAAAATTACCTCCTGGTGAAGGTAATAAAAGAAAATTGAATGAAGAAGTCTACCTGGACCTAAGATATGAGTCAAGCAAGCGTGTGCAGGCTGGCACAACAAAAATACTAATGATTCAAGATGATGAAAAGGTTCAACCAACTCTAGTTTAAGTTGTAAATGGACATACCTCCAACTTCGTTGTTAACGTTAGGTGTCTCAGGCTCTTCATTTCTGTCGATAACCTCTTGTGTGTAGGACGTATCGTGACATGTATCTTGATTCAACTCTGGACACACCACGTGATCGCCCATGTCGAGATGGGGATGAGAGGTTTCACTGGGCACAGCGCACTGCAACCCACGGCCTAGCATGACATTAGCATCGCCATCCACGTCTTCGTACATTCTGTGCTCTTGTTCGGGCTCTTTTTCCGGCAACTGCTTTGTTTCGCTTACCTCCACTCCCTCGTGACGTCGAGGCGGTGGTAGATTAGGCACAGCGCGCTGCAACCCTGAGCTCGGTCCAGTGATACTTTCTCCGTGCGGATCGATGTCTTCGTACATTCTGTCCTCTTGGTCGGGCTCCTTTTCCGGCGACTGCTTTACGTCGCTTACCCCTATTCCCTCATGACTTCGATGCTTTGGTAGATTAGGCACAACGCCCTGCAACCCAGAGCTCGGTCCAGTGATACTTTCTCCGTGCGGATCCACGTCTTCGTACATTCTGTCCTCTTGGTCGGGCTCTTTTTCTGGCGACTCCTTTGTGTAGCTTACCTCCATTTCTTCATGGTATCGAGGTGGTGGTAGATTAGGCCCAGCGCTCTGCAACTCAGACTTCGGTTCAGTGATATTTTTATCACTCGGATCCACGGTTTTCGTTAAGCCTTTCCGAAAACTGCTTCGTGTCGCTTTCCTCCCTCTGCGTTTTAGACCAAACAGATCTACCAAATATCTTACAGAGTCTGGAATGTGTGTCTCAGACTCTGGCCACTCTTCTTTTAAGTTCAATACGACTCGTTCCTTCTTATAGAGAAAAGCAAAAACTGACCATCATTTCGCACCCATGCTGCAGTAAACAACATCATTTATTATAAAACAAGACACCAGACTAATTTTGAAGCACGTAGGCGTATGAATGACCGTACAAACGTTAGCCGTCCAATACTAAGTACTCAGGCATACAAAACAAAAGTCCGCAGACCACAAGCCTCCGAGAAGTAATTATGGTGTTTGCGGTGTGGGCTTAGCCACTTATGGGTTTTTTTTTCACTGAGATGGGCCGTCATTGTTTTCCACGTTACCCTATCGATATCAGGAACAACAATTTTATTAAAACCTGTTTTTATTTATGTCCAGGTTGTGTTTTTTTTTACCACTAGGCAGTATTAAACAAAGTCAGTAACCCGGAGCCTGCAGATATATGACGCAATAGTTCACCATAAGACTACAAGTCCTTTAAACGTGGATCGACCACGTAGCCTTCCTTACGAATAGCTAACGGGTCTCACGGCTACCGACTCCCGCGTTGAGTTTAGTTCGGGTTAAAATGATTCGGGGTCCCGGTCGGGCCCAAAAAAGCCATGCAGTCGCAGGGTGTCCTACGGGGCCACGTTGGGGTCAGGCACGAAAGTGCAAAAACAAACAGCCCGTCAACTACCCGGCGGGGCCCCTTTTACTATTCTCCAAGCAGAGGTTTCGGTCGAGTGGGGTACGAGTGTCCGGGATTTTTAACGTTTCTCTTCCGTTAAAAATCCCGGACACTCCTGCCCCACCGAAACCTCTGCTTGGAGAATACCTTTTACAAATTTGAACCGTAGCATTACACGAATTCCAGGGGGGGGGTGACATTCAGAAATACTTTAAATTTTCTGCAGCGTAAATCTTCAAATGTAATACGTGGAACATATTTTCAACTGTCTACTATAAATCTCGAAAACAATTCACTAAAAATGACCATACTCTTATCTCTTACCAGACTAAGTACATGTATGTGGGAGCAAGTACTATGTAAATTTACATGTGGATATTCTAAAACGTTTCGTGGGTTACGAAAAGTTAACGCATTCCACATGTTTATCAGTATCTACATGCATATAGCCGGTATAAACATTCATTCTACGGCAGAACACACCTGTTTTTCAGGACGCGGGGCGGTAGCAGCTGGTTATATTATACTGAACGACCTATATAGTCACATCTAACCTTTGCACATCTAACTGTTGTGTAAAGCTATCTAGTGAGCATGCCTTTACTTAACTTGGTGGCAACGAGTTCCACTCTACGATAGTTCTAGGAAAATAAGAATTTTTGGACACAAGTCTTAGGCTTGTAACTCTGGTTTGATTTTGATTTGATTTTATTGGGATTGCGACGATTACATATGTTGTACACCATGCATACTTCAGATATTTTTGTGACGTCCACTACAGTTCTGGTTCTATTTTGGTCACACTAGCACCCTTGTCGTAGTTGTTTGAATTGTGCAGAATCTGGCAGCTTATTTCCGTGTATTTCTTTGTATATGGGTCCCATACTGTTGCAGCACGAGAACAGACCAGACGGTACAACAAAGAGCGCAGCACTTGTCAGTCATTTGGGGTGTAACTAACTCGTGACAAACAAGTCGGTGGCAATCAAATTAAAACCGTCTACTAGAAATAAAAGCAAAACGTTAGTTTCATGGACATTCTTCATTTTTAAAAAGGCACCATCGCCATGAAATAATTTGATTGTCAATGTTTTCTGTTTAAGCAGTTAACTAAAAATCCTTTACCTCAAATGACATCCTTTTCAGGTTATATAATAGAAATAGTGTATGAAATGATGCACAGTCGCCCCTTCATTATTATCCTAAGAATATAGCATCGTACATTATGCGTATGATACTTAGAAAGTTCTCAAGAACAAGAATCAGAAAGTCAATGAAAATTCATTACCAATGGAAAACTCACGAGTGGCTTTTATTGCTTCTATATATCAATGGCCAAAAAACGATTATGATATACGTGCATATAAGTTTTTAGGTATATATTCGCCTAAAGATTATATGATTTGTATACTTGTGCTTTACATTTGCCTAGACATTGTTCTTTAGTCTTCAAGTGACATCCACTGAATGTCGTTTATCATTTTGGTTGCACAAGCAGGATTATCGTAGTTGTTCGTGCAGAATCTGGCAGCTTGGTTCTGCACCCTCTCCAGTTTATCCTTATATTTCTTTGTATATGGGTCCCATACTGTTGCAGCATGGAGACAGACGAGACGGTACAAAAAAGAACGCAGCGCCTGTCAGTCATTTGGGGTGTAAACAACTCGTGACAAATGCAATCAAATCAAAACCGTCTGCTAGAGATGAAAGCAGAACGTTAGCTTCATAGAAATTCTTCATTTTCAAAAAGGCACCATTAAACAATTTACTTTTCAATATTTTCGGTTTAACAAATCTATTAAGAATGCTTTTCCTCAAATGACATCCGTTATATAACAAAATAGTGCATGGAATGATGTAGAGTCGGCCTTGTATTGTTATCTGAAGAATATAGCATCGTACATTGAAATGCGTGTAATACATATAATATTTCTCAAGGACAAGAATCAGAAAGTCAATTATTATTCATTACCAATGGACAGCTCACGATCTACGAGTGACTTTTGTCGCTTCTTTGAATTGATGGCCAACTGACGACTATATTAAACGTTCATATTAGTTTCTAGATGTTTACTTGCCAAACGATCATCTTATTTGTATAGTTGAGCTTTATATTTGTCATGGTAGCACCCGAGATCAGCCTGGCTGTCTTGTATTGCCACTACATTACCTCGTTCGCAATGATGTTAAGTGAATCAAATAAATAAAGCATTGACGGTAAAGAGTGAGAGGACTGTTTCATGATAGGAAAATTGGACATGACCATCTCAAAAGAAGTTACTGCGATACTTCTGTGCCTCTCAGTATGGGTATCAATCAACGAATTACATCAAACGCATGAGACAGCTTATCCCTGGCTACGTTCTGATAGCATAGATGAAAGGCTGAAACATGCAATAAACCACATGCATATTCAAAACGATCCTAAGACCCTTTTATTCAGAATAAAATCCACACGATGTTTAAAGAATAATGTCCAGATTTGTCTGGCACGTGTTAACTAAATGTCACAGTATCGGGTATGAAGCTGTTCTTTGGCTTTCAAATAGTATGATAAGGCCTTGTATGGAATTGTTTCTCCGTAACACCAAATCTAAATAAAAATCCACGTTTTTTTGTTATCAATATTCCCCGGATACAAAATGTTTTTTTAGACAATGTCCTGATTTTTTTACTAAATGTCACAGTATCGGTGTGGATGTGAAGTTGTTAGTTGTTCCTGTGGTTTTAAGTAGTATGGTAAGGCCACCATGAAAGATCCTTGTTTTCCTGTTATCATTATTCTCCGACACAAAGTGCTTAAACAGCTTCTGCAAAGGGACAAAACACCAAACAGTGTGTGTCATGCTTTTATTATAAGCCTCATCGGCATTACTGTCACATCTATAAGTAATAAGGGTAGGTTGAACCCAATACTCTGAAGCACTTTCCTTTCTGGATATTCAAGAGAAATATTGTGTAATAGTTCATTAATGGAAACTTACTGGAGGACTGTATCTTGAAAGAAAAATTACCACCTCGAAAGATGTTACCGCTAAACTTTAAGAAGGCCTCTCAGTATGGGTATGAATCAACATGTTACATCAAACTTATGAGTATTGAAAGCACATGTCTGGCTACGTTCTGTTGAAAGATGAAAGGTTGATACATGCAATCAGCTACATGCATATTGAAAACCACCCTTTTATTCAGAATTTAATCTACACGATTTTTTTTCATAGCGTTCGGATTTGTCTGGCACGTGTTTGCTAAACGTCACAGAATCGGTGTGGGTGTGAATATGTTTATTTTGCTTTGAAATGATCTAGTAAGGCCTTATATGGAATTATCTTTCTCTGTAATACTAAATCATTATTCATAACAGCGATTAGTTTGCATTTTTCGCGTAGTCATTTTGGAATATTCTGTTAGAGTAAAATGGAGGCAAACTGAAGTATCACTCAGTTCTGCTTGTTTTACTTCAATTTCCTTCCAGAGGAACAAGTAGAAACAGGGATGGCGGCCAGTGACACAAAGCTGTCGCTGGAAGAAAACACAAACGTGGAGGGTGGGGCCGCCAAGTCGTTGAGCTCATCACAGCGGCAATATGATGTGCCCGATGAATGCACCTTAGCTCCCAAACGGGGTGACAACACCCGTGACGAGAAGGAAGACGGCACCTTTATCCATGAAAAGGGCATTGGAATAGATCCTAAAGTCAGGGCTGCGAAACGGCCACAGCATTCCTACGAGGACACATCCATCGACAAAGAGACTAGTGCTGGTCCCTATGACACTGCTCCTAGTACCGACACCTACCCGCAGCCAGGCGCGGATGAACCTCGATATCTTCACTTGGGAGACCACGTAGTGGTGTATTCGGGACACGGACTTGAGTCAGAAGATGCTTATGGGTACAAAGAGCCTCAGAACGTAAACACGGGACACGAGAAAAAGTATCCCTCCCATAACTACGAGGATCCCGAAGATATTCACGGATACGAAAAGCCTGAAAACGTGAGCACGGGACACATGTACAACGAAGATCTTCTCTCCCATGACTATGAGAAACCAGAAGATGCTCACGGATACGAAAATCTTGAAAACATGAGCACGGGGTATGAGAAAGGGTCTTCATCCCATGACTACGAGAAGCCCGAAGAGGTTTATGGATACGAAAAGACTAAAAACGTGATCACGGGACACGAAAAAAATGCTCCCTCCCATAACTACGAGAAGCCAGAAAATGTTCACGAATACGAAAATCCTGAAAACGTGAGCAAGGGGCATGGTGGAGGATCTTCATTCCATGACCACGACAAGCCAAAGGATGTTCACGTATACAAAGAGCCTGACGAAGGAAATACGGAGCACAAGAACGGATCTTCATCCCACAACTACGACAAACCAGAGGATGTTCACGTATACAAAGAGCCTGACGAAGGAAATACGGGGCACAAGAACGGATCTTCGTCTCATGACTATGACAAACCAGAGGATGTTCACGTATACAAAGAGCCTGACGAAGGAAATACGGGGCACAAGAACGGATCTTCATCCCACAACTACGACAAACCAGAGGATGTTCACGTATACAAAGAGCCTGACGAAGGAAATACGGGGCACAAGGAAGGGTCTTCGTCTCATGACTACGACAAACCAGAGGATGTGCGCGAAGACAATGACCCTGAGGATGGAAGCTTTGCCTACAAGGCCAAAGGTGAGTCCATAGATATATCGTTGAATACAACATACAACATTCAATCCTCATTCGTATATGTCGGTCATGCCAGTGCTACATTTTTTTAAACATTGCCAAGATCGAGTTTTTTGTCTGCTATTCTAGATAGTTTACACTCATAAGGTCGTCAGATCCGGGAATGCACACCCTGAAGAAAGATCATGTGCGTTTCATGCATTTATGAATTCATATATGTTATGCTAATAACATAGACGTATTTGCATACCTATAATAAGCAAGATGTACAAACTTATTGGTAAATTATATAGATTTTATGTGACATATATAAGTTATGTAGAAGTAAGCATATCGTGCAACTTAGGTGCTTTAAATAGTGACTTATAATGTTGTTTGTCGAAGGTATGGGTCGTTGGACTTTACTTATCTCCATCAGAAATGGAGATAGTTTTGAGGTGTGTTTGTGGGTCTTTTGTGCTTGTTGGTTGGTTTGTGAACAGGACAATTCTAGAGGCACAGGATGGATTGTGATGAAATGTAGTAGATTGGTAGGGGTCGGGAAAACGAAGGATGTGCTATGGTCGTAATTTTTGAGTAGTGGATAGCTCTTGGATTAGGAAGGAAGTGGGAATTTTTGTCGACAAATTTGGAGGTGGATAACTCAAGCAATGTTTGGTGGATTTTCAATGTTTTTGGCAGGTGATGATTAACATAAGGAGATGCATTTTGTGCAAATCAGGGCTTTATTTACATAAGTAATGAGGAAAAGTTGTAATTCCCTTTCAATGTGTGCGACATATCGACCAATATACGAGAACACCTTACGGACATTGTCAGAAGGGCTGGCTTTGTTTAGGTCAACAGCTGGGCAGTGCTTGTCACGATGGAGCTTCAAAACATATATGAACTGAGAACTGTGACTGACAGACACCAAGAGATATATCAATTATAATACTTCCATACTTCGACCTGACTAACTTGTGCTATTTGGGTAAAATCATCAACTCATACAATATATGCAACCCTGTTTGCATAATCCATGAGGAACCTTCATGATACATCATTAATATTCGTAAAAGTTATCATCATTTGGCGAAGGTATGGGGTCGTGGAACTCTAATCTGCTATATTTTGGGCTCTTGTGCCTTGATATGATAGTCATATGACCCGAATTTGGCATAGGGGTACCTCATGCATGGGTAGGTGGGTCTTTTACCCATTCTTTGGCTGTATCTCTTTAAATGTTTTTTTAAGATTAAAACTTGAGACATTGCTTATTGCACTTTCCCTTTTTATATTTTATCTCAGCCCGTGGTATGGAAATGTGGAATAATGTGAAGTCTAGCAGAGTTTGCTGGCTTGCACTTGGTTGTGGACTCCTGGCGACAGCGTCAATAGTGCTGGCAATACTGGCTCCTCGTCTCGTGCCTGTGAGAAAGGTAAGGTTAATTTTCATCTACAGAGGCCATAAGTAACAGGTACTTAATTGCATAACTCTCCATGTATATGGTCACACTGCCATTTAGTTTGTAGGTTTAGCCATACTGATTTGATTGTATGGATGGCATGGATAGCCCCAATACTGGTGCGAGCGTGCGAATAGAAAATTTGGACCAAAAAAGGGGTCAGGAACACACAGAGCATGGAATACTTAATAATGAATTCTTTATTCTAATTTGTTCTTTATATTGTATTCTTTGACTTTGGAAGACCTTGTTTGGATCTCGAAGCACATTTTCAGGTTATACATGGCCAAAAAATGGAAAATCGGATCTCGAAATGCATTTTCAGCTTACTTGTTACACATGAGCAAAAAGTACTTGCACCAAAACAATTTTGCGTGCTCTTAGAGTATTGTTGCAAATGTTTTTTAACGTACGCGCGTGGGTGTCAACCATGTAATAACGTCAGTGTTGCCTTATTCACTTTTTTAGGAGGCACACGAGTCAAATAATGACGACACCGTGCTGATCACAGCAAATCCCACGACGCCAGGCAGCCCATGGTGGACCACGGTGTACATGGGAAACAGCTCGGCTGCCATCAATTCGACTCTGCCGTCTCCGTCATCTGCAAACACCGGTCTTGCCACAGAGGCTGCCATCAAGTCGACTCCATCTTTTCCGCCATCTGCAAACACCGGTCTTGACGCAGAGACCTTACCGACAACCCTGCCGTCTCTGCCAACCACTGGTAAGTAATGTTAACAAGAGCGATACAAGATTGTTTGCTCATAATTCATAGGCATCAATAAAAACAGTGACGTGTTGAATGTTATGAATACTCAGTATATATATATATGTGTGTGCATGGAGGATTAGTAATTTTCATGCCAGCATTCTGGATCGTAAGAAGTTTCTATTGTGGAAATTTCTTTTTTTTCTTTTCACATCAACCTATGACCGTATACCACTACGTAGTCTGGATCTTACATGTCAACAATTATTCGAAATAATGTTGACAATAAACTTTGGTGGTTTTCATTGTAATAGTGTTGCCTACTGCCAAGGAGGTTACAGCCTATAAGCACCTTACTACTACTAGCTGCGCGGCATGTGCAGTGGACGGCGATGGCGGGTCTTGCGCAAATGAGGTCTTTCGGAGTACAGGTCAGAATCCGTGTCCAAATAATGTAGAATATATGCGTCTTCTATATAATTTACACTAACTTCAATTGCAAGCTATGTTCTGTGCGTTTGTTTCGGGTGCGTGTCTGTAAGTGTGTCTGTATGCATGTGTGGTCTGTGTGTGAACACCAGAACTCGAGAATGTCTAGATTGATTGTCTTGTGAGATAGTCCAGTGAGATACCTACTTGATTAGAGCCAGATTCTTCCGATTGCAAGAACCACGTCCTCCCTACAGCCTGCCCCCCTCACATTACCACGTTATCTTACAATGCTGCCATTCTTTACAGCCCGACCATGTCGAAGAGGATGGAGTGAATATAACACCCACTGCTATAAATTCTTCAGAGACCAACTCAACTGGTCCGATGCGAACAAAAAGTGCAAAGAACTCGGTGCAAATCTCGCTTCTGTCACAAGCGCTGAGGAGAACAACTTCATTGCAGGTCTCATCATCAACGGTGGGTGATGTGTTTCATACACCAAGACCACTTCCGCTATATGAAAAAAAATTATGAAATTGAATTTTCCCGAGCAAACATCTATATCTTAAGATCTTGATTGCGACGGAATGCACGGTCGATGCTTTGTACGACACGGAAATTAATAACATTGCCATTAGCATCCAAATGAACAACTACCCTAGGGCTAAGTGTAACATTACTGTCCGAGGGTGTGCAGTGTGTAAATCTTTCACAACACTACAGATTGACAAATTACAATGTTATGTATACTTCCAGCCCCTAAAAGAGTTACACGTCATCTTGTCTGGTTTGGACTGAGACTTGTAGATAAACAATGGAAGTGGACGGATGGTTCACCACTTTCCTACACCAACTGGGCTCCAGGTGAACCTGGCAAGAACTGGAGCTGGTGGCCAGGGAAATCTGAGGATTGTAGTAATGTGTACTCCCAGGTAATCAACACCTTTTCCCCATTTCTTCCATTCATTTTAACCTTTGGCCATGTTGATTTGATTATATGTCTGACATCTGCTCGGGCATCAAAGTTCGTCCGTTTCAGACAAAAAAAATTTTCGGTCATACTGTAAATCGTACAAAGCAGCTACAAAATTAGAAAATACAAGCTGTGAATTGAAAATATCTTTTTTTCCGAAAACAGATGCTAATATAGAAGAATGCTTAAGTCAATTCCAATGTCAAAGAAGAAGATATGAAAGGACGAAAATGAAGAATCTATTAATCGGTATACCATACTCTGTGTGTTAGTTTTGTTCATCCTTCTTGACCACATAGATTTCATGATGAAGACATTTTTTTGCCAAACTTTTTATTGTTTTCGCACGCTCGCATTAGTTTTTGGGTTCCGGCGGGTGTTATGCATATAATCAAATCAATATGACCTGATGAATAGAATAGACTCATGTTAGCATTCTGTTTCATCAAATGCCATTTCTGTTTCATCAAAAGCCATTATTGAGTTTCAACACTATAGAGAAATGGGAAATGTCAAAAGACAAAAGATTCTAAGCTATCATTTGATGTAGAAAACGTGGCCGTAAAAATTTTGATCAGCTTCTGATACATAAATCAATAACATCCATGGTTTAAGTTATGCACGATTTTCTAAAATATCTATTAAAATTTGTTTCATTTGTGTGACATTTTCAACAGGCGGGCACGTCCATTTTAGGCGCAAAGGGGGAGAAAGGACAGTGGAACGACCACAAATGCTCCAACGGATTTTCCTACGTTTGCAAGACTCCAAAATGACCTAAACGTCTACAACTGTTACCCAGACATTTAAATGGAAGAAACAGAAAAGGAAGATTTTGAGTGCTAGACAAAATGAAGCGTAGTACCTAACATTAGTGTGAGAGATGTATATCATTACTAACTGACTAACTAATCTATATTCGTGCTCCTATATGTTATGACTCATATGATCCCATGTAGCAAGCACTGATATTCTATCTATGCGCTCTCTAATTACCTTTGCCGAGAAGGTTAAGTTTTCGGGAGCGTGTGTGTGTGTGTCTGGCTGTGTGTGTGTGCATGTGCGTGTGTGTGTGTGTGTGTATGTGTGTGTGTCTGTGAACACGATAACTCGAGAAGGCCTGGATGGATTGTTGACGATGTAGTGGGTAGCTACAGGTCTTCACGAGATCATTTGCAATAATACCAGTCCTCACTAATCATGACAATGCTGTATGTCCAAGAATAGTCAGATTTACAGGAAACTATAATTTTTCATATGTGAAAGTAAATATACGACTCTAACTTCATCCTCACTTTTGAGGGGTCATTAAGCTAAGTAACGCTGATATTATGGTTGCCCAAAACAGTTGTTGTCAATGTTGTTTCCTTTGAAATTATGCTTAAAATAACATTTGTGATATGTACATCACATATCAACAAACGAATTTTAATTGCCGATGCTTGCAACACGTGAAATGTTGGTAGCTGGAGTACATGGTATTTTAGTAAATAAAGTAGTGTAAAATGAGGAAAGCAATTGTGTTTCTGTAGAAGTTGTTTTGAAGAAGAGGGATGTAGAACCAGTAATTCAAATCGAGAAAATGTAGAACTTAAGACTGCTTTGAATTTATAGCCTTAACGATTTGTGCCAGCTGATTGCCTGTTATGATATGTTGAGAAGAAAAGGGAACACACCAGATCGACAACCTAAAGGATGACAACAGCGTCGCATGTGAGTATCCTAGTAATCCCATGGGAAGTTACATAAAAAATATAGAGCTTGTAAGGAAAATAAGTCAAAGTAAGTTTACTGTACAGCACTGACGTTACATACTATAGAAAATAAAGAGATTGTAAGGAAAATAAGTCAAAGTAAGTTTACTGTACAGCACTGAAGTTACATAAAAATAAAGAGCTTGTAAGGAAAATTAGTCAAAGTATGTTTACTGTACAGCACTGAAGTTACATAAGAATAAAGAGCTTGTAAGGGAAAAGTAGCCAAGTAAGTTTACTGTACAGCACTGAAATTACATAAGAAATAAAGAGATTGTAAGGAAAGAAGTCAAAGTATGTTTACTGTACAGCACTGATGTTACATACTATAGAAAATAAAGAGATTGTAAGGAAAAAGTCAAAGTATGTTTACTGTACAGCACTGAAGTTACATAAAAATAAAGAGCTTGTAAGGAAAAGAAGTCAAAGTAAGTTTACTGTACAGCACTGAAGTTACATAAAAATAAAGAACTTGTAAGGAAAAAAGGGCAAAGTATATATACTGCACAGCACTGAAGTTACTAAAAAAAATAAAGAGCTTGTAAGGAAATGAAGTCAAAGTACTAGTAAGTTTACTGTACAGCACTTAAGTTACATAAGGATAAAGAGCTTGTAAGGAAAAGTAGTCAAAGTATGTATACTGTACAGCACTGAAGTTTCATAAAAAATAAAGAGCTTGTAAGGAAAAGAGGTCAAAGTGTCTATACCGCACAGCACTGAATTTTAATAAAAAAATTAAGAGCTTGTAAGGAAAATAAGCCAAAGAATGTTTACGTATACTGTACAGCACTGAAGTTACATAAAGATAAAGAGTTTGTAAGGAAAAGAGGTCAAAGTATGTATACTGTATATCACTGAAGTTACATAAAAAATAAAGAGCGTGTAAGGAAAAGAAGTCAAAGTAAGTTTAATGCACAGCACTGAAGTTACATAAAAAATAAAGAGCTTGTAAGGAAAAGTAGCCAAAGTATGTATACTGTACAGCACTGAAGTTACATAAGAATAAAGAGCTTGTTAGATCTCACCATGTCTGTATTTGGTTAACTGATTTCTTATCACTAAAATAAAAGCTTCCCCATGGCCCAAGATCTGATGAAAAAAGGTGGACCTGTCAGTCCAAAAACATGCATTGATCTCCCTAAAGAATGGACCAATGGTGCTCCCCCATCATATTATAACATCAGCACCATCATACTGATTTCAAAGATGAGGTTTACTACAGTAGTAACTGAATAGTTCTTCTTTTGTCTCTTTTGATTGCACTGTTAGGTAAGATGTAAAACCTAAGTCTCGGTCCTCCATTTGCGTTTGAAAAATACTAAATGCTAGAGTATCCACCCCAGGAAGGGGGCCAATTGTACCCGTCTGGACCATCTACTATACCTAATGATCTAGCCACCCACCTAGGGGTTTTACCACTATACTCTAAATTTCTGTGGAGATCCCTGAGATGTGGTCCTTGTTTATCTGTTATCGATATTCCCATGTCCTGATATAAACAGTTTTTGAATAGCTTCTGCAGAGGGACCGAACACAAAACTTTGTTATGCATCTATTCTAAACCTGGTTGGCATCATTATTACTTGTAAATGGTAGGTTAAACCCAATACTCTGAGGCATTTTTGCTTAAGAGAATAAAAGAGAAATATATATGGTGTAATAATTTATGGATTGGATACTTACTTCAAGGAGGTCTAAAAATTGAACACATAACCACAATATAGGTAAACATAACCTATCAAATGCTACAAAACCTCTCCTCACTTCAAACCTTTCTACATTCTGCTACAGAGACAACTTTATTCATAACTTTGCATTCGGTCTATCTAATATGTTATGAATAGTAAACTGTTGTAGATACGAACATAAAAATGCACCATCTACATACAACGTCTTCTGCATAAGAAGATAACCCCGCAGAAAAACACTTGAAAAAGCAATGAAATCAACTTCGTCTGCTATAGATGTAATGCTCGAGAGTAATTCCGTCGGTTTATATAATGCTTTGAGTCTGAGTACTATTATCATCTTCGCCGAGTACTATAGTACTCGGGGTAGATTATGTTTTCGGTTGAGCCAGCTGTTTGGTGGGTCTGTATGTATGTCAAGAGCATAACTCAAGAAACCTTTGATGAATCTTTATGATTTTTGGTAGGTGTGTAGTGGTTGTGCAAAGGAAGGTCAAGTTCAAAAATGGTTTACCATGCGTTTTTGAACAGTACTGCAGTGGACTTTTAATTTTCGCGCGTTTGTATGTAGGCAAAAAAAGTGACGGAAACGTTGATGGATCTTCATTGCAGGTGTGTAGATGTTGTAGAAACGGAGGTCAAGTTCAAAAATGGTTCTCCTGGCATTTTCCGTCGGTACTGCAGCGGGCTTTGTGTGGATGTGTATTTTCTTGTGGACAACATAACTCAAGAAGCTGTTGATGGATCTGTATGATATTTAGTGGATGGGTAGGGTTTACGGAAAGGAAGGTCAAGTTCGATAATCGGCCTTCTAGCGAGTACCTAAGGTACTGCAGCGGAGCTTCAAAATTTACTGGCATATTTTCTGAAAGTGCTATGGTCATGATATTTGTGTGGTAGATATTTCATGCCACAAGAAGTAAGTTCTGTAAGTTTGGGCCCCATAGCGGCTTGTTCAGAACTGCAGTGGGTATTTTTGTTTTGACATTCGGACACGTATTACTTGAGAAGGGGTGAAGAGATTGTCGTGAAGTTTTGTATGTAGAGAGCTCAGATGGTGCTTTGCACAATCGATGTCTAATTATAGAAAACAGGGGCTAATCTGCATAATTAGTAAGGATAATTGTAAATCCATTACGTTCCATAATGGGGCATGTGACAGGGTTCACGAAACAGGCCAGCAGAAGACCTTGCCTAGAAGCATAAATAAACAGATGGGGTACAGTACATAGATAAACAAATGGGGCAGTCTCACTACAATTCAAGCAGATGTGTGGGTCCGGTTGGTTTTTAAAGTCTTCAGTTTCTGCATTTTTGTCCGACACACGGGTTGAGACATAACGGAAAGGGAACGAAATAGAAAGCCTTACAAAACACCTAAAAACATGTGAATAACCAGCCGGACCCACTCCTCTGCTCAGAGAGTACACTGCACCAAAACTGCACCACCATTACCTAGCACCGTATGGAAAAGTAACATGTACTATGTCTTGCAAAATGTGTATGATATGGAATAAAGATTTATTCTATTCATATATATTGACTGTACCATTTAATTATAACTTTCAATTTTTTGATGACCAGTTATAACATATATCAGCACACTATACACATATACTAGTCCTGTACCACCAAATGATTTTTATCCCTATCTAGACTGGACTCATCCCCCCCCCCATCATAACTTTCAAACGGTATGGTGTATGATCAAGTTTGCAGGGGGTGATAAGCATGTAAATATTAATCACTCTCCACAATAAGCCTTGATTTTTTGGCGAAGATAATGTGTTCGTGGAACTCTAGTTATATATATAAGATGTTTGTAACATTTCGTCTCCTCTTCAAAATTTCACAACTTTACAGCGAGTGAATTTCGCGGGATATAGCATACAGAAATGTAACAGAACCTGATATGAAAACACATGCATATTCATCTAAAAGAAATCCCTTCACACACACTACATATCGATGCTGTGTGAAGTATACGCTCAGAATTGATTATGAAGTATTCAGTTGCTTTGCAAGCCTGAGTATTTAGGATTGGCCGGCTAAGCGTTTGTAAGGCGTCATTCATATGCCTACGTGCTTCAAAATTATATTAGTCTCATTTTGTTTTTCATGCTGCCATTGCTTATCAATAGTTAAATAATATCCAACAAAACATCAATCGTATGCTAACGATGTTGTTTACTGCAGCATCGTTGCAAAATGATGTTTAGTTTTAATTTGCTTTTCTCTACAAAAGAAGGAACGAGCCGTTGTTCTTAGTTTGTTTTTCTGTGGCACCTCGCAGTCACAGTCTACAATGCAGCTTCATTTCGTCCACTGTTAACTCATTTCAGTATCACAACTTTAGAGTGGCCAGAGACTGAGACAAACACTTCAGATTCTGTCAAATATGTAACAATTCTGTTTGTTCTAAAACGCAGAAATGGAGAAAAGCGACACGAATTCAAAGCATTTGCCTGGAAGACCGTACAAAGACGTGGATCCAAATGGTGAAAGTATCGCTGGACCGAACTCTGAGTTGCAGCGCGCTGTGCCAAATCCACCACCGCCTCGAAATTCTGAGGGAATGGAGGTAAGCGACACAAAGGAGTCGCCAGAAAAAGAAACAGAACAAGTGGACCGAAAATACACAGATGGGAATGTATCTTTGTACCGGGCTCTGAGTCGCAGCGCGCTGTGCTCAATGTACAGCCTCGACGCCGTGGATGAGAAAATAGAGGCAAGCGACGCGAAGCACTCGCCGGAAAAAGAGCCCGTACAAGCAGACAGAAAGTACGAAGACGGGGATGGCAGTACTGATGCCATGCTGTGCTCTGCAGCAGGGTTGCATTGCGCTGTGCCTAATCTACCACCGCCTCGGCATCTTGAGAGAATGAAGGTAAGCGACACAAATGAGTCGCCAGAAAAAGAGCCCGAAAAAGAGGACAGAAAGTACGAAGACGTGGATGGCAGTGCTAATGCGATGCTGGGCTCTGAGTTGCAGCGCGCTGTGCCTACTGGAACCTCTCCTCCCCATCTCGACATGGGCGATCATGTGGTGGTGTGTGCAGAGTATAATGAAACATGTCACGACACGTCCTACACACAAGAGGATACCGACAGAAATGAAGAGCCTGAGGCACCTAGCGCTGACAACAAAGCTGGAGGTATGTCTATCTTTGAAAAATAATGTTTATTTTTTGCTTTTCTCTACAAAAGAAGGAACGAGCCGTCGGTTGCAATAAAAACTTATTCTGCCTGTTGGATACGGTCTTCGCAACCATTAGATCTGCTTGGAGATTAGAGCCTCCTATCAGCTTTGCTGGAAGTGCAGGGGCGTTTTAGTCAAAAATGAAGGAAATGTCAGATTTGTGATGCAAGTTTCTCACTTGCAGACAAATATTTCTAAATATAAATGATGTTGAAGATGATTTCATTTGCATCATTAATGAGGAAAATCTATCTAAACAAGAGTTCCGCGACCTCATATCTCCATGAACTATTCTGTATATGCAAATTACTTACTCATTTACATAATATATGCTAGGTCATGAACACCTTTATCTAACTTACACATGTCACAATATTGACAGACCTATCATCTACCACTCAGGTCAATTGTGACGCTTTTGCATCAATTATGCAAATTATGAATTCATTTGCATAATTGTTATCTCTTGATGTTCCACTTAACATAAACTACATATGTTACATGTATTTGAGTCATATTATGGAAAACATTGCAAATATAGATTTTACTCATTGAATATGTAAATTAAAGTCCCAATTAGCATAATTTGCACTTCATTATGTACCTCTCAGTCTAAACTAACTTCATGCTAAATATCATGGAAGCCCGTCTTTCCTTTGTTCAGTTATTCCCCTTAGAAGATTTTCACAATAACGCAATTCCAGAGCAAGTTGCTATGGGGCCCAAACTTACACCACTTCTTTATCACATTCACAAGCTATCTCCCAGCACAAAATCAAGACCATAGCACGTCCAGGTAAAAATATACAAAAAACGAAGTTCTGCTGCAGTACTAAGGTCACATACCAGGGGGCCCAAAATCGACCTTGATGTTCGGCTTGACAACACCCGCCCACATACCAAATATCATCATAATCCATCAAGAGGTTCTTGAGTTATGCTGACTAGAGTAGTCAGGAAACACAAACAGACAGACAGACAAACAAACAAACAGACAAACAAACAAACAAACAGACAGACAGACAGACACACCCAAAACTATATCTCCATTTTTCATGGAGATAACTAGCAAAATTTGAGGTTTGTCGTTAACCGTAAGGTCAGGTATTTCCTATAACACTGTAGACCACTCTACACGCTGATAGCTGCATGAATGCTAAGTAAAATCCACTAACACAGCAATGTGGTTTAAAAAAATACCTCAGAATATCAGTATCACTAATCGGATTTCTTTTTCAAGAATGGACAAAGTCATATACCTGATGTTGCTAATCTTTCCAGGTACTTTGAAAAAACAAAATACAACTCTAGTTACGCAGTACTATTGTTATCACCATACCCAAATGATGTGAAACAAATATGTTCGCCATGATTGAATTGTTTAAAATTTGTGGCTGACCCTGAAAACAGTCCCTGGCTGGCTGACATTTGATAGCTAGCTAGCATGAATAGCTCTATCTAAATATCTTGGTCATGCCTTACTGTTATTACTCCCACCAAGGAGCTTATGTCATGGGTAGCGTTAGAGTGTGTCTCTCTGCCTGTCTGCCTGCCTGTCTGTCTGTCTGTCTGTCTGTCTGTCTGTCTGTCTGTGTTAAGAAGGTATGGTTGGCTGGTGGGTGGGAGTAAATCAGTAGTGGTCGGGAAGTGGTTGGGAGTCCACCACGCCATAAACACTCCTGACGTGCTCCCAACTAGCAAACATGATTAACGTCCATCCCCCAAGTGTACCTTTAGTATTAGATATTCCGCAAAATCTTTCTGTTAAAGGGAGGAAAACCAAAGGTGGACCTGTTGCTTCGGCTGACAGTCAGGACGACCCTGACACTAGTGGCATCCGCTGTGTCGACAGAGATGGCATCAGCAAGCAACGGCAGCAACCAGTTGATGCAGGGACAGGCGGCTCCGCCCCCAAAACTGCAGACTGCAGGCCTGGCCTTGTCATGGTCTCTGCCTCAAACCATGGCCTTATTAATAACGCGATGTACGTGCCTGGTCCCTTCCGACAAGGTTTGTTATCAACATTCTGTATCTGTGTTGATAGGAAATATTGCAGTATAAGTACCATCACCACAAGGTTATATTTTCGGCTTGGCGGAGTGTACACAGCATAACTTAAGATGTTGTTCGTTGATGATTTTTGGTAGGTGGGTAAGTATCAGGAAGACGAGGGTGAAATTAAAGAATGGGCTTCCTGGAAGCTTCCTACGGTACTGCAGAGGGTCTTTTGTGCATTTCTGCTTATCTATTAGCAGCTTAATTCATAGGCATTGTATTGGTCGTCATGATATTTAATCGATAAAACACCTTACTACATCTACATCATTCGTAAAGGTTAACATTATTTGGTAAAGGTATGTGGTCATGGAACTCTAGTTTCCGTGATTCATATGTAACAATGTTCATTTCTGAGGCAACCAAGTGGTTTAAAGAATGTTGTTTTAAAGCTACAACAATCACAAAAATCACATCATAGATTCTTTATTCTATCAAAGTGCCAATAACCAAATCTAGATAAAAGGCACCAACGGTATATGTATAGAATATCTTATGTTAATTCGTATTGCCTAATTAGCTTTAATGTCAAAGGTAAAGCAGTCATTCTCAATTCGGACGTGAAGCATGATGCCTTTTTGACGGCTTTGCTAGGGCTCATGTCTTCCATGGTACAGCGGCAGGACTACCGATTTTGATAGCTCGTGTTTTGGCCATGTGCTGTGGTAATTTTTAGATGGTAGATAGCTCTTGTGTTCGGGAAGACGTGGTTGGCTAAATACGCGAGCCGCGTTGAACTACTAGCTGACAAAAAAACGTCATGCTTCGTCATCAGTTCTATGTTCGATCGCTTTACCTTTTATCAAATCCTAGACAATTCCATGGGAATGTGGAAGAAGATGAAATCCGGTAAAGTTTGCTGGCTTGTACTTGGTTTGGGACTGTTGGTGATAGCGGCAGTTTCCACCGCTGCAATCCTGGTACCTCGTCTCGGATATGGAGGGAAGGTAGGCAAAGTATTTTTCATGTCATTTATCTATTCATTCATTTAGATGACATGAAACAAAATAAGCAGACAAGTAGCAACGACCTCAAGTTGCACAACCGGTATCCACGCTTGCACAGCATTATGAGAAAAGAAAAAAATAGAACAAAACAACTTCTTAACATTTCAATAACAACATATACAAAAAACAATTCCAGATTCTCTACCCGAAGGATAGGAGAGACACGAAGCACTAAAAACGTTGTATTAGCATTTTGTATTTTGAGGAACTAAACATGATTTAACTGTTCAAGAACAAAGTGAACTAAAAACACAAAATCAAAAGTTGTTTAGTGCTGTTAGATAAGGTATTTAACATAACAGTGTGTCCCAGGATCCCAGAAAGCTGAAAAGAACTGAGCGCTGGTACTTATATCGGAACGGCCCTTAGCAGGCATGTCAGGGATTAGGGACCCCCATTTCAGCACCAAGGACGTCGCCCACGGACAAACGCCCACTTTAAACGGGCCGCAGCCGAGCGCTCTCCGTAGGCTGGGGGTGGCAGGCAGACGCCAACCCTGCCAAGCTCTGTCAGGCTTCTGGTTTGCTCCTTCGATATCCCCTAGAGGGGAAAGGGGAGCACCGGTGGACAGCGGACAGCGGATGCACTCCACATATAGAATTCCTAACTTATACTCCTCCTTGCTAGATAAAGGTTGTGTTATCTTTGCTGTCATACATAATACTTGAAGCCCATATTTAAAGTTTAATAATGAAATTCTCACCATGGCAACAGAATTTTCTGGACCTAGACGCCAATGCTAAGACTTCCTGATTGATACTGTGATATTTTCCTCTCTGTCTGCGGTAGTTTTAAAGTTAGGCCATGTTGATTCGATTATATGGATGATATCCGTGCGGATCGATTTTCGTCTATTTTCACAAAAAAGGACATGTTCGACCATACTGTTAATCGAACAAAGAAGCTGCAAAATGAGCAAATAATCTGAATATGCCGTAAATTGAGTTCTAAAAAATGGACGCAGACTTCCAAAGTAAAAGAAGAATTTTTGTTAGGTATACCATCATTTGTTCAACCTTCTTGACCAGATTTCATCTGGTGTTCCCAGAGGTTGTTTTCCATATAATCGAATTAACATGGCCTTATTCAAATCTTTAGGTGACATATGACTCAAGGAAACCAGATCAAATGGCGATCGTGGCGAATCTTAACCAGTCAGCTACGCCATCATGGTGGACGACAGTCTTCAAGAACAACATCTCAGCCTCTGTTTATTCTACTTCACCGTCGTCGGAACCGTTCAGGAAGACCAGTAACAACACAGAGGCCTTACCAACAACAACCGTCACATTTTTGCCAACCACTGGTAAGCATTGCATATCTTTGCATATCAGTAATTGGAAAGTAGCCATTGAATCAACTGATGTGTATCATATCAACATGGACGCTATGTGAACAAGGATGACTTGACTGTGGAAATAAAATGTCCAGTATTTCACTGCTATGATTATGTAGCTACTAGTCCAATAAGCTACAATATTTTTTTATGACCCACACAGGTAATGATAAGTGAACAACGAATTGATGTCCAAATAAAACCATTTATTTTTTTATTCAAGTGAGGAGAGATTACAGACGTAGTGTTGACGCACTCAAGTTGACAAACTTACATTAGCGCCACCACAAAACTTTTAAAATTTAGAGGAGAATCATGAATCAAAGTGTTTTGAAGTAATAATGGAATTTTGAGCACGATGAAAGACAAAAGGAACCAAGTCGCTCCAAAAACCTGACGGTACCCCTCCTGTCGTTAGCTTACAACACTTCTATTTCATTGCAGCCCGACCATGTAAGAGAGGATGGAGCGAATATAACAACCACTGCTACAAGTTCTTCAGAAACAAAGTCAGCTGGGGCACAGCGAACAAAAAGTGCAAAAAGCTCGGTGCAAATCTCGCTTCCGTCACAAGCGCTGAGGAGAACAACTTCATTGCACGCCTCGTCACCAACGGTGGTTGATGTGTTTCATACAACAAGACCATCAATTCTATTTCTTATACATTGGTTCTAGCATTGAAAAAAGGGATACTCAATTGGGACATGAACATGAAAACAGAATCTGAGAGGCAAGTGATATGTACCTATAAGCTTAATACACAATATTTCGTAAAGTGAGTATGGTTGGATGTATGTTTCCCCGGGTCCCATGCCTTCTAGTTCTGTTGCCATCTTGACCCTTGCTAATTCTTTGTTTGAAAATTTTAAGAAACGAGGAAATGAATGTATTTTCCAATAATGTCGTCTTTTGTATGAGCTATTTTGATCTATATGTCTTATGTTTTCCTTACCACTGATTCTATATGTCAAAATTTGTAAAATTGAAATTTGCCCGTGCAAACATTTACGGCGGAATGCACGCTCGATGCTTTAATTTGTACGACATGGAAATGAATATCATTGACATTAGCATCCAAACGAACAACTACTATACTCTAATACTACCACGTGTAACGTCGTTGTTCGATAGTGTGCTGTGTATGAATTAGTCAGCACACAACGGAGGGATAAAAAATTGTATTTTTGCTGCTTATAGCCCCTATAAGGATTACACGTCGCCTCGTCTGGTTTGGACTGAGGCGTTTAGATGGAGAATGGAAGTGGACGGATGGTTCATCTCTTTCCTACACCAACTGGGCTCCGGGTGAACCTGGCAAGAACTGGAGCTGGTGGATAGGGAAGTCTGCAGATTGTGGTAATGTGTACTCCCAGGTAATCAATAACTCTTCTCCATTTGTTGATTTGATTATATGTACGACATCTGCGCGGGCAGCAAATCTCTTCCGTTCCAGGCAAAGAAAGTTTTCGGCCTGTCTGTCTACCTGCCTACGTGCACAGGCCAGAAACTGGCCCCTTGCTTTCGGTGGATCCTCCAAGAAGTCCTGTCCCTTGCCCTAGCCTCTGCTTCCCGAATATCTAACCCAGTGTCCTTCATAATCTGGTCTTTCCATCTCTTTGGTGGTCTTCCCGGGGTCTGGGGGTAGGGACTCCTGGCTGTAGGCTTTGTAGACTAAAATTTTCGGCCATACTGTAAATCGTACTAATCAGCTATAAAATCAGAACATGTATGTTGTAAATTGCAAAAATTTCCAAAAAAGGATACTAATATCGTAAAATGCTAAAGTCAAGTTTTGCTCATCCTTCCTGACCATGAAGATTTCGTAATATAATGAAGACAGATATTTTTTGCCACACTTTTTTTGTATTCGCACGCTAGCATCAGTTTTGGGCTTCCTTTGGGCTACCTTTGTTATCTTTCATTTTTTGACATTTTCAACAGGCCGCCACGACCCTTATAGGTGCAAAGGGAGAGAAAGGAGACTGGAACGACAACTACTGCTCTAACGGATTTTCCTATGTTTGCAAGACTCCAAAGTGACATAAATGTCTACAACTGTTAATTGTAGGAAAAAATCTAATGGAAGAAACAGAGAAGGAATATCTAGAGTGTTGGACAAAGGAAAGCGTGGTAATTGACATTGGTGTGAGAGATGTGTATATTACTAACTTACTTTTCAGTAAGTTAAAAAATACTTTTAAAAGATCAATATTCGAGCTCCCGTATGATCCCATGTAGCAAACAGTGATATTTCATCTGCACGTTCTGAATTTACCTTCGCCAAGAATGTTATGTTTTTGGAGCATGTGTGTGTCTGTCTGTGTGTGTATGAGTGTGTGTATGAGTGTGTGTGTGTTTGTATGTGTGTGTATGAGTGTGTGTATGAGTGTGTGTGTGTGTGTTTGTATGTGTGTGTGTGTGTGTGTGTGTGTGTGCGTGTGTGTGCGCGTGAACGCGATAATTCGAGAAGGCATGGGTGAATTGTGTTCATATATCGGGGTAGGTCTTCACGACATCTCGTTTGTAGTGTGAAGACAGAAGGGGTCTTCAACAGGACAGATTAAGAAAACAAAATCAAGCGATTTGTATTAAAACCAGTCCTCACTAACCATGAGAATGTTGTATATCCAAGAATAGTCAGATTTACAGAAAACTAGAATTTTGATACATGTGAAAAAATATATACGACACTTGATCCATACTTTTGAGGGGGCATAAAGTCAAGTAACGCTGATATTGTCATTAGAAAAACGGTTGCTGTCAATGTTGTTTCTTTTTGTAAATATGCTTCAAAGAACATTTGTGTTGACTACATCACACCAACATACAAGTTTTAATTGTATATCCTTGTAAGACTTGTAACAAGTGAAATGTTGGTAGCAGGAGTACATAGTATATTAGTGGACACAAAAGCAGCGCACAATGACGAAAACAATGTCATGTTTCTGTAAAAGTTGTTTTGATTATTTATGAGGCACAAGAGGGATGTAGAACCAGTGATTCAAATTTAGAAAATGTAAAACTTAACTGTGTTTATAATATCAACCATTTGTGCAAGTTGATTGGATGTTGAGATATGTTGAGAGAAAAAGGGAACACACCAGCCTGACTGTTGCATATGGGTATACGTATCCCCTCAAAAGTTGCTTGCAGAGACAAGTGTACTGTAAATGCACTTAAGTTTTTGGTGATTTAATTTTACGGTTGAGAGAAAATGGAGTGTTTGCGGTGGTTTTAAGTCCGCAATTGAAACAATGTGGTAGGCCCCACAAGTCAGAACAAGCATTTTACAGCACTGAAGTTACATAAAAAAATAAAGAGCTTGAAAGGAAAAGAAGTCAAAGTAAGTTAACTGTACAGCACTGAAGTTACATAAAAAATAAAGAGCTTGTAAGGAAAAGAAGTCAAAGTAAGTTTACTGTACAGCACTGAAGTTACATAAGAATAAAGAGCTTGTAAGGAGAAGTAGCCAAGTAAGTTTAATGTACAGCAGTGAAGTTACATAAAAATAAAGAGCTTGTAAGGAGAAGTAGCCAAATAAGTTTAATGTACAGCAGTGAAGTTACATAAAAATAAAGAGCTTGTAAGGAAAGAAGTCAAAGTAAGTTTACTGTACAGCACTGAAGTTACATAAAAAATAAAGAGCCTGTAAGGAAAAGAAGTCAAAGTAAGTTTACTGTACAGCACTGAAGTTACATAAAAATAAAGAGATTGTAAGGAAAAGAAGTCAAAGTAAGTTTACTGTACAGCACTGAAGTTACATAAAAATAAAGAGCCTGTAAGGAAAAGAAGTCAAAGTAAGTTTACTGTACAGCACTGAAGTTACATAAAAATAAAGAGCCTGTAAGGAAAAGAAGTCAAAGTAAGTTTACTGTACAGCACTGAAGTTACATGAAAACAAAGAGCTTGTAAGGAAAAGAAGTCAAAGTAAGTTTACTGCACAGCACTGAAGTTACATAAAAATAAAGAGCCTGTAAGGAAAAGAAGTCAAAGTAAGTTTACTGCACAGCACTGAAGTTACATAAAAATAAAGAGCCTGTAAGGAAAAGAAGTCAAAGTAAGTTTACTGTACAGCACTGAAGTTACATAAAAATAAAGAGCCTGTAAGGAAAAGAAGTCAAAGTAAGTTTACTGTACAGCACTGAAGTTACATAAAAATAAAGAGCCTGTAAGGAAAAGAAGTCAAAGTAAGTTTACTGTACAGCACTGAAGTTACATGAAAACAAAGAGCTTGTAAGGAAAAGAAGTCAAAGTAAGTTTACTGCACAGCACTGAAGTTACATAAAAATAAAGAGCCTGTAAGGAAAAGAAGTCAAAGTAAGTTTACTGTACAGCACTGAAGTTACATAAAAATAAAGAGCCTGTAAGGAAAAGAAGTCAAAGTAAGTTTACTGTACAGCACTGAAGTTACATAAAAATAAAGAGCCTGTAAGGAAAAGAAGTCAAAGTAAGTTTACTGCACAGCACTGAAGTTACATAAAAATAAAGAGCCTGTAAGGAAAAGAAGTCAAAGTAAGTTTACTGTACAGCACTGAAGTTACATAAAAATAAAGAGCTTGTAAGGAAAAGAAGTCAAAGTAAGTTTACTGTACAGCACTGAAGTTACATGAAAACAAAGAGCTTGTAAGGAAAAGAAGTCAAAGTAAGTTTACTGTACAGCACTGAAGTTACATAAGAAATAAAGAGCTTGTAAGGAAAAGAAGTCAAAGTAAGTTTACTGTACAGCACTGAAGTTACATAAAAAATAAAGAGATTGTAAGGAAAAGAAGTCTGTACAGCACTGAAGTTACATAAAAAATAAAGAGCTTATTAGAACTCACTATGTCTGTATTTGGTCAACTGATTTCTTACATGTATTATCAAAAGAGCTCGACCAGTAATGTACGAAGGTGGACCTGTCAGTCCAAAAAATGTGTTTTTCTGTTATCGATATTTCCCCAATACAAAGTGTTTTTTAATAGCTTCTGCAAGGGAACAGAACACTAAACAGTGTGTCATGCCTTTATTCTACGCCTGATTTGTGTTATCGTTACTTGTAAAGGGTAGGTTAAACCCAATACTCTGAGCCATCTTTGCTATAACAAATTGAACAGAAATATGGTGCAGTAATTCATGGATGGAAACTTACTTCAAAGCTTACTGCAGGTCTAAAAATTGAGAACATTGCCAAAATATAGGTAAACACAGTGTATCAAACAACTGCTACTCACTCTCTTTCTTTCCTTTCCACATTCTGCTACAGAGACAACTTTATTCATGACTTTACATTCGGACTATTTAATGTTATGAATAGTCAACTGTTGTAGATACAAAAATAAAAAGAGCACCATCAGCAATGTCTTCTGCATAAGAAGAGCACAACCCAAATAATTTTTCAGCTGATAGTTAAGAAATGATTCAACATTTCATTACATAGTACTACCACTAATACTAATACTACTACTATATTTCATTACAATGTACATACAGTCATCAGCTCCATATAAACATCATGTGTAGTAATAATGATAAAGAAACTGTTTATTATACTTAACATGAACTGTGCAATCAACACACAACTATTATGTTTCTTGTGTCTTTAGAGTATTAAATGCTGTTTCACAGGAATCTTGCTCCTCTTTCTCTGAATCAGAAGCTGATGATGAAGATTTATCTCTGCTGTCCATATTCTCTTCAAGTCTCTTTCTTCTCTTCTTCTTTTTCTTGCGATGTCTCCTGTGTGAGTGGGATCGTTTGTGTTTATGGTGTGATGAGGACTTGTGAGGAGACCTGAAACGGGACAAACACAAAACAAAAAGTTAATACAACAAGATTTCTACCCTTAACTTTTTTTAATTACCCACAATGAAATGGTCTCTGAACCTTAAGAACAAGTTGAAGCACAGCACAAAGAATTGAGGTATAATGTAGCTGACAGTATGCTGATAGTTAAAGGTACTGTTACATGTGCAGTACTAAGTAACACTATCCTTGTATCTAATTGTTACAAAAGGCTGTGACATTGTCAACATTAACTACAGATCTGTAAGTCACAGTGAATTTTACTGCTCCTTTGCAAAACTTCCTACAACAAAAACAGCTTTAGTTTGTTACCTTGACTTTGATCTGCTTCTTGACCTTGACTGCTTCACAGAGGGTGACTTAGACTTCCTTGGAGATCTTGGCAACACCTCTCCCTCTTGTTGCACAGTTACAATCTCCTTACCATCATCAGAATTCAAATAACTACTTGTCAATGCTTCCAGCTCTGTTTGTCCATCCAAAGGTTTTTCAGGTGGTGTACAATCATCAGTATTACTGCTCTCTTGACCTGAATCAGAGTCTTCATTCCTTGCGTCATTCTTGTCTGCATTTTTATTTTCATTTACACCACTTTGTCCTATACTTGAGCCTCTGTCCTTCCTACTAGTCCTATCTTGTTCTCGTCTGCTGCTTCTTTCTCTCGACCTACTCCTTGACCTCTTCCTCCGTCTTGACCGGCTCCTCGACCTTGACCTAATCCTTGACCTGCGCGAGGACCTCTCCCTAGATCTACTCCGAGATTCTCTCCTGAGACTTCTCCGACTTCTGTGAGGAGGACTGTGGCTCCTGAGTCGTTCTGACGACTGTCTCCAGGATCTGGCGCTCACAGAGCCACGTCGCTCGCTAAAGTCTCTCCAGCTACGCCGACTGTCGTGTTGGTCTCTACGCAGGCCGTCCAAGTGGTGGTCTTCGTCTGCGTCTCTGAACTCCCGCCCAGGGTTGGGGAAGACGTGCAGGAAGTTACAGTGCTTTCCCTTTGGGCATCTCTTCCGAGAAAACAGACCTACATAGATATACATAACATGTAATCAGAAATAAACACCAAGACACCACAACAGGAGTGGAGTGAAATAGTCATCCATTTTTGGTTTAATGTAAAATGTTTACCAAAAAAAAGATTAAAATAATATGCAATTGTTCAGCTCAGCATTGCTCTTCAGTGCAGTTAAAGGCAATGTTTTACACAGTTTTCATGGTGACCTCTTCGCCGCAAACATAAAACCACCACAACAAAATTATTATTTTGTCTTCTGCCCACCTACCCCCTTGTTTTAACCACAAATATAAAACCACTGCAAACAAAACTTACTTGCAGGAAATCAAATTCCTGCGAACATTTTCCCTTTTACAGACTGAGTGCAGTAAACATGATATAAGACAATCAATCAAGACTCACCACAAATAGCAGATTTCCAGCTTGCGACAGGTGTCATCTCACAGGTGAGCTGTTTACCTGCATAAAAGCGACCGTGGAACTTCTTTATAGCTTCCAAGCAGTCCTCCTCCCTAAGACATGAGAAAAAACAGCATTTCTTACATGGGGTAAACATTGCAAAACTACAAGAAGTATCTTCGGGGATTAACATCACAGGGGAAACAAAGTTATAGTCAAGAATCACGATGTTTTTTTCAAAAGGTAAGAAAAATATTACAGGGAAAAGGAAGGTATACTGTAAAGATATTACATGCACTTACAGTATACCTTCCTTTTCCCTGTAACATTTTACCTGTAAAGATATTACATATATTTTCAAAAGATAAGGAAAAAACGACAAAAATAATAACATCTAAAAAAAAGATTTGCACAAAATAACTTGCATTTAGAAAATTATAAGAAAATCTGTTGAACCTCCCTTGAACATAAGAAATAAACACTGTCCTACATCTTTGTCTCTGTCATCATTGAAAGCTCACCTGTCATACTGAACATAGACATTCCCTCGTAAGTGTGGCTCATGGTTGCAGCAGACCTGTAAAATAGAACAGCACACATTCTATAAAAGGGATAACCTCTCAACTGGTAGCAGCTTCACGGTTGAGCTCTTATTTCCAATTAGTCGGAAGGGATGTAAAATGGGGGTCCCATGTGTGAGTTGCCTCGAGCATGTTAAAAGGGAAGGGCTAGCAATCTCTTCCCATAAAAATATACCCTGCTACTGAAACAACAAGGAAACTTGCTGCTCTATGTGCCACTACATTAAGGGTCTGAACGAACAAACCTTCTGTAAATACTCCAATGGCATACATCGCATCACTGGGGATTGAGCTGCAACTTATCTGAGCTTGTACAATGGAAACAGCAAAATGCACTCTATACCTACCAATACCTTCTATGACAAAGTATTGCACCAAACAAGCAATCATTTACAATACGGGTAAATGCAATGCTATTTGTGTCAGCCACTTAGGAGGCAGTATTCTAGACTTATCTGCTAGTACATGTCTGCTACAATCTTTAAACCCCCACAATTACTAATTGCAAGTATCAGACTACAAAAGATGTAACAACGAATTTGGTAACACATTCTTCTGTGGAAACAAAAGGATGGCTTGAAGGCTGACAAAAAAGTGAATGTTGGCTTGACCTTGAACTGTACCACTCTCCCCAGCGTCCTGAACTCTGGCAGTGTGTCATTGTAGAACTCTATAAAGTCCTTGTACAGCTCGTCCTCCCCATACTCCAGATACATGGTCTCATCAAAGTCATCTCTCTGGGTCTGGTCAAGGGCAAAGGTTGCAAACATCCCTGAATAAAAGGTTAAGGTTCAAAGGTGAGTAACTGTGACTGACAAAAGTACAGCTTGAAGTTTACGCTGTTGCAAATTTGAAAAAAGCTTCCTCTATCCAAAAAGCTAGAAGCATCTGGCTGGAAACTATTATGTATTAGATATGCCATTTTGAATTTATACTTACCAGGGATAAGGAGAGTTGTGGTTGAATCGGGTCTGGTGTGCTTTCTGGAGCATCTAAGAATGTGGAAGAATAGATAATTCCATTATCTTTGACTGAGTTTCATATGTTGAGCACTTAACTTATTTCTTAAGTACACTGTCCTTTCTTTTTAAACAGTGGTTTAGCATGCCTCTATACTAATACCGATGAAAACATTATTTCATTTCTCTAGTTTTTTTCCATCATCTTACATACATACAATCAGCAGCAGTTGCAAGGTGTGTACTAGACTGACTCCCATACCTGTCCCCAAATCTACAGGCACCAGTTTTCTTGAAGAAGGGGCAGTCTTCTGCTGCCCTGCCAGTTGCAGCAGGCACCTCCCCTCCTGCGCTGTAGTCAGCTGGAGCCATTGGGTTGTGCCACTCCTCCTTCTTCTGACTCTGAGGGAAAAATTCATTTTACAAACAAGAAGCACAAAGAATTATCACATATTCATCACAGGAACTGCTTTTTCATAAATGACCAAATTTCATGTTTCTGTAAGATATGCAAAGATAAAACACAAGAATCACAACAAACATTGTTTCCATATGTATCATTAAAAAACAGTATTTCCAGTTTTGTTGAGATCTAATGCTGGATACTTTTGTTTGTGACTAGATCTCTGCAAAAGAAGTTACCTTATTTCCTGATGTACCTGTAGACTCTAACATCTTGTTCAACTTGTCCTGGTAGGATACAGATGCATCATGGGTGAGCACACATTATCACGCTGGGAACAAGGTTAAGTCCAATGCAATGGGATAACAACGTAAATCATCACTTTTAATGTGCTCCAAATCATCACTGGAAACACGCTACTTTTTTCAACTGTCAAAGGAAAAGAAAATCATGGCTGAAAAAGTTAGCACTTGGTACAAACACATGTACAATAAGTGAAGTTGTAAGAATTAAATATCTGTAATTGTAAAAGCAGCAGAAAGGCATCTTCTTCTTCACATCATAAAGAGCACCGTTGAATAAAATTAAGTGCGCATTGACATCGTGAGACCTGAAAATGGTGTACAGAAAAGATACAGCCCACTGCAAGGGTTGCCCAAGTTCTGAAAGCACATTTCTTGGTTGAACCTTGCATCCAATCCAAGCTTCAAATATCTGGTGGATGTTTGTTAAGGTTAGTTAAAGTGTTGGTTATGGAAATACCCCTCCATACAATCTTCCAACTGAATGTCTGAATACTAACACCTTGCAATGTCGCATAGACTAATTGATGCTAATACTCTACATTATGCCTGAGCTTTGAAAATACATAATGTTTGTAACACAAATATCAAAACATACAAATGCTGGCTTACTTGTAGGATATGTACATGCATGCCTTTAGCTTTGGATACTATCACTTTTAGTTCTACTTTTACTTTGGACAGTATTGCCCATGTCAATTCTAGGCAAACATGGAGTTTAATAAATTTTGGCGAAGTTTGGACCAGTACCAGTCTGCAGCAGCAGCGTTTCATTTGAAAAAGAAAATCAGAATCTCCTGTAGGATAAAAGGTGCTATGGTATGGTAGTACAATGGACTCTTGCATATCATCACTAGTCTTTCCTCTACACAAGAAAAGATACAAGGTAGATGTTGTTCTCCAGAGCCTCCCACAAAAAGTGGTCATGAGTAAAACTGCTTTCCATATGTATGACTGCAGTTAAGGAATGGTGTTTACAATGTTCCAATCTAATTCCTTAACTAACTCTTAGAGGACACTCTTAAATATATGCAGTCTAAGTAACAGCAGACAAAATACTGTCTTACTGACTATGGATGGTAGTATTCTGGAGATATGTAAGTAGGGCAATCCTTTTGTTTTCTCGTTTGTCTGTATGTATAGTTGTAGTAGACCTTACGAAAGTCATAGTACTTTTGTCGTGTAAATAACGATTGTATTATAAGGTGGATGGACTAAAACCAACCAAAATGCTGAAATCATCAATAAAGACTCAATACATCAGTGATAAAAATTACAAAGTTTCCAAACTAACTTTATGAAGCTACAGTGTCATTTATGTGGGACGATGGTTGTGAAAGCATGTCGGTTGGTTTATAGACTTACCATCCCATGTACCTACTTATGATCTACTTATGATCTACTTATGAAATATGCAGAAAAACATGGATATCAATCTGCAACACAGGGCTGTCACCTCTTGTTTCTTCTTCTCTTGTTCTTTCCTTTCTTTTGCCTCCTTCTCCTTTCTCTGTTGTTCTTCCCATTCTTCTCTGATCAACCTCTATAGCAAAAACAAAACTAGAGTTCCACGATCTCAAACCTTTGCCAAATGATGTTACCATTGACACATTATAAATATTTCTTATTGTTTATGCAAATAAGCTCCAAAACTGCCACCCAAATAACACAAACTGTTCAAAATATGAAAAGAGTTTCTTATACACAAGAGTTTCTTGTACACAACTAAGACCTTTATAGCTGCCAAATGTAATAGTAATCTATGTAATTCTCAGGTAGAATTTGTGGACAACTCCAATATGATATGATCTACCAACCTGATGGAACTAAAGTTGCATTCATGGATTTGTAAAAAAAACATTTTGACATACAGCAGTTTCTCACTGCATCAACGTAATATCTTTATTGTTATTGTAATTGGGTGGGCCGACTACTCTGTCTTTGCAGCCAGGAGCAAGGAGCTTACAATTGGCAGATCCGGAGCTAAATCGCAAGGGTCTGTAATGGTAGCCTGTATACAGCACCTAGTGACCTCAATACTACAAATTTGCCCCAGTTGCGGCCATAAGATCGTAGGTTTTGAACCACTCACACCGGGAAGGACCCCTACTCTTTTTTAATCATTTTTGTTTTCCTTGATGAGTTACAACTTCCTCAAACATGTACCTCCTGCTCTTCCTGTTCCCTCCTCCTTGTCTCCTCTCTCTCCCTCCTCACTCTGAACTCCTCCTGGGCCTGAGCCTCCCTCTCCAACCATAACTGGTGCTGTCTCTCCCTGGGAATAGAATTCAACCTCACTGCTAGAGCTGTGTACCTAAACAAATTTTAGGTACAGGTACAGGTACACAGGTTTAGGTACAGGTCCGGACCTGAACCTGTACCTAAACTACTAGTTCGGAAAATGCTAGATTTTCAATAAGGACAAAAGCATGTTTGAACTGGTAAAAACATAATAATTGATTGTGCTAGGTATGATTTTTATAAAAACACAGATGAAAATTTGACTCCAGCCTTGCAAGTGTGTTTTCTGTGCTTTAGAGCGGCTTTAGAGCACTGCCACAGTAATTTCATAGTAATTTTATCTGTCAAAGTGGCTATCCCCTGAGTCAGGTCCAGTACCGATACAGCAGGGTCAGGTATTTTGGACCTGTACCTAATTGATTGGACCCGGTACTGTACCGGTACAGTGTACCGGTACACAGCTCTACTCAATGCCGTTCATTTCATATTCATGTCTGCATTGTCTACAAAACCAGGCACTAATTCAACACACAGAAATTAGAAATTTAAGACAAACCTTAAATTTTACAAAATGAAAAATCTAAGATTCTGATTTGTCAAAACATTCATATATTGTCTCTCCTTGGTAATTAATTAGGGTATAGTTAGGTTAATCTCCAAGCAGATTTATCAGTGGCAAGGCAGTATTCAAAGGGCCAACCAGTATCCAAGAGGTCACTGGAGGCCTACTAGATGCAGAAATGTTTGCGGTGGTTTTATGTTCGCGGTTTTCACTGTAAGCTCTTCGCTATGAACTTAAAACCAACGCAATATTTTTTTGCCATCCTACCCCCTTGTCAACTATTGTCTCAAACGCGAACTTAAAAGCACCACAAACACTCCATTTTCTCCCTACCGCAAAATTAACACCACGTATATTGCATTTACATTATTGGATACCGGTTGGCCCCTTGGATACTGCCTTGCCACCGATAGATCTGCTTGCAGATTATTCATAGTTAAGTCAGTAGCCTGCAGTAGCGTCTTGATGACGTAGGGTAATGATGTACCTCTCTGCTTCATCTTCTTGTCTATTCCTTTCTCCATCACTTTCTTCTCCCTTTTCTGGTGCTTTATTTGTTCCTTGTTCTGTTTGTATAAACATATTGTTTTAGTTATAGAAATAGCATGATAAGAGTTTCTCAGATAACACAGTTCTATAAAGATTGGAATACCAACATTGAAACACAAATTAGATAATGTAGAACAATGGCAAAATATATACTTTAATACATAACTTTAAAAAAAAATTATTTTTAAACTCAAGTACACATTCTAGACAAAAGATTCCTTACCAGATGGCAGCTTTTCTTCTTCTCTTGCTCTGGCTTCTTCCTGACGTTTCCTTCGTCTCTTCTCTTTTCTCCACAAGGCCTTCTTCTGTTTATGACTGTAATATGAATCAAGACATTCAACTGCTAATCATGGCACATTGCACAAGTTTACAAAGGGCTGATGCTGTTGACCTTGTTTCATTCAGGTGTGTACTAGTAGTATTATGATTATGAATTTGAAATGGTCTCTTTGTGCTCTGATCTTCTTTCGAGGTGTACTCTTTTTTTTGTCCTAAGTTTTCTTTACAAACTATTGTATCATAACCAGTACAGTAGCGTTCTGAATGTCAAAACATATTTTTTAGAGTCATGCATATCCCTCCCCTGGGCATGCCCCCCTCCCCACTATGTTTTTCTCGTAGATTGCGAACAACTGAATGCTACCTACGCAACCAACGCGTGTTTCAAGAACACAAAGTTATGATAGAGCCACAGGATATGCTATCTTCTCCAAAGTTACCTCAATTTTTGTTGTTTTGGGCCGTTTTCGTCACCAGGTGAGTCCTGCGCCATGCTTACTGACACCCTGATGTGTACTACGTCATCATCTTCTGCGTACACGAGTCTTGATGACGTAGTACACAAATTACGCAATAGAATCCCCGGCTGAAAACAAAGTGGTCAAAACATCGCGATCGTCGATGTCCAGTTTGACCGTTTGTACGATTTTTACAGGCAAAACCTGTAGCCCGAAGGAACTCCAAGTGTATAGAGGTAAGTAAAATGCCCAAAAATACATGCAAACAATTTATGGCAGCGCTATATTCGTGTTTTGTTTGTCAAATTATGACAAAGGATGTTTTCACTGTATTTTGTTGTGTCACAGCCAAAAATATTAAACGACTTAGTCATAGCTACCTAATAACTCAACTATATGTTTGCATAAATGATGCATTTCTATATAGCAAGCAGTAAATCCCTTAAAATTATGAATAGACCTTCTATACGTATGCCTAAGTGTCATGTGATATTTTGGAACCATAAAATGACTTTGCCCCCCTCCCCCTTAACGACTCCCAACCTATTAGTTTCATTGTTTAGATAACCCTTTACAAAATTATTATAGAAAGTTTCATGTCTAAAGGCAAAATTCTCTTTTTGTGACTTTTTGTCACAAATTTCTGAAGGGATTTTACTGCGTGGCGTGGCTCTTGACAGGAACCAATGAGCTTGCAGGAACATCCTGTCAATAGTGAAAAATATATGACAGGAACATCCTGCCAACAGTGCAAAAAATTCTTATTGACAGGAACATCCTGTCCATAGTGAATAAAAAGTCTTATACACAGGCCTGAGGGACATCCTGTCAATAGTAAAAAAAATCATTAACAGTGCCTAAAGATTCTGACTGACAGGAACATCCTGTCAACAGTGCCAAAAATTCTTATTGACAGGAACATCTTGTCAACAGCCTTGGCTTTTTGAGTACATGTAACGTTATATATGAAATCATTTAAAAGGGGAGAACTGAAACCACTCATATGGATACTACCTTGTAGTGTTTTGTCCCTTTTGAACTGATTCTTGTCAGGTTGATGGATTATAGCCACATGGCCACAAGTAAACACAATTGTATTGACTTACTGCCACAGTGTGAACTCAAGCCTGTACATGTAGATAAGGTTCACCTCTGACCAGACAGTCCAAGATTTAGGATTTGGATATGATGTTATCAATCTTTGCTTTATATTCACATCAAGTCTCTTCATATGATTTCATAAATGATGCACTGTGATTTATACTTGTAGAAAATGTGCAACCTAAGGTCTAAACTTTACATGTACGCTTAAATTGTAAGTGTCCCAAATTGGTGCCACAGGCACATTAAACATTGTAGTCTGTCCATGACCTTATTCAGAGCAAAGTGACTTCAAGTCATCAAAGCATTCCTTTCAAGCTACCATATGGGAATAGAGAAACTTTTTGCCAGCAACTCATACACATAGCTATGATTGATGCATGGATTTGGGGGCATATCAGGCTACTGCTATATTCTACCATTGTTTGAGCCATGTTTAGATGACCTATGTCCTGGTAGTGTCCCCAAAACTGGGATGGTCACCTAATTATAAGAAGGACACTCACTGTGCTGGACACGAGGTCTCAGAGTCAGAGAAACTGGTAGGGATTAATGTACAAAAGGCATATTTCTTGATTTTATTACAACAGAAATGGATAAAGGTAGACTTGAGGATTGCAGCTAAACCAAGTGCTTTCCAATGTTGTATGTAAGTATTGGCTAAATCATTATAATTAGTAGGCATTGAAGACAAGTTCATGGGCACTTTAGTGTTGTCATTTTTTTATATCATTTTTTTTTTTATATACTGTACTAGTATATAAAGAGAATTCAAACTCTACAACTGGATACAAATTCGGAGATTTATTTCCGGACGTTTCGAGTGACATCCATCACTCTTCTTCAGCGTCACTAAAATGAACTAGCAGAACTAACCAGTCCTTATTTACAATAACTAGAAAAACCGGTTTTACATGGCAAATCACACAGTCATGCATAAGACGTATTGAAATGTAAAACAAGATCTGGAAGGTTCCTATGGTAAGACAACACCATAGGAACACTATTGTCCTTTGGTTGGGGGGAGGGCGCGGTCCCAGGTACCGGAGAGTTCTACGCGGAGTCCTCCCTTCCTGTTTAGGGTGGGGTTGTAGATCCTCTCGTAGATGGCCTCCCTGATTCCGCGTTCGTACCATCGTGGTTCACGATCCAGGACGTCCGTTGTCTCCAGTCTGAATGAGTGTCCCTTGTTATGTTTCATGTGATGGTAGATGGCCGATGAGTACTTGCTTGCTGTAGCCCTGCAATGTTGGTCATATCTTGTCTTCAGAGGTTGGCTGGTCTCTCCAATGTAGGTGTCGCGGCACTGCGGATGTTCACACTTAAGTCTATAGATGACATCAGATTTGATGTGTTTGCGTACGCGGTCCTTGGGATGGACCAGCTTCTGTCTGAGGGTAGAGTAGGGTTTGAAGCTGGTGGCGATGTTGAAACCTTGAAGGATACGCCGGAGTTTCTCTGACACTCCTTGGATGTACGGAATAGTGGCATTCGCTGTTGTCTTCCTCTTCTGGATGTATACCGGAAGCCCACCCACACCGATCAGTACCTAGCCTTCCAGTCCCACCACCCCTTGGAACAGAAACTGGGTGTCATCAAAACCCTGTTTCACCGAGCCGACACCATCATCACTTCAGAGGAAGCCAAATCCAACGAGCACAAACACCTTGAGAACGCCTTGAGCAAGTGTGGCTACAAACGATGGACTTTTCACAAAGCACTCAAGCCGACTGATGAATCCAAGAAACCTTCGAACCAGAAACATATGCAGAAGAGGAAGACAACAGCGAATGCCACTATTCCGTACATCCAAGGAGTGTCAGAGAAACTCCGGCGTATCCTTCAAGGTTTCAACATCGCCACCAGCTTCAAACCCTACTCTACCCTCAGACAGAAGCTGGTCCATCCCAAGGACCGCGTACGCAAACACATCAAATCTGATGTCATCTATAGACTTAAGTGTGAACATCCGCAGTGCCGCGACACCTACATTGGAGAGACCAGCCAACCTCTGAAGACAAGATATGACCAACATTGCAGGGCTACAGCAAGCAAGTACTCATCGGCCATCTACCATCACATGAAACATAACAAGGGACACTCATTCAGACTGGAGACAACGGACGTCCTGGATCGTGAACCACGATGGTACGAACGCGGAATCAGGGAGGCCATCTACGAGAGGATCTACAACCCCACCCTAAACAGGAAGGGAGGACTCCGCGTAGAACTCTCCGGTACCTGGGACCGCGCCCTCCCCCCAACCAAAGGACAATAGTGTTCCTATGGTGTTGTCTTACCATAGGAACCTTCCAGATCTTGTTTTACATTTCAATACGTCTTATGCATGACTGTGTGATTTGCCATGTAAAACCGGTTTTTCTAGTTATTGTAAATAAGGACTGGTTAGTTCTGCTAGTTCATTTTAGTGACGCTGAAGAAGAGTGATGGATGTCACTCGAAACGTCCGGAAATAAATCTCCGAATTTGTATCCAGTTGTAGAGTTTGAATTCTCTTTATATATTTGTTACCTGGATGTCTAACCTTCACAAACTGTACTAGTATGTACAGCGTTTTGAGTGCTACCATGGTCTGATTCTGATGTAAGCTGGCAAATGACATTAAATCTTGGTGGCAATAAAAAAAACTGTTACAGTACATTCAAATAGGCAATATTGAAAGACCAGCCTGGTAGCCAAATGATGGCTGATGAATAGTTTTTCTAGCTTCGGCCTAGGAAAAAAATGTTTCTTGCTACCTGACTGACCCTAACAAAAACCTGTACTTCTTCATTCAGTTTGTTGATATACTTGTGCTTGTACAATGTAGATCTGTATGAATAGTACGATGTTGAAAATATATGTCCTAATACATTCCAGTTTTATAATGTTAAACAGTATTTGTTGGATCACTTCAGCCGAAATCTTTTTAAAAAAGAGAAAATCCCAAGATAGTGACCCTAAATTTGTCATGACCGTAACTGGAAGCACAACACTTTTTTCTTAGGCCTTACCAAGATATTGTTACTCATGAGTAGCTTTTATTTTCCAGAAATGATATGCTGTACAGGTACCAAGTAGGAACCAATGCAGCCGTTACGCCCAGAGCGGGCGCCGGGGCCCGTGGTACAGCGCCGACCGTCGCCAGGCGGGTCCCCGATACACTTCCCGCGGGAACCGCCACAGATCGGCGAGGGACGTCTTCCAGTTTTCGTTTTCCCCACGGCCTTAACCTTCTATGCTGACGACCAGAGCACACACAAGCAGGTCCTGACCCTGTATAACCCCTATGAATTCCCTCTCAGGTTTAAACGTGAGTACATCACATTATGCACATAAAAGAACCCAACACACTTATCAAGAAGAGTATGCGAGTCGTAGCGAAGCCGCAATTTGCACTACTAGCTAACGAAAAAGCGTCATGCTACGTCCTCAGTCTGAAGTCGACCGCTTTGCCCTTACCTTGCATCACATCTCCAAAACATTTTATTTGAAAGTTATAACTTGGAGGTTGACCTGCACCATATGCAAAGACATATTTCCTGCAGTCTTGTAATATTTAGAAAGAAAATGTTACCAAAACCTCTGCCAAAGTTGAATAATGTAGTAGTAATAATAGTTACTTCACAATATTTTCATGGTTGTAATCTGCATTTGGAAGATTTGAATGTCATTTCAATGGAAGCCACAGTTCAAAAGAAAGCTGCAAGGAACCCAAAGTTTACAGAGTAACCTACAGAATGAAAAACATATGATAATTTTCTACCTTTCTGTGTTCTCCAGTTCTCTGTACAGCCCCTAAGAAGTATGTAGTAGTGGACTCGGAGGGGACCATCAGACCGCACTGCTGTGTAGACATGTGAGTTGATCTTGTGTAAAAATGCTTTCAACATATGCAAGGCTGTCTGCTACAATCTGTGTATGACTTAGGGCATACACTGCCTTCTCTGTCACAACCAGTGGAAGAGTAGATCTTCAGTGAGCTAAACTGGTTTGAGATCACTTTTACTTTCCATCAGTGAGTCTTTTAGTTGTCAGTACTATTGTTTGTATGCACAAATAACTCGCTTCAGTTTTTTTTTAATATCTGCTTTGATTCACCCCCACAATAGTGTCGTGAGACATGCCGACATCGCGCCCAGTCAGCAGGGCATCCGGGACAAGTTTCGACTCAACGTCTACGAGCATGGGCAGAAGCGTCTGATTGGTCAGAAGGACATCATGGCGCTCCTTCTCGCTACCGCGGGCCGGGAGGAGGACGAGAGTAAGACAGACGAGGAGCGAATGGTGGCCGCTCTCCACCGTCAGGAGTCGGACAGTGCCGGGGGTAGAAGCCAACATGGTGAGTTTGTCTTCTATGTGACCACGTATGTCCATCTGCCGAGAAATCGGCAATTACTGACATGTATCGGGTCAAAGCAGACTGTAAGGTTTGGACCATCGCACACTGGGGCATGCCCCTACTCTTTTTTAAAGGTGTGGTGGGTTCTCTAACATGCGTGGGGTGTGGCTCACAATCAATCGTTCGCAGGCATCAGTGTCTGATGCATGGTGGCTGCAGACATGCATAGGGCTCGCCAGGCTGGACCTCCATTTAACGTCCTATCTGAGGGATGTCCCTAACCTAGGCTAGGTACTCATTTTCACCCGAGTGAAGTGAGGAAAGTTGTGTTAAGTGCCTTTCAAAAGGGCACAAGGTGACACGACCGGGTTTGACCCCAGGACCTCTGGGTTCTGGGCCAAACACGTTGCCTTTACGCCACTCGACCCCACTTGTCTTGTAGTCCAGGAGCAACCTAAAAAAACTGGTCTCGTAACACACATAGCTTGATGTTTCTTGATCATTTTTAGGTATTCTGTTTTATGATCCAGGCGGGATGCAAATTAGGCAAATATGCATATGGTAAAAGACACTTTACTGTTTACACCTATTGCCTCATCCAATGAAAATGAGTACCAAGCTGTAGTTAGGGACGTTCTCTTGGATAGGACGTAAAACGGTAGAGTCAAGCACATTAAAGATCCTACTGCACTTATCGAAAAGAGTAGGGGTCCATTCCATGAGTGGATCAAACCTTACAGTCCTTTCTTACTCATTTTGTTCATATTGTAAACCTGGTGTGTTATGCCAAAAGGCGGTTTACCGGTTATAGGAAACAAACAAAGAAATGAAGACAAAAAACAAGGTGTCTACCAAGTACTCAATGATGCTGATGATATTGTTTATCCTTCTCTTGCAGTAAGAGGCCGCCCATCCCACCCTGGTTTTGTGATGATTGCCATTGCGACCTGTTGTATACTTGTCCTGACCATGCCAACCCACCTACTCGACAAGGGCTCCCGCCTGCCTGACTACCTTCACCTCACTCTCAACCAGAAACTCGTAGCAGCTTACATACTAGGTAAGGGTTTCCACAGTCAACTGCTGCAGCGATTTTTCTTAAGCCCCTGTCTCACTGGCCCCGCGGCACGCTGGCGACCTCGCTACGACCGAACGATTTGACAACGCTCTCAACGAATTTCATAGATAAAAGACAAATCTTCCACGCTTTGGGTGTTTTGTTCTTTTTAGTTATAGTTGTATGTTTTGCATGATATTACCATTACAAAGTCAAGGGTAACGCAAATTCAGTTTAGATGCAGGCACATTGGCATTGCAGGTCCAGTGAGATAGGGGCTTTACACAAACATATTGCTGCAGACATCCTAGGACTTGAAAGCTGCTACAATATATTGTCTGTATGCAAACACTCGGGGTACCTGTTTCTGCAATCTGTTTTTCTGCAATCTGTTTTTCTTGGCTACAGATATCCTCTCAATGTCCTTGTAGACATTTCTATTGTTAACTTCTAAACTACTGGCTACAGACATGCAAGATATCAGATGGTACCCCTGCTGTGAAAGACTGTAAGAAGTAAACATTCCCACTGAATGTTTGGAAGATCATGCAGAGAGCCATTGTTGTTAATTTGTTTGAAATCTGTCATTTTGAGCTCACAAGAATACATTTTCATCATCCTACATAACATTAATCTGCCGGGTTATATAAATCCACCACTTTGAAACACACGGATTTGAGACATCTCCAGTGCAGCACCCTCCAGGTATACACAGTTCAGATATGCAGGAGTGCATTATACTGGGGGACGTTGGGTCGATCGGAGATCTGTTTGGACGTATCTTTCCAGGGTGGCAGAATTATGTACCCTGGTGGAATTATGGTTGTAGATGTTATAATATATATGTCATGAAGTTCAGATTTTTGGGACAGATGGGATGAAATTTATTTTTGCACACTTTAGCACAGATCTAGAGACTTGTGTCAAGGTGCTAACTGTGTTTCTTACTATTTTCCAGGACTGGTTACCATGGTGATCCTAAGGTCATGACTAACAGCTTCTCCAGAACCTTCCACGTCATCAACACATAACAGCAGTCATAGCAATATTCACAATTTCCTTCCAATGCAAATGATGTCCAGTCACCAAATTTACTACTAACACTTTGGCCTTGTTCTAGAAATTGGACCCACTGACTTCTGACCTATGACCTGTGTAAGTGGGTTAGTTTTACTGAAGAAGGCCAAATTGTAGGTTAGAATTTGGTTAGTCTACATCTTTGTGTTGTAAAGAGAGTGTAATCTTTGATCAAGTGTCCTGCCAACAGAGATATTAAAGCTTTCTTTTTTCTCCCCGATGGCCTTAAAGTAATTTCCATTCAGCCTAAGGTCTATGGGCAATCTTATTGGTAACAACAAACATAAATGTTCATCTAGTATTACAGATTTAACTCTTTCAACTTTACTGGTGCTGACTCCACTGACAAAACTGTAGATGTATCTGATGTATTTATAAGCTGTCAGTCTATAACTTGTCTTCTATGCCTCTCATTTTAACTACTGTGGCCTATATGTACATGTAATAAACCGCTTTTATGAAGGAAGATTTTGAACTATGCCATTTTCATAGGGGTAAGCCACAGATGTGTAGATAGTGTTTCTCCAGTGTGTTCTTCAAACATTCTAGTGCGAGTTGGAGAGTGAATATGATACTAAATTTGTAATGCTACTGTATCCCATTGCCTTGCAATTTTTATATCATTTTCTAATTTCTATATCCTAACATACTGTTGAAATTGGGGCAGTAAGAAAATGATTTGAGGGTGCACTGTATGCATGCTGTGTAAGGTGGATATTTATGTGTTGGAAGTGATGATGAAGTTGAAGTTTTCAGTTGTAGATACTTAATTCCTCCGTACTGGTTACTTAAACAGGATGTATTTAATCATCTTCAGATACAAAGTTGCCAATAAGCATATTTAAAATGTGTCACTAGTTCAGTGAATGAAACCTACATACTATTTGGTATGTATCAAGGAACAATATTGTTTGTTTTGCCATTTGTATAATAAAGAGAGTAACATTATGAATCTAAAAGTTCAGGACATTGTTGGCCAGTAACTGTTAACGTTATATCCTATGTATTTAGTTACAAACAAAAGTAGCTACAATTTAAAAAAAAAAAGATGTGGCTAAGAATGAATAACATCCATTTTTTAGAAAAAGACGTGTCTACTGCTTTCAATTGTATGCACTTTGTTGAGAATAATGAAAAGTTTTGTCTTTGCAAACTTGGTTGTTACATTGTTTTCTGTTGGTTCAATTCTTATTATACATTTACAGCATTTGTGATCAATATCTTGGCATCCATTCTTTGCCATTGTATTATTTCCTTTTAACTTGGACATTGAATTTTGGGTGTCATACCTGAAGTTCACTTGGAGTAGCCTTTGCAAAAAAAAGACCTGAACTTTGCTCCAATGACTATCTCGCCATAAGTCACGTGATGTCTCCCTGTCAACCGCATCCGCTGATTGGCTCACTGAATCAGATTACGTCATCATCTTTGTAAAAAGAAGCAAGGCAGTTCGGTGTAAGATGATACTTCAGAAGTGTATTTACACAAAACACTTGGTTTTCTATTCAGTATAATACGACCATAGGCAGATTTGTAAAGGTGCAAAGTTTACTAAACATTCGACAAGCTGACAAATCTATACAACCCTGAAACGCTACCTCCGTTCTCAACGTCTAAAACAACATTAAGATAAATATTTGATACGTGTTGGGTGTTGCAGAGTCAAGCACTTGTAGTCAAAGTTACGACGTCGTAAAAAAAATTATAGAACATTCCAACGGAGGTTGAATGACCCTTTTGGAACAAAAATAAGCGACCTTACGTGTGTTGCGCTCGTCCCTTTTTTGGGAAGTCTGCGTGAAGAAATGTCATTGTGTTCTCGCGGTCTTCTGTGGTGCCAGCTAGACCATGGCATGACAGACACGAGTTCAGGCTAAACGCGGATACGTTTCCAGGTACGCTAGTAGAAGCTACGTTGAGTTGGAATACGCGTGCAGTCACGATTCTGATGGTTAACGTTTAAACACCATTTGCTAGATTTTTCTGCCGTTTCTATATCGTCTCAGTGCAGACTTTGGTGAGTCGCTTCACGCCCACCTTGCTATAGTGTGTACACAGTTTTACCAGAGGTACTTATCCCACTTTGCATGAAGGTGTGGAGCCAAAAAAGGAATCGGGTGTCACTGCTGAAGTGTAACCTGCAAGGCAGCCATGTTTGAAGCCATGTTAGACCGTTGATACCACGTCTGAAGACGATTCTCTAAACATTTCCTTACTAGACGGGTTGTCAGGTGTGTTTTCTGCTGAAAAACGACAACTGGGCAGGTACAAGATCACTTGCGTCGCCGAGTTGCGGCCAGAACAAGTTGTCTCAGACTTGTGTACGTGTGTGACGGTGTGAGACGACACTTCCCGACATCTTGGAAGTAGGAAATTCGGCCACATAACTACAGACACCCTGCCAAAGGAACAACCTGACGATCAAGGACAGTTAAACCGCATGCTAAGGTAGGAACATTCCACCCTCTAACATTATCATCTCTAACTGTACGGCTTGGATTTCTGTTTTAGGCCCCCACTACTTTCTCCATATGTTGTATGCTTTGTAAAAAAAAAAGGCATATTTCTACAAGCAAGCCTTGAGGCGTCAAAATGAATGAGGCCGTGGCCGTGTGAAGTTGGCCTGTGCTGTCTATACTTAACAACGAAATACAGGTGTCGTCAAATAGTCTGTTTGAACTTTTTAGAACTACCTGCCGCTACTTCTCATTCTCATACAAGACGCCAAAATTTGTTATCTATTGTGCTTTCCAGGTACAGATTGAAGCAGACATTCATTACGACATTCTCAGTGTTGAGGATATGCCCGACCTGTTTAGATTGTTTGCAAAGCCAGTAGGATTGTTTGCAAAGTCAGGGAACCGTGCAGGTCAACATGGGCCGTCGGTATTGTAGTGAGGGGTCGTCCTTCTGAAGATTTTTAGTGCACCAACATGTTCCTATTTTTTTAAAATGAAAATCTATAGGTTTTTTTCAATTGACTATAATTTTGTGGATCCTACTTTCAATTTCCGTAGTAATTGTTATAGTAACATTCAAGTCGTTTCCGTTCGATGCATACAGCAATAAAATCTGTCAAGGTAGGGAGGGGGGTGGATCTTAAGTACATCTGTGACGTTGTTTATCTGTTCACGATAGGAACAGTATGATTCTATGCCAAAAGTGTTTTAAGTGTGAGTATTCATATGAATGAATACGACGTGTATATTGTCATCGTGGCAGCATCAATGACAAGAGCAAACATTGTCTTCTAGCGGATTTGGTACGAACTGCTGCAGTCAAGGAAAGTTTTAGACATGCTATGGAAACCTGAATAGATAAAAAGGATGTAAAGGATATAAGATCAGTTCATTTAGTTCCAGCTTGCAAACACGCTAAGAACTATGCAAAAATTAAATGTATTTCATATGGTTAAGGGATGCTTACGTTTGGAAACGAAATTTCTTTAATAGCCAGTGCCTATAACAAGTTAGTATTCAGACAATACTTGCAGCTGAATGCTTTGTCCTTTGTAATTTGAATGTTTTACGGTCTTCTTCTGGTCTGCTTTTCAAACATGGTGTCGACCTCTGATGAGTGACCTGAGAACGAGATCAGGGGCTCCTGGGAGCGAGACTAATATAAGTTGCAGAACTAGAAAGACCGGCTTTAGTGAAGCATGTCAGACCGTCCCATATTTCAACAGGGAAAACTGTCAACAATAAACATTTAATCGTGAAAAACGAGTAAAAAGATTATCAAAACTATAAAATCTAGTTTGAATATTGAGGAAACTTCATGTTTCGTCTTTTCCTTGGTGCATTTTGAATGTATAGTTAAACTAAGTAAAAGTTGTTTACAGAAAAGTTGGCACGTTCTTCCCTAAGGCTGTCTTTTCGTCACGTTTCACCCCCTTGTGTCCTTAGCACGAAAGGTTAGCTTGTATGTGTATTTTATCTAGATATTGCAACGTTTTCTTTTTGTTTTATGGTCAGGGCATTCCTTGGGAATTAGACGAAGAACTCTTGGGCAACTCTTCGTGCGGTTTGTCTTCACAACAAGTCACCTGAAGGAATCTAAACCAGCATACCTGGATGCAAGTTTACAAACAGGAGCCATCTTGAAAAACGACTCTACAAAAGAAACTGATTATCCTATCCGTATGTCATAGCTGGTTTAAGTAAGAAGAGGACGACATGATTCGAGCGGGAATTTTTGTAGGGATTCTGGTTTGCTTGCTGGGTTGTTCGCACGGACAGAGCTTACCGACGGTCTGGGATGAACAGGAGCGGAGCCAGTACCCCAGCCCCCGGGACGACTTTGCAGCCTGCGGCCGGAGTAATTACTCCTGGGTCTGTGATCCCAACAGACAGTTCACAACAGAACAGGGTAAGTCGTCTTACTATGAAATTGAAATGACACTGAATGTATATAGGATTACGATATATTGTCAGGTAATACAACAAAGACTTCAAGGACTAATTAATCACTTAATCACATTATAAATCACGTACGTTAGCAACTTTCCAATGTCATGATTCAAACACCCTAAATCCCTCGAATTTTTATTGGAAAAACCATGCTATACAAGTAGACCAAAAAATCATACAAAATTTAGAGATGAATAATTGAATGTCGCACAGGTTGGCGATAATTCTATTTATGAAAACTTGTGTGTTTGTGTGTATGTGTGTGTGTATGTGTGTGTGTGTGTGTATGTGTGTGTGTGTGTGTATGTGTGTGTGTGTGTGTGTGTGTGTGTGTGTGTGTGTGTGTGTGTGTGTGTGTGTGTGTGTGTGTGTGTGTGTGTGTGTGTGTGTGTGTGTGTGCGATAACTCAAGAATTATAACTTGATTTTAACTTCAGGGCACAAACAGTCGTACATATAACTTGATACCATGTGATTCTCTTCCATCCAGTCGACGAGCTGAACGCTATCCTGGACGAAATCCACATGTCCCAATGCCCATGTGGTGTCCGCTGTCCTACAGCATCCACGACAGACAACGGTTTCATCGTCATACTGGCCATAGTCGAGAGCTACATCTAGTGAGTACTGTAAATGCAGAAATGTTCGCGGTGGTTTTTTGTTTGCGGTTTTCGCGGTAACCGTTTCACCGCGAACTTAAAGCCACCGCGAAAATTTTTGTCCAATACTGTAGCAGTGTGTGACTATAGCGCTGCCGCAAACTCAAAACCACCGCATACATTTCATTTCCCCTTAGCGCGAAATAAAAACCAATGGATTTGCTTATTGCAAGGGGTTGAAAAACATCGTATAAGCCGCAAGTGCGTTTTGCTATCGTCACTGTCGAAAGACATGTAGCTGTTTTAATTAGGGTTAACGTTATCATTTAGCACATTTAGCTCGACATCTATATCTATACATTACTGGACAAGACCCCACATGGGGAATAACGTTCAGGATAAAAGTAGGGGTCTTACATGTGGCCGGTGGTGGTGGTGCAATTGAACAGTGAAAAAAAAACAAATGATGCAGAAAAACGAACAAAACAAAAAATTGGTGATATTATACAATACAATAGCACACTGGGTGAAGATTTTGCTACTTTCTCAGTTACCTGCTGGATGGAGCTGGGGTAGACATTTAGTGTTTGGCTACCCATTTCTGTAGTCTTAGTTGGGGTCACTTGGGTTAATTGCTCTCAAATGAAATCCCTTTGTAACCAAGTTCTTCTTCTATATTTCTTGGCTCTGTGTATCTCTGATGAGTCATGATAGACTCTCTATCGTACGAAAGCCTTGTAAGAAATGTTCTCCGTGTTTCCGTGTATCTAGCCACGGAGGTGAAGAGCCGTTTGAGAGGTGGTTCCGCGAGGAGAAACAGACGGACGCCCGCTGTGGGGAGGACGCCATCGTTTTCTACGACTTCGCCATCAAACGGGTAGGTTTAGTCAGACATAAGATTTCGTGATTGTGATCATATTACTGATCTTATGAGCCTGGTCACTGGATGACTTTGAAATATAAACTTTAGCTACGTAATGTAGTTCGTAACTCAAGCGTTGTATCGTTGCTCTTTTAAATCCGCAGGAAAAGGAAAAGTAGCTTTTGGACAAACTGATTTTGAATTGAAATAAACTGGCATTTTAAACTATCCTACATACAAATTTTCCTACACCATACCAACACAGAGATGGACTTCCATGCACACTTTATTTCCATATTGAAAATCATAGAACCAACGATAAAAAAGATCCTCCGTTCCAACTTTCTTATCCTAGAAACAAATTTTCCTACACCAGCAGAGATGAGCTTCCATGCAGACTTTAGATCCGTAACCCCAACCCTTTACTATATTGAAAATCATAGAATCTACGATTGAAAATCATAAAATCAACGATTTAAAAAAAAAGACCGTTTCTCCCTCTAGATGACGATCTCCACGGGGCTGCGCGCCTTCCAGACGCTGACAGACGACATCATAGAGACCATCCGGGCTCCGTTCGACTCCAAACTGACGAGTCAGAACAGAGACGAGAACTTCGAAGGCTTGAAGGGCTTCTTTGGTGTAGCAAACACAGTAAGTGTTGCAAGATTGAGATCTTCTGTTGAGTGTATAAGGGCATTACTGTGCAGACTGAAGATAAAACTTTATGAAACTTGTAGATAGAATTGTGGACATTCTGCAAGATATTCATTCAAACGGCCCAGTGGCACATAGAGCAAGTTACATAGCTTGCTGTTTCAGTAGCAGGGTATATTTCTGCAGGGAGGGGTTGCTAGCATGGAGGCACCTCCTCGAATACGGGACCCCCTTTTCGTCCCTTCCATAAGGCAGGTGCAGTCCCAACCGAGATGTCCTGTCCAGGATTGAGCCGGGGTCTCCCAGTTAGCAACTACATGTATTAACCAGTAGCTCAACTGTGAGGCTGAGCTATTGGGACATTCGTTACAAAATATACTATATGTGAAACAACGAGCGATTCTTATTCCTGAAAATTTGGCACAACCACAACCACAAATTTCATTTCCTGTCACAGGCGATACCACCTGTTCTCTTACCCCATTCACACGTATGTAGAGAATTTTGATAAACAAGTCGTCAGAACAATTACATGTACTTACTTTCTTCTTTGTACAAATGTGTACCAAGGGACCTACTGTATATGAAACAACGAGTGATTCCTATTCCTCAAAATTTGGCACAACCATCATGACTTACGTATTTTCTTCCCCCAGGTGTACAGAGGAACCTACACCCCTCCTGGACTCAAGGTCTGGGCACACATGCTGATCGCCGCCGGAGCGTCTCTGGCCTTCATCTTCCTTGCCTCCATGTTGTTCTGTACCTGTACCAGCTGTAAGACGTTCTGGGGAGAGAAACCTCAGCCTGTCCTGAAGGAGGCACAAGAAGAGGAGGACGTTGGGAAGTCCGCCGGCAGGGTCCCCTTCTACCACATCATGCCCAGCGGCATAAAGGTAATCTCCAACCAGATGGATAACTTTCAGTGTGTGCGCCCACTTTTCTACGCTCGCTCTGTAGAAAAACACACAAAGCAAATCCCTACAAAATGCATCGAAAGACGTGCAAAATACTCTAGAGCTATATACACCAGGGTTCTCGCCAGAATTTTTTCACAGCATAGGGGTCAGGTACAGAAGGCCAACTTTACGCGGCGCAAGCTACGAAGTAATTACCACAGAGTAGGGAGTCCGGCTTGTTCCCCCGGAAAATTTTTGAATTCATAACCCAATGAGACACTATTTCCTGCATTTTGAGGGATAAATTTGGTGAAGTAAAGTTTTTCCTCTGTTACAGCCTCATTCTAAAGCCAAATATGAACTTTTTATAAGATTTATGAAGGGTCACAAGGTTCTTTCCAGAAAGAAACACCCCTATGCTGGTTGAAACACACAATTGGGGCCCAGATCACAGCATAGGGAGTCCAAATCACAGCATAGGGGGCCCCTATGCTGAAAAGGCCTGGCGAGAACACTGTACACTGTCTGCTCTGACATTTTGGTATAATTAGGGCCTTGCAGGGAACTTTGATATGCATAGCTCCTAGTTACGATCTACCCATATTATATAACGTCTTATCATCACCTCACCCCAAGGAAGGAAACTGAAAAGTACTGTTTGTGGCTTGTTTGTCTGTTTCCGTCTATACATGTGTTTGAACACTACCGTTTCTGTCTGTTCCTTCAGAGAGATAGCCCGAGTGCCATCAGTTTTAGCGGAATAAAGCTAAAAAGGACGAGATAGGAGAACAAAGATGGGAGAAAGAATGGCATCTATGCTACCTGAGCTCTGCAGAGACCACTGCTCCCAAAGCAGAGGTTGGGCTCTGGTTGGTTTTTGACGCCGGCGACATAAAGAAAACGGGAAAAAATAGAAAGCCCGACAAAAACGCCTAAAATTACGTCAAAAACAGCCAGACCCTAGACTCTGCCCAGAGAGTAGCAGAGACAAAATTAAGCCAACTATCCCTGAGTGTCGTTTTGTTATCTCCATGAAAAATGGAGATATTATTTTGGGTGTGTCTGTGTGTGTTTCCGCACTACTGTAGTCAGCATAACTCAAGAACCTCTTGATGGATTACGATGATATTTGGTATGTGGGTGGGTGTAGTGAAGCCAAAGTTCAAGGTTGATTTTTGGTCCCCTGGTATGTGACCTTGTTTTGTTCTTGTAGGGAGACGATGGAGACAGCCTGATTGACCCGGACACGTTGGGTGAGAGCGCGATCACTCCCGCGGTACCCGCGGACGACTTCGCCATGATGTCTAAAGTAGGAGCGGGAAGAAAGGGCCGCCGTGTCTGAGCCGTTATGTGTCTGTTTGGAGAAGTATAGAAACGTGCGGTTGTAGAATTTGAATATGAGAGGAAAGAGAACAATTTGAAACTGTGTGCTGGATATTATAGCCTGAGTGCCATCCTGTTTCAGTTCCAGGCTCTACCTTCAGCAAACACCAAATGGTGAAGGTAGAGCCTGGAACTGAAACAGGATGACACTTAGGCTAGGATATTGAAAAATTTATCATGACATTGACAGAAGGGTATTACAGGAATTTTCAATCGACTATGGGTCTATCATAAGGGCTTTAAGGCCACAATTATTTTCAATCTGATTGGCAGATTCAGAGGGTTGTCTAGTTAATTAATTCTCATCACAAACTCCATCCGTTTTCTGTTAGAACTGTAAAATCAACATTCTAAGTAAATCAATCACAACTTTTTGGATCATTCAGGGGAATCGGTTCAGGACGTGGCAAATTAGTTGTCCTAAAGAAATATATGCGTCTTAGACGGTGATATTCATGAAAGGGGTACGGGTGAGAATTGCATCAATTCTTTGGCGCAAGGGTAAGGATGGAACGAAAAATACCACGGAATGTAAATATTACGCTTTTGTGTGTCACAGATAAAATTCTATCAGAAAATCGTTTATAGAGAATATAAAACGTTGAATAATGAAAGATTGTGCTTCCTTACTTGTTTAGTGGGAAATATAACTAGGATACAAAGATGATACATTTGACAACTTTTGCGTAACGTTGTTTACAACTGTCCGCCAAATGCAAGTGCGTATATGAAGCGCCTCCCAGCGGAAGAGGCATGAGTTGTCTTTACTGGCGAAAGGTGCAGATTTCAAATTGACATAAAGTGACCTTTAGGGTTGCAAATGCTCTGACACATTACTATTATTGTCATACATTTGCACCAAAAAAATGAAAGACCAATTATCTAAGGGATAAGCCAGAAATTATGGTTGGGGAGGTGGGAAAAAGGAGAGTTGTACTGGAAAAAAAAAACAGTTGGTGATTTTCTACGTGTAAATATTTTATTGGGCACTTCTCACTTTCTAGTTTCTATTGCCTACGTAAAGATAGTTTTATACAATGTTGACTTAGTTGGGTCTTGGAATGTATATAAATCTTTAGAGCTTTTGTATCAAATAAATTTACATCTTTCAAAATATGTATTACATCAAGAGAGCTAATGTCATTACATTACTAGTAATGAAAGTTAAACATTTGCTATGCCAACTCTTTGCCTTAATTTTCTAGAATAAACAATTCAACCTATTGAGAATTGTCAGTTTCTACTCTGATCATTCTTATCATCATTACATATCTTATCAATATCTCCGCAATACATTATTACATTTACTATTTTAATCTGTAACATAGTAATACCTTTGTTATATATCATCCTTTCTGTTAAAATCTTTTCATGTAAAGTCAAATTGGAGGCTCATTGAATATCTCAAAACATGTGGTAGTTTAGGGTTATTAAAAAAACAAACCACGTAATCGTAGTGATGTGTTTAATAATAGAACAGAATAAGACATACATGTACATGTATACACAAATGATGCTCATGATTAATTTTTGCAACTATTTTGTGTTTTGTTGTCTTTTATATCATACTTTTTGAGTAATTTTTAGGAGCATCAATGCAATAGCAGTAATACAGTTAATGTATCTATCTTGACTTGTGGAGAAGTTTGGATTTTATCTCTGCTTCCTTCTTCTTTCTCCACTCGCAGAGATCAGCGTACGGACACTTCCCACACTTCCACGCCTCTTCTATCTGCACGCCTTCCACCTCACGATCTCCTGTAGCAAAGGGACAGACGTCAATAAGATATATGTAGGATGTATTGAGATCAGGACTGTCTCCAGCTTTCAATTCTTTTTCTGTCCCACACATTGTTTGGGAGCCCATGTTTTTGACTTTGGTCATTTTAATCTGTCAATTTAAGTTTTAAAGCATAAGTTACAAAAATATATTTTCATCAGTTTCATGTCATGAAGTTCATCTTTTTTGATGCCCAGGGTGAAATTTGTGTCTGTCCCAACAAGCATATTTCCATCCTGGGATGGGTCCTGGAGACGGCCCTGATTGAGATGGTACAGAAAATCAGTTGTGATAGCTTAATATTTTGGAGACATGATTTCATCAACCAGCAAAGAAACCATAAGACAAAACAAAAGTAAAGAATTCTATCTTGGTAAGAGACTGGATTAGACCATTGAGTATCTTGCAAATATAATATACACGTACATTTGTAAATTCAAAGGTTCAAGCCTTAAGATACCATCTGTATGATGCAGATAAAAAACATCATGTTGTTAGATAGCAGCAAAGAAATTTCTGGGAAAACAAAAAAAATTATCATGACTAGCCTTTCCAAAAATCAAAATAGTGGCCAAGCTCTCTCCTCAGCATTTTGTCATCATACTCCACCGGCTTTGTCATGAATGAATCTTCGTCGTCCTGGTAACGATATTCGATCTTCAAGCTGTCAATGCAGGGGATGTCCGAATGTGCCATCAACAGGAGCGCCATGTCCAACAGTTCTCCAAAAGTGGTGCAGGCAATACCAATGTTCTTTCCGTATTCAACAATCTCTTCTCCAAGCTGCTTGTCAGGATTTCTCCTTAGATGTTTCAGGATACTTTCCTTCTTTAGTCTACCCTGAACCAAGTCGTCAAAGAGCCTCTTGTATAAACACACCTGAAGGCTCTCTTTTCTCTGCTGGGATTTGGAAGGAACCGACTTGATTCCACGAGTTTTGAAGTCGAGAAGTTCAAACTGTCCGTTGTCTGAGTATCGTAGCTCGTCGATGACGCCAACGATGAAAACACCCATGTCGTATGGTTCTCCGAACACATGGATTTCCCGTACGCATTTCTGACCTCTCTGTAACATCGTCACTTGTGCGATCATGTTTAAGAGCTTAACTGCCCATGCATCTTCTGCACTTGATACTTTGATAGGGACTATGTCATGCACTTCCAACTCCCTCTCTTTGTGTAAAGTGGCACCTTTCTTCATCTGGGCGGACTCTACCACTTCAACGTCTCCTGGGGGTGCATAGCCATAAACCATCTGTTGTTCGCACCAGCTTTGCGAGCAAATATCAGTGACACACAAGTAGCCCCACCTGTACAGATAGAGTGGCGTCATCCGCCTTTTCTTTGCTGGATGACTTTCCTCACCCTCTGTGTCTGGTGACTTTGAACTTGGTTTTTCATCCTGTAGACCATCTCCAACCCCGAGAAGATCACCGTCTGTTAAAGATGTCTGACTTTCTTCAGAGGAAGGAGTTGATTTCTTGGTCACGTCTTGAGACTTGTCCGTAGTTGTAGACATTGAACTTTCACCGTTACCCTCTGCGTCTGATGATTTTGAACTTGGTTCTTCGTCTTGTAGACCATCTCCAACGCAAAGAAGGTCACTGTCGGTTAAAGACGCCTGACTTTCTTCAGTGGAAGGAGTTGATTTCTTGGTCACGTCTTGAGACTTGTCCGTAGTTGAAGACGTTGAACTGTCACAATCATTTCCTTGCGATGGCGGTGTCAGTGTCGCTGTCAGTAAGTCCTCATCTGTGAGTGATTCAGAAAATGGCGGCGCTGGCGAAGAAGAGGCATTTCTCGGACTTCTATTTCCGATTTTCTGGGAGCTTATGGCCTCCAAAGCCGCCTGATGACCAGGATTCAATCCTTCGACAGGCGGGCGCTTGTCTGACGAATGGCAAGGGCAGATGTGTTGGCTTGACTGGTTTGATTTTGGCGGGCTTGTTCTTGCTGGTGCGGAACCGTTCGCACTTCCCGAAGGTTTACCCTCACTTCCACCTTGTCTGTTGCTATTTTGAAGATCCAGCGCGCCTCTTTCAGCCCTAAGAAGCTCTTCGTCACTAATATAAGACTCTGATGGATTCCAGTCGTCCGAATTTTGCCCGGAATCGCCAATGTTTTGGTTCTTCGGCGACTTTTCCGTGTTGCTAGCTGCCATCTTGGACGATTCTATATTTGTCAGGGGTCCAAAGATTTTGACACTCAATATTTACTGATCCCTTTTTCTATAAAGAATACCAAAAAAACTAACTTAAACAATGGAACTTTATAATTATTATCTGGTTTATTACAGGGATCGAAAATATACACAGAATCATTATATAAGTTTATGAATATATATTATTTATCCCTACTTATTAAAGGCACGTTCCAGTTTTTGTAATTGACACTTTTTCCCAGGATGCCCCACGCACAGATTTCTTTGCAAATGGCGGCCGAGGTTCAAGTTTGATAGCGGGCGGTCCGCGAGTTTTGTCTCCGTTCTCTTTGTTTTCACACCCATTTATTTGTACAAGCCGCGGGCAAACACCGCCGAGATGACCGAGAAGAGGAGTTTCGCCAAGGGGCTGAGTAAGGAGAGGGCGTCCGAGGTTCGGGACACCGTTTCCAAAGCAGTGAGGGAAAGCATCGTCGGGGCCACTGTGGTATGTACCGCCCCGATGTGTTCTAGCTTTAGGAATGTTCACTATTTCATCTCTCATATTCTACCCTGCCATGCCTCTTTGAAATCCACTTAACAAAATGGTTATCCACTTGTGAATCTTCAGACAGGCACTGGGCAAATTTATGGCGGAGAAAACCGGCCATAACAAGGTGAAGCGATGGTCAGGTCTTGTCAGTTGGCCTGTTGACCCATGTCGAAGAAAACATCCTAAAAGCGAGGTTAGAAAATTACAAACACCTGCTTTAAATCGGTTTATTTTATGATCACGGGGAAAATTCTCCCTCTCAGTTACAGCTTGCATAACTGGATTACCCCGGGAGGTATATGTCTCGCTAATCACATGTGTTATAAAGATAGTGGAATGACGAATGTTGGATCGTAAGATTCCCCGATAGGATCTTTGCGCAGGAAGAGGCCTAGGGTTGGGCTACTTCCGGGTTTTGTATGATTAAGTATCGGAACTACACTAAGCACGTTTCCTGCAAAAAGTTCCTCTCAGTTTTTAAATAAAACCAGCCATTGTGATTGTCCAAAACAGTTACTCTGCTTCATTATGTTATGTTTTGTGGTTCTTATTTGCAGCTTTTAAGTTTTGTGGACACACCCACTCTTGACATTATATATAGAATCTAGGACTTGTTAAGTACTTGTAGTACTGGTACTAGTGATAGAGAGCATTCACCCCTATGATTCTGTAATAATTGTAACTCACTGGCAATTTTCTTGTGCAAATAGTACAGAAGTTATGCTAATGTGTACTTAAATAGTTGCCTGCCTAGGTCATATTTTCCCTTATCTCATAGCTAGGTTGTTATGATTTTTTATTGTAGTGCTAAACTGTGTGGGATAAATATTTGAGTAAGCATACCAGCAGTTTATAGTGTTGTCAGTTTTTACGAGTACATGTTGTTAACGATTAGTCCTTTTTTACAGACCTCTGGGAGAATATTTCAGTTTGCTTATATTTAGATGCCGTTCTTATCATTGTTTGATATGGTAAATACGTAGGTCGTTTGATTAAGATATTTGAAAGTCTAATGAATCTTTCAAGATCCTTGTACTGTAAATGATAACTGAAAGGTTCATTATGAGTCAGTGAGATACACAAAACAGTGATATGGTAATATGAATAATACATGATGTATGATTTATTACCTAGTTTGCAACAACCTCTGGAGTGTCCCCAGTTTGCATATCTTGTTGTGCCATATGAAATTGATTATTTGGTTCTTGTAGCATATCTTAATATATATAGCAAAGTTATTTTGTCTTAAAACAAATCCTGGGAAATCAAGCAGTTCCAACAAAAGTACCATTTTGTGTGTTTTATGCTAAAACTCTTAATTGACAGCTAGTTGCAAAAAAAGGAGAGAGAGAGACAAAATAACCGGCAAGAAAGCAGAAAGATTTTAATACAGTTGCACAATTTGCATCCTACTTTTATTCCTAGAGAAACTACAGCGCATATACATGTATATATATATTCATTTGTAAACCGTATTGAGTGTTCCAACTTCCAATAACATTTTAAGAATCATTCATTTTCTAAACTGGTAGTTTTGTTATCATGCCATTCATTGTGGCAAAAATACATTAGGTCACTCACTTACAACTCCATTGTTTTGGTTGTCAAGTAAGACTTATGTCTCCCTACAGTTTTGCATGGAGAGACAGGCATCCCCAGAGCCTAACAAATAAAGTAGTATTGCCCTGCTTGTATTTAACAGCCACAGCAGGTGGTCAGCTTGGGACAAGTGCACAGCTCAATTTATTGACACAAGAGCAATATCTGGCGGGGTACATATGGCGTTACCATTTATTGCAGAGTGAGCGTGTATAGACCGCCGATAGGAAAGACCAGCGGATATTCAATAGCGAGGAATACTGTAAATGCAGAAATGTTCACAGGGATTTGATTTCCCTGTAGAGAGAAAATGGAGTGCTTGCGTTGTTTTTAAGTTTGCGTTTGAAACAATAGTAGCGCTACAGTCACATAATGGAAACAATTTTTTGCGGTGGTTTTAAGTTCGCTGTGAATATTTCACTGCGAAAACCGCGAACATAAAACCACAGCGAATATTTCTGCATTTACAGTACTGCACAGGACTTGCAAGTGTTTGTGTAGGGTGGGATTTGATCCCACTGAAATGTAGTGGGTTATGAATGAAGTTACTGTGCGGAATAATTTGAGCCCATGCCTCCTATTTCAGCATGGGTGCTTTTGGTAAGAGTAGATCATGGGAACGGGTTTTTTTCGCGTGAAGAATGTTCGCGTACGCGAGGAAAATTTTCGCGTGGAAAATTTGAAATGGAGAATTTATTTATTGGTTCAAAATATTAAAGTAATTTTATCACCAAAATTTTTCTCCCTTGGGAATAGACTTGAGTCCCTTGGGAATCAACTTGTTTTTTTGTATTTTTTAAATTTCAAAAATCCTTTGAAACTTTTTGGGTGTGAAACCTTAAGACTTGTAAACCTTCAATTCCCTTCTCATCAACTAATTAGCGTATTTTAACGAGCAAACGATCAAAATTACAGGCAAACTTTTTCCCTGCATGGGTGTGGGCAGGGTGTGGTGTGGTTTGGTGTGTGCTATTCCCAAGGGACTCAAGTCTATTCCCAAGGGAGAAAAATTTTGATGATAAAATTACTTTGATATTTTGAACCTATAGATAAATTCTCCATTTCAAATTTTCCACGCGAAAATTTTTCACGCGAACGCGAAAATTCTTCACGCGAACAAAACCCCAACCCGTAGATCATGTGTCTTGAAATGTAACACACTTATGAGAAAATGTGGTTATTCATACACATGAAAAGCTTGTTTGTAAAATTAAATCTGGTTGGTTTTTAGAAATAGAGTGAAGAAAGATACAGTGTACACATATTGACCATTTTAGTGGGTCTTCCAAAATAGTATTATGAAAATGATTAATCAACTTGTATCTAACATCATTTCTATTCATAAGGCGGTGTTCAATTGTGTAATGTTGCATATAATCTACGTTGTTGTTGTTGTTGTTACTTCTGCATCATCACATGAGCAAATTGAAAAGTTATATATCAAATTCAATTCTAAGGAATGTATATGTTTTTCCAGGAGTGAATATTGCAGAAGGTATACTTGAATATTTAAGAGTGTTTTTGAGCCATGCAGCACTTTATTAAAAGCACATATGGTGAAAATCACTTCTGTAGTGCCTGTATGGAAACAGACATGACACAATCTCCTTGACGTTCAAACCCACAGCTGTTATTACTCTCCCGATCCCTTACCAATGCACCAGTTTTATTGAAGAAGTCAGCAGCAAGCCCTGGTCTGTTTCAGCGCTACATGAAATGTCACGGAGGCATCCAACAGTTGTCTGTTACGAGGCAAGTGCATGCACTGTGGCCCTGCCTGTTGACATTACACATGGCACTGTCAGTGGGCTGGCTTGGGTCGACATCACGCCCTGTGGTTGTATCTTGTTAGTGTATACTTACTAGTATATGTTACGGATAAAAGAGTATGTGAAGAAAATGGGGTGTTTTTGCTATTGTTATTTGAGGGTCTGCATGGGGGGGTCCCGAGAATGCTTTACCCTAAATTCAGAAGAACCCCCTCTGTATTACGCTAAAATCAAGGAAAGCGATTACACAAAATTTGGTTGCCTTGCTACAAATTACGGGCACACGACTATGATGGCTATCCCTACAAATTACAGGAAATAAAAATAGGCTGCCTATGCCTTATGCAAAAGAGCATGCAGGCCCTCTTAATCTTATTAGCATCTTTGTATGAAGAGGTGCCCCAGAAAAAGAACACAAAAGGCAAGAGTGTAGTTTTGACATAACCTGGATATAAATGTTTATTTTGAATCCCTTTGGAATGACCAGAGAAGGCCCAGCCCACATATTTTACTTGTTGTCTTCTGCATAATTTTCCGCCTGCAAAACAGCTCTAGCGGAAATGATAAGCCCAATGATGCATAAAGTACATGTAATTACATAACCATGTAGAACATGTTGTCCTCGCACCACGATAATCTATTACATGGACATGGCAATAACTTCCTCAACGACCCAGCCTAACTCGTTTCTGTTTGCATTGTAGTCTCTCTGTTAATTCCTGTGTAAATATTTTTGGTGTTCAAAGTTCAAACAGGTGGAAAGAGAACTGTGAAGGCTTCTGTAAGAAACAATTTATACTATAAAAAATTAATATGAAGAAAGCAACAAATATATGCAGTGAAATGATATTTGGAGCATGAAACTTAAATACATTTTGTACTTGGTTCAATATTTATTCTATAAATTCTAAACATGTGAAACCTCAAATTGTCAAAAATTTGCATGCAAGCACGTCTGTTTAGAGGAAGGTTTATAAGTTTCACAGAATTTTTTGTATTTGACCTCTGTCTAGAAGAACTTGTTTTATGTCCTTTTTGGGAAATTTGCCGAGACTTGGACAGGATGGTTTATTTCCAAGCAGATGAAAAGAAAAACAACTCTAAATTGAAATTGAAGCAGAAAGGCCACCATCTTTTGATACGCTTTTCAATAAGCGCTGTATTTGACCTTTTCCAACAAGACCTTGTCTTATGTCCTTATTTGGACATTTGCCCGGAATAATGCTGACATTTGCAGGAAAACTAGCAGAAAGGACAAGGGGTGAGATTTTCTTATCAAGGAATGTCTCACTGGGACCAGGTGCACTTACTCTCCCTTAAAACCCCTTAAGTACTAAATGGGCTCTTTCTTTATCGGTACCTTAAGGGAAAATAGCGAAACTGTAAAATTCAGATAAATAGGCTGTTAAGTGATGTGATATCAAATTCAATCCCACTGTGGTAATTATAGCCTTATACATTTACCTTGTATATATAATATAAAAGTTATAACACACATGTGTACCAATGTATAATCTTCCCAATGATCTTTGGAAGGGAAAAAAGAGCCATCATGAATTCATAAGTCATGCGCATATTATTAGAATAAAGCCACATGTAGTAGATTTTCTACCTTGCTTTACATGTATAACAAGCATGTCGAAAAATTTTGTATTTTTTGTACCTTTGAAATTACATTTACTCCAATAATGTATGTACCACAATCAAAGAAATCCACAATGTTTGTTGGGATCCTATGCTAGAAGTATCCTGGTTTTGTTTTTACCATAATACTGTAGGGGGCTAATTTATTTAGCTAAGATATCTAGCTAGTACTAGTAGTAGATCTAAACATACTATGATAGTATGTTTAATGCACACTCACTCTTTGTTGTAATCTTTAGCCATACTAAAGACCACGTTGTTATCTAAACAAGGTGTGTCCAAGGGCATTCAAAGGTATACATTCAGAGAAACTTCAAAACACCTGCTTCCAATTTGTTCTTTTTTCATTATGCTTCATTTTACATTCAAACAGAGTTTTTATTGCAAAAGAATGAAATTGCAAACATTTCGAAGTCACAAGATGTTGAGATTTCACTTGCATGTTGTATAAGTCATACATTCACTAGTCTATGCAGGGCTCGAAATGCTTTCTTCTGCTACTGGTACCTGCAATGTTGCAAACTGCCAGAGAAACCTTCTGCAAATAGCCAAGCCATTGTTCTTGCCCTACTCCAATGCATGCTTAAGCTTCAATTAGAATACTGTTGATTAGCTTAATTATGATTCAAAATGCTAAGTCTGGAATCTTTCATCCTGCAAAATTTCTGAGATGTCCGTATGTTCTCCTGCTGCCTAGAAAGGTTTTCTGCAAACTTCAGATGGGTATTTGGAGCCCCGCTATGCATGTTTAGAAACTGTATACTTTGCTGAATCTTAGAAAGTAAAGTTGTATAAACATTATTTCTATACCCTCCCCTATTCATCTATGTAAGAGCGCTAGCAGAACAGCACTTTAGCTAGTGTATAAATCAGCAGAGGTTTATTGACACAGTAGATATGTTCAGGTTAGGTGGCTGCGGTGGAGTCAAGTTCACAGGATGTGGACTTTAATGCCTGCCTTGCATAGTTTCAGTATGACGCATTGTTTAAACTGGATAAGGTACATGTGGTTACCAACGTACATGTATGGCAAGGCACCTTGTGTTTAGGGACAGACCAAGTATAATTGTGGGGCTTAGATGGAATAAAAATGTTGCTGGGAATATTGTTGCTTGGTTAGCAGATTCCAATTATGCAAATAAATTCCTAATTTGCATAGTTAATACAAAGGTGCCATAATTTTTCTAAGTGGTAGATGATTGGACTGTCAGCAACCTGTTTAAGTTAGCTAAAGACGTACATGTACATGACCAAGCATAGATTATTTCATTTGCATAATCAGAATATTTCATGGAGATAAGAGGTCTCCGAACTCTTGTTTTCTAAGTTTCAGAGAGATGCTCGATTGAGATTTTGAATTTTTAGAATGTTTTCAAATTTTTTAATCTTTTAAGTCAGAAACTGTAGTTTGTTCTTATTACTAGGAAGGTTTAGGGAAGTTGTGTCATTATGAAGTGGGGTTGTGTTTCAGTGAACAGTCTTTGTGTACATTTTGTATTTACAAGGTATAACCAGAAGTACCAAAATATTTCTACAATACTTCTGTTTCCTTTTTTTTCTGTACAGTTATTTGCACAGGTTGGTATGCATTGGTAAGTCCACATCTCAAGTGATCTAGGATAAAAGTACTATGTCAAGGTATTTTACTTTGGAAAACATGACTGTACTTTCCTGTTACCTTTCAATAGAGCTCTTAGTGCAATATTTCAAAACAACCACTTACTATGCACTTCAGGTTCAAATTTTTCTTTCCTTACGTATTCAATATATAAACTTCAGGTATCTCATGTCAGTCGGAATATGCCTTAAACATTTAATGTAAAAATATACTTTTCATCCGAAGCCCTCTAACTGTAAAATATAGGACATTGTTTATAGCATCTTTATGCCTAAAGGTTGAAATGTATAAACAAACATGTTGAAAGTTTTGTCCACAAAGTTAAGGGTTAACCTAAACAAACTTCAAAGGAGACGGCTGCACAGGAATGGCGTAGGTGGGTGTTTGTTTGAGAGTCTAAATTAGCGGTTGTTTACGCATATTTCACGAGGTCATACATTGTGACCTCATGACGAAAACACAGAGAAAGGAAAACATGTTGTTAATTGGTGACGTTGGTTTTTCATACTTGTATCAAGTTGTATGGAACACAGAAGGAAATTTTTTAATGTTAAACCTGCACACCTTTATGTCATAATTATGATTGACATTTAAATTTAGACTTGGCACATACATGTACATGTCCATATTTAAGATACTCAAATATTTCAACCCTAGCCCTGTTGGGGTCAAGGGTAATTTTGATTAATATTTATTGACAACACCTTATTGATTGTGCATTATATTGTGCTGGATTTGTGGGCTATTACATCATTTCAATTGATATACATTTGTGCACTTTACTTCAAATTAAGTCATTTGTCAAATGTTTTGATGATTCACCCAAAAATATCATAATCATAAATTGATATACAAACTGTAGCAATAATAATATGTTGTCAACTCTCTGTAATAGTATAATATTTTTGAAATAGAAATTCAATGTATGGTTCATAACCATTCAGAAACAGAAGCTATATTTTACCAAAATACTGGTACCAAAACAAAGCCTTCAGGCAAACTGTAAGTCAAGACACAGTAGAACATGAAGTGAAAGATTTAGTATGGAATTAAGACTGACGGCACAGTGGTCTCAGACAGACAAGGATGCCCTCTACCAGCTGTCTTTCCTGTCTCCAAGGAACTGCTTTCCTATAACATCTGGACCATTTATATCAATTTGCAAGACATCATGGTTATAATGTACTTTTATGTAGTTTGAGTAATCGTGCTGCAGTTTGCTGCTAACTGATAGGGGGTGACTTTAGTCCTCAAGTTAGAGATTGCTTAGGTGTACTTTTCACAGAAATACTAGCGTAAAGGGTCATTACCCCAAGTAGATTTACCATCTCATGATGATTTTGGCAAACAGTACAGTTTTAACATTACATTGTAGGCCATGTTGATTTGATTGTATGGTTGGCATCCTCTGGGAACCCTAAAACTGATGCGAGCATGCGAAAAGAAAAAAACAATTTGACAAAAAAAAAATTGCCTTCATTGAAATTTACGTGGTCAACAAGTTTGAACACATCAAATGACGAAACACACAGAGAATGGTTAACCAGTTAATGGATTCTTCATTTTTGTTCATTCACATCTTCTTTGACTTTGGCATTCTATGACATACATGTAAGTACATCCGTTTTCCGAAATATCCTTTTGCAACTTATGGCATATATTTGCTTTAAGTTTGTAGCTGCTTTGCACGATTCACAGTATAGTATAAATTCTTTTTTTATTTTCAAAAATGGGCGAAAATTGTTGCGCGCGGATGTCATCCATATAATCAAATCAACATGGCCTTACTTTTGAGGCGAGTGTAACTCAGAGATTGACTTTGTATTTATTAATGACTCTAAGTCTAACATTATAGATTGATTCCATCCCGTTCCATCAAACCCAAATTAGAAAGCAATGTTTTTAGATTAATCCTAATTATATGATTTATGGCTTTCCCTAAAGGTCTGCTCACATGTTATGATATCCAGATACCATTAGTAATGTAGTATAATTCTAAACTTATGTTGGCAGGAGGAATTATATAACACATCATGGGACAAATAAAAGTCATATAAATATTAATGACCATCGCAACAAGAATGGGCACTTGATGTCTGCACAATTTCATTCTCATCTTGCCTGATTCGAAATCAAAGGCGACAGGACAGCGGGGAAATATTGTTTGACGTTAATCGAGGGAAAGATTCCAGACAACGTCACGCTCGCTGTATTTACCATGGCGCCTGATGCGTGATTCGACTCCAAACTTCGCTAACGAATTGCGTTATAATTGGATTTCCGTCCTGAAGACTGGGTAGGGTCGGCCTACGCTTTATGATGTCATCTTTTACGTGGTGATGTCGTTCTGTCACAAGGGGAGTCCTTTCTTCACAGTCGGACATGGAGAACTGTAGCACTGTCGTGTCCTTCATTCAGTCGTTCTGTCCGCAGCGACCCTTGTCCAATAGTCCCTCTAGAAAGTGTGTCATCCTTGGAGGAAGGGTAAGACTTTTTTGTTTCAATATGTTCATCACAATTATAATACTTACAGGTGGTCTGCTCAGATTTGTAATGTTTAAAACAACTATTATTGTATATCCTGAAAACCATCAGAATTTTATATGATTTTTTGGTTCGGTAATTAATTTTTGACCTTTTCAGGTCAAATCCGGAAATTCCTTTGCTGTTATCAAATGAAAAATCTGTTTTCTGTGTAGGGCATCAATCATTTTATTGTCTGAATTTTGGATATTTTACAAGCAGCTGACTTTGTTACACTTGATTAGGATGATTAAGGCATAGCCAACCAGTTGCATTTTGGAATTTCCAGACATGAACTGTATACTGTGAAGACTGCCTAAAGAACACATTTGCTCTGTTGTTAGATCCCCTTGTGTTCTCTTGTGAGATTGACATTGGCAGATGTAAGAGTCTAATCTGATTTTGACTCAAAACCTGTATACAGATATGAAATGACAGATAAAAGATGACATTGACAACAATCAGAGTGACATACTTGTGAATTGATTGTAAAATCATTAAATATTTTTCATGAATGGCCTTTCTCACTGTTCATTATGTTGGTAGTTTCAATGTCTCAAAAGAATGAAGAATCTGGGTCCTTAGAAATTCTGTGAATCTGAGTATGATGAGTATAATGCAGTATCAAACTACTGTACATGTATCCCTAAAAAAGGATTGTCATCATTTATTCAGGTGATCAGGTGATTTGAAATGACATCATTGTCATTTTTATATATGATGTCATCTTTTTGAATCAGATGAATCCCTCAGGAATTATTAAGTATATAATAATTGAGATGTCAAGGCCATAGACATTATGTTTAATTCATGATATAAAACAGATTGACGTAAATATACATACGAATTTGGTCTGGCCTCAGTTGCCACACAAAGTCCAGTCCACATGCAGTTTGACTTTCTGTTGTGCCAGTGGAACCTGTTAGGGGGCGCTCTTAAGTGCTTTGTATGCAGAGCACAGCAAACAGATGTACACATGTGCTGAGAGAAACATGACAGCACAGGAGGTGACCTCAGACTGACTCAGGAAAAGATAAACAATGTTGTCATTGGAAATTGTCAAACTGATCTTGCTGACGTGCGTGTACATGTACTAGATGACTGTCCGTTAGAAAATTATGCGATGTCAAGTTGTAATTGTATTCAGATTGCACACTTACATTGAAAGGTACAAAAGTGTTCCATAAAAAAGTAGAAATGAATGAAAGTATCCTATACAAAATAGAAACTTGAACTGAAGGGTAAGGAATTTTCTTAAAGAAAAAGAAACTGAAAATGAAAGGAGCAGAAGTGTCCTTTAGACTTAAGAAACTTGAACTGAAAGGTACAAAGTGCCCTTTGAAGATTAGAAACCAAAACTGAAAGATACAAAAGTGTCCTGTGAAGAAAGTAACCTGAAACTGAAAGGTATGAAAGAATCCTATAAAGATTAGAAAATTAAACTGAAAGGCCTCAACGTGTTGTTTGAGTTGATGCCCATTATCATCCCAATGTACGATATACTTATCGTTCCAATATGTTATATTGCTACTAGTCTACATTGTACAACAATGTATAATCTAAATTCTAATATATGTACAAGCTAAGAATGTTATATTTACAAAGCAGTACCTTTGTATTGTTTCTTTCTAACTTTGCCTATCGTTGTGTGGTCCTACAAAGTTCAATCCTTGTGCTTACATTAGTTAAAGTACAGTACTTTACCATATGGCCATTATACCAGCCAGCCTAGCATAACCAGCAAAAACAAATCCTCTGCCCACCTGAAACAAACTTTCCTCCCACCTCTACACACAGGGTTAAATGTCTGGCTGGCTGAACAAATACAGGACCTTGTTTTGTGGGCGACTTTTCGGTCTTAAAATAAACAGCAAGATGCATGGTTAAAAGATAGTCCAGGAGTACAAACGTAGTTGTGTCAAACAATGTCTGAAAAGGGCAATATTACTCTTTCACCTTAAAAAATTGTGTCTTTATGTCGGAATGGTTGTTTATTACAAGGACTTTATTTATTCCACTGAACTTTTCTAGCTTTTGGATATACATGTACTGATGTAGTTAGTGGATCTGTTTTTTTAAAGGTTTTTGAAGGAATTTGAACTTTTAAGTTTTTACATTACAGCTCCTCTATGTAGGATTTTGGCACTTAAGTTGAAAATATTCTTGTGAACAAATCTTAATGCAAATGACATGTACTGTACAACCACTTTTCAACATACTTTCATCGTTATTTTGTCTGTTTGTGAACTGTGCAAAAACAAGGTGCACACGGTTCCCAACTTTCTGAAATCACCTCAAAGTTGCATTCTTCTATCCACAGGCTACATGTGCATTGTATGATATGAGTACAGAGATGTCTTCATTTGTGTGGAGACCCCCTGCATGGTTGTGTTGTTACAGCTGACATCATTAGTTGGAGGCATCTTCTCAAGTCAGAAACCACTCTGGGGTACAGTCCATTGTGAAATATGGGGTGATCATGATGAAGCAAAAATTTAGGTGCTACTGCTAAAAAATCAAAAAAGGGGGGACTATAGAAACCCCTATAGAAATACAGCCTGTCGCATCAGTTATCTATTACTTTCCATACAGACACCCTGGGTGGAGTCCAGTAGGGGTTGTGGTTTGATATTTGTGGTTCCTGGGGTTTTGATTAATAAGCGTAAATTGAGGTATGAAATCCTTTAGCACAGATGGTGACCAGACTATAATGTAGCCTGGATGCCAGACCCCCAATCTCTAATTCTAAAATATATATCCTTTATATACATGATATATATTTTAGAGATCTGGGGATCTGGTATCCAGGCTAGATATAATGCTGGTCATATTTTGCAGCTGGACTAAGATTGGAAAATACAAAATGTAAAACTTTGATAAATTGTCATACGGGACCAACATATGCTTGGAGAACATTATGCAACTAGCATGTTCAGGACAAAAGGTACAAAAAACAGAAGTTCTAGATCTGCTGCAGTACCAAGGTCATCTGCTTGGAGGCCAAATTTGCTTTGATCTTTGTCTTCCCAAAACCTACTCATATTACAAATATCATCAAAATTCATCCATAGGTTTCTGCTGACCACAAATATCCAAAAACAGGAAACTCACAGACAGACACACCCACACACAGACACACTCCAAATAACACCTCAATTTTTAAAGGAGGTAAAAACCTGTGTTGAAATGTGATCAACCTTTATTTTAATCAAATGATACTGTAACATGTACATGAACATGTACATTGTATGGTATGACCCCCACATCAGATCAAGTCATGTGATGTACAGCTTCAATCAAAATTATTCTGAAGGACATCAGATTTGTCTGCTATTTGATTGGGCAAGCCCCGTTGCAGAATTCAGTGTCTCCTTGATCAGAATCCAATTCCTAGAAAAATGTCAAATACACTAACCTTTAGAATGAATCTTGAACTCAATTTGTAAGAATCCAAAGCCACATGCATACAAAAATCTCTTGGCAAAAATTTATTCTCAAGCTTTCAATTGACAGAGTTTTGGTTAGGTTTTAGGCATAGATTGTAGAATGTACAATCTATTTACTTGACTATGTGTGCGTAGAAGGAATATCATATACTATTCTACTCATATCAACAATATCACAAAACATAACACTCATTTGCTGATGCCTATCTGAAACTAATGACTTTGCAAAAGTTTGCAGTATTGATCACTTCCTCATGAATTCTTTAGGCCTGAGCTCATCAACAGGCCGGCTAATCAAATTTGGTGGGGTCAGCACTTTTCACAGAGCAGTGATAGCATCTTGAGGAACCACAGAGTTTGTCTCTGTCTTCGGTCTTATCAAACTTTCAACATACAGAGACAAAACTGAATGTCTAGAACTCGGCAGTGTCTGAAACATCAAAGAGTTACATTAGTGTCCCACCTACCTAGGTTCCTGTCTTGCGGTAGGGCTGATGACCAATCAGGAAGAAGTTTAAACGCACTGTGACTAAGCGATACTTTCTGCTACAAATCGGGGCATACTGAGTTCAAACAGCCCTGAAACTGATAGTTTCCATGTAGGTAGCCTGTCTCCAGTCTTCAGAAGATTCGAAAGTCCAAGGACATATTGTTGCGAAACAATACAACACCAGTTGTTGGTGTGTTGGGTGCTAGGCTAGAAGTGAGACGTGTTAGGCTGCCTGCATGTGTGTGGTTTGTCAAGGGGGAGGAGCAGCTTGGAAATTGCCCTTCCCATTGATGGAGGGAGCCAGGCTGGAGGTCCATGTAACCTGACCTGTAGCCATCCCACCAGGGAAACCGGCTGCCAAATTTGTCCAGACCATACACTGCAGAGGCAGGGGGAACAATAGACCATGGAGTACAAGTGGCCTTGTGAGCCAGACTCTTAGCTGAAGTCCCTCCTGAACTTGGCTGTTGCACGCGGGCGCTTTTTTTCGCGGTGCGGAAGCCTCACGAATGTATCCGTGGCGTGTCTGGAGGTTATCGTGAGTGTTGGTGGTTGTACAAACTCCAGTCTTCTTCCTTCCTGCTTGTACTGGCCGGTCAGACATGTGGAACTGATTGGCCATCTCACAGGGGAGCCTGATAGATGTGGGAGATAGGAACTGACCAGGTTCTCTGTGTGGTGTGTGTGTGTGAGTGTTGCCCTGGCCCCTGGATGTAATAAGCCACCAAGGTGACCCAGCTCTGGACTTCTACCTCATGTACGGCCGGGTTTTTACTTCTAACGCGCCAACATGATGAACGGAATAATCACCAAGTGGAGGCGGCGGAGCATCGCCGTGCCGTGCGAAACGGAGAACCACAAGAATGACGATCCGGACAAGATTCTTGAGGAGTTTCTCCCAGACGTGGCCAAAGTCATCCGCGAGATGGAACTCTCCCTGCTGGAATGGGTAAACCCCAGTCTTTGTTTGATGCTATTTCTAGGGGTCCTCTTGTGTAGCGTGTTTAGTTTGTTGTTCGTGGCTCATTCCTTGGATATCTAATATCCAGGCACAAACATTATTGTATGCCAATCCCCTGTTTTATAAATACTCACACCATAAGTGGCAATTATCTGATTATTTCTCAGATTTATGTCTAGATGACAGCAAACCGTAGTTAACACATTTCAGTACATTCCCATTACATACAAGTAACTCTGGTATAAGAAACATTTTCAAAACTTACCTCAGGGTTTTCATTATCTTCATGCATGTCTCCAGTGTGTTTTTGATGAGACTCCATTTCAATGACATTGGCGTAATTGTATATCACTAATGATTAGGTTGGGCACTATCTTCACAAGTTGACACTTAGGACACAGATTGGAATGTAGGCCCTGTGTCTACAAATACCCCATACCCTTGAACTGAACAGGGACTGGCTATTCCTATAGGGTAAAAGCTGCACAAGAAAACATGAACTTTAAATGTTCCTGTGTTTTGAATTCTCGAGTTTCTATCCTGACGTTCCTTCTGTGCTTGTGTACATGGGGGTTGGAAGTTGTTTATATTGCACCAAGGTTACAAACACTGGCAGCCATTTTTAGGTGGCTAAGGGGAATGGGGAAATTCCAAAGCAAGTAACTGGAAGAAACAACTGGAAAGGGGATGGCCTAGGGGAGGGAGGGTAAATTTTTGTCATCTGACATCAGTTTGTAACTTAACTTGATACAAACCTGACTCTGATCTTATTCTACTGGGATATAACCTTGATACTTTAAAGATAAAGTCTGGAACTATAGAATAAGCGCACTCATGTATTAAAAAGAAGGGAACGACTGGGAAATGGTAGATCTGTTGAGTTAAAAAACTAGCTGTGTTTGACATTTTAAGGGTATGATTGTCACTATGTGAAATATTGTGTGCATGCCAAGTGTGGCATCTTGACCCCTCCTTATTTCTCAGTTTATTTTAAAGCAGCTGTAAGAAAGTAACTGCTGATTAACGACCGGTCTGTTGAGGACCATGAAAGTGCTTCAAAAGTGCTTTTTGAAAAAAAAATCTTCAGCGGTATTAATGATTTATGTTTATAGCTTCAGTATATTGTTAGCCTAGATGCAAGACCCCAAATCTCTAACAAATCTACACCATAGATATTTTTGAGATTTGGAGTCCAGGCTATTATATTGTTTGACATCTTGCCCCCTCCCAACTTCTTAATTCGTTTTTAAAGCAACCTTGAGTAAGTAACTGCAGTTAAAGATTTAGTGTTGAGGAACATGAAAGTGCATGAAAAGTGGTTCAGCAGACCAGAGTTGGCGCAGAGGGTAGAGGCCGTGAACTCAGGGGCTCCAAATGTTCACAAAGTAGCAAAGTTCTAGTGACAAGAAACAGATCTAGAGCGCCTCTGACTTTCTACACACTGACACAGCAATGTGGTGATGAAACAGAACATGTCAGACTCTCAGTGATACTGACTGCAAATGCAGAAATGTGCGTGGTGGTTTTATGTTTGCGGTTTTTGCAGTAAACTTCTTACCGCAAACTTAAAACCACCCTAAAAGCCATTCCAATGTGTGACTGTAGCACTACCATTGTTTCAAACACAAACTCAGAACCACTGTGAACACCCCATTTTCTCTCTGCCACCAAATTAAATCCCTGCGAACATTTCTACATTTCCAGTTGTCTGGTTATAACATCCGGGCACACTCCATATGATGAGTCAGTAAAATATGATAAGATTTTGGTAAGAAAGCCGAAAAAATGTTTTCATAGAACGGATTCACTTGAGATGTTTTTAATAGACTTTGTGTCCATGTAATTACCGGAAAAGATGATTGTTTACTTGTTTATTTCGGTTTGTTTTGAGAAATAACATCTGATGATTGCAAAGAAAGAGGGGAAACACTGCAAATGATAGAACCATATGTTGCTTTTCTTTCAATACATAAGAAGTGCAACAGCTAACCAGTGTGTGAATAAGATGACATCATGTTCCAGCCATGCAGCTAGATTGAGATAAGATGAAGTGGAGGGAAAATCTGTAGTCCATTTGAGCTGGTGTTTGTTTTTGTCTCTCCTCCCATAAGGGGGGAGGGGGGCAAGTGGGTGGTGCTATCTTCACAGTTCATCACCCAGATGGTCTGATCAGTTTTAAATCTACTCTCTAATTAACAAGATAAACAAGCTTTCGAGCAGGGTAAATCCCCTTACTTAGCACCATTTAACTAGCTCCATGAACCATGTTAAGTAAACTGCCTTTCTAAAACCAAATAAATCAACTTTGTATATGTACAAATGTACCTTTTTCTACTAAATCATTAATGACAGTTTTTGCCTCCCCATCAAAATACAATCAACACTTACTAGCTCCATGAACCATGTGCATGTAATGTAAACTGTCTTTCTCAAATCAAGCTAAATGAACTTTGTATAAAATCAGTACAAAATGTACTTTTTTCTACAGCTTTACATACTAAATGGCAGATTTATTCCTCCCCATCAGAATACATTTAACACTCTATAATTGTGTCAACTTGAAAGGAAAACCAAGTACATTTAGTATATTTGTGTGCATGGTATTGTACAATGTAGGTCAATCGCGCTTTCCTTTCTATGTGAAATAGAGACAAATGTGGTACTTTCCAGGCCTGAATGAAAACCAGACAGGTCTAGGTCTAGCAGAAATAGAGCATGAAATTCTATTATGTTGGAACTAACTTGCTGTCCACTAAGGTATATTAGTCCTTTCAATCTAGCTTTTGTTTCCTTGTTGTTGCACAGGCCATCCAATCATGGATAATTGTGTCCTTTTAAACTCTTCAGAATATCTGTGGTGAAATAGTCATGGGCTGCCCAGGCTATAGACTATGAGAATTGTATGGATACTACTGCACCACTGTTTTAGTGCGCTGGTTTGAATTATCCATCCCCCTGAAGCTCAATGGTACAGTCAAGGAGTCTGCTTTCATCATGAAGGCAATTATAGAGTTCAAAATGCCCCTGTTCTTCTCTACCTCCTTTATATGTTAGATAAACAAATGATTCCTCCTGCCAATTTAGTATCATTGATTAGCCTTATGAATGGACACAGACTATACAATGATTTACAGCAAAAATATACTTTCCAACCTACCTTATCATGTTACCACCAGTACAGGATAGCCTGTGTCTTTTCTATGATACTGTATATGTAAGGGCAGTAGTTTATTAGCCTGAGTACCATCCTCTGTAGGGACTGCTGGTGCAATACTTTTTGCTTGCTAGCAGCTAGTTTATCAAGGTAAGTAAGAAAGATTTAAAAGTTTATTTGGCACTACCTCATTCATAGCAGGTGACTTGAAATTTTAAAGTTAAGGTGCAGAATTGAGCTTTCAAGATATCCACAAAATAATACTTCTAGTCAGATGGAAAAGACAAATTATGGAAGCATATTGTTGAATGTTATCTTCACTTTCAGACTTGTTTTTTACATTGAAAAGTTGGGTTAAAAATTTGTCATTTTTACAGTGAAAGACACTGTGCCCTAGACACAGTAGATAACAACGTACTGCCTCTACAGCCTCAAAAAGGCTATGGGACTACTACTTTTACCTTTTACTATACTCTTTTTTCAAAGTGATATATTTGCTGGTTACTATCATCTTACTAATCTTAGCAATTATCGAACAGGTCTAGACCTATGATGAGTTATCCTGATGACTAAACTCCATAAGAATTGTGTCCTGTAAAGTATCTTTCAGCGGGGACCACCGACCCTCAGGATACACACTTGTCCTGTTACCCTCTGTAACTTCTCACTTGACAGAGGTGGCGTGCTCAGACTCTGTAGATTCTGTAGGAGTGAAATATCAGCTCTAGTTGGTCAGGAACCATTTAAGGCCAGGGTTCCCAAGGGCGGATGTGTGAAAACTGCACAGGGGCAGGACATAAAGTAGGTATTGTCTGGGACATGACCCTAACTGGGGGGTTCAGACCACCAGAGTAATAGGTTTAGACAGAGAGAGAAAATTTGTGGTTGAGTTGAACAGAAATTTACCTATTTAGGGACAAACTTTATCTGTGTTTATGAACTATGTACCAAGGAGACCTCATTCCAATCAGAAGTAAATGATAATTTTAAAGTTTCAGCTATATAGTTACAGCCAGACCCCAGTTTTCATAATGACTGTGACTAGTAGACTGTTAGTGTGACTTTAGACTGAGTGGAGATCATTACAGTTAACTGGACAAAAAATGCCTATTTTTTTGGGAACAAAGTTAATTTTCATCCCTGATTTTGAAGGACATACTGGAAAAATGTAAATAAATTATACCAGATGGCAAGATATTTCCAAAGTTTCAGTGGTTTTAGCTTGAGGGCAGGCTAGTTTCCCCAATGACTGTTTCTCTTAATAGTCTTATAGTTTGAACCAATTGAATAGTCCCTTGTGATTCTCAAGTATGATCCATTTAGTGAGAAACGTTATCTCTAATTGTGAAAGGTACATTGTATACTGGAAGAAACACATTCTTATAGAAGAAAAAATGTTTACTGTAATCTTCAGCCAAAGGTACTTGAGTTTTTCTAGTGGCTGTTAATAGTTTGATCCAATTAAAGGGTCATACAAAATTACAAAGGGCTGAGCCTTGCCTAAGGAAATTCCGGTAATAAATCTTTTAGATTGAAGCAAGGGTTTGATTTCGTCAAGGTCACTAAGTAACTTTGATACTTAATTTTAAGATAATTATGATAGTAACAACATATCTAGGAGATGCTTGAAATTAGTTACCAAGATTAAAGTTAATGTTCAAATGTAGGCTGGCATAGACCTTGTCAAGTTCCAGCTTCTTTTAGTGAAAAGCAGCCAATTAAAAAGTTTGACCTTTTAAAATGTCATTTCTGGATTCTAGTCATTGGATATACACCATGGAATTCTTGATCCAATTATTTTCTAACTCTAAAAGATGTAACTGTAGAAGATGGAACATTGTGAATGGGATAAAAATAGATCCTACCTTTTGAGACATAAATTGTGTTAATTAAGTCTACAACCGACCAACCAAGTCATTTGCTTGCTGAAAATGTGTAGTGAAAATTTGCAAAATGATAAGAATCATTTGATAGAAAAGTTTGCAGGGCCATTGATTACTGGCAAACTCCTCTGACAAAATGATTTTCATCCCTTGGAAGATTTCTCCTGATATTTTCAACAAGTAAAAGAGTCTGGTGGCGACTATTCCAAGCCATTGTAAAACCCAGTGTCATCCAAAGCCTGTCATCAAGGGGGTTCACATCAACAGTTTACTGGTGTGTTACTGGCAAACTTCTCTGGCAAAATGATTTTCACCCTTTCGACCATTTATTCTGATATTTTCAGTAAGTAGAAAAGTCTGGTTGAATCTATTCCAAGCTATTGTAAAAGCCAGTATCATCCAAAGCCTGTTATCAAGGGTTCACATCCACTGGTGTGTTACAATTGTAAAATTGACCCCCTCCCAGCCATGTTGATTGGTGGTAAACTTGTCAGTAGCCGCACTGCCCCAGGGCTCACCCCATGAGGCTTGTAGGTGAACTTGAACTAAACACAAAGTGAGCAGAACACCAGCTAATAAATCTTCCTCTAACGGCTTTGACCTTGGCCACCACAAGAAGAAGGGTAACATCAGGATCTGATTTGTAAGTCTTTGATGTTTAAAATTGATTCCCATGTGACTGTTTCCATATTAACTTACAGTTGATAGGAAGATTCAATCAGTAGAGTTCCAGTGGATTTTGAGGCTTAATTTTGCATCCGAACAAAACCGGATGAGATAGCATAGAAGAACTTATTCCAGTAAAGAAAAAGGTGCACCTTTTCACCATTGGGGCCTTTCCAGGGAAATCACATAATTTGGAGGCTTGCAATGAAAGTTGACATTAGCTATGTACAATTTGAACAACTACTACTAGTACTAGAAACGTTGGTTGCTTGCCATGGGTGATCAGTTGTTTTTTACTCTTGTTGATGGGACCGTAAAATACCCTAGCCTGGAGTCCAGTCTTATTAATTTTAGTCCACTTCCAACAGTTGCTATCCCACAAATGTTGGAAGTGGAGTAACACTAACAAAACTGGCCTCCGAGTCCAGTCTAAGTTCTAACAATACACATGTACATGTACATCATATCAGGGCTGTCAACTTGCTTGTTGAGATGGAAAAAAGATTTCACCAAAATATCATCCAAACTATATGAACTTCATGACATAATATTGATGAAAATATATTTTCTTAAGCTTAAAATGACAGATTTAATAACGAAAATTAACAACACCGGCTCCCATGCAGTGAGTGGACGGAAAAAAATCAAAGCTGGAGAAAACCCTGATGTAGATTCATGTACATATCCCTGCATGGTTCATAGTTACATGTACATGTAGTGATGTACTATGATGTAGATGGCTCAGGATCCATTTTCATCCTCGTAGGAGTCCTAAACTCCAGAAGGCGGTGTTATTTTCCACTAGATTATGTATCAATCAATACATAATCAGCCGACTTTTTACAGAATTTTGCTTGTGGTAAATTTTACAAGGTGTGTTTTTTAAAACAATATGATACTCACTAAACCCCTGCAGACCCTACCAGTGTATTCCCTATGCGTAAACATACATTTTTAAACGTGGATATTTTCGGTGTAAATGAGGGTGGTTAAGCACAATAAGAAGGCCAATTGTTAATAAGATATAAAAGAACACATAGCAAGAAGAGTTTTCTTAACCACCCTGACATTCTTTTTAAAATCTAACTTTTGTCAGGCATTGTCAGGCACATTGTAAAAAACACATTGGCTGAGGGTCACCTGGGGAATTTGGTAGAATACTGAATTCTTTGGATGCGCATGGGACTAGTGAGTACTTTATCGTATACTGTAAAAAATATTCATTTCTACTTCCTAAAATTACCATCCATTGAAAAATAACTCCCCCCTCTGGACTTTAGGACTCCTTTATGGCATGCTCCCAGACTGCTAACAGCAGTGACCCCTCAACAACCTATAACAATCATGTCAGCAATATCCTTAAACCATTTGTCACAGGCTATATTTGTGCATACTCATAACCCCCTTGTGTAAATATTGGTCCTCTTGTCTGGGTGATAGATCCCCCCATGTGGTCCCCTTTTCAAAATACCCTGCATCAAGGAACTGGGGCATATCATTGCATGACTTGTGTGCTATATTTATGTACATGGTACAGTATGGTATCAATTTATGATGTCTGAAATTCCTAACATCTGTAAGGAGATTGATCACAATTTTATGGGAAATGACAACCTGATTGGTGTAATGTAATTGTGTCTTCAGAATGCTTGCCTGTATGAAGTGAAATATCAAACTTTACCTACACAATGTCTATGAAAAAGAATAGAAATTCGAGTGGGAATTAAGAAGTGCTGTCAACTAATGTTTACACTGAATTCAAACTACAATATTTTCCTTGTAGGAGTCGTATTGCTATTTTGAATGTAGACCTAAAATTCTTTTTAGCTTGAAAAAAGGAGAAATTATTAAAAAGTGCTGAACATTGTGCAGCTGTTAAGCACCTCAGTGTCATCTGAAACCCTCATTAAGTCACGTTTGACCTTATATAAGCTCTGTTTTATATATAAACAGCCTCTAGCTTATTAAGTTAATACTGACAACAAAATCTACTCTCCCCTACAAATGTTAAATTTCACAGAATTATTATTTCATATAATTGTATTTCTAAGGACATTCTGAAAGCTATTTGTTTGTAATTTAGTTATTTGATAAGTCTGTGCCATTGTACACCAAAGCTATCAGTTACCCTCAATGTATGGCACCATTGTTTATTCTGAAGGGTGTCATGACCTTTAACATCTGAGGGTCAAGGTTCACCATTTAGCACATGATGTAGCAATGTTTGACCCTAACCCAGGGTGGAAACAGGAGTGGTCTGTAAGGGTAATTAGGCCACCTTTTTTGGCTCAGGATTATCGCCATTAAAAGCTGTAATACTGGAAAAGAAATTAATCTACCGTGAAAAGATTGATGCTTACCTGCTGTTATTATATAGTAGAAGGGCTTTAGTAAGTTAGAAATGTATGGTGACTAACTGGGTTGGCATGGCTCATATGATTGCTGTATGATAAAATATATCATAAAATAGAAAATATCACTCAATGACATTCATTTGTTCACATTCCTGCTGAATGATTTAATATGGTATGGTGGTGTAGCTGTGGTGTAGTGGCAGGGTGGCGCAGAACCCAGAGGTCGTGGGTTTGAATCCGGGGTCCCCTGACTTGTGCCATAGACTCAGTTTACTCAGGTAAAAATGAGAGCCTAGCTTTGGTTAGGGACATCCCTTTGATAGGACATTAAATGGAGGTCCCACATGCACACCGAGCAGGAACAAGAATCTGCCAAACTTATTGAAAAGAGTAGGGGTCCCTCCCAGTGTGACTGGGTCAAATAAGTCTATCCAGATATGCAGCTTGTACAATTTAGTACAAATTTGGTGTGTTATGCCATGAGGCAGTTTACCGGTATGCAATACCAACAAACATAAAAACATAATATTTATCCAAACATTGATAACTATGTAGGGTTGTAATGGCCATTTGTCTTTCTAAATCTCTAAAAAGTTAGAACTCATAACACATGTTCTCAAGACACTGACAGAGCACACTTAATGTGGTGCAGGTGACTTCTGCATTCAATCAATGTGTTTCTATTTGTAATGGCATGATGGACATTGTTAGTAGACAAATTGTTTCAGTACAGGAGACCAAACTGAGAAAACTTGCTGTGGTAATCCAAAATGACATAACAATACTAAGGTTGTGACTTGAATCTTCTCCCTGCTGCTTAACCCCATAACCAATAGAGAATTGGGTGCCAAACAGCTACTTCAGTGTGCTAAAGGTTAATACTTGCGTAGTATCATTTGGACAATCTGATTGGTCACCTGACAATGTTTTTGATTGGACAACAATGTCTGACATCATTGCTCCATATTTGGGGTGGGTGGGTCCTAACAATTCGAAGTGACATCTTATAATATGTAAGCATCTTATAAGTAATATCACTGATGAAACAGTGATGACCGTGAACCTAAATGTCAGACAAATTCTTCATCAAGGAAGGTACAAACATTGTAGGAAGGAAAACTAACCTGGTTTTGATCATGGCAGCTTTTTGTATAAGAAAATGAAAATGCAACTTTTCCTTGGTGTATGTATGACAGTGACACTGTATTGGACCTGCCTGTCATATTATTGCTCATTTTCCAGCTAACTTGGTGCATAATATCTTTTGTTACACAATGTTACTTTAAGTTGGACTTATTTTCCTTGTGTGGTACAAAAATTACATGATGTACATGTACATTGTATGACTGCTGCAAATGTAGTGACTTTCACTGCACAGATCCAATTCTGTTACTGTGTTAGTTAGATTTATCCCATTTGTTTAACAGTTAGTGTAAGGGTTACACATGAAGCTCTCCTGGCTTGCTGAGCTGAAGTGCTTTACCAGTTAAACCCAACATCAGGGTCAAACCCACGCCTCTAGACAAAGGAAACTGAGGAGGTTTTGATCCTGACCCCTACAGGCTTCATTAAGCCATCATAATACTTTGTGAACTGCGGTGTTGATTTAAACCAACTGTGCGCAGATGTAAAACACATCAATTCCAGCAGTTTACTACATGTATGTATATGCTAGGAATAGTAGGATGATGCCAAACAAAAACTTATGAAGACGTTTATCTGCCATTTTCTTAAGTGGGTATCTCACTGAAGCTGTGGCACGTTGGCGACCTCGCTACGGCCGAGCGATTTGACAGAGCGCTCAACGAATTTCATCGATAAAAAGCAAATCTTTTTACGCTTTGTGTGTTTTGATGTTATTTCAGTCATACTTGTACGTTTTGCATGATATTCCCATTATTAAGTGAAAGGTAACACAAATCCAATTTAGGACCCAGCTACAATGCCAATGTGTCACAGTCCAGTGAGATAGCCACTTTAGAGTAAGAAGTATAACTGTGTATTGCATAATGTTGATCGAGATGTAACATATTGTTAGAATCAGGTCTCCCTGCTAAGTTAACATTGCCTTTTGGCAATAAACATGTAATGGTTATGGTTAAGGCAACAGAGAGAATGCCAAATTGCTGATTTTTCTTTTTTCCCTGATTGCTGATCTGCATCAGCCTTGAAGCTTGTCAGTGATAAATCCACTGTGTAAAGAAAATAGTGAAAGTTTAGAAGAACAACAGCAGCAATAACAATTGTGAAAGATGATAGATGTTTGACAGTGAATGTTTCAGATATACTCATACTCGTAGTACAATGTTTCTCTTAATTGAACTATGTGTCATATTAATACAGCCAAAGTTGTTTTTATAATTATATGATATAAATTTGTTGCCTCCCTGAAAAGTGGAGGTATAGTTTTCACTCTGGATGATGTATGGAGATATATCTGAAAAACCGCTGGATGACATGGATTGCGATGGTATTGGGTATTGGGTTAGGTTGTTAATGGTTGGGTCGATTTTGGGCCTCCTGGTGATTGATCTTGGTACTGCAGCAGCAAATGTTTTTGTGCATCTTTGGTCTTGTTAGGTTCTCTAGTTGTTAGTGGCTGGTAGCACTCATGAATTAGCTTTATTGTTCTTGAAGATTGACAGCATGTGAATATTAGAAACTCTTCTTTCTTCACTTTGACCCCGTTCACACTCATTTTTTTCAATCGCGATTGAAGTATAATCGCGATTGTTCAATCTGATCGCGATTGAACGCAAAGAAACTTTTGCGTTCACACTGCTTTTCGCCAAGTGGATTAAAGTACGCCGTGATCCGATCGCGATTGAAGCAAACCCGTGCTCCGCCATACCATCGGCGATCATCTGGTAAATGTCCCACTTTCGGTGACATTTCCTAGTCTCTACCAGACTAACTAAACGGGCGAAATGGGATCTTCACTGTGGACTGACTCTACTGGCTAATTATTCCTTTTTCTGCCGAATTCTACGATTCATAAGCCCGTAAGGTGGAGGCTAGACATTTCCCCAGTTTGGCCCTGGACCCTGGTCTCCTCATCGCGCCACCTGCCACCAGCTGAAGTTGCTGACGGAGTTTTATCCTTCTTCTTGGGCATTGTTGGCGATGAAAAGTTGTTGTTGTTGTTGTAAGAGAGCGATTTGACGTGCGTGGCTTGGGTTTGTTTTCCCGCGCGATGCGAACTATAACCACACGTACCCGGATGTATGACCTCCCACCCCCGGAATCAGCCGAAATCCCCGCCGATCGCGATGGAATGAATCGTAGTTGTGTTCACACTCAAAATTTGATAGGATTGGATTGGATCCGATCACGATTAATCCAATCAAACTACCTCCGGAGGTAGTTACAATCCAATCGCGATTGGATCGTTTTGGATCGTTCCAATCGCGATTGGGAGCGTTCACACTGAAAAAATCAATCGCGATCGGATCGATTCAATCGCGATTATACTTCAATCGCGATTGAAAAAAACGAGTGTGAACGGGGTCTTTGTCTTTGTTTCTTGTCACCTTATCATCTAATCTCCACCCACTCAACAGTACAAGGGTACCATTACAAGGGCTATGTCAGACTCAGCTGTTTGTAGGGCCCTGAAGTTTCTTTTGATTCTGCACTAGTTATCTCGGACCTCCAACTGGGTTGTTTTGTCTGTCTCAGTTTCATGTTGATCAGACAGAAATACATGTATAGGACATAATCCTGTTAATGCTGAGTTGTTGTTTTCACAGATATTTTCATTTCTATTTATTGTGATGTGACCATTTTGTGGATGTCTTAACCATTAAAGTTTAACATTTACTTTCTATTCTTTTGTTGACATTATAATTGAAGGTGATATTACTATTACTATTAACGTTCAACATTAACAATGAAGGAATTCAGTCATAAACAAATGTCTATCTCACATAAAATTTTTCTGATGTGCACATTGCTATTACTCTTTCGTATTTGATCTGACATTGCCTTCAACATTAGCACTGATATTGGTAACAGCTTCTTTCATTCACACATTCTATTCTATTCTTTCATTCACATATTATTCAACAACATCCACTCAGTATGTAGAACTTTGATACTGAGTAGTAAGCCTGTAAAGGGAAATTACAACGTGGCAGAAATCTGGATTCTAATCCTTTATATATTTATATCTGTTGCGTGTTGACCCCAGACAAGGATAAAAGTATCAATCACTGTATAAATGAGAAATACTACATATATTTGCTTTCACAATATCATCTCCAAGCTGTTATAGTACAACAGTGTCGGCTCTGTTCACTAGCCAGTTCAAGGTGATTCAGGTTATACCTCCCAGACTTTCCCCAGATAAGACTGAGCTGGTGTTTGTCTTGTGTCAACTCTGATACTCTCCATGTAGCAATAGGTAGAGATGTGGTGATAAGGAAAGATAAAGATGACATTATTGTACTTTATCATGTTATTTCTACCTTGGTGGCAAAGTGTGCCTGTAGCCTTATGTTCATCCCATGAGTATTTTAAACAAACACCAGCTTGTAGCTTTATTATTTCTCATGGCATTTAACATTGTTTCATGATGTAGCACAAAGTGTAGATACAATGTCGCTAGTAGATATTGTTATTTCTACTTTGGTTGTTAAGTACCTCCATGCTCTTTAGTCCTCCCATGAGTGCTGTAGTTTTAAAGCAGACAATGAATTGTGTAGTGGTAGGTTTATTGTCTTTCCAATTGGAGTTACTTGTCCCAAATACACAGGAAAGACAATGGTAAAATCAATGAGGTACCTCTGTGCTCTTTCTGCAAATGCTAGTTCTACATGTAGAGCACTCAATGAATTGTGACTTGTGAAGTGGAAATGTGGTGGGTTAATTGTCTCTCCAATAGGAACTACTTGTCCCAAATACACAGTAAAGACAATGGTACAATCAAAAGGTGTGAAATCAATAAAGTACATCTGTGCTCTTTTTAGGAGTGCTAGTTTTAGAGCACACAATGAATTGTGAATCGTGAAGTGGTGGGTTAATTGTCTTTCCAATAGGAATTACTTATCCCAAATACATAGTGAAGATAATGGTACAAACAAAAGGTGTGAAATCAATGAAGTACCTCTTTGCTCTTTCCACAAGTGCTAGACTTTAGAGCTTAATTGTGAAGTGGTGGGCTAATTGTCTTTCCAATAGGATTTAGCTGTCCCAAATACATAGTAAAGACAATGGTACAATGAAAAGGTGTGAAATCAATACAATACTATGCACCAACAAGGTGTCAAATGGTCCATTGTGGTTCGATTGCTTTCAAATGTTGGCTTCCCGTGTAATGAAGGAAGGCATTTACGCCCTTCCTGTAACAATCTGTACTTGCCCTTGGACTTTTACTGACCTCCTGAGGAAAAAGTCTGGAGGAAGTCGTTCCTTCCACAGCCTGTGCTTGAACTTGGGCTTTTACAGATATATCCCGGCTGTTTCACAATTGAGTGTACCTATTTATTTTTGCACTTGTTACCAGTTGATAAGAAAGTCTACATAAGATATTACTGTTTTAGACTGTTATTTTCCAAAAGCTGGTGTAACAAGGACCACAACAATACAAAAAGTAGGGAAATCGGTTAATATTTGGCGAAATTATTGACAAAAATATCACTAAAAAATGTCCCATTTTTAGTGTTACCAGCCGTCATTCAGTTTTTTCACATTCTAACCATTGCACCTGACATCATAAACATGGTTACTACCTTAAAATTTCTTATTTTTGTACAAGCAGTCATATGTTAACTAGAGATTTATTATCATTTTTTAAAGATATGGCAACTTTTTGTTGCCATCAGGGCTATTTTGCACATTTACCCACGTGTTACCAATTTAATGTAATGTTTTCTTAAAAGATGTCAAAGTCTGTAGCATAATTAATGTGATGTGATAGCAGTGTTATTTTGACATGTAAAGTTTTGATATGATGTATGTAAGAGAACAAAAGTAGAATGAGGTCATTCCTACTTTCATCTGACTCGCAGCTAAGGTTCAAAGTATAGGCTGACATTTTCCGAAAAATTCTGTCCCGTCCGTACCCCCCCCTTTATTTCAACACTAAGTAACTACTACAAGCTTTTAATTGTGGTGGTTTATAAGTCTCTTTTGCCAAATACCAAACCACCATATAAACCAGTTCTGTGATAAAGACCTTGCCTGATATAGCACAATAAACCCCCAAATGTCCCGTCCGTACCCCTGTCCCGTCCGTACCCCCTACCTGTCCGTCCGTACCCCCACTTTTAGTTTTTAGCAAAAAACTGTGGAAAATTGCATTCCAATTGCTAAAAAGACATATACTAAAGACTTGCAAGACACAAACAGTTAGTCTCCTCAGTAAAAACAGTAGTTTCTGATGAATTTATCAACATTTTCCTTCACAGATTTTTTCAATAGCCCACATCTGGTTGTCCAGTTCTCACCAACTTTAGAGAGCAGTTGCGGTTCCCTAAAGATATTGAAAAGTAGAGAACATCGTGAAGAACAAAACATAACAGTTTAAGTAGTCCTATTGCTTTAGAAATTAGAATTCTTTTGGTGGGAAGATGGCTGCTAATAATTCCATTTAAACTTCATTTTGTATCTTGCAGAACCCCCTACCCCCGTCTCTTTTCTTACTAGTTTTAGCAAACTCAGATACTATTATGTACATGTTTTGATGTAAGATGTTATGTTATTGTTACCAATGATATTTTAACAATATGACCAGTAAGTAGAATCCTAATACATACCATCAGCTGACATTGAAGGAAAATACATGTATATTGCAAAGCCAAATAGGTAGAACTGTTCATGCTGCAATATGAATAATATTCTAATTAGAAAGTCCAGCTCGCTTTTTCTTAGTTTAGACACTATTACAGTGTTTGCATATGATTTATTCACCTGATATTAGTGAATAAATGTCTTTTAAAAGGTTTGAAGAAGTCCCTATAGACAGTATTTGTACCTCTTGTGTCCCGTCCGTACCCCCAAATACATGTACAATCATGTTCATAAAATGATCATACAAAAGTTCCTTGATGCCTTTCACAGGTATAAAAGCTAGAATCTTCTGTGGAAGTGTATGCAAAATGAAATACTATCATAGTTTGGCTATCAAAGTGCCTGAACTCTAAAATTTTGTATTTGACCTTTCTCTCCACATAAAATGACAGCAAGGTGTTATCATCGACTAACAACAAATGACCATAAAATGTTGCAACAAGGTGTTACTACAAACCAAAGTCAATTTTCTGGTGTTATGGTTATTAGTAATGGAAAATAATAAGGAATAATGTTTATCTTGTGTTCTTCATTTGGGTATACTGTATGTAACTTTACATACAGTCTTACAGTTGTCCCGTCCGTACCCCCTTAGTGACCCATTACATAAAAGACCTGTATCACTGTAACCGAGAGGCGTTGTGCAGAGACCTTTTAGAATACTATGCCCAAAGTATGTACCTTTGAACTGCCGACATCAATTTTAATGTACATTAAAGTTGATTTTTGAGCCTCAGTGACACCACTTTGGTACACTCAATTGTGTAGTTCTAAGGCTAAAATCCTAAAGGAAGCTGTAACGACCATCTTCCTGCAACGATCTGTGCTTGACCTTGGAGTTTTACTGACATCCTCTCGTTTCTTTTATCTCCTGTGCACAGGCCAAACCCAAGCTGGTGGAGCCCATAGATTACGAGACGTTTGTGATCCAGAAGAAGACACAGATCCACCATGATCCACAGCGGGATATGCTCAACTTCCCTCATGATGACATCTCGGTAAGTAACAAATCTGGGTTGTGGGTACCACCCTCTGTAGTAACCGCTAATCATGATTGTCTCCAGCTTTGAATTTTTTTCCGTCCCACTTATTGTTTTGGAGCCCATGTTTTTGTTGATTTTTGTTGTTCAAGCTTACTTCAATGGTTTGTGTGAAGGGACAAGACAAGTGAAATTTAGTGTGTTAGTATTATTTTCATATACAATTGTATACGTGATGATCATTAATGGTCTCTCCAACTTTGAATTATGCACTGTGATTTGCAAACTTTCCAGAATTTACTCAAACTTAATCAGACTAGACAGCAGTGTAGATAGGAGTGTACTAAGTAGGGAGGTGGGTGGATGATTGATTGAGTGAACGATTGAGTGTGAGAATGAATGAAAGAGTCTCTTCTTGGCATGACTGTACTGTGTGAGTGTACATGTATGTTCGCCTGGTTGACTTCAAACCAAACTCCTTCTTCAAACTAAGTAACCTCTAAAAATCATTTTGAGATGTCCCAATGGAGGACAAACAACATGTGACAGGAAGACGGACAGAGAAAATTGGTTTTACGAGTGAAACCAACACCTAATTTCATCTCTGGGCTATCTCCTGCATATTTAATGTGGCATGTGGGTTATGGCTGACAAGTCTTCTAAAGTAGAGTTAATTTAATGAGATTCCGTAGGAAATCATTCAGCATGAGGCTTAGGGAGTCTATGCTGACCCTTGACCGACCAACATGGTTAGCATTGACCGTTGCATGCAAGAGACAATAAAGTACATCCCCTGTTCTCCACCGTGATTAATTATTCAAAGACGCTTTGATAATTCTGGCCGGGCGCTCCATCGGAAAAGGACGTCCCTTTCCTCGTAAAGGTCTTTCATGCAGCGAAAAGGCGGTAGTAGGGTAGGACATGGTACCGGTATATAACAGATGGAATGGAGCTGTTTCTGGAGATTTCTGTTTGGACTTCAAGTAGACTAGGAGAAGATGGCTTACGCAGCTATCAAGAAGAAGCTGAAACGTAAGGCGTTTAGCAAGAAGGCAATCGAGGTCGATGTCTTAATGACGGAAGAGCTGGAGGATTTTCTGGTCGACTTATCGGTAGGTCTGTTTGTGCATTGATGCTGAAATGGTAAATGTGTTCTTGTGACTTTGGAGACAGTCATCTTAATTCGCTTTTATTGCAATGTGACAAAACTGTAATAGGATTTTTCATTACAAAATTTTGTCATTTGTGCATTGAATTGAATTGAAGAGAACATGAACAGCAGAAGTCATGCAAGATAAAGATGTATTTTGTATATTTCTTTATATTTCATAGAAAGTACATGAATGTGTTTTGGTCAGTCAATGTACATGTAGGGTTGATATGTGTAGATATTATAGTTGAGGTATTGTGCAACATTGACTTGACATATCATTGTCCTCTCAGTGCTCTTTGATATGATTTGTAATCCTGAACTTTTGGAAGACACATTTCTGTGCCACGTGTATCGGCAATACATGTATTCTGTATGTAGATTTTCTCAGCTTAACACTTACCACAGCTGGTTTTACCAAGTTAACACATGAACCACAGCTTAATGGGTAAATATCAACAGTGCCATAAATTCCCTTATGTACGTATGATCAAAATAGGTGAGATGAATAATATATGAGTGAAGGTATGAAGTCATGGGTCATTGATTTTAAAAAAAAGCCATGTGAAATTTAAGGTTTGTTCTTTGTTGTGCAGATATCTAGCAATTTGTGTTTTGTTCATTGAAATTTAAATATAGTTAGTTGTTTTTGTTTATCAGTAGATGCACTTAGTCTCTACCAGACTGACTACACTGGCTATAACAACTTTTGCTTGAGACAAAAGGAAAGGATTGATGATGAAATCTTTGTTTTATAATGTTTCCCTTGAAGTTGAAGATCAACTAGTAGGATCATGTTGTTTCCCTTGACCTGGAAATGACCCGAACCCCCATTAGTTGACCTTTTGATGTAGGGTCAGTTCAACATCCAGACAAATGGTCCTTACATATGTCTGACCTTTTCAACAATTTTGAAGCTTGCTTGCCTGCATATGTTGAGTGCTACTCAAATGTGATCAGGACAATTCAGCCATCTACAAACTCAGCCTAGTCAACTCATCAGCTAGCAACACCCTGGTCAACTTGGCCAACACCCTGGTCAACTTGGTTAGGGTTAGTATAGGATGTTGGGCCGAGTTGACCAGGGTGGGCCGAGTTGGTTAAGGGCTGAAGCATCCGGCATCACCACTGCTACCCTATCACGAGGGCCTGCTCTACGCTAAATTCGGAGGGCCGGCTACGTAATACGCTAAATTCAGAAAGCCTTCCTACGCTCTACACTAAATTCAGAAAGCCCCCCCTACGCTCTACGCTAAATTATGGAGTGGTCGGCAACGCTCTATGTAAAATTAAAACGGCCGATTACGCTCTACGTAAAAGGGGCATGCAGGCCCTCTATCATGTATTGCCTTCCCCAAACTATTGACTTGTAGTTCCAGATCTGTTCCACTTTGAAGCTTAATTACAGTACTGGTAGCTCAAATGTATCAAATAATATGACGTACATGTACATATACTTCTCCCTTCAATACTTTTCAGGATTTGCCCTTTCTATGTATACGTAATAACATTCCTTGATAGTACACTCAGTCTGGTACACTGTGCATGCCAGATGGGTTCTGTCCAAGCCCTGACATTATCAGACCTTTGGCTGACTTTCCAACAGTAAATCTCTCAACATCCTGTCTGTCTACTCTTATCTCTGTTCTAAGTCTGGCCTTCAAAGTTTGATAGCTGATATCTTGATTAGATGTGTGCAGTTACAGTGTGGAACAATACAGTTGTGTATGTTTGATCTGAAGTAGTATGGGATCACTCATTCACACAGTGCTGGAGCAGTAAAGTGCTAGTCTAAGAGTGAGTTCTGAAGGTCAGAATTGTAGCAGGTTTGAAAGTCGATCAAGTACATGTGTATGAACTACAATACAGTCATCTAATGTATGTTTGATCTGAAGTATATGGAATCACTCATTCACACTATACTGTATCAGGAAAGTGCTAGTCTAAGAGTGAGTTTTGAAGGACAGATTGGTAACAGGTTTCAAAGTTGTTACAAGTACATTTGTATGAACTACAATACAGTCATTTAATGTATGTTTGATCTAAAGTATATGGAATCACTCATTCACACTACATGTATATACTTGTTCAGGAAAGTGATAGTCTAGGAGTGAGTTCTGACAGATTTGTAGCAAGTTTGAAAGTTATTCAAGTACATTTGTATGAACTACAATACAGTCAACTAATGTATGTTTGATCTGGGGTATATGGAATCACTCATTCACACTATGCTGCAGCAGGAAAGTGCTAGTCTAGGAGTGAGTTCTGAAGGTCAGATTTGTAGCAGGTTTGAAAGTTGTTCAACTCAAAGAACATTTGTATGAACTATTTCCCCCCCTCTTATGTACATTGAGCACAAAATGTCTGAAAAATTTGATCAATTATTTCTCCGGTGTTACTTTTAATACCAATTTTATGTAGTATTATGTATCATTAGAAAGCTCATGTACATGTAGTACCCTTTAAGATTTCTCGAACTTTGTCATGATCCTATATGTCTACATTCAAATGTTCAACACTAGAGCTTACTATGCAACTGCAATTGAAAGTTTCATAGTACTACTACTGAAACATTCTGTATAAAAAAGTGCCGGAATTCAATGTCAAGATGTTGGCAGGAATTTTGGCCCTTTTTTAGGGCCACCCACCAACAAAATCATTATAGTGCCTGTTGCACAAAAGCATGATCATAACGAATGAGGTATCATTTTAAAGGAAACTATACAAGCTTTTCACTGATGTAACGCACAATTAAAAATAATGGACATATGATCAAAATTTCAGTTTTTTTGTGTGTGACCCACTCACATACATTGTAAATAGTCCTGGTGCTCAACTATGAATGATCATAACAAATGGAATATCATTGTGAAGGGCAGGAAACAAGCTTCCCAATGATATAAAATACAATTATAGGTATGCTTGACTGAAATCAAGTTTACGTTATGTGTTCAGTAATCTTATGGAGTTAAAGATCAAGTTAAATTGCACAATGCCACTTGAGCAGTCCAGTGTAGAGCCTGTGATCCCATATAAATGCTTGTCTGCTGTTTATAGTTGTCACCATCATTACGGAATGTCCAAGGAAAAAAACACCCTTGACTTGTGCCCCAGTGAATTCTTTGCACAGTCCTTGTAGAGTCCTCACATTTCATAGCTATGGAAGAGTTATCACCTTGTTGATATGTGAAAGGTTGCCTTGTGGGAAAAACTTTTCCAGTTTTAGACTAAACATGTTCTCTTTTTTTTCAGTCGTCTGTCCAGCCCAGAGAGTACAGAACAGTGAGGTCGTCGGTCCCTCCAAATGCTGCCAAGGAAGCAAAAAGTCTGCTGGTTAAAGAGGTGGGACTATATAAATGAGATGTAACAGTGCAAGGGAGGGCGAAAGCTTAATGCTCAAAAAAATGTGAATGCCTCCCTTTATCAACTTATAACGATTTAGATCAATCAATTTTGACTCTAGACTGTATGCAGTCATTGATGTTCCATCTGTATGTGCAATTTCCAGGTATTATTCCGCCATCCTTCTGTAAAGGAAATTACAAAATGTAGTTCATAAGATCTCAAATCCTTGAACCATTTGGCTGCTGGACAGAATGTTTTAAAGGTTAATTTTTTCAACATAATCATATTCATAATGTATTTAACACATAATTTTTTTTTTTTACAGGGTATCAGTTTTTACACAACAAGTTGGAGCCAGCTGCACTACAAATATGAGGACTACGGTGGCAGTTATCATCACTTACCACGGTAATTGTTATCATCTTTATCTTTGATTGGATTCTTTCGTCAAGACTTGTATTAGAATAGATACAATGGAAGTAACTTTTGCATAAGATACTAAGTACATAATTCTCTTTCTTTAGCCCTCGTCAAACAAATTTAATGAATGTCTTAGGAGGTCCTTTTTGTTAGGGCTGATTGTGGAATGCTACATGTACCTGTCATAGTTAAGGAACCATTTCTAACTTCTTTTTTGTTTCTATTTATGATGAACAACAGAAGCGACAGGTCTGGGGACCTCCCACCGCAGGTTTATGAGTTGGATGAGGCGGACAAAACAGACGAGGTACGGGACAAACCACTCTTCAAAATTTACATTGGCTACACTTAGTACTATTTATCTAAAGACATACAAATGTACAATGTAACAGTAACACCTACTTTTTCTAAACCTTTGATATGCAATTAAGTTAACATTTTGAATTCGTACTACTGCAATGAAAACTTGGCACCAATGTTTTAGTCCAATATATGCATCTGTGAAATATGATAGCTTTATACATCATGTTTCATGGCTTTTCTGACCACATTTTTACAGGAGATGTCAATTCTGTATGAGGGTGCAGAAAGCATCACTAAACAGGGTTTCCTGTACAAGGCACCCCTCAACAGTGAGGGCAGTATCATCACCAGTATGAGGGTAAGCTGCATGTGTATTTTGTCAATGTACCCTCTTGTTGTTATGACAAATATTACACTCCAAATAACCAACTTTATGGCACAGGAAAAATTTTCTGAAAGTGGTGTTATCAATGATATTGTTTGAAATTCTGTGACTTGCTGAACATTTGATATGCAGAAAATCTTTAGCATACTTTTCCGTTTTAAACTTTTTCTGCTTTTACAATGATTGCTTTAGGTTGAACAGTCTTAAAAGAGGAAGTTAAAGTTACATTGTGCAAAACATCAAAGGCACAACTCATCCACCCCTAAGCTAAAGTATTGTTACTGCACTTTCCCTTGTACTCAATATCAAAGTTCTAGTTCAGAAGGGTAACCTTTTCTATAACCCAAGTACAATATGACGCTAATTGTGTTTCTTTGATTTCATTTCAGTCCTTTAAGAGGCGGTTCTTCCACCTTAAGCAACTGCCGGACAAGTCTTATGTCTTGGACTACTACAAGGATGAGAAGGCCAAGGAAGCAAAGGGAACGATCTATCTGGACTCCTGTACGGGGGTGGTCAAGGTCTGGGCATTTTCTATCCCTGTATACTCAGAATTCAAATATCATGTACATGCACAATGTCATGTTCAAACCGCTTGTGATTGAAATACTACATTGTGATATAAATGTATCCTACTCGGTGAAGGACACACTTTCTCATAAAGAAAATTGTTAAGTCTAAAGTGTTTTCTTATTTATATAAATTTAATGCTCTGTGTCAAATGTCTTGTATATGCTACATATCATGTTCATGTCTTTACATGTACATGTACATGCATATACAGATACATGTACATTGTATAAGCCCTTTCAAACACACATCTTTACATGCAAGTTTCCAACTGCCCATTCTTATGTTGTACTTGTGTTTGTGTGTTTGTCTGTCTGTGTTGTTCATCCTCCTGATTCTGTCCTCTGTCAAGAAAGGAAACTATAAGGTACAAGTCATGTACACATTTTTCTGTACTACACAGAACATAGTTACATGTAGTTGCCTAGGCTGTCACCTTCACTTAGCTCTCTTCTAACAATCTGAGTTTTTGCTAGGTGTAACACTGCCTTTTGGGGTTTGCAAGTGGCAGAAAATGAACACCAGTCCTGTTCCATTCATAGAATTTGTGGAGGAATGCTATTTGCAGAAGTATCAGACATACATGTAATATTTGATTCCCAAAACAGACAAGGCACTCTACTTTATGACCATCTTAAAACGTCTCTGAGCACTGGCCTTCTTGGATAGATCCATTCAGACCTTAAACTGAGGCTTAGATTAGAACGGGATTACCCATAATCTGGTGCTCTCTATAGACAATGTCATATAGATGCAAAAAGCAGGCATATTGAGGTAAAGGGATTCTGAAAATTAAAAGTTTAGGACTCAAAATTACCTTGTGTGCTTATGTAACCCAGCAAAACAGCAGGCACTACATTTAGGGAACAGCAAAATGACACAATTGCAAATGCCTAGTAGTAAATTATGTTAAACTACGTTGTACATTTGACCTGTTGCAGAACTCCAAGAGCCGTAAGTTTGGTTTTGAGGTGCGGATGCAGGACGGGAGCTACTACTACCTGGCGGGGGAGGGGGAGGCTGAGATGGATGAATGGGTGTCTGCCATCAACAAGGTGGTGCAGAGTAACATTGAGGCACAGATCAGGCAGGGCGACGAGGGAGGTAAGGGCAATGCTTTTCATTAGGGATGAGTACCTTAGCATCAGGTACAGGTACATGAATGGGTTAGAGAGATTTAGGAACAGGTGGTCCAAAACTGTACATGTACCTGAACAATTTTGCAAAGTAACATGTGCTCTTCAATGATAACAGAAACATTAAAGAGCTGTTGTACAATCAAAGATGCTGTTGATGTCAATGCCACATTGTTTTCATCCTTTCCAGTGCTAGATTTTTGGCTTTGTAGTAGGATTCATGTGTCTTTAGTCACAAATAAGTATTTGTGTGAACCAACCAGTGTTATGAATTTAAAGTATTTTTCTTTGGACTGAAAGGAAATTAGCAATCACACTCATATAAATACAAATTGTATTTCCATCTGTTTAACTTTGTTTTGTTGTCTTTGCAGAGATGAACGACACTCTGCCATCACCCAGCAAGTCTGAGAGTCTGAGGGAAAGTCTGGAGAACAGCATGCACCCTGAACTCATGAAGGTCAGAGGAGGTTTAACATGGATGAATAAAATGAACTTGTGGATGACAAAAGCTAGGTTTATTCCCAACCAAGTTACACACTCACTCACTATTCACTTGAACGTCTTCTGTGCCCCATCATCTGGGGGGGGGGGGGAATGCTTGCAGATGGATGGGCGAGCTTAAACATGTACCAATACAACAGCCAATGTTTCAGTGATCGTCTGTCACCTTCCTCAGGGCATTGTAAGCAGTGACACCGAGCTCCAGTGTGAAATAGAACCAGTTAGTAGTGAGGAAAGTGACAGACGGTCACCAGAATGTCTGCTGTTGTTGCTAATACCTTGGGTCACGGTGAATAAAGAGCCTTGTCATTCAGTGATTTTCCAATGTAATGAAATTATTTACGGAAAATGAACTTGCTTGTGTTTAGAATGTACTTGTCCTTCAGGAGAATGCTGTACATAGATAGTCTAAATCTGCTTTAAAGGGGTAAAATGAGGTGATACACTTGTATACTTACATGTAGTAGAAGAAAGTCCTGACATTGAAGTTTTTATTCCAACAGTATGCAAGAGAGTCTGACAACTTGATTGCCATCAAGAGGAAGGAAAATAGACAGAAGCTCCTGGATGTGTACCCAGAGATGCAGGTTTGTCTGTTTTTTTGTTTGTTTATTTGTCCGTCTGTCTGTCTGTTTGTTTGTTTGTTTGTATTACATACCTCATGGCGTAACACCAAAGGTTTGTGCTGAATAGTACAATCTGCATATCCGGACAAATATAATCTATGATATTAATTGTATTATTTTGTGGACAAAGTTGCATACACGAACACATAAAGTCACACATGCTTCAGGAACCATGTTATCCCAATTCAAAGTTATTGTCCAATTTGATGCTTACTCTAGACAGTCATGGATGTCACATACTACTGTAGATTCATTTATTTTCGCTGGGTCATAATTTTGCGGTTAAAGAGGAAAGGATTTTTGTGTGTTTCAAGTTTGCTGTTGTAACTATTCTTAGTATACTAAAAAATCTTCCTCTTTAACCGCAAAATTATGACCCAGCGAAAATAAATGAATTTACAGTAGTATGTGACATCCATGACTGTCTAAAGTAAGCACAAATATGTGATTCCATTGTAATAATGCAACTGTATACAGTTGCATTATTACAATGGAATCACATATTTTTGCTGTCATGATTGTGCAGTTCAGAGATCACACACTAACACCAGACAAGGAGAAATAATTGGAAAGAGGCACAATAAGATGTTTCCAATGAAGTTTATTTTTAATGATTTTATATCTGTACCTCTGCACTCTCTCATATACAGTTAGAACTGTGATTTAACATTTCTTCAGCCTTCAAAAACTGAATGGGATATATTTCCTTTAAGTAGCTGTTGCTCCAACAAGATTTGCTCTGGAATGATGCTCAAATACCGGGTATATCTTGTGTCACCTTCTTTCCAGTAGTGTGAAGAATAAAATATAAGGTGCACATTTAACACTAAACTACATTTGAGATTATTGCCTATATAGGCACTTCAGAGCCTCAAGGAATTATCATTTATAACTAGCCACGATGGCAAATTCCCGGCATATAGAAGACGTCAAAGATGCTTGTTTCAGGTTTCACACAAGTCAGTCCGTCCGCACATTTGCCGTCGATGTCCCAAGAACCACCACACATTTCCCCTTCCACCTGTTAATAGAATGAAAACGTGGGGCCTGTTAGCTCGATGGCTCTTGTTAGTCTAACGTTGTGTGCTTCATCACGTGAATAAGATATACACTGACGGTTTGGAGGTCACAAGAGAAGACTATGGCTACTTAGTAAAATCTGACAAAGATGAATGTGAAATCATGTCATGGTGTAGATTAGATAGGAAATAGGACAGCTCAATTCACTCATCAACCTCCCTTCTTCTTGTACACAGTCCCAGGGTTAACATAGGTAACTATACCAAATTTCAGAGGTTCCTCTGTTATAATAGTAGTTTATTGCAAATTCATGCCCGTAGGCTAATTGCATGTTGACAACAATGTCGAAATACAAATGTAAGGTAAAACAAAGGTACATTTATCTTGTTACTGGGGGAAAAGAAAAGATTCACAAGTCCATCGAGAAACTTTTTGCCCACCTATGACTGTAGCACTACAGTTACTATTATTTCAAACACGAACTTAAAACCACTGTGAACACGCCATTTTCTGCCTACCACGTGAACTTAAATGTACAGTATTTGCCAAATTTTTTAAAAGATATTTGTTTCGTTCGCCCTGTTGCTCCAATTTTTTGGGGAAAAATCAGAGAATCAACAAATGAAATTGGTGTTGCCTAATCTCCACAGAATACAATACGGTGTATTTAGTATCACGGGAGGTCCGACTAACCTGTGGATAGGACATTAATGGATGGAAGAGCCATTCCCCCCGCACGTTAAAGAACCCACCACACCTTTCGGAAAAAAGTAGGGGCATGCCCCGATGTGAAATGGTCCCAGACTTTACAGTAGGTTGATCCTATACTCTCAGTTATTGTCGATTCTTCGGTAGATGGACAGTACAGAAGAAGAAGAAAATAGAAGTTCATGGACTTACCTTAGCACATTCTTCACAGCAGCCACACGGGTCCATGACGGTGTTACTCGGGCAGGGCTGCGGGTCCACACATACATCCATGAGTAGCTCACATGGTGGGCACCAGGGCAGGCCTACCGGTAGGGCTGTAAGCCTGAGTACAGAATGGATGGGAATTTTTTTTAGCTCTTTTTTGATTTAGGTAAATCACAGTAACAGTTTTGTACAGTAGGTACATGTACAAGCTGTGTAAGTCCAGACTGTATTTATTGATCCACTCACATTAGGATGAACCACTACTCTTTTTTTACCGATGCAATGGCCGAGTGGGTAGAGTGTTCGCCTTGCACACGGTAGGTCGTGAGTTCGAACCCCGGCCGGGTCATACCAAGGACTTTGAAAATGGTACATACTGCTTTCTCTGCTTAGCACTCAGCATTTGGGAAAGAGTATGGAAGTTAAACACACATCACTACCAGCGGACTAGCCCCCTGCTGTAGAGACTTGCACAAAGTTGTGTGGCCCAAGGGCTGAGAATCGGAGATGGGTGCCGCCATATGTTCCATTAAAGTGGTGCGATAGGACTTTAACTTTTAACTTAACTACTCTTTTTGATAAGGCCATGTTGATTTGTTTATTACGGATGACATTCGGCCATACTGTAAATCATACAAAGCAGCTGCAAAATGAGAAAGTATATGCTAATTGTATAAAGTATATTTTTGAAAACGGATACTAATGTTGTAGAAGTCAATGCCAAAGTCAAAAAAGAAAGAACAAAAATACAGAATCTATTATATAGTTTACCACACTCTGTGTGTTACGTTTTGCTCAAACTTCCTGACCATGCAGATCTCATAATAAAGTCACTTTTTTTTCAAATTTTGAAACTTTTTTTTTATTCGACCTGGCCTATGTATGGTGGCCTGATCTTTAGTGTACCAATCCTCTTTAGTGTAGCCATCCTCAAACACACCTACACTGAAAAACACAACCCCAACTTTTTCCCAGTAATAATATGGAGTGGAAAACAACTTTCTAACATATTTTATGTCTAAAGTGGTCAAAAACAACTTCCTGGACCTCCAGCTTTGAGTCCCATCCAAGATGATGTCCCTAAAAAATTTAGGCTAAAAAATTGAAGTTTGAGTTTGTTTGACTCACCCATTCACAATACCCAGAAGAACGATACAAATGATGAATATCTTCCCCATGGTTAAAGTCTCTGGTTCAAAATCTGAAAGACATAAAGTAACCAATCGCAACAATAACGCCTACTGAAAAAAATACATAAGCCAACATTAAGTACTCGTGATAATAAATGTTACAGAAAAGATTGCAAAATTGGAAGTCAGAGGTTGAGAGCGATACTCACTCTGTGTCCGTCTCAAGTGATGTTCTCGTTCTGAAGATTCAGTGCAAAGTTGTGCCTTAAACCAGCATTTCACATCCTGTTTCTGATTGATTGGCTGACAGAGTGACGATTGTTATCTTTTGAATTTGGCGCATGAAAGAGTAATGATATTAACATGATTGTGCATATTCGAATATAATAAAAGATTTTGTAAGCCGACAGCAAGGTTGTATACTAACTTGGTATCAAGTGGTGTAGCAAAATTGGATGATGTAGCCTTTTATCAAGAGCCAGCCAGAGTTTATACTTATCATGATAATAAGATATGATAATACGTCATTGTCTTCATCACAACATTATACGAACATGAATGTTGAACTTTGTTTTTACCGTATACAAAAATGTTTTCATAATAGCCTACTATAAGCAAACACACGCTGCAAGCAAAATAGCAGTAGTGATGCCGCAACAAGAACAGACGTACAACGTTTTATTAAAATAAACCACACAGGTCACTACCCGGTTATGATTTTATTAGACTAAATCTTTTCATACATTCTTATATTATTGAATGTACATTGTATTTTAATTGTAATACTGGACAAAGTTGCACACTCTAGCTCCCAGGAACCATGTTCACTTCAAAGATGTTTTTATTGACCAACTAGATGCTCACTTCAGACAGTCACGGCTAAATACTTCTGACTTAATGTCAGAAAAAGGGGTTATCACTGTTTTAAGTTAACAATAATTGAATCTGTAGTATAGTTAGTAATAGAATGGGATGGTATATTCGAATTGTTCTGATTACACAGTGGTGAGGTTACCGCGAAAAGCTCGAAAATAAAATCACTGTAATCATTTCAAGAAGAAATGTCCTGTTGAAGATCCATAAGGGACTCTTTGCTTTCAATATATTACAGTTTACTAAATACGGTCAATGTAATATGTCATTTTCATAAAAGCCTACTATAAGCAAACACACACTGCATGCAAAATAGCAGCGGTGATGCCGCAACAAGAGCAGAACGTGGAAGGGCGTTGAACTTTTCTTAGAAAGGTTTTCATGGTGGTCAAACCACACAGACCACTACCCAGTTATGATTACCGACATAAAAAATGGACTTACAGTTTTTGGCATGTCTGTCTATATGTCTGTCTGTCTGTGTACATATATTGTGTTTCCTGGATTTTGTAGTCAGCATAACTCAAGAACCTCTGAATGGATTACGATGGTATTTGGTATGTGGGTAGGCGTTGGTAAGTCAAGGTTGATTTTGGGCCACCTAGTATCTATTGATATTTATCTCTTCCTCAGTTACATGTACATATGTCACATGTTTGAGAGTCCTATCATGAAATGCGGTGGATGTATAAACTTTCCTCATTAATCATACGTCCATCAAGCCCTTCTTGAGTTATTCCCTTTTAAAGTCTGAAGCAAAACCTGCTCCTGCAGTTTCAAAAAAGCCCAAACCTATACCTGTCCACTTACTCTATGTCCAAAGAGCTATTTACCACTAAAAAAAATCAGGACCTTAGCATGTCCAGAACACAAGATATCAAAATTGGAAGTTCCGCTGCAGTACCGTAAAAAGCTGCTAGGGGACCCAAAATCTAATCATTTCCAGGTCTCATCAAGACCTACCCACATACCGAATGTCAAGACAATCTATCCAAGCCTTCTTGAGTTATGCTGGTCTTTTACGTACATACACACATAGTGTTACACACAGCATAATCCTCAGCAAAGGTAAATGATATTACATTTTACTCTGGATGTAGATATTCTAGTTCATACAACTGTATGGCAGAAGAACTAGTCTTGAAGTCGTTAAGTCTCGTTGTATTTTCTTGCTGTGTTAAAGATGCGAGAATCGGGGCGGAGCCTGAAGAAGGAGGATGACCGTGTGTACGAGGAACAGTTCGGGATCCGGTTCCTGGTCAGGTGTGAGGAGCTCAGGTTCAGACTGGCTGCAAATATCGCAGAGGAAGAAAATGGACCTGTCACCAACGTAAGTCATTTTTGATTTTTATTTTATTTCATTCTATTCTATTAGAATTGCAACAGTGAATTATACATGTGGGACATAGGCAGCTATTGCTGGTGTCGTTACCCACACATACATTGTAATATACCCATTTTTACACTTGGGTGGAGTGAGGAAAGTCGTGTTAAATGCCTTTTTCTAAGGGCACAATTGGGGATTCGAACCCGGGACTACTGGGTTCTGGGCTGAAAACCCTGCCGTTACGCCACACGACCCCACATGATTTGCACAATCCCAAGATAAACTTGTAGCATGGGTTGGCCTGCAGTTGATGAATTAAGATTTCTTCTGGAGGTAAAGGTCAAGCCCCTTATCTCACTGGAACCGTGGCACGTTTGCAGCCTCGCTGCATGCTTAATCAGATTTGTGTTACCCTTGACTTTATGATAGGAATAAAAGGACAACAAAATACAAAAAGCGTAAAAAGGTTTGTTTTGTATCGATGAAATTAGTTGACGACTTTGTCAGATTGCGAGGTCGCAGCAAGGTTGCCAACGTGCCCCGGGTCCAGTGAGATGGGGGGGCTTTATGAGTTTGAATCCCAGCTTGTTGTCTCTTACCTGATTTAAATGCCACAGAGAAGTTTTAAAGTACTGTTATAGAATCAAACATAAAGCTGTAGTCCGATGTTCACTGTTCATCTACTTGTTGGAAAGAGCTCGGGAATCTTCTTGGCACATTGAACTGTACAAAGCCTCTGTCTTTATCATCAAAACAATGAAAGGGTTAACATTTTAGTTGGATACATTTTTATACACTAACTTTTATCTTCTACATGTAGCTCTATATCAATTGACTGATTGTACATTTTGATGCCAAAATCTGAGTTTAAACATCTGATGAATACTGTAAATTCATTTTATCTTCACGGTAGCAAAAATTTCACGGTGGCGGCAAGTGATTTACAGTACGGATGTGTGAATGAATCATGAATAATTACAACAGGTTTTTCACGGTGATGATAAGTTCATTGTACAGACAAGGAGGTACAGAGGTGACCGTAAGAACAGTGAACATAAAGTTAAAGTGAAAGATACAAAGAAACAAGAAGTACTGTAGTGTAATACAGAGAAAACTTTCTCACCTCAAATTTACCTCGATATCAACAGACTTCTAGAACGTTCTGCCAACAGGAGGCTTCTTTTTCATAGTCAGATATGGTTCCCTAATGGGATAGCTGAAGACAAGCAACATGCATTACTACCTATAGTAGAGATAAGATGACTTCAGGGTTATGCTTTGAGCCAGATCAATGGCAGTTAAAGTGTTGGACTCTATCCAAATGGACACTCCGACCATATCTCCCCATGCATTATTTAGTGATGGTGTGTTTTGGCAAGCTACAGACAGTCGTAAAATTGCACATTGCAAGAGTAACGTTATTAATGTGTGATATTGTTATCTATATTGCTGTCAGCTTGCCGACTGAAGAATGAAGGATCTGATCTATTTCATCTTTTTTCTGTGTGTAAAAGAGATTGTTAGGTTCAAGGTGCCCTTGGCTTATACCTTTATGATGCACATGATTATTTTGGGGAGCCAGAATTTTATGTCACATGCATTATGATAACTGTGATTGTGTAGTTTTATACTTTCCTACCAGAGGCAGGCTTTCATTTCCAGAAAGTTAAGCAGAGATGTTAAACTAGTTAGAGAAAGTTGTGCTGTCTAGCGGCTTTTGCCACTTCCTGCATATTGATGGAATTATGTTGTAGTAGATTAAATCTCGACGCACATTTGTACATATTACTATTACTGGTTTTCAACACCAAAGTTTCAATCTCATTACTTTTTAGTCTATTGAGTTGAGTTGTGGAAAATTAGTGTGTTTACTTATTATTCCAACTCTCTAGCATGAGTGTGTGTGCGTTAATGTGTTAAGGAGTGTTCTTGGAATATGAGTCAGATCTGGTACCTCGGAAAATTGCTTGAAAGTAAGTGATAGATGTAAAGCAACATAGATGTTGGAATATTGATGATAACACAAGATGGGGTTGACAGATCTTAATGATTTTTGGTATTTAGATAGCCTAAGTGATGATCTACATGCTGATCATGCTAATCAAGATTCAATTTACATAATTATGGAGCAAGGTTTCTAAAACAGCTGCATTCCTTGATATTTGTGAAGGAACATAGATGTTGGAATATAAATGATCTCAAACAAAAAGTGAGAAAACATCATGGTGCAAGTGTACAATGTAGTTTATTCACCTTCATCCATACAATCGATGAAAATTACACATATACATATGATAAAAAAGTAACAAGCTCCTTAAGTTAGCTTTGCTTGCTACCTCCATGAAGAATGGGGGACTGGTATAGTTTTCACTCTGGATGATGTACATGTGTGGGGATGAACCGCTGGATAGATTGCGACCGTGGTATTTGGTAGGTGGGTAGGTGGAGTGAACCCGATGGTTAAGGTCAATTTTGGGGCCTCCTGGTGGTTAACCTTGGTACTGCAGCAGTACTTCTTTTATATCTTTTGTCCAGCACATGCTGTGGACTTGTTCTAAGTTGTACAAACAAACCTTTCTAAAAGAAACTGTAACTCCTTCCAGGTCGAACCATTCTTCACCACCTTGTCCCTCTACGATGCCAAGGAGAACAAGAAGATCTCGGAAGACTTTCACTTCGACATCAACGACGTGAAGGTTCGGCAGTTGTTGGTCCGGGGGAAGGACGCGGAAAACATTCCAAACGGTCACAGTAACGGGGACGCTCAGCTTCGGCACGGGAAGTTCATGCCGTACTTAGGGAAGCTGAAAGAGGAGTGGTTGCAATATCCTCATCAGGTAACAGACTGATCGTCTTGTGCGCCTGTTCACTGTCCTTTCGGGGAAAAAATGATTCGGTACAAAACACATTCATTAATTTGATCTTTGAATCTGTACTTTTTGAATATTTGAAGACTTTTATGACACACATTGCAACCTCTTTTTAAGAAAACAAAGCTCAAAGTGAAAACATAATTTCCGGAAGAATTTTCATATGCATTGCTACATGTTTGTCACTATTGAACATTTGTATAATGCTCGTGGAAGTCAACTACATGTTGTTCTAGCAAGAGTAGTAATTGATTAATGAAGAACGTCTGAGTAGAATTTTGATTAAGCACTTTTCTTCTTGCTAGACGGACTAATTCTTTTGCCTCTCTTTCTGTATCTGACAATACTACACTACAGCTTCCTTTCCTTCCAGCTACGGTTAGTTCTATGTTCTCTCTGGCCTTCTTTCCTGTCCTTGTTCTGCCAGAATCATGTGCATTAACATTTTCAGCTCACAAAACAAACCATACGCTTCAATCTGTCTGGTAGTAGTACTAACATTGGATATTATAACAATAAAACAAATATGTTGTGATCTTATTAGCTTACACTGATCGTAGTACCATGTTTACTTGTTTTTGATTTGAGCAAACTCTTAATCTTAATGAATATAATGCTTGTGAGAATGTTTTGACTTCGTAATTGTTGTGTGTTGCTGTGACAGTTGTCTGAGATTTGTGTGTTAAACTTTGTACATCTAGTAAATTTTCAAACAAGTAACATACACTTAAAAATTGTGATGTACATGTATGTGTGTTGAGGAACGGACCAGAAAGAAACATTGTATAGTAGGCTGTGTGCTAAACATTACAATTTGTTTTTGTTCAATAACAAAATATTCTCTCTGCCCAATCCTTGGTTGGTGGAAGTCTGGTGGAAAAGTTGGACTCAACCACCCAAAGTCAAAAACAGGTTCTTGATCGCTGGCTTCTGTTGTCCACAGGGTCTTTTTTCAGTCACCAGCCCCCACCCAGACATCTACCTAGTGTTGAGAATAGAGAAAGTCCTGCAGGGACACATCAACAACTGTGTGGAGCCGTATCTGAAGGGAGGGGAGAACTGCAAGGTAGGGGGCTCTGCTGCAAAGCCCTGCACTTATGTTTTACACCAGTCACCTTTGTGATAGAAAAGAAAAGAGATTGGAAAATCAGCAACTTTGTCCTACAGTGTTCTGTACTTGACTTCTCTTATTTAACTTCTGTTTTGTTCTTGATACAATTTCAGTTTGTTTACAAAACATTTGAAAGATGTGTAAGTTCTCAAGAAAGTATAAGACATGGCAATGTGTGAGATACTATAATTTATTCACAAGACTGTAGAGTGCATGCGGTACAGTGTTAACATTGACCGTATTGTACCTAATATCATTTGTTTCCTTCTAATTCTAGGTATCCCAGAAGGCTGTTAGACAGGCTAAACATTTCTGCAGCAGACTGGGACAGTACAGGATGCCTTTTGGATGGGCAGCAAGGTATTTATTCATATTATAGTAAAATATTATTGCTTGATATAGTGCTTGGCAGTACATTCAGACATTTTTGGGGCTGCAGTTTAAATCATTGTAACAGTTTAAGTTGCATCTTACATACATAGTCTGTAGTGTTAATTTTTCATACCAAGAATGTGTATGTTACAACATGTTTTGGAGCAATTTGTATTCTTACATTTGGAGCCTTTGAGACAATAGATGAAATGATAAAGTTGGGTTGAAACTGTTAGAGAGGAAGGTTGTACTTTAAAATCACCCAATAAGTTTGGCTAGTACAAACTGTCTAAGTTTAGTCTGCAACTGACTGCCATGCTCTTCACATGGGTGTGTTGGGAAGAATATGAAGTAATGCCTACAATGTCACACTAAGCCCAGCCTTGTAGAGATACACCCTTTTAGGGAAACATTGGCTGGTGGTGACTATCAGTAATTCTGGGCTATCAGATTGCAAAGAAGGCACTAAGAGCTCTTCATATTTCTAGAATAAAAAAAAAAAGTCGCTAAGTTATATGAAAGCTACCAAAAGCCACTCCAGAAAACAGACTTAAAGGTAGCCTAAGGTACTGCTACACAAACCAAAAAATGTAATCTATAATGATCCATATTTCTTGTATTTCCAGGCCAGTGTTTAAGAGTTCGTCAGGTGAACTGGACAGTGAGGCAGACTTCACCCCCATCTTCAAACAGGAGAGTCAGAAGTTGTCTGACGAGGACATGTTCAAACATCTGGCTGATATCAAAAGGTAAGGACAAAACATCTGCTATCATAATTCCACCAAGGTACAAAATTCGGCCACCCTGAAAAGATACATGTTGTACGTCCAACAGATCTCTAACCCAACGTCCCCCAGTATAATGCACTCCAGGCCTATATATCTAAATTGTGCATACCTGGGGGGTGCTGCACAAGAGATCTCTCAAACACACTGTTTTATTAACCTGGCAGATTAATGTTAATGGAGGTTGAATCAAGCCAAAATTTCAACTCCATAAGTGTTGCTCTTTATTTGTATAACAGGAATGAGTGAGTTTGGGCAAATAGGATAGTAAGAATTATTCATTTTTAGCTTCACTGTTGTCTCGAGGTACAATCATGCTTTGTTATGTTCGCTAAGGCAGTCGACTTCAAATATTCCGGTTGTTCATGTCCTAAATGCTAGAATAACACCATCAGAAAGGGCTTCGGACCAGAGTTGAACTGTAATTTCCAACACAAAAAATTGGACTTACCACAATTTTTTCAACTGACCAACTCAAGTCTTTGTCGAGGAATGAGCAATTCACTGCTTCTGTGATGTCACTTAATGCAGAAATTAGAATGCATGCATAAGGGTTTTGTGTGCCTCAGAAGACACGTTATTGAGTGATTTTGCTGTGTATGGTTGTTACAATACAGGTGTGTTCACAATTATGCAGAATCATGGCTTAACATGGATAAAAGAATGTTTCATTTTTGCCTTCAATAGTTGTTTTGTGTATTTTTATTCCAGACCAGAGAAGATGTCCAAACTTCAGCCAATTCCAGCCAGCCTGAGGGTAGCAGTCGAGGCTGTCCAATCACAGCTGCCAGGTAACAACTTTTACCTTTAAATGATATAAAAGCTGTTACACCCTCTATTTAAGATATTATAGTTAAAACTGTAAAAACACTCTGACTCCCATAACTCTCATATGGTCTCCTTAACAAATGTCACTCCAGAAAACAGACTTGAACATTGCCAAACTATTGTAACTGTAAATGGTAAATGTAGTTAGGCTGTAGTACTGTACAGTTAGTAGTCTGATATAAGGTAGTCCCATAGCCTTTTTGAGGCCTTATATGGGCAGTGGGTTGTCATCCACTGTGTCTAGGGCATGGTATTGGAAGGCAGAGCCCATCCCTCTCTTACACGTTCTTTTAACTTCCCAACCGAAGTCAGGTACCCATTTTTACACCTTGGTTGAGCAACAAAAGTTATGTTAAGTGCCTCTTTTAAGGACATGACATTTGGCCAGGAATGCTAGGAATCAAATCCATGAACTCATGCTCTCACAACTCACACAAAAATGTAATATAAAGTAAACTATAAAGTTTACTTATTTCCAGGCTGTGTGACGTCGTCGCTGGTCCCAGTCCGACCGTTCCCAGACTCCCCATCACACATCATAAGGGAAATCGAGGAGTTCCTGCCCGAGGATGCCTCTGTACTGCAACCATTCACGTCCTACAAGAACAACCTGTACATATATCCACTCATACTCAAGTTTGACAACCAGAAAACATTTGCCAAGGTGAGGTCATAGATTAGACTCATGTAGATTTGAAGATATCTCATTACAAATCTTAATGCATGGTAACACACTGATTGCAACACGTTTGTAAAATTTTCTGCTGTGTATTCCTGCTAGGTAATCTCTTGTTGAAGGTACTCTTGTTACACAAACCATTGTAGTTTTGTTCAAGTATAGGATAACCCTGTAGCTCAACTGGTAGCAGCCTCACAGTTGAGCTCCTGGTTCCAATTAGCTGGTAACTTGGAGACCCCAATTTGAATCCGGGAAAGGGCATCCTAATTGGAGCTGCATTCGTCTTTTGGAATGGGGGTCCCTTTATTGAGTAGGTGCCACAAGCATGTTAAAAAAGCACTACAACAGCCTCATTACTCAGATGGGTACCTACTGGCTCTACTTCAGATGAATATAATATAATTGCAGTATCATAAATTTATGTTTGTAAATCAATACATCACGTGTGAAATGTTGCTGACTGAGTGTTTCTCTTTTTCATGTAGGCCCGTAACATAGCCTGCTGTGTAGAGTTTAGGGACTCTGATGACGAGGATGCATTGCCTTTAAAGGTAAGACTTTTTGATGATAAACTACATATAAGATGTGGAAATAACTCATTTTGTTTGCGTTAAAAAGTGATGAAACAAAATTTTATACATGACTGTATTAAACTGATGCTGGCTTTGGTCCTTTGTTGTCAAATAATTATCATATAATAAATTGTAGATTCAGTATTCCCATAGTGATTGCTAGGTACTGAAGTGAGCCTGCTGTATGCTTGTTGTACCTATACGTGTAACTGATAGATATTTTCTTGTTGTGTCCAGTGTATCTACAGCAGACCAGGCTGCCCTGTGTTCACCACAAGTGCCAATGCTGCTGTGCTGCACCACAACACAACACCTGACTTCTATGAAGAGGTTTGTACCCACTCAACAATTTCCAATACTCCTTCTAACTAATCTAAGATATTGTCCAAAGGCACAACACTTGATATATGCATGGTAGGGGACTTACAGGTCTACCGAATCTCTTAATGGTGGAAGAGTGAAAATTTCTTCCTTTCCCAGTATAATTATTGGATTCTACTGGCCAGTGTTCTGTTTTTACATGTAAATGTTGTGAACAATTAAGGTCACATATGTACATGTAACTGACAGGCCCTAAGGCCTACCTGGGGAAGATGTAAGTGAGTGAGGTTAGAGAGACAGGGATTTTACATACTGTGCTTAGCACTGACATGTACATTCAATGATTTATAGTTTTAGAGTCTTAGTATTTAGAAAATTGGATCGCACTTAGATGTACAGCAATTGAAGACATTTGAAGACTGTTAGAAGACTGCAACCATCGAAGGAAGCTTGAAGAAACGGAATGATAAAGAATGAGATGATTTTTAACTTGATTTCTGATGTTCATTCCAGGTGAAGATCGCCTTACCCACCCAGCTGCAGGACAGACACCATCTCCTCTTCACCTTCCACCATGTCAGCTGTGATCAGTCTGTTAAGGGCTCAACCAAGAAGAAAGACAATGTTGAAACTATTGGTGGGTGTCCTTAGATAATGGCTCCAGCCAAGTTGAACCCTAGTGTTATTACAAACTTAAATTTCAGAATGTTCTAAATCAACATTTTCATGAAAAATGTAGAAGTACCTGAAAGCAAGGAGATGTTCAGAGCTTCATTCTGTTTGTTGTTATTCTTATTGTGTTTTTTTCTTACAATTTCTGTTCTAGTTGGATATGCCTGGCTACCTATTCTAAAGGATGGAAAGTGAGTACAGTCATTGAATTTCTTGTTATAACCGACATGTATAATGATTTGTATTAAATACAATGACTGTATTTAGATATGCTAGGCAGGCAGTGCTAACCGCCATGATGGAAGATTCGTCATTACTTTGCCATAATCATAGTTTGAAAGACGATAAGCTACACAATGTTGATGCTGACTTTATTTTGTATCTTTCTTTTTAGAATCAACCTCCAGGATGAAGAATCCCTACCCATATCTGCCCACCTCCCCCCTGGCTACCTGACACACAAGCCACTGGGGATGGGAAAGGTAAGGACACCAGCCAGATTGTGTTTTCTATCTTGTGTATTTCTGTATACCAGGTATTGTATATATTGTCATTTCCAAAAGCATTTATCTTTTACATATGTACAATACTTGGCTGTCTAGCCGTCTTTTTTATTTTCAGAATGTATTATCTTCTTGGATAACTTGTCTCTATTTTCGCATCATATTTCAATATACTGTATTGTGACACTTATCATTTGTGTCTGTATGCTGATAGCATGTGATTTTGTAGTGGCCCATATTCTGAAATAACAAAAGGAAAATAAAGGCTTATCACTAGTAAAAGCTGTTACTTAATTTTCTATTGTTGACATTGTTTGATATTTGCTGTTCCAGATTGCAGGGCCAGAGATCAAGTGGGTGGACGGAGGCAAGAAGCTCTTCACTCTGTCCACAAGACTGGCTTCCTCCATTTACTCCAAGGTAACCTCAAAAGATTTTATTCCTAAGAAGTTTCATTACATGCTTTCTATTGATTCTTTTTTTGAGATCTCATTTAACTCACATATTTACCTGTCCCTTTGTTTCAATGGGCCTTTAACCTCAACTCACGTGTGGCCTTAATACGAAGTTAGACAAAATGTCCACACAGTATCAGTTTGTTTGGTACATATTAATACTTCAGCACCATGGACATGGTCATGTCCTTGGTGCTGAAACAATAGCTTTTGCTGTCCAAACAATTTTTTCCACATTGTTTGTTGGCAGAGTTTGACTGATATGTAACTGAAATGTAATAGGATAATGACAGTTCTTTTTACGAATGTTTCTTTAGGCGATGGTTACATCGATGTATTGTCTTCATGCGAGGTGTGATTCCAAATACAACTGGATCACTTATCATTATTGTTTTTGCGTGCTTTCTCCCATGTTCAGGACATGCACATGAACAACTTCTACTCCCACTGTGAGAAGGTGGACTCCAGCAGTGGTGGCAGTGACTTGGACATGTGCAAGTTTCTTAAGGTAAAGGATGTACCAGCAATACCAATGATTGTATTTTCATTATGATAGTGTAGATAAAGGAGTTACTTAATCTGTTTGGATTATGTATGTGACTGAAATACTCAGGGTCTTTATAACATACATGTATATATAAGCACAAACCATACAGTATTTTATAACTGATACAATTGCCTACATGTAGTCCCCTACTCTAGTGGCCAGTGTGGCCCAAGGGCTATAGAAACAGAGATGGGCATTTCCACTTTACTGCATGTGGAATGGCTTTGAATTAACTAGTTAGCACAGTCTTTTGCTATCAAACAAGGCCGTCTCCAGCTTAGATTCATTGTTTGGGAGCCCTTATTGTTCAATTTTCGCTGTTAAATCATTTTAAGCTTATGAAAATCCTTTTTTATTAATTTTATGTTGTGAAGTTCAGAGTTTTTAGACAGATGAGGTTATTCTTTTCCCCACCCAAACGAGCAAATTTCCGTTCCAGGATAGAGGAAGAGCTCCTGTAGAGAGCCCTGCGTTTAAGACAGTACATAATGATGTTGTCTGCCCCTGTAGTCACTCCATGCAGCGGACGAGTGCACAGTTGTCCAGTTCCTGCCTGTGTTGTTGAATCAGCTCTTCAGAGTCATGGTCAAGACCAACAGTGAAGATGTCGCCACTAACGCTACCAGGTCAGCTTTACCACCTTTTAGTTTTTATATCATATAGGTATTATTCAGAAAAATTGGTGAAAGATTGGCTATAATTTCATTGTAGTTTAAGTCAAAGAATTGTTCTGATCAGAGACTTAATGTTTTGTTTGAGAAAAGATGAAATGATAACTTTAGAGCACATCAATTGTACAAGGTACAAAGAACATGTATGACATCTACTGGTACATAACTACAGTTCCACAAGAGTGAACAGTTTGGGATGAGAATGGGCTCTAGATATTGAAATTAGAAATTGTTGATTGATTTAACAAAATTTTCGGCAAACAATGCTCACTGGTAGTATTAATTTGAAATTTAAAGAATAATGCCACCAAGTTTTCAATGTTTACAATGATGAACAACATTTTTCTGTCCTTTTCAGAGTGCTAGTCCATGTTGTGTCCAAGATGCATGAGAATGGGCACCTCAGGTTGTTGCAGTCTTATGTCAAGGTATTAAGCTTTCCTGGAGTATTCCATTTCTTGCCAATCTTTTTTGTATAAAGTTTTGTTTGAAAGCAAGATGTATCGATTCAAAAATTAGTATTATTAAAAGCTTCACATATCAGTACCATGGACAAAATTGTATACTGTATCAGTAGTGTTAGTGTGTGATCACATTTCAGTAACATGGACAAAACCACATACTGTATCAGTAGTGATAGTATGTGAGTACATTTCAGTACCATGGACGCAATCAAGTACTGTATCAGTCGTGTTAATGTGTGAGAACATTTCATTACCATAGACAAAACCATGTACTGTATCAGGAGTGTTAGTGTGTGATCACATTTCAGTGCAATGGACAAAACCATGTATACTGTATCAGGAGTGTTAGTGTGTGATCACATTTCAGTGCAATGGACAAAACCATGTACTGTATCAGGAGTGTTAGTGTGTGATCACATTTCAGTGCAATGGACAAAACCATGTACTGTATCAGGAGTGTTAGTGTGTGATCACATTTCAGTGCAATGGACAAAACCATGTATACTGTATCAGTAGTGTTAGTATGTGATCACATTTCAGTACAATGGACATAACCATGTATTGTATCAGTAGTGTTAGTGTGTGATCACATTTCAGTACCATGGACATAACCATGTATTGTATCAGTAGTGTTAGTGTGTGATCACATTTCAGTACCATGGACATAACCATGTACTGTATCAGTAGTGGTAGGGTGTGATCACATTTCAGTACCATGGACATAACCATGTATTGTATCAGTAGTGTTAGTGTGTGATCACATTTCAGTACCATGGACATAACCATGTACTGTATCAGTAGTGGTGGGGTGTGATCACATTTCAGTACCATGGACATAACCATGTATTGTATCAGTAGTGTTAGTGTGTGATCACATTTCAGTACCATGGACAAAACCATGTACTGTATCAGTAGTGGTAGGGTGTGATCACATTTCAGTATCAAGGACAAAACCATGTATTGTATCAGTAGTGTTAGTGTGTGATCACATTTTAGTACCAAGGACAAAACCATGTACTGTATCAGTAGTGTTAGTCTGTGATCACATTTCAGTACCAAGGATAAAACCATGTATTGTATCAGTAGTGTTAGTGTGTGATCACATTTCAGTACCACGGACAAAACCATGTATTGTATCAGTAGTGTTAGTGTGTGATCACATTTCAGTACCATGGACAAAACCATGTACTGTATCAGTAGTGGTAGGGTGTGATCACATTTCAGTACCACGGACAAAACCATGTATTGTATCAGTAGTGTTAGTGTGTGATCACATTTCAGTACCATGGACAAAACCATGTATTGCATCAGTAGTGTTAGTGTATGATCACATTTCAGTGCCATGGACAAAACCATGTATTGTATCAGTAGTGTTAGTGTATGATCACATTTCAGTACCATGGACAAAACCATTGACTAAATGTCATTTTTTAGAGAGTTTATATTCAAGATGATAATCATTTTTATTCATTGTTGTTACAGAATGTGTTTGTGACAGAGCCAGTGACAGCATCCAAACCCAAGACAATCCATGAGGAACTGGCTAAGAACATGAACATCCTCTTGAGGCCGTCCTCTGATTTCCTTGTCATTCACAAGCTCATGAATGTAAGAATCCTTTCTTGATCTTTTACAATGCTTTGGCCAAATCAGATTTTGATTATATTGCTACTCCAAGATAAAGTTGAATGAAAAATTAAAATGAAAAATAAAATAGATATACGCCTTACTCTGAAGACATTTGAAAGTTGATATGTAATTTTAAAAAACCCAGCAGGTACATATATTATACATGCACCACAGCTGTATGTTATCAGCTACTGTATGTACTGTATGATTTTCTAACAAATTCAGACAGTTTCTGTTTTTTTTTTCAAAGTGTACTTATGACATTTTGATATATTCTTTCCTGCAGCATGCATGGTTCTTTTTTGAGATCATTGTCAAGAGTATGGGGCAACATCTCATCACCATGAACAGATTACAGGTAAGGAAATATTCTATTCCTTCTTCTGTGTTTCCTTTTGACAGTCAGCTACTAATTTATTATCTTGCTCGATTTGATATCACACCTATTGTTGTTTATTGTCTACCACCGAAAAGCATAGCTGTCATTAGGAAGGGATGTTAAGCTTTGGTCCACTTTTTCTTTGTACTTCTCAAAAAGTGTTGTGAGAATTTCTTGATAAATTAAACCTGCTCATGTACAAAATATATACACTTAAGTACATACATGTAGCTGCAATGATTCTTCTTATCAACAGTGGAAAGTTACCATTTTGGCAATCTACATGTAGACTGGATCCAAATATTTCGTATGTCTATTTCCACACCCAGGTGAGCAGACATTCGCGGTTCCCTGCGTCCTACCAGTTTTCCATCCAGAGCCTGCTGCAGACCCTGATGCCCCACATCACGCAGAAACACAAGGAGAACGCGCTGGAGGTCGGCAACGCTAACCGCAGCCTTGCAAACTTCATCAAGGTACAGGTCCATAGTTTCCCCGGTTTCAGTCAGTTATGGATTGGCAGGGTTTTTCTAGTGTTTTTGGCGAAGCTTCAGGAGCAAGCCTAACAGTGAATTATATTGTTTTTTATGGTGTTTTTGGTCCCTTGACCCTGATTTTCAGGGTCAGTGGAGTGCTACACGATAGAGTGGTGCATAAGCTGCTTCTATCCTCCATGTGTTGGGTTGCAGCAAAGTTGAAAGAATTCAGAAACTTGATTCTCCAACTGCCAGTTTCCCCCAATAATGACACACCTGGAGAACTTTGGCAAAAAGGTTTGAAATTCTAGCCTGGTAGCCTCACCCATTGGTGGTGAGGGGAGAGTATCCTCAGGCCTTTGGTTATTGTAAGATAGGCATAGCCATTTTCTAGATTTTATGTCACAATGGAATGTTGTACCTTTACAGAGGTGCTTTACCTACATGGACAGAGGCTTTGTCTTCAAACTCATCAACTCATACTTAGACCACTTCAACCCATCAGACCCAAAGGTAGGTGTCTTCCCTGAGTTTTGAATCTTAATTTTCCCCCTTAAGTTTTCTTTTGTTTTGTTTTGTTTAAAATAATCTATTGCTCATTGCAGTCTGTTGCTGCTAATGCAAGTACAATGTAGAATGTGTACAGTCTGACTTGACTGTAGAATAGTCAAAAATAATTTTACCGTAGATTGTTACCTATAACTTGTATGTTTACATGCACATGTACGGTTGGGTGCATCTTGTGTGAAGTGTGATTTTACGTTGTTTGAACAGTTTAAAGAATTATATAACTGTTAAATAGTAAAATGAATGTACTATGCTGTTCTATGTTTCATGACTGTTCTATCAGAAGTGGCAGTTAGCACCCGTGGTAAGTGATGTCAATCAAAAACAACTGCTGCACTGTGATTGGCTGCTTGATGATGAGATCACAGATGGCTTGCCAATCATTCCAAGCACCATATTCTCTCCTTAGGCTTGTCCAACTCACACAGATTTCATGGTCTCTTGTTGCCACACTCCATGAATGACTTAATGCATGGTCACATGCAAGAATGGGGCTTTTAGAACATTAACTTAAGGTCTTTGCTTAGTAGTACTCATAACCACGAGTCACAGTGCGCCTTTTGAAAGCTTATGCACTTAAAGATAGGTTAAGAAGAATGTTCTGCAGATAATTGAGAAATACTAAATACATGGGATATAAGGTCCAAAAGACATGTTTTCTCAACATAAGTCATTTGATGTACAATGTACATGTATCTGAATTGGTAGCTTTTACTTTTAAGTAATTGGTATTTTTAAGTATATTTCTATGATACGTTGACAACAGTAAGCATGAAAACTTGAGGAAATGCTTGATTATGCCCAGTTATCATCTGAATATTTAAATTGGTTGGTTATGAAATGATATAAAGATTGGTTGGACTTTGTCTGTTTTCAGGCCCTTTTTGAGCTGAAGTTTGAGTTCCTGAAGATCGTGTGTAGTCATGAACACTACATTCCCCTCAACCTGCCTCTGCAGAGGAAAGGCTACATGCACAGGTTCCAAGGTGGGTTCCACATTGTCTACGCTTTCTTTCTTTTGTCCTGCTGGACCCATATACATATGCATTGCACATTAAAGAGTATGTATGTGGGTCTCGTATATGTATGGTTTGGGGGTATTTTTCAACTGAACGCATCACACCGCAGTGAAGCACACCGAATGCGGAAGTAACTATGCCACAGCATCGCAGGAAAAGTCAAGGGCCAATGACCTGAATAAGAAATCAAATTAATGAAATAAATTGGGTAAAAAGCATCAGCAGGACAAGGACTAAAGAGCTACAATTTATACTTAGTCCTTTGTTTGGTACATGCGCTCTTGGAAAAGGGAGTCAGACATTTGATTACTGTGATAACAATGATTTTCTTTTTCCATGCTGTTAAAAATACAAACAATTTGTAGAAACAAAAGATTGCTTTTATTCAGAATGCCATTACAGCCCTGGTATGAATACAAGTCAAGTCAAGTCAAAGTTTATTACACAAGGATTGTAACAGGTACAATGTAAGGCAAATTACTACTGGCTACTTATATCAATCTAGTACAAGCTACCATGCAAGTGTAGTACGATAGAAGCTTGTGGAGTAGGTAGATTGCTTTTATTCAAAATGAGTGTGAAACAGAATGTAACAATCATGATGATACTACATGTCCAGATGCCATAGGGCACACCCACATAGTGGTCGGATTCTTTGGTGAGGGAGGAATTAGCCTGATTGACATTGAGGATGGTAAGACCATTAAGTCAGCTGGGCTGGTGAGGCTGGTGGTTGTTTTTAAAAAGTACAGGCAACAAAAGTCCTGAAGTTATAGATATAGATACTACCTCCTCATTTCTTCTATGCAGGAGAAGTCTTCAGTGTCTTGTAGGTTCTGTGCAGACTGAAATAACTCCAGTTAGACAAATCAAATGGTGTTAACTAGGTCCTTCAATCCTTGAGCTGATTCAGAGAAATTGACGGATTTTGTGATGTCACATTGATAGTGTTACCTGAAATTGCTCTAGATTTAGAATCATTTTTTTTTGCAAACATAAAATGCTGTGTGAGTATGGCTTCTTTGAGACAAAATAGAGTGTACTAATCTTTCTTACCCAGAGACCCTGGTAGCTTTTCTTGTCTCAGGAAAAGTACACAGGGTCATGAAATCTGCCAATTTGGCCCATATTTTGTCCATTTCTAGTCTACCAGAATCAAACCGATCTACCAAAATTCAAGAGATCTGTGGCTGGGAGGGTTAAGGACCAAAATTGAATTTTGTTGCCTGTCTATTTTATATCCCGCTTGGGACAAAGGGTATGCCAACATTGATTGGCCCAGCTGTGGTGTTGATGACATCTGTGATGTTATGAAGGGTTAAGGTATTGAATCTGCCTGTGACAACCTACTGTACAGTAGATATGGAACTGTCTGAAAGATAGTTTTTACATAGTTTGATTTCATAGTTTCTCAAGGTGCAAGCATTTTTTGCATTTTCCACCTTAAAAAGATACAATCCCTATCCCCTTAATTGGTGCTTGTATGGTACATGTCTCACATCCCTTAGCCTTTGTTGTACATGTTGTAGTTAGCTGCTTGGTTTGTATTGTAAAAATCTTCTAAATTATATAGGTTTTCACCACAACATTTCACTTCACACCAATTTTGTGCATTTTCCCCTGTCCACTAGCTGAAGGAGGCGTCATGGCCACTTTGAACCCAGGTATCAAAGTACACATTGTAATGTTGAAATGCTTGCTTCTCCCTCTCTTGAATAAGGGAGTTGATATGCAGTATCCTATGGGCAGCCTTGTTTGCTATATGTTCATCTAGTTTATAGAAAACTGGAGGTGAGAAAGGTGTTTTGGTAAACTGTGCTATGAAGGTACATGTATTAATTTTCATACATGTACATGTACAAGGTACAAATGTATAGATGGGGTATGGAGCATGATAAGTGGTGTAGGTGCATGGGTATAGTAGATTTTACAGGGTGGTAGTTATTTATTAAGGGTTTAGGGAATTGCTTTCATGAAACTGGGTACTGTATTGCTGGTGCTTACTACATTCCTTCATTGTGTTGGAGATTTTCCTCAATGACATGTTAGTTACAGTCCAGTGTGGACTTTCTTGTATGTATTATGAGCATATTTTAATTGATAAGGGTATAAATCCAATTCAAAGATGAACTTGTTTGTTGCGGGATGTCGTTCTGTTTGGTTATTTTCAAAGCAGCTGAAATAGATGCTTGCTGTACTCAAAGCATCTAAAACATCTCCCTCATGCAACTGTTGTAGAGGCACTTGAGTTGACAGAAAATGTCTACATGTACATGTGTAGGTTGTATGGAATGCCATACGTAAAGACTATTTAATGTTTGAGTTTTTATGCCATTAAATTAGATGACTCATGAATTCAGAGGTTTTAGTCAGGGATCATTTTGTGAAAAAACTTTAGTAAATTTTTGTGTACTATTGGAACTACACAATAGAAAAAAAAGAACCTTTAGAGAAAGTCTTATTTTGCTGACGAAAGACAGCAGATGCAATCCAAAACATCTGACCCTTTGTAAAACATATCCAGTTGCTTAGGTAACTTTTTTATTTAAGTATCTCATTATCTCAATGTCTAACCTTCATCAATGTATGAACTATTCTGTATCAAAGTTAAACTGCAGTTTCCAACACAAGAATTCGAACTTACCGAAATTTTCAACTGATCGACTCCAGTCGTTATCAAGGAATGAGCAATCCACTGTCCCTGTGAATGTATGAACTAAGTTTATAACCCTCCAACTATTCCCCCCCAGACCAGCAGCAGGAGTTCTCCCTGACAGACGACTACTGTAAGCACCACTTCCTGGTGGGGTTACTCCTACGAGAAGTCAGCGCTGCCCTACACCAGCCGAAAGATGTCCGACAGTTTGCCGTCTCTACTCTACGTGACCTGCTTGCAAAGCACTCTTTCGACGACAGATACCAGTCTAAGGTAATTTCTTTATTAACATTTATTAAATACATAAAGTAGAAGAGATGACACCATCTTTGGAAATTGTCACCCCAGAGAACAACATAATACCATGATGAATACATGGTTAACAGCACGTTGCATTCAGCAACATGATAGATACAAGCACAGATACTGGTAAGAGTACATGATATTGTGTAAATATGACAGTAGCATCATTCAATAAATATGTATACAGAGAAATACGACAGCAATACAATTTCAATATTGGTACACATAAGTTCAAACACTGTATAATATACTTTACACTCTCATATTGGGATGGCCAATATGTGAGTGTAATGATTACAATTAATTTTACATTGTACAAATTTCCGTCTGATGTTGAAATAACTAGATGAGAGATATGATACTGATATTTCATCAGTTATAAACATACAACATGTAGTCATCACATTTATGTCAAAAATATTTTAAGAGAAGACAACATTTAAAAACATTTCTAACATACATTGTACATTGTACAATCCTATTCAAAACTATACTCGAATGTGCAAGTTCATCGATCTGCTGACCAAAGTCATAATGCTTATTGTTGCTGCCAGCTGTGATAGGTGTACATGACTTGTAGCTTTGGTGTTTTTCAAAAATCATGTGCTGTGGACAACAGGGCTTGGCTCAGGAGAAGGACTTGTTTTCATCCTGTGAATATGCCGAATGATATAGAGTACTGCACAGATCACTAAAAGCCCACCTACTACACTCAGAAAAGCAGCGAGGAAGGTAGGAAGGGAGAACGCGCCAGGGGTAGGGTCAGCGATGATACCAGGACTGACTGAAGAATGTGCCATTGTTGGAAATGTTGGCTTCCCAGTCTGAGCAAAAGGAGAGAAGATGCTATCTTCAGACAAGTTTGGTGTGGAGTCGACATTACATGTAGGTGTTGTGTCAACCGTTGGGGAAGTAGATGGTTTTCCCAGTTGATTGAAAGAAGAGGAAGGACTGACTGTAGGCATATCAGGTGTAGAGTCAACATTATGTGTTGTTTCTGGTTTTGGGGAAGACTTTGTCATCATCAAAGTTGATTTTTCTGATTGCAAACAATCAGAAAAAGAAGGAGTATTGACTGTATCAGCACCAAATGTTGTGTCTGTGATACTGATAGGGGAAGAAGTTGGTTCCACTGATGTGAAATATGCTGGGTGAACAGTTTCAGTTGAGGTACCTAAATTGGAGTTAGTTGTCTCCGTTGTTTGTTCACAGATCAGATCTGCAAGACTTACATTTTTTAAGTATTGTCCTTGGAGGTTACTGGGACCAGCACATGTGATCTGATTTTCAAATGGGTAACGACCTGTCATCCTCTGTCGAAAGAGAAGCATCCTACAGTCGCACTGCCAGGGGTTGTTGCCAATGTCTACAACATTAATCTGAAAATTGTAATCTGTGTCAGCAGTATAAATAGAGGACAATATGTCATATGCCAGATATGGTAGTGTCTCCATTTTGTTGTTTTGCATGGAAAGTGAATACAGCTTAGATCTGTTTATGTTGTGCATGAGCTCCACAGGAAAAGTGTTGATATGGTTAAAGGAAATGTTGAGTTCCTTGAGCAGGGGCTTATTCGCCAATGTGTCCACTGCAATGTAGCCAATGTTATTGCCCTGAAGTTTTAAATCTTCAAGTGTGCCCAGTCCCATGACTAAGTCTGCTGGAAGACTTGTCAACTGATTATCATGGAGATACAAAATCCCCAGATTCCCAAATCCCTTAAATATATCATCTGGGAGACTGGTCAACTGGTTGTCATGGAGATGCAATCGAACAAGACCATTAAGTCCCTTAAATATGTTAGCTGGGATGCTGGTTAACTGGTTCCCATTGAGATTTAAACCCAACAAGTTAGCAAGTCCCACAAATAGATCCTCTGGGAGGTGGGTCAACTGGTTCTGTCCAATATCCAAGAAATGGAGGTGACTTAGTCCTTCGAATATATTCTCTTGAAGGATGGTCAACTGGTTCTTGCCAATTTTCAAGTCCCAGAGGTTACTAAGTCCTTCAAATATATTCTCTGGAAGGCTAGTCAACTGGTTCTGCTCAATGTTTAAGTCCCAGAGGCTACTTAGTCCTTCAAATATATTCTCTGGAAAGCCGGTCAGTTGGTTGTGGTTAAGATACAAGGTCCTAAGGTTACTAAGTCCCACAAATATGTCAGCTTGGAGATGGGTCAACTGGTTATACACAAGATCCAACCGCTCTAGTTTACCAAGTCCCATAAATATGTCAGCAGGGAGGCTGAGCAAGCTGCAGTGGTTCAGATCCAAGCGCTTCAGATTACCAAGTCCCTGAAATAAGTCAGCTTGGAGAGTAAAGAGTCCTCTGTTCCTTGTGAGAGTCAACCTCTGCAAGTTAGTCAGACCTTGAAATGCTCTCTCATCTATCGTGACGATTGAGTTGAAATTAAGGTTTAAATGTACCAAGCTCTTATGTCTTGAGAAGTCAGACTGGTGTATGGTTCTGATGTCATTTATCCCCAAGTTTAGCTCCGTAATGTTTGTAGGCAGGTCTTGAGGAATACTGGTGAGGCCTTTCACACTGCAGTCACAGACTAATGGACAGCTGCTGTTGCAGGCTACAGTTGGTCCAGTTTCCTTAAGGATGATTAGTAGAAGAACCAGCACCTTGTTGGACATGTTGCCTGTGAATCTGAAATTGAAATATAGATGTTCAAACGTAGTAATGTCTACTAACTAAAATCCACCAGGTCACATACATGTATAGGCCATGCCACCTGGATAGAAATGTGTCTAAAGAGATCTCCAATGTAGCAACATTCCCTCTATGAAAATGCACTCTCTCTCCTGCATAATTGTTTTATCTACATTTATAAATGGTATATATCTCTAGATCTCAAACACACTGTTTTTCAAAGTGGCAAATACAATGCTCGAAATTTATTTTTAGGAATAGGTGCTCATGCAGGAGCACTTGACAAAAAATTTTCAGTTCACAAAATGAAATAAATTGAATTAAAAAGAAGAATTATCAGTAAAACCCAATCTGATGGTTAGTGCCTCTCAGACTCAGAGAAGTTAAATTTTTTACAAGTCATACAATTTTTTTCTGCTAAAAATATGCTGTAGCTAAAAAATATGTCTAGTATACAGTAGTACCTACATATAATACATTTGTACCTAGGTGCACTGGTGTACCTACACCTAAAATGTTACCCAGGGATAAAGGTTGATGGAGGGTTACTCTGAATTATGTTGGTTTATGTTCACTTGGTAGAAGTCATCATGAAAACTGATTTTTAAACTGTTGCTCCTAATACTGTCCAGTCAAAAATTTGGTAAATCCAACCTTTAGTGTCAGAATTGATGGTTCAGAAATTCATATTCATAGATTCTGAAACAATGCATGGATTTATGTCATGTTCTAATAAGGTGTTGCTTCAACTTAACCTAGCATATGGTGTGGGCACCTCTTGAAATCATTTTACAAACTTTCATAACAATTAAAAAGTACTAAATGTAATAGAAGGAAGTAATGGAAACTTACCGAGAGACAGTCTGCTCAACGGTAGCTGTTTCAGAGTAGAATCTTCAACCGTCCAATCTTGCTTGAAATGAGACAAGTCGAAGTTGTTGGTGCCTCCGTCACACGTGCATGAAACCACCTTGCAACTGCACGGCTTGCATGAATGAAGGCGTACGCAGATGACCATATATATGTACAGATAGTGTTTGCATACTCTTCAGCCTGTATCACAGACTAATCAACATATTGTTTATTGAATGGGTGGAATAACTCGGAGAATCAAAAATTGTTGATATAAGCACTTGGAATTGTAATTAGAGATTATTTTTTTGGGCCAGAAACTGCCTTCAATGTTCCTGAAACCTGTCGTAGTGTAGATAGGAATAAATCAGATGTCTTGCTTTTCTTGAAAGGACAAGGAGGCAAGTCATAGCTAAGTTTTAGAGGGCAGTACATGTCAATGGTGTTCTACCTAACACAGTGATGATGATATGCCCATCAAGGATATGAAGTATTTTTTTCCTGCTTCATACAAATTTCCTGTTTGCCAGGAAATACATTGGAGCCAAATTTTAATTACTTTGGAGTGACAAGGAAATTGCTTTTGAGTTCTGTTTGGAAAGTAATTTCTTTTGTAGATTAGCTTTGATTTGTCCACGTTGACCTTCTTGAAATGGACAAGTTGCCAAGTCATAAAGGATCGCTAATACAAATAGATTATACAGTATTGGGCTGGATCAAGTATCCTAGTATCTAAGTATGGTAGATCAGATGAGATATTTCCTAGTCTTGTTCATTGTCTAAAATTTACTTCTTTTACAGTACATAATTAATTTGTATTTCTGACAAATGCCATAAAGACATAGGTTACAATCCTCAATGGACCAAAATATTAAAGTTTCTGTTTGTGATTAATAAGACATAGCACTTATTATCATGGATCATTTCAGGCAAGGATCATACCGCCTTCTGCCCAATGTCTTTTTAACCTTCTCCCTGCTGCCTAACTCTGTAACCAATAGAGAATGCGGTACCAAAACAGCTTTTTCAGGGTGCTTAATGTCAATGATGTCAATGAGATTTACATGTAGAACTTCAAGATTCCTTCATCTTTTAGGACATCCAGAGTTTGTGCAAAAGTTGGATGTCGTACATAAAACTTTCTGAGGTATTTTATTATCTTGCCCTTCCAGGCTCACCAGGCCAGGATAGCCAGCCTGTACCTCCCCTTTCTCAGCATCATCCTAGAAAACGTGCAGCGTCTGAATGTCCTGGATCCATCACCGCACACCCCCACGCCGTCGTCCACCACATCCTCAACATTCACACGCTCTACGCAAATCTCCAACGACAATCTGGCCAATGAGAGCCACCACACGCCGCTGCCCACGCGGTCCACGTCCGTGGATATGAACGGGATGAAGGGATCGATGACGCGAGACACCGTCAGTTCAAGTGTCTGGGCTCATATAGCAGGTATGTACTGTACATGTAAATGACTTTAATTTTGTGGTGGGAAAATGGAGTGTTTGCAATGATTTGTGGTTGAAACAATGGGAAAGGTGAGCAGAAGACAGAAGCAGCATTTTTGTGATGGTTTAAAGTTTGGTGTGAAGAAGTCATGGCAAAATATGCGAACATTGAAAATTTCAATAAAAAGTTCAACATTTACAGTGTCATTCTTTGTGTGTTTTTATTCTACTGGAAAGGTAATGGAAAAGCATAGTTTATTGAGAACTAAATATTCTACTTTGACGAGGAAAATGTTATGTTCAGGTTTTACTTGCTAGAGATATTCCCCGCACTACATGTATGTAGGACCATGGCTTTACGTCCAGTCCTAAAATCAGACAAAAACTACTTCGAAGATTATGCAGATTGCAATAATGTACTGTGACCATTTTGTTGCAGTCGGAGAATTCAAAGAAAGAAGTAACACACTGTCAGGTATTCATATTTTCCAAGGGGCTGTTCAATGGAAATAAGGTCTACTTTGGTTTCTGTGCAAATTATAACAGCCATTATGCTTCAAATATATAAATCCAAACAATTTTGTGTAAGGTTCAATTTTCAATGAAAAGATTTTAAACAAGGGCTCAATGACTGCAAGGAAATTGTATTGCATTTGCTTGCGAATGTTTCCTGATTGCTGTGTTTAACTCCATAGGGACCCCCAGTGGAAATATATCCTCACCAATGCCGCTGAAGTTGGACACCAAACAGCGGGCGGACTCCAACTCTTCCCTCAGCACCGAGGCCAGCAACGGGTCACTACCCAACATGTTAGAGAGGAGGGATAGTGAGAGGCTGAAGGGGGGAAATACTGCTCCAGGGCACTTCAGGTGTGTGTGTTTGTGTGTGTGTGTGTGTGTGTGTGTGTGTGTATGTGTGTGTGACTGTGTGTGTGCATTTGTGTGTGTGTGTATGTGTGTTTGTGTGTGTGTGTTTGTGTGTGCGTATATGTGTTTGTGTGTGTGTGTGTGTGTGAAAAATTTTATTATTCACACCATCTACATCCCTTGTACTGCCTAACCACAAAATTTCTTTCACGCTTCCCTTCTCTGTCTTAAGCAAAGATTTACATTAATGCACCATAAAATGATGTTTTTACCAAGCATTTTCCATCTCCTCGGTGCTGAAATGCCTTCTGTTGTGCATTATGAACCCTGCTGTGGCTAACACAATTAAAGTCCTCTCATATACTGTTACGGTACATAGGGGAACTCTTGGGTTTTGCATAGCACATGTCCTTGGTGCTGAAAAGCCTTCTTATGTACTGTTAGCCTATAGCAGCTCTGTTGTGTATCATAAATATTGTCTGTTGTTTTATATTTATCTCCTTGGTACTGAAAAGCCTTCTCATGTGCCTTCTACTGTATACACGAAATTCACTGAGACTACATGTATCAAACTCTGCCCCTTGATGACCACTTGTCCATGGTACTGAATGGCCTTCTGTTAGATATTACATGTACATCAGGGTTGTCACCAGGACCCATCCCTCTGTCCGGATCCCGAGCTGGATTGTTTTTACTGAAACGGAAAAAATGACACCCTGTCCCTCCAAACAATCTTAAATTCAGGATATAAAATCAATGAAAATGTATCGAAAGGACGGATTTGACAATGAAAATGAATGACATGGGCTCACAAACAATGAGTGGGATGGGAAAAAAGGTTCTTTGCAAAATGCTGAAGGAAGGAAAGATATACCAAAAAGCACACATTCTAGTCTATTTAACAACCCCATTTCTAAACAGTTTTACTCTAACTTCTGCCCTCAGGAGTGCCTCTGCTGCCGGGACGTTCCTCAGACATGACAAGTTGGACGAAGGAGAGATTAAAGACCTTCTAGTCTGTCTGCTGTTCATCCTTAAGAACCTCAACGAGGGTAAGAATTCTTAAGAAATCTTACCACGATATTGGTTGTAGATACAAAATGTAATGAATTCCTTGTCAATACACACAAGAATATATCTAGTATACTTAGTCTGAAATACTGTAGCTTACGGTTTATAGTAACTGTATCAGATTCCACATGTATTAGCCTGGAAAGTGATCCTTAAAGTCAATCGTTGGAATGGTCAAATTCACGTATGATTTAGTTGTTCATTGTTATCATAGTATAGTTCTGTTTTTGAGAACATACATGTATGTCATTCCACCTTCCATACATCAGTAAGTGAGTATGTAGATTTATCTTAAAAGCAATATTGAATTTTGTTTTGAAGTACCAGGTATACATGTACATGTAGTTTTCTAAGTGTAGCTCTGCTTTGTGAAATATACTGTACTTCAAATGTTCCCAATGTTCAAGAATCAAAAGAAACTAACATCTAACAAGTGCTGCAAATTATTCAAAGACTCTGTCAAATTCATGCTGTATACATGTACTCTCCAAGCAGATGTTGGGAGGTGAAAACATCTTTATTGTGCAATTTTCCACATTATTTCCATTCACTAGGGGGGTATATAAAGAGCTTACCAACAAGATTTTTGCCCAAAGTCACGTGACACGAACGGAAGTGTGATTTCAGCAATGGATCATAGGCAGTCAGTATCGGCCCCCTTCTCTTCTTCACAAGTTCCGAAGTGAACTCCACTTCTTGTCTTCTCACAGATAATACAATACAAGTAGGATAGTCGCGACACCGTTACGGCGGTCGGACATTTATTGGCTCCTCATCAGATCAATCATGCCACTGACAGAAGTTTGTTACATCGCGTATATAACAGGAGAGTAACAGAACTGATAACTCTGACAGTACAGTTATTGACATATCAGGGATTTCCTTACAGTCTATATGTGACTTCAATGTGGTTACAACGGTAGGTAAGGGATGAACAAGTAGGTAAGCTCGTAGTACACATTATCTATGTCAGAAGTCAGAAGTGTAGATCAGCCAATCTTCTTGAGGTCTAGTTTTGGAGACTTCTCATCTACGTAAAGCCCCTGTCACACTTGTGTGCACGAACAAGCCCCCATGAGCCGCGCATCAACATGTCGTTGGTCCAGGCCAAGCCTGCAGTCCAAAAAAGGCAATTTCGATGGCTCAATAACAAGGCTGCACAACGGTGGGTCAAGTAGAACAACTTCTCTCTGCAACTCCACATAATCCAAACAATGCTACCGCGGGACCCACGCGCACCTAAACATACGCATAAGTGTGTCGCTGCGAGCGGGCTACCCAACCCTAACTCCCCGGTGCCGGGAAGGGGGAGGTACGATTTATCCATGCTCTGTCCAGCTTAAGAGTGTTTACTCACTCTGGTTAAACTGTGTATCACAAGTGAGAGAGGTATAATTAAGAACGCAAGTGCTCTGATAAGGAGATCTACAATACAATAGGTACAGTGATTTTATCAAGGTAAAGCTACAGCCCAAGTACAGCCAACCACTGGCAATACAGAAGTACTAGTACAGAACCGAAGAATAACTTCAACGTTAGACTAAGTATATTCCTCACAAGGCAACTCCAGTAGTTATCTAAGAAGTTAATGACAGTCAGTCTGTTGACCGAGGGTGGGGGGTGGGGGGTAACACGTCCAACCGCCAGGGGTGGTGAGCTACGAATGAAGGGGAAGGGGGAACATCTGGGATTGATAAGGGGAGGGGAGGATCACTAACACTGTGATCCGACAAGAACTGGTATTTCTCTTCTTCACAAGTTCCGAAGAGAACTCCACTTCTTGTCTTCTCACAGATAATACAATACAAGTAGGATAGTCGCGACACCGTTACGAACAAAAAAGGATAGGACGGTCAAGGTCACACCGCAGCTGGCAGACGTTTTACAGGGAGGGGATGCGAGCCACCTCCCAAACCATATTTCTATACCGCCCAGCAGGCAGGCGGTGCAGGGGGTACCACCGAGCGTACCCACCGTAACAGAGTAGTCGAGCACACCGTCCTACAGTGTATCGGTAACCATCCCAGCCACACGGTTTATGACCGCTGGTTCCGTACCACCGAGGTTTCGCAACGTAATCGTAATCGGGCACACTGTTCCTACGGCGTATCGGTAACCATCCCAGCCGCACGTAGTGTGACCGCTGGTCCCGTACCTACCGAAGGTTCCAACGTAATCGTAATCGAGCGCACTGTTCCTACGGCGTATCGGTGACCATCCCAGCCGCACGGAGTGTGACCGCTGGTCCCGTACCTACCGAAGGTTCCAACGTAATCGTAATCGAGCGCACTGTTCCTACGGCGTATCGGTGACCATCCCAGCCGCACGGAGTGTGACCGCTGGCCCCGTACCTACCGAGGATACGCAACGTTACAAGCACACCGCTCTACAGTGTATCGGTAACCATCGCAGCCGCACGTAACGTGACCGCAGGTTCCGTACCACCAAGTAGAGGTGACTCTCACAGCTGATCACACTGCAGCTGGAGGGGGTATTGTCGAGGCATCGTCCAGTCAACACACAACAGGTCGGGGAAAGGTTACAAGTCAACACAAGGTGAAAGTCAACAGTCACAGCCAAGTGGTAGTTGTTAATTGTCATGTCAGGTGGACAGGTTAAGGTTATCAGGAAGGAGGGAGGGGTAAGGGGACAGGGAAGGGGTAGGGTAGGGCAAAAGCAGGTAGGGGCAACATCTCAGCTAAGAACACTGTGGATTCACTGTCAACTAAAGACAATAAAAACTTAATTAAGCAGCCTAATCTGGTCAAGATATGCTACAAGAAGCTTTTTGACACATGAGATACAGTAATTAAACGGGGACAGTTCTAATGCTTCCAATAAAGTTCGAGTGCATGACTGTTCTTCTAAGACGTAAGTCCAAGGATTGGATCGAGTTCAGTTCGGCAGCAATGTTTTTAGGTGCATCCAGTGTCAGGGTAGTGTCCCGCGCCTTGAGCCTGATCGTAAGTCGTAGCAGTGCAGTCCGATGATAGTCCGATGATAGTTCTCAATACAATTTACAACGACGATGAGTCGAAGTTCTTTGGTCCATAACGCGGGCACTCCAGTCAGGCCTGATCACGTCCACGTTGGTCAAAACACTGTCCTGCTTGGTTCGATGCCCGGGGGAATTCCTCACAGTCAGGTCACAGTCAGTCAGTCACTCAGGTCACGTTCAGCAAGGCTCCTTCCTGTGCTCGCCTGTGGGAGAAAGGGATGACCCACACATGCGTGCATAGTGTCATACACTCATACATTCGATTAATACGGTTCAATTCCTGTTGCTGTACATGGATGTTACCAAAACAACCTGTAAGGGGAGAGAGGATAATAAAAGATATACTGCACAAGCCTGTCCTAATAACAGACAATCTTGATCGTTCTTGAAAGGGTAGCCCGGCTGGTGATCGGCACAGCGGCAGCTTGTGTTAATTACTAGACAGTACATGTGTATCCTGCGAAGCTAAGCAGGGGGGGGGGGGGGGGGGGGGGTCTGTTTAGAAGGTACTTCAGAGGTGCAAAATCCTGCTGAAATGGTGATTACATCCATGGTATATGACTGTAATCTTCCTCAATGTGTATGGATGTGTCCTAGGAAAGCGCAACGGTGGGGAATATCAAAAGTAAAACAATTTCCAAGAGAACGGACCAAGACAGGCATGTATCAGGCGACAGGCGCGCAGCATGGTGCCCAGCATGGTTCCCAGCATAATACAACTTGCCAAAAAAGTTCTAGGGAAGAAAAGGGGAGACTGAAGGAAGTTCATTAAAACTAGGTAACAGTTCTTAAACCCAGTGTGACCAGCAGTACTGGCTGACTCCTGCACAATTTCGGAGTACTAGTGTGGGAAGGTGATGGCATATAAGTCTTTACACGATGTAGACTAGGATGTAGGAGTTACCGACCTGTAACAAAAAGATAGAAAGGCAGGTCAAGATGTGCTCCTGCCTGTCTAAATATACCACAAACTACCGTAATCTGTTTGTAAGGGTGGTCCAGATGGCCAACAACACGGCAACGGGCGGAAGGGAGATCAGCATGGTGCTCAGCATGGGGCTCGGTGTATCTGATCTTTTCTGATAATGTAACGAGAACCTTGCCAAATATGTAACTGAAATGAAAGGGTTAAAACTGAATAATGTTCGAGCTACATGCGATCATCTAAGGATGGTCAAAACAGAGGAGTGCCAGTACTTAGCTGGAAAAGAAAGGGTACATCGTCAATAACTACGACCTCCTGAAGTTCACGACTGCAATGTGGGATGGTGGTTGTGCAGGAACCAGCCGATAGTCGTGACAGCAACCTTTCTCATCAGTGCAGTTGAGTCGTACATCAGAGGCAGTCAATGTAGAACTCATGGTTCTTCTTCTGGTTGAAACGGCAGGGTTCTGGGAGGTTGAAGCAAGGAGGTGAACGTTGAAGGGACGCAGAAGGTTGACCGATCGGAGAAGTAGCAGGGTAGAAGTTGCAGGGTAGAAGTTGCAGGGTAGCTGGAGGACCATGTGTCAGAGGAAGCCAAAAAACCAAAGTGTTCAGCAACATATGTCCATGACTGGTAGGCAGCTAGATGTAGGAGATCCACGACTCGTAGGCATAGGAGTAATCCAAGATAGGTCGAAGAAAAACCCAGCAAGGACGGTCAAACTGATGAGGAGCCAAAGGTAACACGTCCAACCGCCAGGGGTGGTGAGCTACGAATGAAGGGGAAGGGGGAACATCTGGGATTGATAAGGGGAGGGGAGGATCACTAACACTGTGATCCGACAAGAACTGGTATGTCTCTGTTGGGGGATGTTAGAATGTTGCTGATATCACCCTTCCGTTCAAGTCACGTGATATAAGCTTTGGGTCATTTGAACTCAAGAAGGGTCAGAGGAGTGACCAAAAGCTTGTTGCTAAGCACCTTACATGTATATCTTGTTCAGAATTAATGTTTGAATGAATTTTCACTATAATTTTGAATACCGTCACAGATAAACCTTCATATGGTCATGACATTTTTGGCTGCCCTGTTTTCTAAACATGCATGCTTCAAGCAAAAAGGACAGCTATACATGTAGAAAATGTGATCATAATGATTTTTACCTCCCAACATCTGCTTAGAGATTATATACATTCATCCACATCTCCCAAGTCTTGTTTTTTTCCTCACTGCCGCATGTTTCTCTTTGCGTTGCCATGGTGACAGTGTTTTTTAACGGTTCCCCCCCATGATTCCCTTGCACAGGGAAGTCATTTTCTAATCTTCCCCCAGAGATTCTGCATGCCTGGTGGCACCAGGCCTCCGAGTCTGACCACATGGAGTTCTTCACCATTCTGGAGTAAGTCTTGCTCACTGTAAAAATGTAGCATTTTGTTGTGTGGTGTGTGCCTAAGTGTATTCCTATGAATTTACTGGCATTCATATGATCCACTCCTGTACCAGTAACTGAGAAACAGACAAATTTTATGGAATTCAAACCAAATTTTACAGAATACAATCGTACAATACGTACTATTAGTAAAACTATTACATGTAGTATAAGGCATTCCGTAAAATCTGTATGTTGTATGTTAGGAGTGGATTATGCGAATTCTGTAAAATTTGTATTACTTAATAACTTGTATGAATTCTGTAAGATTCGTATGAAAATTTATTCACCCCTGATTATAAAGTTTTTGTAAGTTAAAGATCCTGCTTCATAAGACTCAAATTTCTTTGACCTTCATTCAGTCAGGTGCTGCTCTTGATATGATAATGATATTGTACTGTTGCTTGAAAATGGACTAGTTTAGTCTGTTCATGTTCTCTATGGACTACAGGTATAATTTTAGTATCATGGCATCTTTTTGTTGTGACATATGATTTCTTATTCTTAGCACATGGAAAGTATTTTTTAGTGATATCCAAGGAAGTGAGTTGTCAATTAGTGTGTTGGTCATGTTAGCTTGTAATGAAGTCAAAAATAGCCATTTCAGCTCATTTTGCAGTAAATGTTATTAATATACAGATGTGTTTGCCAAGCTTTAATCCCGGTTTCACCTTAAGTTTATATTTACCCAACCACTTGTAGGATTTGTCTACACCAGTTCCGGTATCTAGGCAAGAAGTACATTGCTTCAAGGTGGGTAAAATTGTAATCAACAGATCACGACAACTAATCACAAAATATACCACAGGTACAAAAATGTACATGATTGTATATCATTTGCAATTCCATGCCTTTTTTTGCAATTTGAATGAATAGTGAAACAAGATTCAGAGATTTACAAAGTTTTGATTCTCTTTGCACTGACAATGATGATCTCTTTCTAGAATGATAGTTGGTTTAAGCCCTCTTGGTACAATGTACAATCCAAATTGAATGTTAATTCAATCTGTTGTGTTTATAAATACCACTCAGATTTACTCGTTCAAATTGTTTGCAACACTTTAGTTTTCAGTAAGGCATGGAATTCTTGGTAATACATGATTATACAAACAAAAATATGACACAGTAAACATGTACATAATTATGAAATAGATTCACCTCACAATCCGATACAACCTTTCCACCAATTACAACATTTCATATAATTATACACTTGCGCGCACCCTTTCAAATTTTCCCATAGTTTAGAATGTCTAGCCAATATTCTAATTTACCAGGATTAGAACTTATAGCTTATATCTTAGTTGTTGCTTGTTGTGTGTTTGTAATGTAGAGTCTGACATGTAGTATGTGAATGTGTAATACATCTAGTTGCAGGTAATGTGCTAGATACTAGATAGCAATCAACAAACTGCCAGCATTCTTGTAATCTGCTTGCAATGTGCGCACATGGTTTTGCCCCAAATCATACATCCAAGCAATCATGCAAAATTTACCACAATCTCTCTCTCTTTTGCAACTCTTTCTTCTAAGCTTCTTATATTGTGTGTCCATGTATATAAACATATTTATACGTTACCGGTATGGCTCTACTGATGGTACGTGTAGCACATGTTCTAAATACGAGCTCTCTGTCTTTGCTTTTGTTTCCATGGCTCAACTGTTGCCCCCCTTCTCTCCGAGAACATGGTCTCTGGTAAGCCACACTGCACAGTCATTGTCATACTGCACATATACAAGGTACTGAAACAGTACACAATCATGTAAAACTACATTGTACATGTACTATAAGGTATAAGACACATCAAACAAAGGAGTTACAGTTGCCTCTAGTTTAGATGTAAGAAAAAGTGCTGCAGCTTTGGTCACCTTGCTTTAGCAATGCTCACTCTCAAGTATTACATGTATGTTGTAAATATTGCATACGTGTGATATTGAAGGTTCAAAACTGTAATGAATATTTTTGATATCAATTTACATTCAGTGTTTTAAGGAAAAGTTTTGTAGATGAATCATTTTAATGTATCAGAGAAAAAAAGGTAACAAAGGTTGGAAAATCATAGTCATACATTATGTACAGGCTGAAACTTACTGCAGTTTTTCCTTTGTTTTGAAACTTACCATAGCAAGCCTGTACGGTGGAGTTTGTGTGTGTAAGTGGGAAGTTGATAGAAGATTTTATTTACACAAGGCGATTGCAATATTGGCTGTCTTAAGATGTATGTCTTTAAAGCTGTGACTTTTAAAAGTAAGACATGCCATGCTTTATCAATGATTTGTAGTTTCTTTCCATTGTGATATGCTTATTGTTGCTTTAGAATGACACTGGCATGTTTTTGTTTCTTTGTCATTATTATTATTGTACAACATGTACTGTTAGTCTGATATTTCATTTTTGTCATTGCAATTGAGCCAATGTTTTAAATCATAATTGTAAAATAAAGGTCTGCATCCAGTAATGTTTAACTTTTCAGACAGCAGAAGGGAATTGAGTAAACTAATCATGCTTGTGTGAATTTGCATCAAAGCCTGGTGAGTTGTGTTAAATATATATTTCAGCGCTAGCACAGGGTTCGACATGAACATGTTGTATTCATTATTCTTTCTTCTCATTTGCACAGAGAGTTTATGGAGGGGGGCAGCAGTAGGAGTCTGAAAGTCATGACCCTTCCCATTCGCAGACTGGCACCTTCTACCATTGGTCACAGGAGCAGTGCTCATGACATGTCCGGGTACCCGTTTATGCAAGGTAGGTCCGTCATCTACAAACCACTGGTCACTTGGAGAGACGCATTTTTACAATGTATGACTTTGTATAGAAAAGTGTTAACATTTCAAATTCAATATTGAAATAATGAAGAGACCTGCTGTAATTTAAAGGGTATTTCATTTCAAATTAGGTTGGAGTTTTCAAATTACCCAATGCCCTTCCAAATTCACATGGGCAACGATAACAGCAGAACACAATGTAATACATAATTTTCAGGAAGTCCAATGAAACTCTGGTACATATACATGTAATCTGCATTTTAAGTGTAGTTCCTATACTTGTCTTTGCTTCTTTATTATGGGGCTGATTATCCCTAAATTAAGACAGAGGAATCTTTGAATGGTTGTAAAGTCTGCATTATGATTTCTATGTTTTTCTGCAGACCCAGAGACTGTCCACAGAGCCATGTTGGAGGCTAACATGGGCACAGAGGTTGGGCTGACAGTCCTGGATCTATTGGCTCTGTACACTCAACAGTACAAGGTAACTTCAGAGGACCTATTTTACATGACATTGTGTAATGTACATATATTTTACCTTTGCCATAGAAAGCCCTAGGCCTGTTTGTTTTGTTAGGACAACCACTGAGTGCTGCATTGTAATTTGTGTTGTCTTTTCATTCTGAATGAAACAGGAGCAACTGCTGGTGAGAGATGGGGACAATATCAGGATGAAGAGGGTAGGTGCAAATTCTTACTTCTTGCCCCCCTCCCCATCTGTAGGAACCTTGCCACCATTGGTTTCTGTGAACTGTGAAGCTAATAGAGACATTGTATTCAGTCTACAGTAACTGATCTTTTAACTGCATTGGAAACAAAAACAAAAGCAACACTGAACACAAAGGTAGCCACACATCAGCTGATTTATTTTGCAAACTTAAGGTAGTCAAAAAACAAATGCCTGAAAAGATCAAATCATTGATCATTGTTATAAAACTATTAAATGGCTCAAGTCTGCAAAATGAAGAAAAACACTGAATACATGTGTAGCCATACATCTGCTTTTTTGCAAACTTAAGGTAGACTAGTGAAAACACACAAAACACAATAAATCGGAATCATTAGTTGCCGGATTATACCATTTTTAAACATTTTGCAGACAGATTGTTAGTGTTTGGATAAAACTGCACTCTTTTAAGTTGTTCAATGCAGCACATAAAATTCAATCAGAATTGACCACTAATCTTATTCAAAGACCACTTATTCAAAACAAAATGTTTCTAACATTCTAAAGTCTATTTTGTTTTTGTACATTCTGCTCTGATTTCAACGCAACATAAAAGCACATCAATTTTAACTTCATGCACACAATTGTACAGCTTGCCTGTTCTGTATAACAAATCTTACTATGTCATGAAGGCACAATTTTACTAAGTGTCATGAACAACATTTGGCACTTACTTACTATATTTGATAGATGATGGTTAGAATGAAAGAATAGATGTAGTGGGATTGTCAGTTCCTTGGTACAGTGTTTTAGTGTGTTGCCCCTCTCTTGAAGTGCTGATAACACAGAGTCACAGTTGTACCTATATTTGCAGTCAAGCTTTCTTCCCCTTCCGTGGGTGCACACAGGGAAGCATACACCTCAGCAGCTTTGGCCTTTTCTTTTTCTTGTTTTGTTCCTCTTCTGGCTTTTCTATCTTCTCTCCGTCCTTGTCCTTGGCTTTTGCAGTTTTGCCATCCTTTGCATCGTCTTTCTCCTTTGCATTTTTGTCATCTTTGTTGTTTTCTTCTCCTTTCTCCTTCACATTGTTATCTTCTTTCTCCTCTTCCTTAATGTTTTCTCCTTTCTCCTCCTCTTTGTCATCTTCTTTCTCCTTGTTAGCTTCTTCCTCTTTCTGTTTTGTTAATGCAGCCATTATTTCATCCATGATTGCAGTGTCATCAGACTTGTTTGTGTCTTCCTCATCAAGGTCTGTGACCATTCGATTTGTTTCCTCCAAGGCCACGACTTTTGCTGTTTCCAGCTTTGTGCTTTCAGCTGTTTCTGTACTAGCCGGTGTGATTGTTTCTTTCTTTGCTTCGGTTTGGTCTTCTGTTTCTTCCCCTGGTTCTGCATCATCGATATAAGGTATGTCATCTGGGATTGTGAATACTGGTTTGTCAGAAGGATACTGGGTCCCCTTGTCACTAGTTGTAGGTGCAGTATCTGGAACCTCTTTTGAGAGAGCTGTATGGATCTCCAGCTCTGTTGGTTCAGATTTGGTTTCGTTGTCGATTGTTTCTTCGGCAGCACTTAGTGCAGACAACTTTTCCTCATCTGGTACATTTTCTTCCTTAGCCTGGTTTTCCTCTGCTATGTCTTCGGGGCTCTCCTCTGTCTCTTTGGTTGCTGTTTTGATGCCTGTTCCTGAGATGTTTGTTCCATCATCTCCATCTACCTCTTTATCCTCTTCTCCCTCCTCCTTCGTCTTCTCATCTTCCAACTTCTCTTCTTCTTCCACTGTATCATCCTCCGCTGCATCTTCCTCAACTTCATTTTTCTCCTCTTTTGTTGTCTCCTCTCCCTCTTTCTCTGCCACCTCTTTCTTATCTTCATCTTCTGAATTTTCTTCTACCTCCACTTCACCTCCTTCCTCCACTTCTTTGTCCACTGCATTTTCCTCTACTTGTGCTTCTTCCACTACTTCTTTCTCCTCTGTATTTTCCTCTGCCTGCCCCTCCTCTACTTCTTTCCTCTCTACATTTTCCTCTACCTGCCCCTCCTCCACTTCTTTCTCATCTACATTTTCCTCCACCTGCCCCTCCTCCACTTCTTTCTCATCTACATTTTCCTCCACCTGCCCCTCCTCCACTTCTTTCTCATCTACATTTACCTCCACCTGCTCCTCCTCCACTTCTTTCTTGGCCTCATTTTCCTCAACCTGTTCTTCATCCTCTGCCTCCACTTCCTTTTCCTCTTCTTCCTGCATTTCTTCCTCCTCTTTATCTTCCTCCTCTCCTGCCTGCTCCACATCTTCTTTCTCCACTTCCTTGTCCTCCTCTTCTCTTTCCTCCACTGCTTCTTTCTCAGTCTCATCTTCTTCTGCATCTCTTTCTTCCAGTTTTTTCTCCACAGCATCTTCCTTTATATCTCCTTCCTTCTCTCCTTCTTTCTCCACTTGGTCTGCCTCCTCTTTTTCCTCCAACCCTTCTGTATTTTCCTTTACTTCTCCCTCTTCCCCTCCTTTCTCAATTTCTTGTTCCTCTTCTTCTGTTTCTATTTCTTTCTCCATCATGCTGTCTTCTTCATTGTCATCATCTTCCTTCTTTGCCAATGTAGACATAATTTCCTCCATCATTGTAGTATCTTCCTCACCCTCTGTCTTTGCAGTAAGATGTACTGTAAGATGTGCTTCTGGCTCCCTCAAAACTTTATTAGCTTCCTCATCACCTTGATTGTTTGGCTGTTCTTCTGTGGAGACTTCAGTAGTTGTGACTTCTGGGGTGTCATGAGAGCTTATGGTCTTGGTAACAGTTGTTATGACGCACCTTGGAGGTATGACAGGAGCGTCTTCTGTTGTTTCGAAGTTTCCTTCTGGCTCTATGGCCTCTGGTGGTTCAGTGGCAGAAATTTGCAGGTGTTTCTCGGCTTGGGTTGTGGTAACTGTCACCTGGGCGCTGTATTTTGTGACGATAGTTTCGGAAACAACAGTGGTCTCTCTTAACTCTGTAGTAGCCTCAGCATCGTCATCGCAATCCATATTCAGGGTTCCTTCTACCTCCCCCACAGTCTTCTGTATGTCAGCAAGAATGCTGTAGTACGATGCTTCATAGTCACCGCAGCCAACGTCATCCGTACAGGCCTCCGAAGCCATCTTGTTTTCGATAACTCCCTCGATTTACCTCCGCAATGACTTGGAATTGCTCTTTACACTGTTCCTGTACTGGAATACGACAAGTTCAAGATAAAACTGGAACCTGTTGCTCGTTGGCACTTGTTTTTCCAGCAGCTAAGTTATCCTTGCAAACCCCGCAATTTGACTGTCCCACGAACTCGCTGTACGTGTTGTTGCGTGCGAGGCAACCTCTCAGTGTTTGATCAGTTCCCGTCTGTTGAATGTTTGTCTAACAAATTGTCTACGTGAGATCTCTGCACTCACCTTTCACAGTCTGGCCTTGTCTTTGGATGTAGACTAGAAAAAACAAAACAACGCTGTGGTCTTCGTATGACTATGCTCTTTCTTGTGAGGCATGCAGGTGCTACACTGTTCCCCTGTGTAGTGGGAAGAACATTCGCAGCTTCTCAGCTCCAGTCTTGTTTCCTGTGGGAACCGAACGCTTTGACTCCAGGGTTTTATACCCCCAGTCACTCACACCTGACTTGTTTTGTTACGTCTGACCTGGTTCTTTACAGCGTTATTGACCGACCGCCAACCTGTATCTGTTTGCACGGCCCGCTTGTAGGGTCACAAATAACCAGGTTATAACAGCTCAGATCTTTGTGTGCTTTGTTTCCAAGGTGTACCAAACTTTCTAGCTGTTAAGTCTGACCTGTTTTTGTCAGTCAGTGTTGACCATACTAATTATACAAGTAATAGCTCACAAGTATTCAATTCTATGCTACAGAATGGAAAATGTGGCATAGCCGACTTGACAAACAGTAATACTGTGTCGCAGGCACAGAATAGATGTAGTGATAAGCACTATTGACACAATATGAACAAACACCATAAGGGTCACTGAACTTAACCACATTTAAAGCTCACGTGTAAAGCCCATGTGTAGACGTGTATATTTTCACGTATGCTAGCATTTCTTCTTTCAAGGACATTATACTGTGTCTTCTTGTTTATTGTGGAACCAGCATTTGTTAGCTTGGTCAACAATACTTACTTAACACTACAGTAACTACTCTCGGGATCAGTACACATGCATGTGTGACAGAGTCTGATAATGTTACATGTTTATCCCACAATGAATTCAAAGGAGATTAAAATTGTCTAGTTTTATGATAATCTTGGAATTATTTTCACAAAGTGTTTGAGATCAGTTTTGTCATCATAATTTTAGTGTCAAAGTTCCACCCTTTGCCCTTCCCCTAACATGTTAACTACAGTAACTGTACAGTTACAATTGCTGTCTGTTGTTGTTCCTTGATACCACATTGAATTGCGAGGGGCCTTTTTTTTCATACGAATCTGAAAGTCACAGCGTATCAAGGATTATTTTGATTACAAAATTCATGAACAATTAGATTCTCCATCTATGTTGGCTGTGTGATCTGCATTTAAACAACTAGCATAATGAAGACTAGTAATTGTAACTCCACTGACCCAGTTTATTATAAGGTTATTGAGCCTATGTACATGTATGATAAAATGTCACAGTGTCTTAAAAATCATTTTGATTACAAAATTTATGAACAAGGAGAATCTCTACTCAGGTTGGCTTTGTGATTTGCATTGAAACAACAAGCATACATGTATACAACAAATTGTAATTGTAACTCCACTGACCCAGTTTATCATAAGGTTATTGACCCCATGTAGTATATTGTTCAAGGTTTTGGGCCAATGCTTATAATGTGGCAGGAATGCCATGTACTGTTGCAGTGGATCTAGACATCACAAACTACAAATCAAATTTTTGAAATAGAAAATTATGGCAAATATGAAATTTATGAGTGATATAATATATAACAGCTGTAAAGTCAACCTCATAGAAATACAATGTACATGTACAAAGTAGCTTGTGTTAGAAAGGTTTGATAAAGACCAATTTAATTTCTTGGTTAACGGAATTAAAAAATGCTAGATTGGAAAATCAACATGAAAACAGAATCTCAGAGGAAAGTTTGTGCTTTGGTGCGCACAGTTTCAGGGAGTGAACAGGGTCAGGTGCAAGTTTTTACCCCAGCCTTCTGTTTTAATGATGTCCTCGTGCTAAAATTTTACCAAAAGAATCTGTTAACCAAGAAATTAAATTGGTGTGGCCTAAGGTGTACATGTTAGTGTTACACATGTAAGTTCTGTTGCTTCTGCACAAAGAAAAATTTCTACAAACAGTTGCTGACTAAAATTGTCATCTCTTCCAGGTGTTTGACCTCTACATGTCCTTCCTACAAGGCAGCCAATCAGAGACCCTCCTCAGGCATGTGTTCGCATGTCTGCGATCCTTCATCAACAAGGTGAGAAATTAATGAACTGTCATCCATCCATCCGTTCATTTTTGTACTAGCTAGATTTGTACGTAATTTTTTATATATTGATGAAGTTTTGAAACCAGACTGTTTATCTTTTTTTCCTGCAGTTCCCTCGTGCCCTGTTCAGTGGCAGTGCTAAGCTGTGTGGTGCCTTATGCTACCAGGTAAGAGACACGCTACCGAAAGAGCGACAAATCCCTACTCAAATGCAAAATATTAAGCACACCCCAAATTTCTCAGTTTCTGTCCTGTCCTTTTTTCCCTTTCCCTCTTAGTTCTTATTTCTCAAACGTTTTAATTTTAGTTGCTTATAAATTCAGCTCAATTTTCCCTTAAAGAAAGTCAGCCAGATAGACCCCTTATCCTTTCAGAAAATGTATCAAATGGAATAGTCCACACTCAGTCAGTCTCGCAAATGAATGATGATTGGCAAGTGAGAATGTCAGAGTCCCTTAGATCCTCCAGAACTATGGCAGTAGTGTTGTGCCAGGACACACAGTTGGCAAAGGGTGATCTTTGGTCTCCCATGGTTACCAGTAGAGCTGTGTGATCATGTGACCCTGAGGTCATACTCCTGTCATTACGCTTGCTCTGCACATATTTGCGTTTGTAGGGTCCTTTTTGGGCCGGTATTTGCATATTTGACACTATTCCTCGATGCAATCAAAATGGGTTTTTCTGTGTGTAATGTATTATATTGGAGAGTCAGTAGATCATGAATTTTTTCTTAATGTCATTGGTTAAAGTTGTTGCATGACAAAAAGTGGTGAAAATTATAATAAACGTAGATGTTGCTGTTGTCTATGCCTATAGTTCAAAGATTCAAACACTTCAGCATAAGAACAGCATACATGTAAGACAAAAATGTACATTTATGAGAGTTTTCAAAGAATATTGTCATACAGCTTTCAAATAAACTATCTTCCTCTTCACAATACATAATTGTATAGTTCAACACCCAACTGAATGATTACTTGTAGTCATGTGTCGTGCACATGTTTCGACTTCCAACTGTAAGTTGCTTGGCAGTGTTTAATGTCAACCAGAGTGTTCCTATAGCCTCCATAGCAGACTCTTTGGTCCTTTTTTCAGCACTATTTTTACCAGATTACATCCAGTTTTCTGATTGTTGCCATTATTGCTCAATGGCTCCCACTTTCTAAAACATTGTCCACAGAAAACAATAAGTCATCAATAAAGAGTAACAGTCTGAAAACAGTTTATCAGTATAAAAAAGGCACAAGAACAACACAAGCAGAAGAGCCTGTTATAGAGACTAGCTTGGTGCATACATTAAGTCCTATAGTGCTGTCTGACTTTTCCACACACTGTACAGAGCCTGCAATAGAGACTACATGTACATGTAGCTTGGTGCATACATTCAGTGCCGTCTGATTTTCCCCACACCGTACAGATCCTGAAATGCTGCAACTCGAAGCTGCAGTCCACGCGGAGCGAGGCGTGCGGGCTCCTCTACCTGCTCATGAGGAGTAACTACGAACACACCAAGCGGAGAGGATTCACTAGGGTTCATCTGCAAGTAAGTTTCCTAGACATTGATATGTTTTTATTGTAGAATTTCTGACTTGTTTTATTTTTGATTAAGAGAAAAGATTTCCCATTTCTGCCCAGAATTTGAGAGTGCAGTTTTTGCCAGGACTTTAAAACTGTGTATATACATTGTACTATCATTATATTATCAAAAAAGATATATAGTTGCATGTTTCCTTCATATTATCAAGACTGTATAGTTGCCACATCAAAGTGTATAAAGTACAAAGTGTAAAGTATGACTGACATGTGAATTAAAGAGTCTCTCCTACATGTACACACATGAGGTTCAAACAGTTGATCAGTGCTGTGATAGGCCACTTTAATTTCTGAAGCAACTTTTGTCAAGAGATTACATGTATTGTCTTAAATCTTCTATTTCCATGTCTTAAGTGTTGTTATAAATGTTTTATTGTCAGGTCATCTTCAATGTGTCCCAGTTGATCAGTGATGTGATAGGCTGTTACAGTAGTTTAATTTTTGAAAAATTTTCAAAGTCTGTTTTTTTTCACTTAACAGTTAATTAGATTTTTTTAAATCTAGTGTCTTGAATCTTTCATTTCCAGGTCTAAAAAAGTTGTTTGATTTGAATATTTTATTGTCAGGTCATCATCAACGTGTCCCTGTTGATCAGTGATGTGATAGGCAGTAATTCTATTTTTGACATTTCACTTTGATATTTTTAAATCTACATGTAGTGTCTTGAATCTTTTATTTCCAGGTCTTAAAAAGTTGTTTAATTTGAATCTTTTATTGTCAGGTCATCATCAACGTGTCCCAGTTGATCAGTGATGTGATAGGCAGTAATTCTATTTTTGATATTTCGCTTTGATATTTTTAAATCTACATGTAGTGTCTTGAATCTTTCATTTCCAGGTCTTAAAAGTTGTTTAATTTGAATCTTTTATTGTCAGGTCATCATCAACGTGTCCCAGTTGATCAGTGATGTGATAGGCCTTATAGTGGATCCAATTTTAATTTCAACTTTTGTATAGAGATATTTCATTCTAAATGCAAATATGATTAGATTATTGTCTTAAATCTTTCATTTCTCTTAAAAGTGTTGTTATAGATGTTATAAATGTTTTGTTGTCAGGTCATCATCAACGTGTCCCAGTTGATCAGTGATGTGATAGGCCTTAGTGGATCCCGCTTCAAGGACTCGCTCTCCATCATCAACAACTATGCCAACAGTGACCGCAGTATGATGGTGGGTACAGGTTTAACAATCCTAGCTCCAGAAAAATAGTGAAAATATATATTTTGTCAGTTTCAACATGCTGCAGTATGATGGTGGGTAGAGATTTAACAATCCTAGCTTGAGAAAAATTAATGAAAAAAGTCCAGTTTTAGCATACTGGAAAGCTTCTTCCATTAGTTTTAACTCTACCAGACTAGCTACTTAGCTATGGGGAGAATATTTGCCAGGGGAGTTTGGTCACCAGAGGGTTTCATTCGCAGGCATAGTTAGAGGGAATTATTAACCTTACCGTGGACTAACTCTACTTGCCAATCATTCCTTTTTTTTCCGAATTCTATGATCCATACCCCTGTAAGAAGGCCAGCTCGTGGAGGCTAAGTTTTAATATATGTTTTAACCAGAGACAGATGCTATTTATGGACAGTGTTTACAGATTAGGTGTATATTGGGGAGGCTCTTTTAGTACAATGAACAGTGGACCATGACCTAGCATCCTACATTTTTATAAGGACTACAACCCTTTCTATTAGCATGCAAGTCCACACAGTAGCAACAACTATAGAATTTGAATTCTTTGCCAAAATTTAAACTTGCACAGTAACATTTACACAGTATATATAATTGGTAGTCCCTGTTTCAACAAAAATTTTCGTAGACCTGTTTTACAAAGATTTTTAGGCAATTCAAATCTATATATTGCCCCGCCCTCACAATTACATGGTGGGTAGCTTCACAATTTGGACAGGTAGAAGTTAATGGTGCTTGAAGCTTTTCCAATCAGCATTGTCATAGGCACCCTCCCCCTGAAGGTCCATTAGAGTGCTTTAGAAATGGGAATCTTTCCAGCGTACTCATCGTAGTAATGGGAGGGTGGATCCTTCATGTGTGAAGTGAACATCTGCTGTCTAACAGGGGATGTATGCTTGAGATGGGCTTTTTATGTTCTAGTCAGATAGTGCTGTAGTCTGAGTGAATGAATGCTGTGCACATGAGGAAGGTGTAAGTATATCATAGTTGTGTAGAGGTTTGAAGAATAGAAGTGGTCTTTTTTATTGAAAATGTTGTTTCTGCAATTAATCACCGTTGCTCAAAGATTCTTCTGTTTATAATGATGGAGGCTGTAGGGAAGCACTTTAAACTTTTCCTCTGCAACAATTGGAAATGTATCTTCTGTAAAGATTATGCTCACTGTGATGTGGTTTGCCAGATGTGTTTCTAGGATTGTGTTTGTCTTTTCTTGTTATTTTAAGAAGTTATGAATCATTATAATTTAGTATCCTTTTCTTCAGTGCTTTCTATTTAGAACACAATAACTCTCTTTTAGGTAATCTGAGTTTCTAACATGTCAGATATTTTTGTGTTGTAGTGTTTCACTGAACAGAATCACTACTTTTCACTAACTTAAGGAAAAATTTATGTATTTTTTCCATCCATCTACGTTTTTTTTTTTCAATCTGTAAAATCCTCAAGTTATACATATTGTACATACTATTTTGAAGTAAATACGTGCTAGTATACAATCTACATGTGTATCACTTCGGATATCTAACATGTAGAGTATTTTTATCTCCATGAAAAATGGAGATATAGTTTTGGGTGTGTCTGTGTGTCTGTTTGTGTGTCTGTTTGTCTGTTTGTGTTTCCGCACCACTCCAGTCAGCATAACTCAAGAGCCTCTTGATGGATTACAATGATATCTGGTATGTGGGCAGGTGTTGTGAAGCCGAAATTCAAGGTCGATTTTGGGCCCCCTGGTATGTGACCTTGGTACTGCAGCAGAACTTCAATTTTTGTATCTTTTGACCTGGACGTGTCATGGTCTTGTTTTGTGTTGCAGTGCTCCAACTTCCCCGTGGACGTGAAGGACCTGACCAAGCGGATCCGCACGGTCCTGATGGCGACGGCGCAGATGAAGGAACACGAGAACGACCCCGAGATGCTGGTGGACCTCCAGTATAGTCTGGCCAAGTCCTATGCAAGCAACCTGGAGCTGAGGAAGACATGGCTGGAGAGCATGGCCAGGATACACAACAAGAATGGGGATTTCTCAGAGGTGAGTTTGAAATACTGTGATTCTAATGTAGAAATGTTTGCAGTGGTTTTATGTTTGCTTTTTTTTGCGTCAGACTCTTTAGCGCAAACTGAAAACCACCTATAGCGCTACTATTGCTTCAAACACAAACTTAAAACCACTGGGAACACTCCATTTGCTCCCTACAGCGAAATATAAACCATACAAACTTAAATGCATTTACAGCACTGTACAATCATGCAGAAATGTTTGCAGTCTGTGGTTTTAAGTTCGTAGTTTTCGCGGCAAACTCTTTACCACGACCTTAAAACCAACAGAAAGCAGTTCCATTGTGTGACTGTAGCGCTACTACAATGTTTCAAACGCGAACTCAAAGCCACCACGAACACTCTATTTTCTCCCTGCCGCGAAATTAAATCCCCGCAAACATTTCTGCATTTTACAGTAGCTCATATAACACTTAATCGAGTATCTAACTGGACTGCAGCACGTTGGCGACCTAGCTGCGACCTAAATTGGATTTCTGTTACCCTACCTTGACCTTATAGTTATAATGGGAATATCATGCAAAATGCACACGTAGGATTAAAAAGACAACGTAAAAAGAAAGCGTAAAAAGATTTGTTTTTCTATCGATGTAATTTGCTCGGTCAAATCGCTTAGTTGCAGCGAGGTTGCCAACGTACTGCAAGTCGAATGAGATGCCCACTTTCACATTTCAGTAATCATAAGATTCCTTTTGGATGCTTCAAAATGTATGTCATATTTTCATGACAGGCAATTTCAGCACACCTTATTTTAGTAGAAGACATTTCTTAGGCTTTGCATTTAGACGTTGCTTACTTTTAAAAGAAACAGAAACGGTTTCAGTATTCTTTCAAGAAATGCAATCATTTCTAGACTCCATTAAGGGTATGTACACCCTACTGTAGTCTACCATATAACTGTTTGTGCTTGTATATTCTGAAGCAAAGATTGTCCCAAGTAAGATTTGCACTTTCATGCATGTACAGTAGTTCAATTAATGTACCATACATACATGACTGTATACATTGTACCGTATCACTTTATGGTAGCAGACCACTAAATGAAAAGAATCAATGAGTTAGAAATCATAAAGCAAGTAATGGCTCCTTTCATGGCACATAGATTTTTCATTAGATGTTTGATATGACTTGTGCTATGAAAACCACTGTAGTGTGTAACAATGTCGACCCTCTTTTCTTCCAGGCTGCTATGTGCTACATCCATGTTGCAGCATTAGTAGCAGAGTATCTGAAAAGAAAAGGTTAGTGGAAAATCAACAAAATGTAATGATGGATATCATTAGACATTGAACCTTAGATTTCCCTGTGCACATCAGGTCATCCTTTTCTTCCAGTGCATCCAGTTTTTCATACTGGATATTACAATGAAAAAAAGTGGACCAAAATGTAAATTTGCAAATTACAATGTATAGAAATATGCAGTCTGCGACGTGTTTTTAGCATTTTTTAAATCTCTTTAAGGTACATGTACATATATGTGTGATGTTTCACAGGATAGGATGTTAGTACAGGAGTTGTAAATGTGAACGAATGCCAAATACTGTATTTTATTTGCCTTATTTGATATCAGTTGCATTATTGAATGTCTGTATGGCTGGTAGATTCCCTTTTGTTTTGAGTGGTGGAAACTTTTAGTTCATCAGTGCCCGGATTTGCCTTTCAGACGACAAATCCGACAACAATACAAGAACGTACATTAAAGGTACAGGCAGCTCCACCACATTTAGAAAGACACAGCATTCTTACTGAAAACCTATTGGCTAAGCACACTAACTTGATTAACACCATCACTGTAATTACTAAATCTGCATGGGTAGGCTCCTGAAATTGCACATTGATTGTCTTTGCATTTGACTGTTGATTTTTGATTACAAGTCAAAACTGTTTTAAGAGTGGTTGTCTTGGCTCTTGAATCAACAGTGTAACAATTTAGCCCAGTTAATAATTTCACTGTCCTTGGTACTAAAATGCATTCCATTCAAATTTGTTGTTTTCTTTAGTTTCTCTCTAATGAAAAATCAAAGCCATCTCGGATAATATGCCTTTTCCATCAATGATTTATAGTTTTATTCATCTTTATCTAACACCCAAATGACATTGAAAATGAGTGCTGTGCCCAACTTCCCAGAAGGAGGAAAGACCACCCATTTACCAATCATGTTTTATTACTTTTTCTATAGGAGTGTACCCAAAAGGTTGTGCAGCTTTTAGGATCATCTCTCCCAATATTGAGGCAGAGGAATCGGCTATCAAAGACGATTCAGGGATTGAGGATGTCCACTATACAGAGGTGTGTTAGTGATTAGATTATTTCAGTAAAATATTTGTATTTGCTGAAAAGTATATTAGGAACTGGAAGACATACATTGTACATATTGTATTATTTTGTAAAAGAAACTTCACAACCTAAAACAAACATGTGCATAAGGAAGTATACTATTACTTGTAGTCATTATAGATTCTGTTTACTTAACTGAAAGAATGAATGTTGTTTGCTTCTTTGTTTGTCAGGACACGCTGGTAGAACTGTTGGAGAGGTGTGCGCAAGCCCTGGAGAAGGCAGAGAGATACGAGGTTCTGGGGGAGGTCTACAAACTCATCATCCCCATCTATGAGAAGAGGAGGGAGTTTCAGGTAAAGTATCTGAGTGATCACATTCAAAATAATGGAGCAAACTTGGAAATCTTCAAACTTTGACAAAAATCATTTTACAAATATCATCTTTCCGCACAGAATTGTGGATGCATACACAGGTTACAATATTACTACATTGTCAAGTAGTTGAGTTTCCAAGTTGAGTTATGTCATTAACCAAACCATTAACCACCAAACCATTGACCAAACCGAACTGGTATGTCCTTTCCCACAGAGACTTGCAGACGCGTACAGACACCTGACTCAGTCGTACGAGAAGGTCGTCACGGTGATGCAGTCAGGCAGGAGGCTGCTGGGAACGTATTTCCGCGTTGCTTTCTACGGCCAGGTACGGTAGAGTTACATCCTCTTAAGGTTGTTTAGCTATACTGCTAGAAAGGATTGCTTGCTGTAGTAGCAGGCTCGTAGTAGGCATAGTTTAGGGATTGCAGCCTTGGCTTTTACGATGTACATGTTTTACTAACAGACTTGGACATCAGAAACGGGAGCCAGGATAGTTAGGTATGAATGATGTGTTATTCCAGAAAACGTTTCAAGCATTGTCCTTTGATGTTGTATTGCACATTTCTCCAGTTTTATGTAGAATAATGAAAAAACCTTCTTACTACCACCTTGGTAATATAGATGGCTTTCAAATGGTGTTTTACACTATGCATAGAATTACAGGTAAGTTGAGAAGGTTCAGAGTGCAATATCTTCATCAGATATATTCGTTGTTTGCAGCAAATCCAACATGATCGTATTTGAATCTCGATTTCAAACAGTTTGATGCTATCTCATCCATTCTGATGCTTTTGGAAAATAGGCAAATTCTAAAGATGCTGACATGAAAATCTTGTGTTTTTTCTCCCTCTTGGTAATGCCATGCTCCCTCCCCAGCAATGGCAGGAGTTTCTGGTAGGTCCCAGCCCAAGCCTCAGCCAGAGTATGAGGAATAATGTGAGGACCTCACATTCTAAAGTTTTCTTGTCTGTCGTTTCTTTTCGTCTGGCACAGTTGTCTTGTGCGAAGCCTGTTCTGAGCACTGCATGACATCGTGCATGTTTGCGTGGTCCAGTCTTGTCTGTAGTACCACAGCATGGAGATGATTTGTTTCACTTATAATTACTGCTGTCATATTATGGTTTAATTTCCTAATTTTGCTGTATCCTTGCAGGACTTTGACAGAATAAGAAATAGCTGTTGTGTACACTACAAAAAAAGACATTCTTGTTTTTTCTTTGTTGAAGAAAAATTATCTTCCAGAAAGAAAATTATTCTGTGTGCAAGAATAAGAACGAATAAGGAAATGTCAGTGAGGACGTAACAAATATAAACTTTTTCTTAGAATATTTTTCGCTGACCAAGTTGTTTTTTCTCACACATATCGACTAGAAACCTCGAAATAAATTTTCTTGTTGTTATGATTCTTCTATGGCACAGAATTTTTATCTACGATATAATAAATTCAGAGAAAAGTATTCTAAGAAAAAGTTTATATTTGTTACGTCCTCACTGACATTTCCTTATTTCTTCTGTCCTCAAGACTAAATTTCTTACACTTAGAATGAGTTTCTTGCACTTAGAGTGAGGTTCTTGAAATAGGAATACCTTTCTGTCCTCAAGAATGAATTTCTTACATCTAGAATGAGTTTCTTCCACTGAGAGCGAGGTTCTTGAAATAGGAATATCTTTCTGACCTCAAGAATGAATTTCTTACACCTAGAATGAGTTTCTTGCACTAAGAGTGAGGTTCTTGAAATAGGAATACCTTTCTGTCCTCAAGAATGAATTTCTTACACCTAGAATGAGTTTCTTCCACTGAGAGCGAGGTTCTTGAAATAGGGATACCTTTCTGACCTCAAGAATGAATTTCTTACACCTAGAATGAGTTTCTTCCACTGGGAGTGAGGTTCTTGTAATAGGAATACCTTTCTGTCCTCAAGAATGAATTTCTTACACCTAGAATGAGTTTCTTGCACTAAGAGTTAGGTTCTTGTTGTAGGAATACCTTTCTGTCCTCAAGAATAAATTCCTTAAACCTAAAAACAGTTTCTTGAACTAAGATGGGGGTCTTGAATCAAGAATACCATTTAATAAATCAATAATAATATAATGTAAACATGTTCCAATCATATTTATTATTATTGATCTAATTGTTTAATACACAGTTTTGGATTTTTCTTTCTAAAGCCCATTCTTAACCAAGGATTGCAAAGATTAACCAGTTTGCAATACAATTGTTTCGATAAATGTTTCACATTTGATGCTGTGATAAAAGCACATTTTCTCTGTGCTCATACAAATAACTAATTGTCCTTCTAAAATTGTCAGTTCTGCAGTGTTGTAGCTGTCCTTCTTATAATCAATGACTTGTTATTGTTGAAAGATTTTCCAAACTTGAGACGGGGGCATCTTCTTTGGTCCAACAGGTTTCCAAGTCTAGAAAAACACACAAAAACAGATGACGATGACTGTCATTTTCCTACATCGCCCCCCTCCCCCTTATACATGCATGGGGATGTGGGCTTGTGCATTTGCTTGAAAATGTTATACTTATACTTTTTAGTACCTTGTAGGTATACGTATTACTGCACTTAACGTACATGCTCTGCAATTACTGGTTGGCATGCAACCACAAACACAACAAAGGTTTCTAAGCCTAGAAAAATCTTCAAAGACTTAGTGACTGTCATTTTCCCATATCGCCCCCCTCCCCCATATACATGCATGGGGATGGGGGCTTGTGCATTTGCTTGAAAATGTTATACTTATACTTTTTAGTACCTTGTAGGTATTACTGCACTTAACGTACATGTTCTGCAATTACTGGTTGGCATGCAACCACAAACACAACAAATGTTTCTAAGCCTAGAAAAACACACAAAGACTTAGTGACAGTCATTTCTTATATCGCCCCCCTCCCCCGTATACATGTAGGGGGAGGGGGGGCTTGTGCATTTGCTTGAAAATGATATACTTTAACTTTTTTAGTACCTTTTAGGTATAACTGCACTTAACGTACATGTTCTGCAATTACTGGTTGGCTGTATCATGCAACCACAAACACAAAACTTAGAGTATCTACTTGGGAAATTAGTTATTTTCATGCAAGACAGGCTATAACATACCTGGAGCATATCTGTTGATGGCGTTGGCCTGAGGAAGCATTTTGGAACTTAAAACAAGTCATCTACGTTGTGTAGTGAGTCCCACATGATACCAAAAAGTGTCCTCATGAAACTAGCCGCATCTTTCCCTAGTATTGTAAGATCTAAAGCGCACATCAAGCAATGATGCAGCCGGAGCCCAAACTCAACGGTCCACATTCAAACATTACAGCAAAGGATGATGGGAGTATTGAATTAGCATAATTTATTTTCTTATTACAAGAAAAACAATAATTATCTTCTTGAACTTTACAATGTTAAGAAAATAAAGGAAATCATGCAAATTCGAACTTTCATTTCACTTTCCATCTTTAGATAACACAGAAAAGCAGGAATCATCTTTCTTTAACTTTGTGGAAAAGGAATTCAAACAGAAAAACACTTGGGAATTACTTGTTTTACAGTTTCTTGATTTTCTCATTTTTCTTAACTGTATTTGGTCAAGAAAATAACTGTATTTGGTCAAGAAAATCCTTACATCTTCTTAGATATTACTAAGAATTGCAAGAATCATATTTCTCAGACTTCCTAAATTAAGAAAACAAGAAATGTCAAGAATTTTTTTCTAGTGAAATGAAAGTCTAAAGAAAAATTCATGTATGGCAAGAATAAAAATCTTAAGAGTAGATTCTGTAAAGAGTCTCCATTTGACCAAACAAGAAGCAAATGTTGTGTGAAGAATAAGGAAGAAAGATTGACTAGCATTTCTAGAATATTCTTGCTGATAAAAAATCATACTAGAAATCCTATCTTCACCTAAGAAAAACAAGAATAAAACTCTTAATGTAAGATCTAACATTCAAAGGTTTTGCGTAAGGTTTCTTGATTTTCTTGAAATTCTTTATGGAAGAAAATCTTTCTCTCAATAAGAAAAATCAAGAAAACAAGAAAAATAAGAAAAAGCATTTTTGGTAGTGTACAGTGTAGCATTTAGCGTATTGTTTTTCTTTGCCTCTGTGTGTGTTGGATGGATTAATGTTGTTGCCAATTTGCAAAATACATTGTTGATACGCTATCATTCTTGACAAAGTACATTCTTGTACAAAGACATAGGAAGCTACATGTACCAGCCACAGATAAGTGTTACAAATTGTTACAGTTGTCTGGGACGTTTTAGCTGTAGAAATATATAAAAGGACACATTGCGAACTTCTTGTTGGTTCATTTGAGGGTTGGTGCTTGCAGAATAGAAAATTATGAAATAGAGAGTAGAAAAGGCACGAGAAAGGGATCGTGTTAAAAAAATTATCATAACTGTTCATCATTGTTACCAGACTGCTTAATATGGATAATCTATATCAAAAGTATCAAAGTTGTTACTATTTTACAGCAGTTCCTAAACTTACATTACACCTTGGACTCATTTTGACTTTGTGTGGTATGAGGCAGTAACATTACTTACTGCACTACCTGCAATATACTGATCAGAGGCTTTATAGGTTTTACAAGTGCAGTGATGCAGGTCTATTTGACACAACGTGGAAGTTCCAATAGTGTGGAAGTCCACATGTACATGTACTACAGTAACTGTTTCCAGCTGTTGTTAACAGTGTCACTCAACATTGACACCGTACCAATGACATTGCACTGACCTTACTCCTTTGCTCCTAGCTGCACACTACTTGCTTAGGTTGCCATTTTTCTTCTGTGTTATTTTTTCTCCCTCTGAATACATTACAACACAACCACCTGGCTGCTCAGCTTGCAGTTTGCATTAGTTTTGCTAGGTGGCATAGCTGCATTGAGCATGAGCGACTAAGATTTACACAATGTTCTTTCCACCATTTTGTATTGCACTGAGTAGCCTGTATTATACAAGCAACGGTCCTCTCTTAGACAAATTATCTTATATTTAAGCAAATTGTATGATAACTTAAAGGTAATTGCTAGATCATTTTGGAAAATATTGGAATTTTGGAAGATTAAATGTTCATTTAAAAAAAATTATAGTTCCTGTTTTACCTTTAAGTTAGTAATCCAACTCAAGAAAGTAGCTCCCCATACAAAGTTAATGTTTAGTAACATTATACAGTTTTCACCATTTGATTAAATGTAAGTGAAGATTGCATGATTCTGTTGCAAACTGTTTTGGGCATTATCATTGGTAATACATGTACATGTAACATGCCTGATTTAAATTCTATGTCTTATAAGAAGTTGTTTCTTATCTTGAAAGGGATTCTTCGAGGAGGAAGATGGCAGGGAGTACATCTACAAGGAACCAAAGGTGACGTCTCTGTCTGAGATAAACCAGAGACTGGAGAGGCTGTACAGCGACAAGTTCGGAGTCGGGAACGTCAAGATGATTAAAGAGTCTGGAAAGGTATGTTTGTATACAACACATATCTCTATGTCTTCTGTTTATTTCATTTTATTGGTTTGCTTGAATGGCCTCTGCAACACATTTAGAGAAATTTGTTATTAAGGAATAGCTTGAGAGATTAATAGTTTTTAGCAATGAGGGAGTACCGCAGCTCTTCTTGATAAGACAGTAAGTGTGGTGGGTTCTTTTGCATGCCAACAGTGTGGCTTTCCTGAAACGTACAACATTTACATTTAGCTTTCAAAATTATCATATACTAGTAATATGGATGATAAGCTCTGTCAGTAGCATGCAAATGGGGGTTGTACATGGATTTCTTGTTTAGACCAGTTGAGCTTATTGAAAACTAGATCCATTTTTTGTCCCCTCCAGTGGACTATATTTACCAGTATTATGCAATGACTTGTCCTTTATGTTAAGACCAGAGGAAGATCATCTTTACAGGAAGATACATTGATTTTTTTCTATAACATGCTGTGGTGAACAATAATACCCACAGATCTGGAAATGATTACTAAGAGCTCAAGTTCAGTGACAAATTTTGATATTTCCTATTTCCACAGGTAAAGGCTAAGGACCTGGACCCCAAGTATGCCTACATCCAGGTCACGTACTGCGAGCCTTACTTCGACGAGAAGGAGCTGGAGGACAGGAGGACAGACTTTGAGAAGAACAACACCATCCGCCGCTTTGTGTTTGAGACCCCCTTCACACAGAGTGGGAAAGCCCACGGTGCCTTAGAGGAACAGCACAAGAGGAGAACAATTCTGACAAGTAAGGCGACTTAAGAAAATCTAATCGTCTGTTAAAACCTTTAAAAGTACTCAGAAAGACTTCTTTTAATTTGAACAATTCTTGGTTTTCATCCAATGGTATCAAGCAAAAAGATCCTTCTGGATGGAATCTAGAAAGTTCAGTTGCGTGTAATAAGATGGATACATAATGTATTAGAAAAATGATCTCTAATTTTAGTCTAACTATTGATTCCTTTTGAAGTCTCTTCGATGTGTCTACCTGCTGACCTGCTTGAGATTATGTCCTTATCACAGATGTGGCAAAAAATTGGGAATATCTGAAGTCCAGAAACCTGAAATATGTTAATAGTCAGCAGTTTTTGGTCGTAGTCTAGGATTGATTTTGGTACAGATTAAAGATGAAGTCACTTTATGTTACTAACAATACCTTTTGAAAAGGTGATAGTCACCTGTTATGTCAATCCTGCCACCAATGTGATAAATCTCAATAAACTTAAACCTTAACTAGAGTTCCACGAACACATTATCTTTGCCAAATAATCAAGGCTTATCATGGAGAGTGATTAATATTTACGTGCTTATTTGATCATGCACCATACCATTTGGAAGTTATTATTGGGCGAATGAGTCCAGTCTAGATAGGGTTTAAAATCATTTGGTGGTACAGGACTAGTATATGTGTAGAGTGTGCTGATATATGTTATAACTGGTCATGAAAAATATGAGTATGTTGATATTATATGGGCCACAAAGGTTCGATATTGCAGTGTTGAAAGTTGAAAGTGATGATGAAATAGTACAGTCAATACATATGAATAGAATAAATCTGTCGCGTTTTTAGGTGTTTTTAGTCAGGCTATCTATTTTGTCCCCATTTTGTTATGTCGCCAACCGTGTTGAAAAAAAACCAGCAGGACCCACACCTCTGCTTGGAGATTAGTTTATTTATTTGACCTACATGTACGTTTATGCAAGGCCATTTGTTTACATGACCTGACACTGTCCCATGACCCATTGAAATGCAGTGGGTTAACAAACTTTCCTTACTAATTATGCAAATTAGCTCCTGATTTGCATAATTAGTCATTGATAATGTAAAGCACAATCTGTGCTCTCTACATACCAAACATCACGATGATCTGTCGACCCCTTCTCAAGTTATTCATGTCCGAATGTCAAAACAAAAACATCCACTGCAGTTCTTAACAAGCCGCTAGGGGGCCAAAATTTACAGAACTTACTTTCTGTGGCATGAACTATCTACCACACAAAAATCATGACCATAGCACTTTCAGAAAATATGCCCCTAAATTTTGAAGCTCCGCTGCAGTACCTTAGGTACTCGCTAGAAGGCCCATTATCGAACTTGACCTTCCTTCCTGTAAACCCTACCCATCTACTAAATATCATACAGATCCATCAACAGCTTCTTGAGTTATGCTGGCGACATACAAATACACATCCACACAAAGCCCGCTGCAGTACCGACGGAAAATACCAGGGGAACCATTTTTGAACTTGACCACCATTTCCACAACATCTACACACCTGCAAAAAATCATGAAGATCCATCAACTTTTCCGTCACTTTTTTTGCCTACATACAAACACAAAAAATACAAAGTCCGCTGCAGTACTGTTGAAAAACGTAAGGTGAACCATTTTCGAACTTGACCTTCCTTAGCACAACCACCACACACCTACCAAAAATCATAAAGATTCATTGAAGCTTTCTTGAGTTATGCTCCTGACATACATTCAGACCCACCCAACAGATTTTTCAACCAAAAACATAATCTTCTCCGAGTACAAGTACTCGGCGAAGATAACTAAACTAAACTTAAACTTGTCCCTTTGCCAGCTTTCCACTCTTTCCTGTACGTGAAGAAGTGTGTGCTGGTTGAAAATAAAGACACTACATGATTGTATTATTTTTTTTCTAACTGTACCTTTTCCTTTTCCCAGCTTTCCACTCCTTCCCCTATGTAAAACGCATTTCATACAGATTGTTGATCTAACAATTTTTTTTCCTTCCCCCAGCCTCCCACTCCTTCCCGTACGTGAAGAAGCGTGTGCTGGTGGTGTACCATAAGACCCAGGAGCTGAAGCCTGTGGAGGTGGCAGTGGATGAGATGCAGCAGAAGACTGCAGAGTTGCGGGAGTTGGTAACACGAGACCCGCCCGACATGAAGAAACTCCAGCTCAAACTGCAGGGGAGCGTCAGTGTGCAGGTTTGTTTGTTTGTCTTATTCATATCTCCATTATTGTTTACTTTTCATAAACTTGACAATTTAGGTTAGGTTCTTATTCTATCTTGATGGCTATTTTAGATGTCTTTATGTTAGATTTATAGTAGGGTAGTAGAAATGTTGAACTTTTCGGCATGGTTTGATTTTGTGGTAACCTCTTCACCGCAGACTTAAAACCATAGCAAAAATGCTTGTTCTTTCTTTCTTTCTGCCCGCCTATCCCCTTGTTTTAACTGCAAACTACAAACCACCATGAACACCGTGAAATGAAATCCCCACAAACTTAAAGCCATGGAGAGTATTTTAGTGCTTCTACTTTACAAGCTGGTGTTGGCCTTATTGTTAGTAATAAGTAATATTTGATTTCAACATCTTGCTTGCAATGTGGGTTGTTTGCACTGAAGAAGTCACAGCTGATTATTGTTTTTATCAGGCCGTCTCAATTTAACTTCTATGTCACACACACAGGTGAATGCTGGTCCTGTTGCATATGCCAGTACTTTCTTAGACACTGCCAACATTAAGAAGTACCAGAAGATACAGGTGGAAATGCTCAAGGAGGTTTTCAGGTACAACAAGAATTTCAATCTTCTAACAGCGTGTTGTGAAATTATTGAAATTGCTGGTTTAAGTGTGTAAATGTGTTCCATTCCTATGTGTTTTGTGTGAAATGGTATGATTCCCTCATAAATGAATCTTTTTGCAGTTTTGGCAGCACAAAACTTTATTCTATAGGCAGTGCCATTGTAGGATGGTGGAAAATATTCTTAAAACGTCTTTTGTTATTGTTAACAGGCAGTTGGTATGTAGACTAGACCCTGAGCTGAGTAAGATAGGTTTGCTATTTTGGCAACACCTCTAGAGCGGAGCTTGCATACTGTAGGAGGATTCTAGAAAGTTCCAATTGAAACAATTACACCTTTTGTTTTTTGCAGGCAATTTATATGTGTGTGTGGAGAGGCCCTTAGTCTGAATGCCCAGCTGATAAAGACTGACCAGCTGGAGTACCACGAGGGTCTGAAGAACGACTACAAGAGCATGGTGGCCAAACTGGAGGATATCATGCACGAACAGGTGGGTGGGGAGGGGGGCGCACATTTTATGTCATACCTGGGCCAAGATGATGCCTGATACGGTTGTTCCAGACTGGTCCATATTTTAAGGTATTGCACAGGCTTCCATCAAATGATTTGAAGATGCTTCCCGTGTGCCATGTGCACCACTGTTAAGAATTTGAATGCCATATTCTGAGTGCTGGTCAGGCTGGTACCTTGGGTGATACAGAAGGCACTGTGTTGTATTCTATATGTATCTTGATATGGACTGACTTTACTTTAGTAGGGAGCATGGTCTATTGGTTTAGAGGTTGAAGCCAGGATGTTACAAACTTCCATACTATTGTAAACGGTTGCAGTCCATGACACCATTAGCTTTGGTCTACTGTTCTCTGTATTTGACAAAATTAGTAAAGGATTATCTGAGGATTTCCCCAGAACATTGAACTAATTGATGAATATTTTCTGTCACTCTTAATTGCTCATACCATTAGCAATCTTTTACTTCAGTCATCTAAAGGAGATACATCAAGGTATGAAGTGAAAATCTGTATGATAGCAACATTGAATGCAAACAAATATTACAAAAAAATATATAAGTTAAAGCAGTCGAACCTCAAGACTGAGGACGAAGCACAACGCTTTTTTGTTAGCTGGTAGAATACAGAATACAGTTCGTATTGGGCATATTATTTTTGTAAGCATGATATATTGAACCTTTACCTAACATGTATCTCTTTGCCTTTTCTGTAGCTGCTGCCCAAGGACCCCGACAGTGTATCCACTGTCAGCCGGTCGTCTTTGCACGTGTTCTCTGCTATCAGTGGAACTCCAACCTCCGCCTCCCTGGCTGGGATCTCAAGTGGAGCCTCCACCGTGTAGGGAGGGTGCATGTCGGAATGGGGAGGGGGGAGATTTACATATCCTTAACCCATGTTAAAGTCAGAGGTGCAGTGGCATACAAGAGCACCTTTCCCATACTCTGTAATCTTCAGTCTTATGTTATGGGTAAGACTGGCAATTATAAACACCAGTGCCCATTGATACATATCCCATGCATACAGAAAAAGCTTGTAACCGGACAGTGTGTATTCTATGATGTACATAAGTAGGGGAGGGGGGCAGGCACCCTGTGTTTGGATAAAGGCTGCCAATATGTAATTATGCACAAAGAAATGTATTTAACGGTGCTACATGAATATGACTTCCAGTGATATCAAAATGTAGATGTTGATTTTGTTTTAAACTGAGTTAAGTTTTGCTGTGCTAGAAGATTGCGCTGTTGAATTTTGTCTTCTTTTCTCACAAAGATATTGATTTTGCTTTCCTGTTTTAGGTTCCCTGTATTTTATCATTTCTTGACATTGATCTATAATCAAATATGATGATTGATAATGGAAATACTTTTGAGCCTTACCTACCATGTCTCTACATATGCTAACAGCAAAAAGATAGATTTGTAAATGTAGGTAAAAGTTTGTATTAGTACAGCTTGGTATATTCCTTGGGAACATGGCATATTTTAGAATTGTACGGATCATACAGTCACAGTTGGAGTAGTGCTGCACATGTAAGTTTTAGCATCTGAATGCAACTTGTAAAATTGCACACAGACAATGGTGGGTATTGTATCATGTAGTGCAAGGAGTTTCACAACAAGTATGACTGTGAAAGTATGCAAAACTACACTGTAGATACTACTGATGTTCTCTTGATGCTGTTCATGCACATCTTAGACTCCTTGCTCTGTCCAGCATTTTGATTTTACAATTATGACATGGTCCAAAGACATGGGAACAAAGATAACTTAAAAGCAGTATCACGATCAGTGTACGTATTGTTAACCAGGCAATGGTGTTTACAGATGCAGAGGAAAACAGGGTTACACACAAATACTAAAATGATAACGATTTTTTGTGCAAGGAGTTCATCTATCAGCATTTCCCAATTGTGAATGAGCAGTAATAGAATAGAATATTTCGTATGGATAATTACCGCTACTAGCAATCAAGTTTGGGTTTTGTATGGTGAAAATTACCTTTGTTTTAGGCATTATTGGCAAGGTTGAGTAAAGTTCTACAAAATCAAATAAAGTATAAGACTTCTAGACTGTTGTATAAACCATGAGGCTCTACTTGCTGAGGATATTGATAGAGGACTTATTAGTCTAAGTAAGTATTAGGTATACTTAGTGCCTAAAGGTGTATTTGAAAATGTAGTCTTTTCTTATATGATGTTCGGTGCTGCTAGCAATGGAAAGGCATTGGTAGTGTAACATACTTGACTGCAAGGGACATTTGCTCATGGGCAGCCAACAGTAAATATTTTTGATATTGGAAAACAGAAGGTGGTTGTTAGCAATTGTTGTGTCCGTACAGATTGTAGTGTTTTTCTTTTAGTTTACATAAAAAATCATAAGAATTTTTTGATTTTTGTAAGATAAAGTGAGCCATATCATGAAATGATCACAGATTTGTTTTTTGTTTTCTACATTTTGTTGCAGTGTCGGCTTTGGTGTGTACAAAAGATTATAAATATATAGATAAACCTTACACATTTGGATGCCATCAACACTCGAAAATTCCAGAAAAATTTAGGAGGGAAAAATGTTGTCCTAAATGATTATTATTGACATGGTAAACATCATGATGTTGATGAATGATTATGCAAATACAAGATGTGTTGTTGCACTAATTGTCTTGCAAGATTTTTTTGGAACAAATTGTTTCTTTAAATTGTGTAATTCTATCTTCACTTTTTACTTTTGCATATATTTACATACGTTATATCTAAATAAAGTACAATGGTGTATCATAGAATTTCCAGGGGATAAGGAATGTAATCAAATGTGTCAAATTATTGCATAAGTATATAAGGTATCTTAGCCATCAGAGAACATTAATTTCTGATGCTTGAATTTAGATGTATTGACATCTGCAGCATTTTTAAGTTCAATCAAGTTTTGTTTGTACAACTGCTAATTGTATATACTTTGGTGGCTTTTTGATGATTAGCTTACAACATATGATTAATTTTGGTTATATCCTTTATGTACTTGTCTTTTTCACCAAAGAAATTAAGCTGATTTTTAATTGTAAATATGTGTATAGTTTCAAAATCATCTATCTGTATTATTTTGATGGCTCTGTGACCACTTTTTCTGCCTGCCAGTATTCCATATACCTTATTGTACCCAAGTTCAATGTTTTTAGATATTTTCACTTGTAAGATTCTTTAATTTTGTGTTACTTTAAGTTTAAAGTTTACCAGCTTATGTTAAGTATAACTATAAGCTTTAGTATCTTTTGTTCTATTTTTGCGACCTGGTGTGAATTGGTCTGATATTGCTTTATTTGGTAAGGTATAGGCATAATTCTGTTTGTCAAAATATTTTGTTTCATTCGAAATGTTAACAGTAATGTGACAAGAATGCTATGAAAACTATGGGTTACAGCAACATGCTACACTCTACACATATTGTCTACTCTTATAAATCAAAAACAATGTAAACAACCAGTCAGAATTCTGTAGAGTATAAAGAGAGAAGACACATTGTGTTGCGTTTTTGCTTCGTTACTGTTGTATATTCTTCTAAGCTTTTGATGAATCAGTTTTTACGATTGTGTTGCACTTTTGTTATACAGATATCTTACCTGTGATGCTACTGAATGTGAATACTATCTGATGCCATGAAGGCACTGGGGTTTCAGTACGTTGACAACTTGTTCCTGTCAGTATAGTACAGGACTGACCACTTAAAGTGCTGTGTATCAGACTGGTGGGCACAATATGTATCGCAATTTTACAGGTAAAAGACAGAAAAAGTCCTTGGGTATATGGTGATCATGGGAATAAAGATATCCCCTCTATAAGTCACGTCTGGATATTTTGTTGTTGTTGATAAATCTCGTTCAACTTGTATTCAACAATATGTTAAGTATACTAGTACTATTGATGGTGTAGTTGTTAACAATCCCATGTGTGGACCACAGTGTTGTAGATTCTAATCCCAGACTAGTTGCCAGTAGTTTAGCCTTATCCCTGCTGCCTAACTCTAACCAATAGAAAATGGGGTGCCAAACGGCTACTTCAGTATGCTAAAGGTTAAGGCAGTTTACAACACCCCCTTTTAGCCCGAAAGTTCTGAGCAAGGGCACAATAGAAGAATGATAACAATGTCCTTGTTCTGAGGAATCGGGTCCTCTGCTGTTCAATAGACGACCAGAGCAGGGCAGTCGAGTGTTGTCAGAGCTAAGTTAGATCATTTTCAAACACCTTTAGTTGTTCCGTTTTTTTCTAATGCTATTAATATATATTGCCACCCTGCAGCAATAATCATTTTGTTTTGCTCGTCTATGGCTTTTGCCAGCACGATTGACATTGTTTGCCAGTAACAAATGATGTTAAAAATTATAGAGTTGTGAATTTTCAGTCAGGTATAAGGCACTTTTACCGCTGACACGTGTAGCTTTAGAATAACAACATGCCCTTCAAAGGAATAGAAACTTGCCCTTCAAATGCCTTCTTGACGCCCCTGTGTTAGCAATGGTTTCTGCCAATGCCACGCGCATAGCGCAGTACCGGAAGTGTGGACTTTGCCTTGTAACTTGAGAGCCGTAACTGCCATGCCAGAGAAGGCAGCAACGAGCACCCGCTGACATATTCGAAACAACCCGTGTCTTTGAAGCACTCAAAGATAAAGAATGGACGACAAGTTCAGAAAGCCCAAACCCAACCCATTGGCTACGGCTGGTCTTGTCTCCAAGATTTTCTTCTGGTGAGCTGATTTTTGTGTGTAACGTTAATAACTAGAATAACTTTCATATTTGATTTACAGCAGTTACTAGAATATTCTTCAAACAGTGACTTGATAAAAGGTGGCGAAATACTAACCTCCAAATTTTCGACGTCTAGTCTGTACGTCCAAAATACGTTTTCAATTGTTGGGAAACAGGCCTGCATCGTTGTTATCGACAGCGAAACATTAAATTGATAGATGTTAGCTTCTTGTAATGTCATAAATTTAGATTATGAAATGACTAGATATACAATTCTGACTGCCGTATTTGAACAAAAGCGAAATAGGTAACGTTACTATAGACCTGTTAATACATGATAGTACTAGTACTAGTAGCATCATTCGAGTCGGGCTGAAAGAATTCGTGACGTTCTATTTAGGAAAACAGGTATTTGCGTACTGTCTGAAGGTCTAAATCGAACTTGAACCTCCTAATCTAGCCTTGGACCGAGGTCGAACTTTAGCCTCCTAATTTAGCCTTGGACCGAGGTCGAACTTTAACCTACTCTTGCCTTGGACCGAGGTCGAACTTTAGCCTCCTAATTTCGCCTTCGACCGAGGTCGAACTTTAACCTACTCTTGCCTTGGACCGAGGTCGAACTTTTAATTCCTACTATAGCATTGGGCAGGGGGTAATATCAACAATTATAAAGCAAAGTTCAAGTAAACAGTACCGTGCAGATGTCAATTGTTTATTGATCGTCAAATCTATTTGGTTTGTTGACTGACTTTTTGCCTAGACCAGTCAGTCGTTGGAAAGCTAGAGCTAATCTTCGGTGGTAAATAATTGCTCCATATGTTTGTTTAGGTGGCTGAATCCACTCTTCAAGATAGGCTACAAGAGAACAATACAGGAGGATGACATGTACAATGTGCTGCATAAGGATAGCTCACAGAAGCAAGCAGAATATCTACAGAGGTACGTCTTTTAAGATTATTGAATAATACACATGTCTACTTCACTTTCTCACAAATGCAATTTTTTATTTACGTACACGAACGTTTTGTAATTTCTTCCTATGCTGTTTTATATTTCGTCGATTCTGTTGGAAAAAGTGATTCAGAGGATCTATTCACTTGTATTAGATATGCAAGTTATTGTTATTTTCTTCAACACAGAGAGTGGCAGAAGGAGCTGGACCAGGCTACAGAATCTCCGAAGCGACCCCCCAGCCTGAAACGGGCTCTGTTCAGGGTGTTTGGTGCCAAATATCTACTGTTGGGGCTGTGTACACTGTTGTGGGTGGGTATATACGCACGTAATTGCTTTTATAAGTTGACGACAAATGTCATTCAATCTACGGTTCTTTTCTGCTGTAAATCGGATGAAATAATTCGTACTGCATGCTGTATGTATGTACGAAAATCTCTTTTGTTGTGTCAATAAAGATTATAATATCTTGTGACGATAAAGTTCAATGGCCAATAGTTACTGTAGGGGTCGCAGGACATCCAATTTTACTTCACAATGTCTATGGCGCCTTTAATGATAGAAGGTGGAACCCACCCACTTTTTCTACCACTGGACTTTCCTACCCAAAGCTATGAACTAATTTTACCTGTTTCAAGTGGGGGAATTTGTAGAAAGTACATTTTTCCAAGGGCGTAGCATCGGGACCGTTAGGATTCGAACCAGGATCCTGAGTCCTATTCACTTCTTGTCAAGTTCCAGTTACATTTGAATTTCATCCACATGGATATCATTGTCCCCCTACTTCACTCCAGGCAGCAGTAACGACAGCTCAGCCTATTGTATTAGCCTGGCTGATAGACTACTTCTCCTCCGAGAGTACCGTGACTACAACACAAGCCTACCTGTACGCCCTGATCATCAGCGTCTGTGCACTGGCCGTTCCTGTGATACAGCATCCGTATCTGTTTGCTCTGATGGTACTGGGATGGAGAATGAGGGTAGCGTGTTGTGGGCTTATTTATGGAAAGGTAATGGAATAATTCCCTGTATGTCTGGTGATACATTCTTCCCCATGCAAAACCTATTCACCTGCATCATGTGTTCATTTATCTATTTATCTCTTTATTTATCTATTGGTTCAGCATGGAACATGTAGGTAGATTCCGAGGTTTGCCCAATTTAACTAGCATCGTGTGTTATACCTGGAGTCCAGCCGGGGATGAAAATTAGCCACGTTAGGTGCGGACCATGTAAAGCTAACAAGGCTGGACTCCAAACTATCATGTGTTATCATAACGAAAATACAACTGTAGAACCAGTTATCTTGACATAGACTGCTGAGACGAACAATTGTGGTCAAATGCATTTCCAGGGTTTCCCCAAAGGTGCCTGCAAGTCAAGTCAAGTTAGCACCACATTTTCATCTGTTGTTCTCGTTTTAATCTGTGAATGCATATTTATGAGCACAATGTCTAGCTAAAACATTCTACTCTTTACCAAAACAACTTTACGTGTCTGAACTCAATAAAATGCTGTTAGATCATCATTTACATTTGTCGTTGCAATCTGTTCCGCATACAGACTCTGAAGCTAAGCCACACTGCCTTAGGGAAGAGCAACACTGGACAGATCGTCAACCTCATGTCTAATGATGTCAACAGGCTTGACCAGGTACACAAGGCTTCTTCTGACTTATGTATGCCGTAAAACGGATGAAAACAACACAATTAACAGGTTTAGGGTGTGCAATGATGGAGGTTTTTGAAATGCAATCAATGAATGTGAATATTCAGTTGACATGAAAAATCATCATTGTGGGCATAGGCGACATCAGATATTCAAAGGATAAAACTAAAAGTCAATTTGGACAAGATGATCACAGGTTACACATTGTAATCTATTTTTCATTGCTTTACAGGGATTTATGTTCATGAACTACTTGTGGGTCGGACCATTGCTGATCCTGACAGTGACCATACTGTTGTACAGAGACTTGGGGCCTTCTTGTCTGGCCGGGTTGGGCTTTATGTTGGTTCAGTTGGGTCTATCAAGTGCCGTTGGAAAAGTCCTCGCCAAATACAGGTAAACAGTTGTCTTCAATTCTCCTTAGTCAAATGGTCAAATGCAAACAAAGAAAAAACGAAGCTGTATAAGTGTACATTTAATCGTTATCACTATATTGAGTGTTGTTATCACGCACACATACACACACACACATACATACACACACGCGCGCGCGCGCGCATACCCTGACACACGCACACAGACACACACACACAGGCACACGCAGACAGACAGGCACTCACGCACACACACACACACACAAACACACACACACACACACACACACACACACACACATGCGTACATAACTGTAGTTATAGGACGTTATAGCCAGATCCTCAAATGATTCTTCTTTTCTTTTCTACATCGCACGTACTGATGTGTTTTATTTTTAGGAGCCAAACAGCGCAGAAAACAGACAGCCGCATCAGGACCATGAGTGAGATCATCTCTGCCATGAGGGTCATCAAGATGTACGCTTGGGAGAAACCATTCAGTGAACTGGTTGCCAACCTAAGAAAGTAAGTTCTAGTAGAACTAGAGTTTGCGTACAAATGATCTTAACATGCGCGTCATCTCGTTGGCAGGTCAGAAGCTCTTCAGGTTGTGCTAAAACGTTCCATTCTCTTATGACCTTCTAACTGAATGAAGTTGTTTCATGAATTTGTATACACATGTAGCTCTTTTAACAAACATATAACTGTTTTTACACACATTTTACGCAAGCAACAGGATAGATTTTGGAAAATAGATCCAGTTGCTTGAGTGACTGGTTTCTTGCGTATCTTATTACCTAAACTTGACTCAAAAATTTTGTAGACCATATTTACATTGTTTCTTTTTCAATTTCAATGTATTATGTATTATTGGAAAGCCTGTGGGATTGTCTTTCCTATGATACCCAACTTGTTATGATTGTAAATTAATGGAACGAGCTCCAGGCCTGCTTATGCGAGTTGGTCACATTAAAAAAGTGCCGAGATTACCCTATCAAACTCAAGCACTCAATTCAGTATTTTTTCTGCTGCTCTTAGGCTTGAGATCCGAGCGATTACCAAAGCAGCTATGTGCCGAGGATTGAACATGACGATATCATCGGTGTCTATACGTATGGTCGTCTTCTTCACTTTCGTCACGTTCGCATTGGCGGGAAACAATTTCACCGCTGGGGTCATCTTCGGATCTATAGGACTGTACAACATCCTCCAGCTGGCTGTCATGACGTTTATCCCACTGGCTATCGCACAGGTGTCTGAGGCTTTAGTCTCCATCAGGAGGATACAGGTAAATAGTATCTTATTTCCTTTTTCTTATGGTCTTTAAGCTTTAAACTTTATTCAACATATACAACATCGCAGGTTGATAAACCTGAATTGCGTTGCAAATTCACAACGTTAACAGCCATAAACAATAAGTCAACATTACATAAGAAAATGAGCTGTAAAACTTAGAATAGTAAAATGTGGGGTACCGCAAGGATTGATTTTCGGACCTTTACTACTTTTAATTTATATTAATGACCTCGCGCAAGCTCCTTAATCATCTTCTTTATCTGATTTATCGACGGCTCAAATCTTTTCCTTTTGCATTTGAACTCTACTAGCTGATCATGGATTTTTTTACCCCCAGCACCGGTCCTTTCTTGTTCTATTTATGTTTTTTAAAACTGTTTTTAACATATACGAATAAATGCAATGAATACAAAATAAATCATGATAGCCCATCGAACAATGCATGTTTTCGAAAGCAATGACAGATGGTTTCTTTCCCAAGAGTTAAGACAGTAATTCAATGGACATTCATTGTAATACATCCGTAGCCTGGGTGCCATCCGATTACTACCAGGGCTCCTACACTTGCTACCCTAAAAATCGGATGGCACCCAGGCTAAAAAGATCCATGGTGTTGAAGGTAAATTTGCTTCACAATAATAGAAGGATGTTTTTTCCTTGTCCTCTCGGTCTCGTCAGAAATTCCTGCTGCTGGAGGAGGTTGATTGTCCAGGGACGCCCAGTACCAGGAAGAGCAGCATCTCAGTCACATCTCCTCAGGATGCCGGCTGTAGCGTACTGCTGAACAAGGTCACGGCTAAGTGGGAAGGGGTAAGGCACTAAAATAATCACTTTCAAATTAGAAGAACAAGGCTGATCGATGACTCTGATATGGATTTTCCCCAAATGTGCCGTGACACATGCTAGTGTGTTTTTCACTCGACTATAAGTTTAGCATCAGTAACATTGAGCCATTTCATGTGATGAAATATTCGATATTGCTTCTAATGTACGTAGATACAATATGATTTATTGCCTTATTTTAGGACAGTGACCAATTGACACTGAAGAACATCAACTTGAAGCTTAGACCAGGTCAACTGCTGGCAATTATCGGGCCTGTAGGATCAGGAAAGGTACGTTTCTAACTGTTCAACTTAGTTCATGATAAAGATACAGTTTTGCTCCAGCTAACACTGCGGATGCGTCACAATAAGCGTGTTCATGGTACCAACTGCGTATTCTCAGTGTGATGCATTGTGGTTAATATGTAAAAGTTGAAGGCCAGTAAAAAATAAACAAGTCTGTCCATGTATTGAGCACGGTCTTGACTAGAACTGTTTACAAGTCAATGACCTTCACTTTTGACCTTTCAACATGCGCACCACGAACCCAGTGATCTGATGACATGTGAGCAAACGTGTCATGTCATCATCTTTCCACAGTCATCATTACTAAGTGCAATGCTACAAGAGCTGCCAGTTATGTCGGGAGAAGTTAAAGTGCGAGGAAAAACTGGCTATGCCTCTCAGCAGCCCTGGGTGTTCTCTGGTACTGTCCGACAAAACATCCTCTTTGGACGCCCTTATGAAGATGAGGCTTACGAGAAAACCATCGAAGTATGCGCACTGGAGAAGGTAAAATAGAATTAAAAAACAGATTGCTTTGTTCAGTACGATTATTAGTTGTCAGAATCAATAACTGAAATACTGGAACAAAAGTCAAATCAATAAGGTCAAATCTTTATGGGTATTGCAATGCAACCATAGACGTAAAGTTGTTACGAAAACTTGACAAGAAAAGGGTTTAAATGAAAGAGACAGAAGAGAGAGGATATTGGAAACCTCCTCATCGGTGTCATAAGTAAGAACTGTAAAATAGCATCCTTCCCGTACTTCTGTCAGGACCTCAAGCTCCTTCCACATGGTGACATGACACTGGTTGGAGACAGAGGTGTGACATTAAGTGGTGGGCAGAAAGCAAGGATCAACCTGGCGAGGTATAGAGCTAGAGACTGATTCTGGTGTTTTGTACATTGCATTGTGTGGTCATGATAACAATACATTATATCCATTCACATAATTTACTATAATTTACCAGTAAGAAAAAGAAAAACAGGCCACTTTTCACGTACATGTGTGTTTGTGAGTGTGTAAAATTCAAGAGTACCTTAATGTCATGTTTTTGCGAAATCAGATATTTGATATGGACACTGACTTTAGCAATAATATTTGTAAAAAATATAGCAATTAGTTATCAATGGAATATTGACAGGGATTATGATTGAAATATGACCACCATTTTGTTGCACATCCTCACAGAGCTGTTTACCATGACGCTGATGTTTACCTGCTAGACGACCCTCTGAGTGCTGTTGATACACGTGTGGGGAGGCACCTGTTTGATAGGTTCGTGTTCCGTATGCTTCAAACGAAATAAAATCATCTTTAAAGACTTTTATGGTTGAGAAGACGATGAATAAATATAAATTTTGAGTACAAAACAAGCGCATACCCATTGAGAAACTGCAACAGCTACAGACTCTAGATCTGTTTGTATCTAACATATTATTTGCCTAGACCTACATTATTTTAAACATACATATATTCTGTCATGGGGGATTGCTGAGAACCTGTTTTGATGTACAGGTGTATCCAGGGTGCTCTTAGGGACAAGTCTCGTATCCTGGTGACGCACCAACTGCAATATCTACAGGAGGCTGACCAAATAATGGTGCTGCTGGAGGTAACTAGTTAACTATGGTCATGGGTATCACAGTCATTGATCTTATGGATGGTAACATAAAACAAACTGACAACAATGGCTAAACTGAAGGAAGGGAATCGCTAGAGAATAAGAAGTATTAGTTGTACATGTTGAGTCCTCAACCATTTGGGTGGTTTGTACCGATTGTTCTCTACCTCCCCCACATCCTGTGACATTTTTTGACAATCGTGGGCCATCTAGTTTTCAAGATCAGGACTCTTATTTCGTTTCAATGCTTCGTTGAAATCCCATTTAGACGATGAAGTTCCGATATGCATACATTGTGCCACGTATAAGTACCTCCGAGCTGTTTGTGCCTTGCAGGGAGAGCAGGTAGCTACTGGAACGTACAGTGAACTTCTGCGATCAGGTATTGACTTTGCCAAGATGATGGGAACAGAAGAAGACAAGGAAGAGAACAGAGGAAAGATGGACTTTCCAAATATCAAGGATTCATCTTCCGGACAACGTCTTTCTAGGACCTTATCAAGCAGTGCCAATTCCGTAAAGTCCGAAGACGACCAGGAGGTATATGTTGATATATAGTTTAATAATGCGATGGTGATAAATATAAGTGTACCGTATGCAGCTCGTATTGTACGGTAATCTAACTTATATTTACTAAAGCCCTGGATTTGAATGGTGATTTGCAATGGCGTTGAACAACTTAAATTTTGAAATGATGCATTTAGTTTAGAATGAGCAACAAGAACAAAACCATCCGCTGGTACCGTTCCCATGCAATTTGTGGCCAGGAAGTTTTCTAGATATTTTTTCCGTTGGGGATGACAAGACGTTTCTACACCTAGGATATAACTGCCCCGTTGTTAGTGGAAGAAGATCGGATGACTGGAACTGTAGGGTGGAATGTGTACCGAGACTACCTGAAGGCTGGTGTTGGTGTCTTGGGATGTCTGTTTGCCATCATTCTGAACATTGCCTTCAGTGTGGTTTACATCATGTCCGACTGGTGGCTTGCACATTGGTAAGCATTATTGTGAAAATATCCACAGAAATGGTACACATTTTTCTGGCAAATAAAAAGGCTGATAATTTCTTTCCCGAAATCCAGTCGGCTTTTGACGTATCCCTTCTATATTCCGTTTGGAATGTTTGAAGCCACAAGTCACAACCGCCATGATGATGTATGTCTTTCGTCAGTATCGAAGAATCGATACCATGCAACCACTATATACTCTATATGCAAATTGAACATTAAAATAATAATTGACTTTATTCGCCAGTTGGCCTAATCAAGTTCACTCAAGTCTAAAATAGTTTTACCGTTTCATATTTTCATTCCGATGATGATAACGCTGTGAAAGAAAAGGTCTGGATTTTATGATTAAGAAATGACGTGAGAGATATTTCTCTTTATCGATTCCACAGGGCACGGAAGGAAGAGCAACATTACGCTGCAAGACACAACTGGATCGTGGCAACTAATGACAACAATACGACATTTTCGAATGTTTCAAGTCTAAGAAATACGGCTATGAATGCAACCGCCATACCAACAATCAGCAGCACAGTCTTCTTTGTGGCCCCTCGGCCGGATACACACTTCTACATCTACATCTTGACCGTCTTCACAGCGGGAACCCTGATGCTGGGTTTGGTCGTGACTTGGCAACTTTTCTTCCTGGCAATAAAGTCTTCCAAAAACCTCCATAACGACATGTTCCACGCAATCATCAGGGCACCAATCAGGTTCTTCGACACGAACCCCGTCGGTCAGTCTCGTAAAAATACGTCTACTATGCACATTTCATCATTGATAGAGGCATTTCATCGCAGATACACAACTTGTTTACTGAGAAGGGTTTTTCTGTTTCTCTCTAACAGGGCGAGTCCTAAATCGGTTCTCCAAAGACGTGGGAATGCTGGATGAAATGTTTCCATGGACTTTCACTGATTTTGCAAAGGTTATATGCTTTTCTACACTTTCGCCATGGTCTGTTTCATCTGTCATTAACGTTCAATCAATCAGTTTGTTCTCTGAATTAGGCTTCTGTGTATATTTTGGTAAAAAAAATCCCTAGATATCGTTCGTCTCAAGTGCCTCACGACAATAGATGAAGACGGGGATCGGTTTGACAAAATTTCATTTTTTTCCAGAGCGCTCTATCAATTTGTGGTACCGTAGTTGTTACTGGTGTCATCAACCCCTGGGTGTTCATCCCCACCCTGCCTCTGTTGTTACTGTTCATGTACATCCGGAGGTATTACCTGAGTACATCCAGGGACATCAAAAGGCTGGAGGGAACCAGTAGGTTTTACCACTAATATTCTTCAAAAAGATGCTGATTCATGTGAAATCATTGATAGCTTGATTTGTTTAGTTGTTTGATCCATGCCCAAAACCCGCACCCATGGCTAATCGTATTTCCTTATGATTACCGTTTTCCATGCTGTACGGATCAAGGCCTTCTAGATTTAAGCAGGAGACATTCCGACATGATTAGCTTAAATGAAAGCTCTACCCGAATCAATGGTTTTGGATAATCTCAATCAAAGGTGTATAATCTCAGTCAAAAATGTATAGCTGTGAAAATGATCGCAATATTTTGTCTCCTCTTCTCAGCGCGTAGCTAAGTGTTCCTCCGGTTGTCGGCTACCCTACAAGTTGTAGTGCGAGGCCTGCGGACTTTCATGTAGATACCTTAATTTGTGCCAGGCGGCACTGATATCCCATATTGACAGTCAGTACTTTATCTATTTCTCAGCCCGTAGCCCAGTGTTTTCCCACCTTTCTGCCACCCTACAAGGCCTGTGGACCATTCGAGCCTTCGGTGCTCAGGAGAGTTTCCAGCAGGAGTTTGATGCTCACCAGGACCTGCATTCTGAAGCCTGGTTCCTGTTCCTGGCCTGCAGCAGATGGTTAGCCGTCAGAGTAGACCTTCTGGCCGCGCTGTTTGTCACCTCTGTGGCTTTCTGTAGTGTACTTGCTTCTCAAGGTTTGTTGTTATCTTCTCTAAATCATCTACCCTATCTTATACGTCAGGGGTTGGATACTTAGTCTTTGTTGCATTAACTATTTCGTATTGTGAACGCTTGCATTTGGATGATGACTAGAAGAGAGGAATTGTCCTTGGTGACATTAAGGTCAAGACTAGAAGTGACCAAGTGTCTTGGTGACGAAACTGTCTCTTATACATTCATATACACATCGGAATAAAAGACCTAGCTTCTAGGTTGCTATTAGTGCAATTGATAGCCGTTTATTATGCAAACAAATAAATGATATACAAATATAATATGAAATAAAAGCTTTGTTATATGATAAGATTATGGAAAAGAATAAGATGGATGTCAATGTTTATGGAGTTTAGTCATTGATGTTATACTATACGTTCAATGTTCTGACAGAATTTAAATTTCTTCTCAGGTCTAGATGGTGGCCTGGTGGGCCTATCAGTGACGTATGCCATCATCCTCACAGGCCGGTTTCAGTGGGTTGTTCGTCAGAGTGCAGAGGTGGAGAATTTGGTATGAAAGCAATCTCTGAGAAATATGTCTATCGGTTGTCAAAACATGATCGTTCAATCTAAATCATTAGGAACTGTGGCAACCAATAACATTGGACCGCAGAACACGTCAAAATTTTCTGCCGACCACAAAAAGGACACAGATACTAGAGCAAATTTCCAGAAGACAAAACTTTTTTCTGACCCACCTTTCTTTTTCCAAATCACGTTTACCAGATGACATCGGCAGAAAGAGTTGTGACTTACACCAAACTGGAGCCAGAGGCTCCACTGGAAACCAGTACAAAACCTCCTAGGGACTGGCCTCAGGACGGGAGCATTGATTTGGAGGCCGCGTCCTTCTCGTATTCTCAAGATGGACCTGACATTCTTAAAAACCTGTGTTTTCGGATACGGAGGCAGGAAAAGGTTACGACCTACAAATCCTATTGTTGAAATGTTGTAAAATCTTGCTATCGACTGTGTGTGCTTAGTAAAACGTATAAGCGATTAACCGTTAAACGCTTGAACATTTTAAAAAAGACGCTCGGCCTATTGCATATGTTACGTAATGGGATAATCGTGGTCTTAGCAGGTAGTCACCATAAAGCCTTTTTGGGATCATAACATTGTTACTTTTAATCACGTTTAGATCGGCATAGTAGGTCGGACCGGTGCGGGGAAGAGCTCCCTGATGCAGATGTTGTTCAGGATGGCGGAGCCACAGGGAACTGTCTGGATTGACGGGGTGGATGTGACCAAGATCGGACTCCACGACTTGAGGAAGAAAATCTCCGTCATTCCCCAGGACCCTGTCCTGTTTTCTGGTTCCCTCAGGAGAAACTTAGACCCCTTCAACGACTTTACAGACCAGCAACTTTGGATTGTCATTGAGGAGGTGACGTATGACACCAATCTCATATATTAAAAGGCGTCATGATCAGATGTTGCTGTTGTGTGCCGACATCGTAACATGGTACATGATCGAAAAATGAATTGTTTACATTTGTACTGGTCTCATTTCAGACTTAAGGAATCTAATTTTGTATCCGTCATGTGTGTATATGTTATAGGTTCAGCTCAAGCAAGCGGTGGAGGACTTGCAAGGAAAGCTGGAATCTGAGATGGCTGAATCTGGGACCAACTTTAGTGTGGGTCAGAGGCAGCTGGTGTGTCTAGCCAGAGCCCTCCTCAGGAAAAACAGGATTCTCATCATCGATGAAGCAACTGCAAATGTAGATCCAAGGTAAGTCAACCGACAAGATGACTGCTGACAGAAATTCTTACACTTCTTTGACTGCTCGATAGAGGTTGTGTTTGTAACGTATTTTCATGTGATCGTAACGAAATACGACATGGGCATTCCTTGAATTGAACGCCATGTTTCCACTACAGAACGGACCAGCTTATTCAGGAGACCATTCGAGAGAAGTTCAAGAACTGCACCGTGTTAACAATAGCCCATAGAATCAACACTGTCATCGACTCGGACAGGATCATGGTAAGTTATTCCTCTTTTCATGTGGAAGCATATGTGTTAAAGGAATGAATGTGTGCACAGCACATTAGCAGAAGTTGAAAAAGCAAGATTTCTCTACCTCAAATGTATTTCTTCTTCAATGTATCAGGTACTGCAGGAGGGCCGGGTACAGGAGATGGGAGAGGCGCATGCTCTACTGCAGGACAGAGATGGTGTTTTCACAGCTATGGTGGACCAGTCCGGGAACACGTTAGCAGCAGAGCTTAGAGAAGCAGCAAGGCGGTGTAACATGGAGAAGCATGGCACAGACCAAGCTTCGGTGGATAGATATGTTCCTAATGTTGAGTTTTTGACCAGTGTGTAGCGTTGTGGTGGTACATTCTAACCGCTGAAGTAGCATTTTACAAAATTTCTCAACCTCTACATAAGTTGTGTTGCCTTACTTGGATTTAAAGTCAGCCACAGACTTTTCAAAATGACTACATTTATCTAAAATCAGCATGGCCACAAAAGAAGACATGAAAATGCGTTTAATTGATTGTTTTATTGAATTAAATGCTCCTCATTGTTTTAATGTTGAAACTCATGGAAACAATTAGAACAAGACAGGCCTACTGCACATCTATGTACAGTTTTCTATTCGTTCGCACATCACGTGACATCACAGGACTGTCGGTCGAAGAGAAGAATTTATCTTATTGTAGCAAAATAATTGTTTCCATTTTTAAAAATGAGATACATATGTTGATATCGATATACAATATGTTGAAATAAGTTTAACCTAGACATTCATACTGAATAAGGAACACAGACGAATCATTTGGGCGCTATATAGACAAAATGAAAGAACGCTAAAATTCAATGTTGAATCACAGGATACAAAGGCTAAAACACGTTCCAGACTCATTCCCTTCAAAGCTATATCCCATTAAGAAGATACGTGGTTTACCCATGCCGTACAAACACGATAAGGTTCGTAATTACATTATGTGCTCATGTGATGTATAAAGTTAGTTGCGTTCTGAGATCGGCTTGGTGTATACCAATGTTGTTAGAGTGACTAGAAACATTCCACGAAATACAATGCATAAGTCTATTAATGTTGAAGTGTCATTTTTTGGTTAGTATTGAATGAAATGAATTACAATGACTATCAAAAGATTACTTCGGTAAATCGGAAGCAAAATAAAAGGACACTAGAATATTTGTCCGAATTAATCAAAAGATTACTTCGGTAAACCTGAAGCAAAATAAAAGAACGCTAGAATGTTTGTCCGCATTATTACATTATATCAATCAAAGCTACAATCTTAAAGTAAAATAGAATGTGATAAAGATCTTAAAAAGTATCATATGTATGTCAGTAATCGTAATCACATTACAAAAACCTCACATAAGCTGTCAAATCTATGTTCCATTTAACAATCTCTTACAAACATAAGTAATTTAGCATATGTAATATCAACCAGCATATTTGATATCAGATTACAACAAAAGCTTACTGATTCATATTAGTACAGCTATGTTTACACACTGGTTTCACGTCCTATGATAGAGACAAATTTATCCACCGAAACTTGGTCTGTGCCGTGCCTCTCCTTGTAACACCGCCTTGCTGCTTCTCTAAGCTCTGCTGCTAACGTGTTCCCGGACTGGTCCACCATAGCTGTGAAAACGCCATCTCTGTCCTGCAGTAGAGCATGCGCCTCTCCCATCTCCTGTACCCGGCCCTCTTGCAGTACCTGTTACATTGAGGAAGAAATACATTTGAGCCAGGGTAACGTCAACCTTTACCACTTCTGCAAATGTGCTGTAAATGAATCTATTCCTTTAATACATATACTTCCTAAGAAAAGGGGAATGACTTGCCATGATCCTATCCGAGTCTATGACAGTGTCGAGTCTGTGGGCTATTGTTAACACGGTGCAGTTCTTGAACTTCTCTCGAATGGTCTCCTGAATAAGCTGGTCCGTTCTGCATTGGAAACATAGCGTACAATGTAAAGAATGACCATATCGCCATTCCCTGCGATTACATGTACATGACAATATGTTACAAACCTAAACCCTGACAAACAATCGTAGAGGTGTGCGACGTTCTGTCAACAGTCATCATGTCGGTTGACTTACCTTCGGTCTACATTTGCAGTTGCTTCATCAATGATAAGAATCCTGTTTTTCCTGAGGAGGGCTCTGGCTAGACACACCAGCTGCCTCTGACCCACACTAAAGTTGGTCCCAGATTCAGCCATCTCAGATTCCAGCTTTCCTTGCAAGTCTTCTACCGCTTGCTTCAGCTGGACCTGCATACACAAAATGATGCATAGCAAATTAGGTTCCTGTAATCTAAGATGCGATCAGTGCACATCCAAACAATTCACATGTACCTTTGAATAAGTTATGATGTCAGCACATAATATATCTGATGATGACCCCTTTATATATTATGATATTGGTTTTATACGTCACCTCCTCTACGACACTCCAAAGTTGCTGGTCTGTAAAGTCGTTGAAGGGGTCTAAGTTCCTCCTGAGGGAACCAGAAAACAAGACAGGGTCCTGGGGAATGACGGAGATTTTCTTCCTCAAGTCGTGGAGTCCGATCTTGGTCACATCCACCCCGTCAATCCTGACAGTTCCCTGTGGCTCCGCCATCCTGAACAACATCTGCATCAAGGAGCTCTTCCCCGCGCCAGTCCGACCTACTATGCCAATCTGAACGTGATTAAAAGAAACAATGTCATAATCAAATTCAGCACATAAGATGGTCATTTTACTTCAGTATCAACGCTTTACAGGAGTTGCTAATTCCTATTATATCATATTTATTGTGTCAATATGATTTTAAGTTTGCACTTGATATAAATATTTAGCTTTGTGGTAACCTTTTCTTGTGGCTGTATGACAACACCAAGATTCTTGAGAACATCGGGTCCATCTTCAGAATAGGAGAAGGTTGCATCCTCCAGCTCGATGCCCCCGTCCTGAGGCCAGTCCCTATGTGGTTTCGTAATGCTTGCTAGCGGTGCTTCAGGCTCCAGTTTGGTGTAAGTTAACACCCGTTCTGCTGATGTCATCTGGTGAATATGATTGGGAAAAAGAAAGTTGCGTTTAAACGAAGTTTTTTTCCTTGCACTATTCTACATGTTAAGTCAGAGTTGTAGAAAAGATTATTTTTCATACCAGATTTTCCACCTCTGCACTCTGGCGAACGATCCACTGAAACCGGCCTGTGAGGATGAGTGCATACGTCACTGATAGGCCCACCGACCCGCCATCTAAAGCTGTAAAGACATAGACATTATGTTGAAAAGTGAACGCACAAATAATTACCAATAAACAAATTACAATGTCAAACGACATAATAACCTATACAATACAAGATACAACTCACCTTGAGAGGCAAGAACACTACAGAAGGCCACGGCAGTGATGAACAAAGAGACTAAAATGTCTACCCTGACAGCCATCCATCTACTACAGGAAATGTACAGGAACCAGGCTTCAGAGTGCAGGTCCTGGTGAGCATCAAACTCATGCTGGAAACTCTCCTGGGCGCCGAAGGCTCGGATGGTCCACAGGCCTTGTAGGGTGGCAGACAGGTGGGAGAACACTGGGCTACGGGCTGAGAAATAGATGAAGTACCCTCTGTCAATATGGGACATCAATACCGCCTGACAAAAAGTATGGTACTGCACGTACATGGTCTTCAGGATTCGTACTACAACTTGCAGGGTGGTAGACAGGGCAAGGGAATGTGTTGAGGACAGGCATTTCAGGTATGATGAATGTGGATCTCTTTTGCAGCAAACAGATATGTTGCTTTAGTTGGCAGTTTGATATGAAGATGACCCAGCAACTGATTCCAACAGTGTTGCAACTGTATTGAAAGGTCTCATAGAATAAACCTCCACATGTAGCGTAGTCAGCAATGCACGAGGACTGATGAGCAAAAGCGCCGTACCCTCCTACTTCAACCTACTTGACATTTCATCCAAGCAACTCTCAATAATCAAACGGTGCATTTTGCATGCGGAACAGGTGAATGATGAAAGTACTTAAAGATTTTATACAGGACTTATGATGATGATACAAGAGTTCCTTTGAAAGAATATTTGTAGAAAGACCTACTGGTTCCCTCCAGTCGTTTGATGTCCCTGGATGTGCTCAGGTAATACCTCCGGATGTACATGAACAGTAACAACAGAGGCAGGGTGGGGATGAACACCCATGGGTTGATGACACCAGACACAATCATCATCATGCAGAAACCTATAAACCCCTGCGTAGGAAGAAAAATTAAGTGTTCATCTCACTACTCACTTAAGTAATGGGTACCAATCATTGCCTCCGCCATATAAACATACAACTCCATTTTGTAAGAAAACAACCAACTCACCAATCATAACAAATTTTACACGCGGGCAAGGACAGACAATTATCTACAGGTACTGATTGTCAATAGTAAGACATGTTTTCATCAACAGTCTGCCTCATCACTCTGATAAGGAATTCTAGGAAGTACTATGTAGTCAATAATTCGGCATGGTTGGACGACATACGTGTAAGTACTTGAAAATAGAATCATTAATGAGACACGTTTTAGAAGAGTTAATTATAGACCGGCAATATTTCACAACATATGCATGCAGACTCTAGTAATGGTACAAGCAATAGCCATGAAAATTGATTCGTGGTGTTAAATGCGTTCAAATACTACCTGTACGAATTGGGCGAAAGCCCACGGAAACACCTCATCTAGTTGTCCGATGTCTTTCGAGAACCGATTCAAAACTCGCCCTGGTTACAAAACAATAAAACGAATCTTAATGACTAGTTCAGCAACATCGCAAGTCGTACGTATAAGGCAACTTTAAGTTCTGGCCTCTATCATTGGATATAGAGCACCGGCACTGTACAAGTAGTCGATTATGATTGCGATCTGGCAGGTATTTCAAATCTTTAGATATTAACTCTACCTTGCAGCAAGCATCTAAGAACATGTGCATACAAGGTTCGTTTTGAAGGGTTGCACAAAATCACCAAGATGGAGTCACGTTTGTCTGACAATCATCAACAGTTAGAATTCAATACGACGGGCCTATTGGTCAGATTGATATATGAAACTCACCAACAGGGTTTGTGTCAAAGAACCTGATTGGAGCCCTGATGATGGCATTGAACATGTCGTTATGGAGGTTCGTTGAAGACTTTACTGAGATGAAGAAAAGGAGCCGAGTTCCAAGTACACCCAGAAACAGGGCTCCCGCTGTGAAGGCAGTCAGAACATAGATGTAGAAGTGTGTATCCGGAGGGGCCACGGGGAAGGCTGTGCTGCTATTAGTCGGCATGGATGTTGTATTCACCATGTCTCCAACATTCGAAACATTGAAAAATGTTGTATTGTAGCCGTTACTAGCCAAGATCCAGTTGTGTTTTGCAGCGAGATACTGCTCCTCCGTCCGTGCCCTGTGTTATCAAGAACGAAGAATATCTCAGTTGACATGTTTCCAAAAGAGAGGTTGACCAAAAAAAGCAAAGAACACAACTGGCTTTATAGCCATATAATGCTTCTTAAGGTAAGATATGCATATACAACTAGATATAAACTAGGTAAAAATATGCTGATATATGAAAATGCTTCTCATGAAATAAAGTTCTACCACCTCCTTAACATTATTTGTAGAGCAGACTTACCAATATGCTAGCCACCAGTCGGACATGAAGTATAATACACTGAAGGAAATTATGGCAAACATGGCAAATAGAAATCCTTTCACGCCAGCACCGGCTGTGAAGTAATCTCTGTACACTTTCCATCCAACAGTGCCAGTCATTCGGTCTTCTTCTTCAAGCAGAGGAGCCGTTGCATCCTAGATAAAGAAACGTCTCGTTTCTGTTAACAAAGTGATATAAATATATTTTTTTAAAGACACAAACAAATGAAGACCATCCAACGATAAGGCTTAAGATATAGATGCTGTAGCATTAAGTGACGTTAAACAATAATTTTGAAATGTACGTTTACCTTTTCGTCGGCTTCTGCTTTTAAAGGATTAGTGCCTAAACCGTTTGCTGATGTCCCAGAAAAAAACGGTGAGACCGCCATATCTTCTTCGCTTTCCTCTTTCCCCAGCAGTTTTGTGAAGTCAATCCCTGATTGCTGCAGTTCAGTGTACGTTCCGGTTGCTACCTGCTCTCCCTGCAAAGGAAAAGAAGAGTTCGAAGACCTCATACCTCCGTGAAATCATTTTCGCCTTTGTAGATACATTGCTTCATTTTGTTTCATTGATGATGCAAATAAGGCCGCCATTAGAATAATCTACTATGGTATTCTCTTCCAGAATTACATATATCGTATGCGTGACCTGTTCTTTGGCAGAATACCATGTTTACATTTTATCATAAATCATGTAAGATGTGCACTATGTGATCCCCGAATTTACTACAAAGGAATTATGTCACTTTAGCATTGATTATGCAAATCAGAACCTTATTTGCATAATTAGTATCTGTAGATGTTCCTCCTGCCATAACTTTCATACGTCATATGTATTAGATTGCTGTTATGAAAAACACTGCAATCATAGGTTTCCCTCATTAATCATACAAATTAAGACCTAATTTGCATCATTTGCATCACGTTGTGTACATCTCCATCTAAGTTCCTTACATACTGGAAATCCGTCATTTATTTGTTCAGTTATCCTTAAAAGATTTAAGCAAAAACGCCCCTGCAGTTCCAGAGCATGCTGGTAGGGGGACCAAACCTACACTACTTCTTCCTTATATCAAAAACTATCTGCCACCATAAAAATAAACCACAGCATGTCCAGCACAAAAGATACAAGATGTTCTGCTGCAGCCAACCTTTCTGACACCCCAATGATAATGATTTGATTAGCTCTTCTAGAGTCGTCAAAGATTTCGTAATTTTTTTGTAATCAATAATCGATCTAAAACAAATCTACTTTGACATTATTTACCTTCAGCAGCACCATTATTTGGTCAGCCTCCTGCAGATATTGCAGTTGGTGCGTCACCAGGATACGAGCCTTGTTCCTCAGAGTACCCTGGATGCATCTTTATTTAAAAAGAATTAGCATAATTCAACTGTCTACCTAAAGAATGTAGGTATGCAATCAGCTATGCACTATCAAAACAACAAATAAACAAAAAGCTGGTGCAAACATTTCCAGACAAATATTTAGCAAGGCGCTTCTTGATGTGGTGCTGCATGACATACAATTGTATCGCATTTTACTATCATTTTCGTGCTTCTAGAATATTCTTTCCATCCAAATGACGTCAGTATACAATAGAAACAATGTAGAGCAGAGCTAAAACTATACGACACCAACCTGTTAAACAGGTGCCGCCCAACTTCTGAATCAACAGCACTTAGTGGATCGTCAAGCAGGTAGATATCTGCGTCATGATACACAGCTCTGCAAGGATACACAACACGCAGGTGCACATGATATTTTTATCTTTATCGGGGTGCTGAAATCAAGATTCTTTTTAGCAAATAGCAAAAAAAGTTTCTACCTTGCCAGATTGATTCTAGCCTTCTGCCCACCACTAAGCGTCACACCTCTGTCTCCAACCAGTGTCATGTCACCATGGGGCAGGAGCTTGAGGTCCTAATGGAAGTATGAAAAGGGTTCGCTTGTAAATCATGTTTGTGAAGAGTGCTTGCAACAAACCGATATATCATCTATTCTCTTTCTTCCGCTTATGTGCTCGTTGCAACAACTTTCCCCGCAACTTTGTGTTTTTATTCACAAGCACGATCACAATCTTCTGTAGGACAGTTATTACTCTTTGTTTTCCGAAAATAAATGCATATATCTAATGATACATAAACCTTTATGTTCCCCCTATGTAATATTATCTATTAGTATGATCTCACAAAAACTGACATTACCTTTTCCAGTGCGCACACTTGGATGGTTTTATCATAGGTGTCGTCCTTATAAGGCCGTCCGAAGAGAATATTTTGTCGCACAGTGCCTGAGAACACCCACGGCTGCTGAGACGCATAGCCAACCTTGCCGTGAACTTTGACCTCTCCTGACGTCACCGGTAGCTCTTGAAGAATCGCACTTAATAGTGATGACTGTGGAAAAGATGAAAAGAGAGGTTTACTTACACTGATTAAGACTTTTACATACCATAAAACATATTAGTTTTACTTTCTCCATGACCACTTGATTTGAACACAAAATCCATTATTTTGTAAAGAAGTACTGGCTGTATCGTAACTAAGTAACTATCATTAACTACCTTAGTTAACTTAGAACTTTGACAGTAGTCTAGATAACTATTTTTGATTCCCATGTATTCCCATGTACTTGTTTGTCTGCAATTAGCCTTCGGGCATGAACTTGCAATAAAGTTATATTTACTATCTACTGGACACATCAGTTTCAAACTGACCTTTCCTGACCCAACAGGTCCAATAACCGCCAGTAGTTGACCTGGTTTCAGCTGCATGTTGATATTCTTCAGGGTCAGCTGATCACTGTCCTGAAATATGGAAACAGGTATATTCACAACCATCTCAATGTGAACAGCGTATTCCATTGCCATGACTTAAGTACTTGGTGTTACTGTACATGCTTGCCTTCAATTTAAGAGCATGTCTTTATCCAGCTGCCCAATCCCTTCAGATTGATCGTATTACTAGTACATTTGTATATTGACATTAGAGTGCCCTACCCCAGTCCACTTAGCTTTGATGTCGTTCAGCATTATGCTGCACCCCGCCTCCTTAGGAGAAGTTGCAGTGATGCTGCGAGTTCTCCCGAAAGCGTCTTCAGAATCTGCTTCCTCCAACAGCAAGAAGTCCTGATTATGGGTCATAAGATATCGAAGAGTAAGTTTCTTCTCACATAGGTGTCTTCTTTTACCTGCCAACGTTTAGACATCCACTCTGCTGACTTCACTAGGCCCTAAAGATGTCTACTACTGTACCCCTTGCCGTAAGTTGGTGTCACAAATATGGTAGTGTCTGCATGCACCCCTCCCACCTCGCAAGCAGCTACAAATGTTATTGTGCACTGATAAAGTCAACAGAGCGGCCGTCGAAAGCTTTCTTGTTTCTAAGTAATAAAGTTTATCATCAAATATTAAAAAAGATTGAAATCCCTGCCTTGAATAGTTATGGGACCATGAGTGTTAGAATGAAAGTTACCTGTATCCGACCTATGGAGACTATGGACTCTGACAAGAGGGCAATGGCCAATGGCATGAACACGAATACAGCAGACTGCAGGATGTTATACAAGCCTACAGCTTTGAAGACGACTCCGGCGGTGACGTCATGTCCCGTCAGGGCAAACGTGACTACAGTGAAGAAGATCAGCAATCGCCCTGCCACTGATGACATTGACATGTTCAGTCCGCGGAATATTGACGCTTTGTTGATGACTCCAATCTCGAGCCTAAAGTATGTAGCAAAACAAAGTGTACATTGCATGTACGTTGTTAAGTCATCCTCATGCTTGTAAATGGTGGACTTGGTAATGCATATCCCGATGCTACAGTATTTTTTCTATATGTTATTTTTATGCATTTACAATGAAAACCCGATCCCAATACGCTCTATTGATACATTTCAGTAAATTCATGTATGTGATCAGATATATGACAACTAACTATTACATCATTTTATGCAATTTCATGTCAATGCGTACCGCATTATACTGCAACAATCTATCTTATTGGGTAAATGTCATTGAATGACTGCAGACCTAAAGCCTCGGGATCATGACATAGAGATAACTAGAAAACTTACTTTCTAAGGTTGGCCACTACTTCAATGAATGGTTTCTCCCAAGCGTACATCTTGATGACCCTCATGGCAGAGATGATCTCACTCATGGTCCTGATACGATCGTCTGTTTTCTTTGCTATCTGTCCCCTGGAAACAAAAAGTAACAAGTTATCACTTGTTACATAATAAATGCTATTTGTCTCTCACAAATCTCTAAGGTCATAAATTTTAGAAATGTTGCGCTTCACTGACATGTTGCAGCTGAATTACTATTTATAATTTAATGTCATTGTTTTTTTATAATTTACATTCGGAAAATTGACATAACTTAATTAAAGAATATCGCTATCTTTACCTGTAGGTAGCAAAGAGTCTCCCAATGCGACCGGATATGGCGAACTGGAAAATGATAAAACCCAAACCAGCAAGACTTGGAGGCCCCATGTCTCCGTACAGTAGGATCATCACTACCAGGATCTCCAACGGCCCAATGAACAGGTAGTGGGAGAACTGGAATCCCTAAAGAATGGATAGCCGCAGGTATCATGAAATATATAATCTTTTATGATATGTAGTAACCGTACTTGCACAACATAGGACCCTAGCTTCATTTTGAAAAGGAAATGCACAAAGCATCTGTTCTGTCTATTTTGCAATAATATGCTTTGTATAAGAAAATGCAGCACGTACTGTATCAAACCTGTTGACATCATTAGACATGAGGTTGACGATCTTTCCAGTGTTACTCTTCCCTAAGGCGGTGTGGCTTAGCTTCAGAGTCTGTATGAGGCACATACATGTAAACAACAGATGTAAACGGGGTCAAAGTTAAAAGACGAGTACTTAAGGGGAGGGAGCAGTTGAACAGACTTCCATCAGATTATATACAAAACAAGGAACAAAAACAGGCTGCAAAGTACACTTAACAGTATTTCAATGTCCAAAAACTTCCATCCACTGGACAGCTAAACATGTCTAGTTGCCGTTTTTGGAAAAAGCCGGGGTTCGACTCCTGCATTCTAACGCACTAGACGTGTTTGAACGTAAACAAACCCTGATCTTACCCCCTGCAGCTGGGAATCACTGGTCTAGTACGGGAAAATCCCCTCCCAAATGATGCAATTCTATACCACAACAAAGGTCAAAGGTCACAATTTCTTTCTGGATTTGAAAATTAAACACATGTCTGGTCCCCCTGCCTGAAAACTGGCCAAAATTGACCTAAGATTTCACCAGGAAAAAATTCTCAAAAATAATAACAAGAAAAAAAACGTGGACCTTCAAACTGGGCTTTGTGCGCAGGTCCATTAACCGGTCCCTCCCCTTAACTTTGCGCCAACCTTGTAGTGTAGTTGGGTAGGATTCTTCATCTCAGCATCCATGTCAAGATAACGTGTACTAAGATTGCATTTTCTTTAATTAATAAGATAACACATACAGGTTATATCATTTTGCAGAAATATGCTTATATATCTCTTCCATTACCTTTCTATAGATAAGGCCACAGCATGCTACCCGCATTCTCCATCCTAGTACCATCTGAAGATACATGTATGGATGCTGGACCACGGAAACAGTTAATGCACAGACACTGATGATCGAGGCGTACAGGTAGGCTTGTGTTGTAGTCACGGTACTCTCGGGGGAGAAGTAGCCAATCAGCCAGGTCAGGACAACAGGCTGGATTATCTTAACACCTTCCTATAAAGAAATGGTATAAACCATTACGCTAACATTTTGTTAAAGAAGATAGATAAAAGAGAGAATTTGGTAAATATATAACACTTTCTTCGTCCATGAAAATTGGCACTGGTCTTCGTATTTTTACATGTATACTCACTTGACTACCAAATGTGGTCCGCCATGTTGGATTGTTAAACCAAAAGCTCCCAGTAGGCAAATTTGAATATGTAATCGCAGTTACGTCACTATAACCTTACACACATACAAATGTCTGGCTCTTCGAGGTTCAACCAGCCAGCATGGTGACATCACGTGACAACGCCCTATTGGCCTTTCTGCATACATGTTAATTGGCACTGTTCTCGTGTGTACTAATACTTGTCACAGTGTTCTTCATAGCACTTAACGTTACGTAGTATGTGGTATGTATTAGTGGTAGGCATCTTCGCTAGTGTATGTACCTACCACGAACAGTGAGCACAATGACAACAGTAGATATTTGGCACCAAACACCCTGAACAGAGCCCGTTTCAGGCTGGGGGGTCGCTTCGGAGATTCTTTTCCCTGGTCGAGCTCCTTCTGCCACTCTCTATAACAGGTAAAACAAGAGTCTTAGGACCCAAAATCTCCATGAAACTTTTTTTTGTATTAAACCAGTTCCCCCCATTCTATATCGCTCAATGGTATGACCCCCGGCCACCTGCAGCTGTCGGGGGCTCAGGTTCCACAGTGACCTACTTTCGCTATCAACACTAACAGCTGTTAGAAGTGCCACAATGGCCAACACTGCAAATATAAATTTTCCCATTACTTAGGCAAATTAAGTCCAATTTGCATAATTTGCACTTCATTGTATACATCCCTCTCTAAGCTACCTGCCAAGTAAATAACATGAAAATCTGTCGCTCCTTTCTTCAGTTATTCTCCTTTGAAGATTTTGACAAATACGCCATTACAGTTCCAGTGACACATACCAGAGGGCCCAAAATCGACCTTGACCTTTCTCCTCCCCATACCTACCCACATAACAAATATCATTACAATTCATCTACACGTTCTATAGTTATGCTGATTTTACGCATCCGGTGACACATACATACACACACGGTGACACATTCATACACACACGCGCACACACACGCAAACACACTAACTTTGCGTGATTTGCACTTCAGTGTGTACATCTCTGTCCAACCTACCTGCGTACCAAATAACATGAAAATCTGTTGTTCCTTTCTTCAGTTATTCCCCTTTAGAACATTTTTACAAATAGGCCATTGCAGTTCCAGGGACACAAACCAGGGGGCCCAAAATCGACCTTGACCATTCTCCTCCCAGCGCATACCCACATACCAAATATCATTACAATCCATCTACACGTTCTACAGTTATGCTGACTTTAAGCATCCGACGACACACATGCAAACGATTTACCTCCTAACTTATGCAAATTCGGTCTCATTTGCATAGTTTGCACTTAAGTGTGTACAACTTGGTCTAACCTACCTGTGTACCAAAGAACATGACGATCTGTCGATCCACTCTTCAGTTCTTCTACATTGAAGATTTTAACAAATACGCCATTGCAGTTCCAGTCACACATGCCAGAAAGCCCAAAATCGACCTTGACCTTCCTCCACCTGACACCCACCCACATACCAAAAATCATTTCAATCCATGCACAGGTTCTACAGTTATGGCGACTTTAAGCGTCCGGTGACACAAACATACACACAGACACCAAACGCAAGCAAAACAGTATCTCATGAAAAAGCCTTTTTTCATGGAGATAATTACTCAGAATACGAAATACACATAACACTATGCGATAACAGTTACGTTTACATTGCCCTACACAATCAAACTATGATTTCAAAATGAGTTCGTAAAAAAGAAAAGTCAGCCAGAAGTTAATCTGAAGGATTTAGGAATGCTAGATAGAAATTATGAAGCATTAATTATTCAAACGTTCTACCTTTCAAGATCATCTGCTTGTTTCTGCGTGCTGTCCTCATACAAGACATTGTACATGTCATCTTCCTGTAGTGTTCTCTTGTAGCCAGTCTTGAAGATTGGATTCAGCCACCTTCATATAATACACACAGACGGTTAGAACTGTAATCGTTAGGGGCGGTTGCAGAAAAAAATATAAAGAAAGAAGTTGTGTGACTGAAGTTGAATCCGGATCAATTGCAACCTCATCGCCAATTTTCAGAGCAAAATGAGCTGTTTGCATTTGGAAGTGGGGGAACGACTTACCAAACATCACAACAGAAAATGATTTATGAAATCAAGTTTTGACCTCGAAAGTATACAGCCATGCAGTTTTTTGACAGCAAGCAAATTGACAGGCAAAACTAAGCAACAATTCAGACCATGAAGACGGTACTTCACCAAACCATGTATATTTTGTTATTTTTTCATACGGTCTAAATATACAATGTACAATTGTCCGAGGAACACACCTTCCTTAACTTATCTGACACACCATGTTTACACTACCCCTCCTGCACTGTTTGTGTGTCTAGCATAAGATAAGAGAAAAAAGGAACACTCGTATATAGCGCTTCATATCTAGGCAATTGCGCAAAACTGAAAACTTTGATTTGTAAAAGTACTGGAGTATACTGGCATCCTTCAGTCTCGCACGTGTTGTCACTCTCCACCAAAGAACCCCTCCCCCACCAAAGAAGGAGCAACCAAGTCTGTCCCTGGTATGGTGCCATCATTGTTTGCATCTTTGTTTGGTAACCACAAACCCCGACATATATAGATATGGTCAGTTTGCTCATGTATATGGGGCAGGTAATTAATATTTAATCAATTCTTAAAGGGCAATCTTAATCTTAAGATTTCAAGTATGTCCATTATCTTCTATAATCGAAGTAACATATGAAGAAGAAGACACGTATGCATCTGTATATGATGCTATGCATATGAAAACAAATTTTGAAACATGGACGTGCTGACATCAGTACGTCTTGGGCACATAAAACAGCGTGACCTAATTAGATACAATCTGATCAGAGTTGTTTTCTGGTCCTCAATTTCCTGTGGAAAGAAGGTGATTCAATATTTTGTGGATGAAGATAGAAGTATAACTAAGTTTAACAATAAAAAAACACTTTCAAACGTAACCGTTAGAGTCGTTTTGACAAAGGGAAGATCGTGTGTATAATCATCAGTACGTAGTATGGTACACGTGTCGTTTGATTAACCTTTGGCCATCTTATCTTACAGGTGTTCTTAATGCGTAACTGCTTACAACTGGAACAGAATGGCTTCTTTGGTTCGAGTTTTGTCTTCGCGTTTTGTTTCATTGGAACCAAGTCCATGGCGATGTCGCGGCTGTTGTCTGATTTCGAAGAAAATGTTACGGACCAAATCGTTTAAATAACGTTACCGTGTCTCTTCATTCCCGCCCATAAAAAATCGCGACTACCAAACAGTTAATTGTTTATCGATAGCTTCATTTTGCGTTAACTACATTTTTGGCATATATCGAGCAAAGCTGTGCTGTACAAAGAGCTTGTGAACGCTTAGAAATGATGTTACGACAAACGTTAATAACTTTACTGTCACTAATGGTTCACCTGATTGGCTATGACATATAGCCTGGATCAAAACATCTATTGGCTATAGCTAAATTGGCTTACCAGAAGAGCAGCTTGGAGAGTAGACCAGCCTTCTCCAATGGATTTGGTTTGGGCTTCTTAAACTTCTTATCCATCGTGGGTCCGCACCTCTTGTTGCGACCGGTACCAAGCGAAAAGACGCCCCAGTAAACTTTTCACCTTATCCTGCGTGATCTGAGAGACAGGGTTTGTTTGGTTTGTTGCTGTTTGTCTTTTCATTAGCAGGTTACGTGACGTCAGTGACACAGAAGAAGAAGAACTTTATTGCGCGACAATTGTAACTGGTACAATGTATGGCAACTTACGCAAATGAGAGTTGAACTATTTCTAATTGTTGACAAATATAGAGAACTAATCTTATCTATGACTAACAGTAAAAACAATATATAGAATAATGTACATGCTAACGCTCTAGAATACAGTATGTTGGTACATGGTAACAGTATGCTGTGCCAGGAATGTATGATATTGTCTCGTTTTTGCACAGACTTATATGCAAATTTGCCTACATGACAATATTACATTGAACATCTCTGTACTGGTAGATGGTGATATTGTGTCGGACGTACATACAATAGATTGTTACAATTTTTGTCGCACACTACGAGGGTGCAGGGCAGCGATTACGTGGCGTCACATAGAATAGATATGATACAAAAGAAAAGAATCGTTACCTACCGACCCTAATTTTTTCAATGTCAAAACCTACGAGAGCAATTGGAATAAGATATTCAGATCGAGGTACGGTCTAGGTCCAGAGGGTCAGGTCCAGGTCTGGACCTGTACCTGGACTCTGGACCTGTACCTGGACCTGACTATAGTAGAGCAGCAGTACTATATGTTTGGAGAGCGAGACACAAGTACATGTCTCTGTGAGTCCTACAAATCATGTTCATATTAGAATGATTTCATTACTTTCTATCTCCCAAAATCAGACCTTCTCGGGGTACAATGTAGTGGACAATTTGACATTATCATCAACAAATAATCATACTTAATTATAAGAGGCTTAACTGTTTCAAATGAAAGAATATCGGTAAACTGATTTGTGGTTTGCTTGGGTGTCATTTTTTATTTCGTGTGTATATTTACTTCAGTGCAAGCGTATGCATGTGTCGGATCACAAACAAAGTCCTGAACGGTATAATTGTTTTAAGTTCGTACTTTGTCTCAAAACTAGCTATTCTCGCCTCGCCGTCTGTTGACTCAATGCCATCTTTAACTAGTGTTTCTGGATATGATTCACAGCTAACGTCTTCGAGCGAGATTATTACGTAACCATGACTAGCTAAATATCCTCTCTTTTGTTATTTTCTTAGACTGGTAACATTATTATGTAGCCTGGCACTTTGAATTTTCAAATCGGTCCAACAACCGGTCCACTGATTTTTTCCGAACCGTTTTTCTGGACCGGTCCGGCAAGAAATACCAAGCTGCCACAGGACCTCGTAACGTGTGTCGCCTCACATGGTCTGCTAATGAAAAAACAAACTAATTAAACAAACATACGTCAGCTCTCAAGCCACTCAAGTTACGGGTGAAAGGGTTACTGGGGCACCTCTTTGCTTGACCACCACAAGACGCGAGGACACAAAATGGAGAAGACGTTTAAGAAGCCCAAACCAAATCCCTTGGAGAAGGCTGGTCTGCTCTCCAAGCTACTCTTCTGGTAAGCGAATTCAACTCCAGTCCACGCCGAAAGTCAGTTGCTTTTATCTATGCGATAGCCAGTGCCTTAAAGTTAATCATTAGTGACAGTAACGTTATCAACGTATGTCATAACGTCACTTCTAACCTTTCATAAGCTCTTCGTACAGCAAGTACAGGTATGGTCGACATATGTCGAAATGTAGTAAACGCAAGGTGTAGCTATCGTATGTATCATTCCCCGATGTTTATCGCTATTTGTTATAGAGGAAGGAAGAGGCACGGTAACGTTACTGAAACGTTTCGGTCCGTAACATTTTTTTTCGAAACCAGACGACAGCCGCGACACCACCATAATGATCAAGCACTAGGTTACAAGGAAACAAGAAAACACATTAAACAAAGACGATTCTGTTCCAATCGTTAGCATTCAATCAAACCACAGACCTTTATGTGTGTTCTGCGGAGATTTTTGTAACATATGGCGTTCGACCTAATTAGTTTGACCCCATGGGTGTAAACAATGAGGGTTTAGGCCTTCTCGATGTAAACAACTACCTGTGCCGCAACAAAAAGACCTCAAACCTACATGTAGATAATGTTTGTACTTTTTTTTCATATCTGTAGGATTTTCCCAGAACAGCCATGTATATATAACCCGTTGCTTCTAAAATAACCAAGGGATTTTGGGAGCACATTGAAATAAACTGACCAAAAATTGCTAATGTTTCCAAAGCCACCGCGTTTGCTGTCATTTAGCAATGCGCTAGATATAGGCTACTGGGCCAGTCTTGTATATATGAAAAAGCATTAACATTATGTCGGTCTGAGGTCTTTTTTGTTGAACCACAGGAAGTTGTGCACACCCATACAACGGGTTCAAATCGTGAGCAGGCAGTATCTTAGTAAATAACGCGTTCTACGGAGGCATGCGGTTCGACGGCATAACTGAGAACACAAGATGGTCAAAAGGTCAATCAAACAATACCGCACTATTCAGTGATGATTATACGTACGATACCTCCTCTTTGTCGACACGAACTATAACCGGTTACGTTTAAAAGTTTTATTTTAGTGTTAATCCAATCAGTTACCTTCTGCCTTAAACCACCAATTGTTGAATAGCATTTTTTCATCTGAATTGTGGCCCCGAAAACAACTCTGATCAGATCTGTATCTAATTAGGTCACATTGTTTTATGTGCCCAAGCATACAGATTCCAGCATGTCCACCTTTAAACATGTGTTTTTATATACAAAGCATCATGTACAGGTGCACACGTGTCTTCTTCTTCAAATGCTTCTTCAATTATAGAAGATAATGGACATCCTACAAAATGTTACACGTAAGATTAAGTTTGCCTTTAGAGAGTTGATTACAGATTAATTACCTGGCCGATATACATGAGCAAACTGACCATATATATAAGCCAGGGATTGTGGTGACCGAACAAAGATGCAAACAATGATGGCCCCATACCAAGGATAGACTTGGTTGCTCCTTCTTTGGAGGGTGTGGGGTTCTTTGGCTGGAGTGCGAGACTGAAAGGTGCCAGTAAATGTTGAATCGCCTTTTTTCATCGGAATTGTGGACCCGAAAACAACACTGATCAGATTGTATCTAATAAAGTCACATTGTTTTATGTGCCCAAGACGTCCTGATGCTAACATGCCCACCTTTTCTAAATTTGTTTTTATATACAAAGCACCGTGTACAAGCGTACACTTGTCTTCTTCAATGATACTTCAAATAGAAGATGATGAACAAAATTTAAGCCTAAAAACTGTCACACTTATGACTAAGTTTGAAGAGAAGATTAAGGATTAATGACATGTCCCTGTATATACATATGACCGGGTTTGTGGTGACCAAACTATGATGACGCCAGACTATAAGAATAGACTTCGTTTTACCTTCGTTGAGGGTGGGGGTGAAGTGGTTTGAGACTGAAGGATGCCAGTATAATATACATGGGAACGTTAGTTTTTATAGTTAACGTTTTGCCTAGATATGAAGCGCTATAATTTTTTTCCTTACCAAATGCTGCCAGAAAAAAAAAAGAATGTTAACTGTATGTTGGCAAGGTTTTAGTTATTCCTTAGTACGGTTGTCCTAAGCAATAAAAGAAACTTTTCGTGTTTCTAGAAGAATGTTACCATGGTACCACTACATACTATATAGATTGAAGACGTCTAGACGTGTTCTGACTCAACTCTATATGCGTGTGTAGATCTCTGTATTTGGACAACCTTCAAATGACAACCTTGATGCAGGGACACACAAACAGTGTAGGGGTAGTGTAAACATGGGGTGTCAGATAAGATAAGAAACCGTGTTCCTTGCATCGTCTTTGATTTGCCTAAGAAGAATCGAAGTCACGCCTACGTTCTTGGGGCATTCGCGGTATCGTACCTGGCTCAAGGATCACGCTCTCCTTTAGCTAATTGGATCGTGAGCGTATAGAAAATTTACATTATTTATTTGTTGAAGTAACTGAAGTACTATTTTCACGGTGTAGATTGTTCCTTGATTTTGTTTACCAAATTGACGAAAAAACTGCATTGGCTACACGCAGAAACCTCATTTAACAAATCATTTTCTGCTTCCCATTGAAAAACAGTACCCCATAAATTGGCGATGAGGTTGGTTTGAATTCAACTTCAGTCCCATGACCCCTTCCTCTTGAGTTGTTTTGCACAATCGCTCTAACCGTCTGCGTACAATATGTAGGTGGCCGAATGCACTCTTCAAGATAGGCTACAAGAGAACACTGCAGGAAGATGACATGTACAATATCCTGTTTGAGGACAGCACGCAGAAGCAAGCAGATGATCTTGAAAGGTATGACTACTGAATAATGCTTCAGAATTTTTATGTAGCCTTCTGGTTGACTTGTCCCTGTACGAGCATATAGATTGCACACTTTTATTACATCAGCCAATGAGTTTTCATTCTAGGTATTGTAAAATGTGTATTTATTATCTTGACATATTTGACCTGACGTAGAGAGTGGCAAAAGGAGCTGGACAATGCGAAAGGATCTCCCGAACGACCACCCAGCCTGAGACGGGCCATGGCCAGGGTTTTCCGTGCAAAAATTCTGCTGTCGGGACTGTGTTTCCTGTTTGTGGTAGGTATAGTCCTGGAGGAGATTCTTAGATATAGAATAGGCCTAAAAAATCACAAGCGCAGTACATATTTAGCCAGTACCATAGAATGATAGCTAGTACTTTGATCATTTTAGGTATGTTGTTCTATGGTCCCTGTTGGACATTGTGGCTCTAAGGCACTGTATGCAAATTTATGCAAATGAGGTAATTATGTCATGAATTAGAAATGAAGCATAACTGGTATAATACTTGTCCAAATGACGTCAAAATTGGTAGTGATAGCCACAAGCAAGTGGACAGTGTTCATTTTGTGACCATTGAAAGTACATGTGCCAGCTAAGATGCCTACCAATGCTAATCATTGAGAGGCACTTGAATGCCGTAACACACCCGATGGTTGACATGATAATGTTTTGGTTCAATCTATACCACTGGATTATGATATTAAAATTTCATACAAAAATGAACCTACTGTTGTACAAAAGGCATTTTATTCTGACCCCCTCGTATTTGTCATATTTATCATTCTGACCCCTATGTATACCTCAATGAAAAGTGTCCAGTATGGCTATTTAAGTTTGTCACGAATGAATTAAAGACTCGAACAAACAAACAAAAAATCAGCAAGAACAAGATATTAGCGTAACTGTGTACAGTATTTTTTCTTCTATTTCATATCAGGATGCTGTAAGGATGACCCAGCCTGTTGTCCTGACATGGCTGATTGGCTACTTCTCCCCCGAGAGTACCGTGACTACAACACAAGCCTACCTGTACGCCTTGATCATCAGTGTCTGTGCACTGGTCGCTCCAGTGATACAGCATTCATCTATGTTTGCTATAATGAAAACGGGATGGAGAATGAGGGTAGCGTGCTGTGGGCTTATTTATAGAAAGGTAAGACTAGAACAATATGTATGTGAGTATGGTTTATGATGTACTTTATACAATTTATGCCAATTGGGATTTAATTTGCAAAATTAGTGATAAAATCTAGTGAATCCAGTATTTTCCATAATACGACTTCGATACATGTATCCTACGTAATTAATAGGCAGGTGGAAGATAAACAGATAAACCAATTATGCAAATAAGGGCCTAATTTGCATACTTCGTGCGGAAATTCTATATTTCCTCCGTGGAGAATGATGGAAATTTCATACTTGTGACATACGTCAAAGATGAACATCAGCAAACATAGATTGCGTAACTATGGAAGTCATTTGCGCAATTAATGACGTAATGTTAAGATAGATTTTTGCCAAAAGTTAGACTTTAACATATGAACTTCATGTAAATTGGGTCTAGAAGAACATCAACTAAAATATTTATGCTTATTGCAACCTTATTTGCATAATCAATGAGATAAGATAAGATAAAGCAAAATCTAGAAGAACTCTAAATATCTCACGGCTGTACGATATCGCCGAACTCTTGTCAACATCAATTATCCCCACTTCTTGTCAATACAGGCTCTCAAGCTTAACCACACTGCCTTAGGGAAGAGCAACACTGGACAGATCGTCAACCTCATGTCTAACGATGTCAACAGGTTTGATATGGTACGTGTCGTTTCCTTAACTATAATATCATGTCAAAATAGACATGGTAAGACGTGGCTTTCATTTTCAAATTGATGTTAGCTTCTCATGTTGTCCAAAGAAAGTTACTACGTATTGAAAGAAGAGCATGCAGTTTATGACACCTATGGCTTTCCATCCTTTAGGGATTCCAGTTCTTCAACTACCTGTGGATCGGGCCGTTAGAGATTCTAACCGTGATTACCCTGCTGTACAGAGACATGGGTCCTCCCAGTCTTGTTGGTTTGGGTTATATCATTTTCCAGCTCGCCATATCCGGTCGCATTGGGAGACTCTTTTCTACCTACAGGTAAAGATTCAATTTCGTCAGTTTTCCAAGGTTAGATAATTATCATATAGAAAAAAAAGGCAAGCATGATTGGCTACGCAACTCAGTTGTAACAGGCTTACATGCGCCATTTCGACAATTCTTGACGATGTACAAAATTGTACAGATCTGAAAGATCTTATTTGATTGCATTTCATACCCGGTAAATTATTTCACCACTTCGAGCTCGTGGTGTAAAACACCAGGTTTGTTCTAAACAGCACACGCTGCATATCCGGACAGATTTATTTGATCCACTCGCACATGTAAGTGTCGTGGGCCCTTTAATATGAGGTGTGGCTCTACTCAAACACGGGATCTCCATTGATCATCCTATCATAGGGACGTCCCTAACCGAAGCTAGGTATTCATTCTCACCTGAGCAATGAAATTTCCCGAGGGGTCTGTCAGGGGATACGAACCAAGGACTTATTTGTTCTGGGCCAAACAGCACCCTGCCATTACGCCACGCGACGCCACTGATACTGAAATTTGGTAGATGTAAGGCTTTTATTTCCAGGGGGCAGATAGCACAGAAAACAGACGATCGTATCAGGACCATGAGTGAGATCATCTCTGCTATGAGGGTCATCAAGATGTACGCTTGGGAGAAACCATTCAGTGAACTGGTGGCCAACCTTAGAAAGTAAGTTTTCTAGACAGCTAGTTTATGTCACGGGGTTTGAGGTATGCAGTCATTCAAAGACAATGCTCCGTTAGTTTTTTACTGTAACAGTATAATGCGGTACGCATTGGCATAGTTGCAATATATCTAGTAATATTCATAAATTGACTGAATGTATGTATTGAGTGTTTCGGCGGGATGCAATCTGTATGCCATGTAAACACCAGACTATGAAATTAAGATAATACATATGTAGCATCAATTCTAATGAAACTACAATTTCATCTCACCTCATATTGTTGAACAGTACTCACAGTTTGTTCTGCCGCACACTGTAGGATCGAGATTGGAATCATTGACAAAGCGTCAATATTCCGGGGACTGATCATGGCCTTGTCATCAGTGGCAGGGCGATTGCTGATCTTCTTCACTATCGTCACGTTTGCCCTGACGGGAAATGACGTCACCGCCGGAGTCGTCTTCAGGACTGTAGGCTTGGTCAACATCCTGCAGATGAGTGTGTTCGTGTTCATGCCACAGGGCATTGCTCTGTTGTCGGAGGCCATAGTCTCCATAAGGAGGATACAGGTACCTTCCATCTATCATTGCTCATGGTGCCACGGCTATTCAATGCAGAGCTTGCAACAGCATCTTTTCGTATCTTTGATAATGATATACTACTTATTACTTAGAAATCAGAAATCCATTGACGGCCGCTCTGCTGAATTCATTAGGGAATCATGACTACTACTTCTTGCCGTAAGTCAGGCATTGAGCTGAGGGTGCAGACAAGGTTACATTCTGGGCAAGGTGTAGCAGATGTGGTTAGGGTCTAATGAAGTAAACAGAGCGTCTATCAAAACGTAGAAGAGTAGAAACCTGTAGTAAAAGAAACCTTATTCTTCTACATTTTATGACTCCTTATCAGGACTTCTTGCTGTTGGAGGAAGCAGATTCTGAAGAGGCTTTCGGGAGAACTTGCAGCATCACTCCTAAGGAGGCTGAGTGCAGCGTAATGCTGAACGACATTAAAGCTAAGTGGACAGGGGTAAGGCACCCTGATATCAATATACAAATGTACTAGTAATACGATCAATCTGAACTGATAATGAGAAATAACTGTTCTCCAGCTCAAAGAATATAATTTGACTCACCGGAATTTTCGACCGAATCACTCGGTCTTCTTAAGTTATCTGACCCAAACACTGAGGACATGTGCTTTTTTTACGCAGTTGTGACGTCAGCGCTGGGTCAAAGTTTATTGGAAGTCGGTATCGCCCCTGTCCCAGTTGAGAAGGTTGGCGTACCCTGATGTAGATGGCCTCCGATAAACTTTGACCCAGTGATGACGTCATTGGAATTATTAAAGCCTCCACCAGACCTTCCTACAGGGGTATGGATCGTAGAATTCGGCAAAAGGGAATAATTTGCCAGTAGCTAGAGCCAGTCTACGGTAATGTTCATATTTCCGCTGCGAATGGTGCCCAAACTGGCAAGTATTCTCCCTATAGCTGGCGTGGTTAGTCTGTTAGGGACTAGAATTGTTATATAGCCTTCACACTGAGGTAGTATAATATTGTCTCCATAATTCAAGGACAGTGATCACCTAACCCTGAAGAATATCAACCTGAAGCTGAAACCAGGTCAACTAATGGCGGTTATTGGGCCTGTTGGGTCAGGAAAGGTCAGTTCATAAAATTATTCTGTCTGGTGGATAGTGTTGCTCTTACCCTCATTTAAGTTACTGTACAAGGACGATGTAAAGTTGATGTCTTGTGTTATATGCAATTCCTAATTAGTGTGAGCAAACTGCCATTCCATCCTTTCCACAGTCATCCTTACTAAATGCAGTGCTCCGAGAGCTACCAGTGACGTCAGGAGAGGTCAAAGTTCATGGCAAGGTTGGCTATGCGTCTCAGCAGCCGTGGGTGTTCTCTGGCACTGTGCGACAAAACATCCTCTTTGGACGGCCTTATAAGGAAGACACCTACGATAAAACCATCCAAGTGTGCGCACTGGAAAAGGTAATGTCAGTTTCATGAATTTAATTTTGTAAAATCACATCATCACAAGGAACAACCTATTGTAACGTTCATCGCAAATGCCCTCAAGAAACATGATGTGAAAGTGAATCATTTTCATACTTCCTTCTTAGGACCTTGAGCTCCTGCCCCATGGTGACATGACACTGGTTGGAGACAGAGGTGTGACATTAAGTGGTGGGCAGAAGGCTAGAATCAATCTGGCAAGGTAGGAGCTTTGATATCTTTGTCGTTTGCTAAACTAAACCTGATCGAGGAATCTTAGCACCTGAATTTTGTAAAGATGAAACTAGCTATCATATCTGTTGTGTATTCTTACAGGGCTGTGTATCATGACGCAGATATCTACCTGCTGGATGATCCTCTAAGTGCCGTTGATGCAGAAGTTGGGCAGCAGCTGTTTAATAGGTTGGTGTCGTATAGCTTCAGCTATGTTTTACATTGAGTCATTGTATCTATTAATGTCTAAATGTCGAATGGCAGGTCGATCCTAGAGGCACCAAAGCTATATCAATTTGCAAATGCTTGTAAATCGTACTTAACAACAACTAGGATAATAGATTTTCTAAAAATGTTTGAGTCAAATATTCTTGTCTTTAATATGCAACTACCCATAAGTTTAACACTCAAGTATTTGTTGTAAACACTGTGAACACTAAAGTATCTTTCGTGCTCGGAATCCTTTTTGATAAATAGATGCATCCAGGGTGCTCTTAGGAACAAAGCTCGTGTCCTGGTGACGCATCAGTTGCAATATCTACATGAGGCTGACCAAATAATGGTGCTGTTGGAGGTAATTAATGTTTAAGTAGATTAGAATTAGAACATACATGATAAATCAGTGTTCGGCAGTAACGTATCATGCATCCCGTAACTTATCAAGGTTACGAAAGAAGCTAGAAATAGAACTTTGTCTCAGGTCTTCCTGTCCATCCTGATTGAGTTTCATACACCTACAATATGACAGACTTGGCATTTGTTTGTCTATCTGTTTGTTTGTTTGTTTGTTTGATTATTTGTTCGTATGTCACGCCCGGTAAGCCACCTCATGGTGTAAAATAAACCAAGCAAAGGGCGGCTACACTTTTTGATAAGTTTTGTGGACTCTTTTCGGTGCTCGAGGTGTGGCTCTCTACGAACACGGCCCTCCATTTAAAGGAGTCCTGAAGTCCAGAGGGGGGAGCTATTTTCCAATAGATGATAATTCTAGGAGGTAAAAATTGACATTTTTTTACAGTATACGATAAAGTACCCACTAGTTCCGTGCGCATCCAAAAGCATCCAGTATTCTACTAAATTCCCCAGGTGACCCTCTATTTTCTAATTAATCAAATTAAAAAACCTCGGCTACGGCTTAATACAATGTGCCTGACAAGGGCTGACAAAAGTTAGATTACAAGAAGAATGTCAGGGTGGTTAAGAAAAACTCGTCTTCTATGTGTTCTTTTATATCTTCTCAACAATTGGTCTTCTTATTGTGCTTAACCACCCTCATTTATGCCAAAAATATTTACGATTAAAGATGTCTGTTTACGCATAGGGAATACATGGGTAGGGTCTGCACGGGTTTAGTGAGTATCATATTGTTTTAAAAACACACTTTGTGCAAATCACCACAAGCAGAATTCTGTAAAAAGTCTATTTATTGATACATAATCTAGTGGAAAATAACATAAACTTCTTGAGATCAGGACTCCTTTAACGTTGTATCCACGATCCAACGTCCCTACATGAAGCTAGGTACTCATTTTCACCAAAGTGAAGTGAAAAAATTCGTGTAAAGGGCCTTTTCCAATGGCACAGCCTCAACGGGGCATGTAGGTGATTCGAACCTCTGGGTTCTGGGCCAAACACCCTGCCATTTCGCCAAGCGACGCCACTGTAATCCATAGAAGCTCCAAAGTGGTCGTATTTCCCCCTTTCAGGGAGAGCAGGTAGCTACCGGAACGTACTCTGAACTGCAGCAATCAGGGATTGACTTCACAAAACTGCTGGGGAAAGAGGATAGTGAGGAAGATAGAGAGAGCGGAAGAACGGCAGTCGCTCCAGCTCTTTCTGGAACATCAGCACACGGTTACGGTGCCAATTCTATAAAAGCGGAAGCCGACGAAAAGGTACGTGCAAGGATATGGTTTAATGAGACTAAATGTAAAAGTACTAGGCCCTTTGCACGGAAATCTGTAATGACTCTCCAATACTAGATTAAGACTTTAATTAAGAATGTGATTCAAAACCTGATGCAGACACATTTCACCATTCCAGAGGTGATGCTAACTAGAACTCTAATCATACAGTTATGGTTTTTAGGTGAAGAAATGTCCATGTTGGTGAAAGAAACGAGACTTGATTTGTCTTTATCTAGGATGCAACTGTTCCTCTGCTGGAAGAGGAACACCGAATGACTGGCACTGTTGGATGGAAAGTGTACAGAGACTACTTCGCAGCCGGTCTTGGAGTGAAGGCATATCTTTTCGGTGTCTTGATCAGCTTGTCCTTTAGTATACTATACGCCATGTCAGACTGGTGGCTGTCATATTGGTAAGTCTGCTCTGCAACTGTTGTTTAGGAAGAAGCAGAACGTTGTAAATTTTGCGAGTGGCATTTCCATATTTATATATATATTTCTATGAGTGGCATTTCCATATATATGTACATAAATACATCTAAATATATCTAAATGTATCTAAATATATCTAAATATATCTAAATATATATACATATATCTAAATATATATCTAAATATACTTATATATGTATATAAACGTATATAGATATATATAGATGTATAAATATATATACATAGAGAGAGACAGACATATTCATATATAGAGATTTAGATATATTCATTTATAAATGTCAAGTTGTCAATATTTCTTTTCAAAATATGACAACAAAGATATTGTCCATTCTCGTCAACACAGGGTACGGACGGAGGAGCAGTATCTCGCTGCAAAACACAACTGGATCCTGGCTAGTAACGGCAACAATACGACATTCTTCAACGCTTCTAATGTTGGAGAGATGGTGAATACAACATCCATGCCGACTAATAGCAGCACAGCCTTCCCCGTGGCCCCTCCGGATACACACTTCTACATCTATGTTCTGACTGCTTTCACAGCGGGAGCCCTGTTCATGAATGTAGTTGGAGTTCGAGTCCTTTTTTTCGTGGCAGTTAAGTCGTCAACAAACCTCCATAACGGCATGTTCAACGCAATCATCAGGGCTCCAATCAGGTTCTTCGACACAAATCCTGTTGGTGAGTTTCATATGTTAGTCTGGCCATCAGATCCCGTCGTTCTGAATTACAGTGTCTTTTAATCAGTATTGTTTATGGATATAAAACAAAATTTATAAACGGGACTCCGGATCCGTTTTGGTGTTGTTGTAGACGCCTTTAGGAGGAAGATTGTATGCACGAGTTTACATATTCCCAGATGATTGTTGCGGAGTGAACATCCAAAGATACAAGAGATCCGACATTTTTTAATCAAATCATTATATATCAACTACGGGGTCACGTCAGCAGAACGTAATGCATATACGATAATTAGCCTGCTATTTAAACCTATCATAGCTACCAAGTCGTCTCTTTTGTTCTCGTCGGTCCTTGCATCGGAGTTCCGGCTGTTGCATAACATATGTCCTTGGACACAACTAAATGAACGTATATATACGAGATACTATAACCTTAGATACGCGAACACGACCATAAACGCTTATAAGCGTATACGTTCTACCGACGTGCTGACTACGGGTTCTGTGCCTCATATCCCATATCAGATGGAGAAACTTGACATTGCCAACACGATACCATTGATGCACGTACGCACTTGGTTTGAAATTGCAATTGGTCATTTGGTTTGTCACCAGGGCGAGTCTTAAACCGGTTCTCGAAAGACATCGGACAGCTAGATGAGATGTTCCCCGCAGCTCTTACTGGCTTTACACAGGTTGTTTGTTTGTTTGTTTGTTTGTTTGTTTGTTTGTTTGAACCTTTGTCCTTCAACGCTTTTACCACGAATCATTTTGCATGGGCATTGCATTTCAATTGTTATTTTGATTACTCGAGTCTGCATGTACATTTTAAATATTGCAATTGAGTCAATCAAACACTTCTGTAAAATCATCTTTTATATGATTCTTAATCTCCAAGCAGATCTACACGGGGCACGAAAATCGTATATGCTAGCCAGAAAAGCTAATATGGCTAGCATAGACGATTTTCGGCGCCCCGTGTAGATCTGCTTGGAGATTATATGATTCTATAGTTACATGTATGTGATATATCCATATTCAGTACTGCTGCCGAATGAATGTGTTTTTATTGACTCATTGGCCAAGTACGTTCTTACTTTTTTTCCATAGGGGATTCTAGCTTTGGGCACGGCAGCATTTGTGGCTGGTATCACCAACCCCTGGGTGTTCATCCCCACCCTGCCCCTGTTGTTACTGTTCATGTACATCCGGAGGTACTACCTGAGTACATCCAGGGACATCAAAAGACTCGAGGGAACCAGTAGGTTTTTATCTTAATGTGCTTAGTGTAAAGTTATTAGTGGCCATTCCTTTTGACATAAATGAAGTGAGTTCGACTCCAAGTCGTTGTCGCTCACCCGACATGCTCGAAACTGGAAAGTGACGCAGTCCTTTGTGTGTACTGCCAGTCTCCGGCTTGTTTTTGACGTCTTGTCGGGCTTTCCATTTTGGAAGCTTTTCTGTATGTACGTTTTTTCATTTTTTTTTCAGTTGAAATAAAAGCTATCAAAATAGAAAGCCCGACAAAAACGCCTAAAAAGTAGTCAAAAACAAACTTCTGCTTAAGAGCATTTTGCCTAAGGCAAAGGTAATGATAAAGTAAAACAAGTAATACGCAGAGAGTGATAATAATATAATAAAGAATATGATTGACGGACAGTGCTTATTTTTTTTCTCAGCCCGTAGTCCGGTGTTCTCCCACCTATCTGCCACCCTACAAGGCCTGTGGACCATCCGAGCCTTCGGCGCCCAGGAGAGTTTCCAGCAAGAGTTTGATGCTCACCAGGACCTGCACTCTGAAGCCTGGTTCCTGTACATTTCCTGCAGTAGATGGATGGCTGTCAGATTAGACATATTAGTCGCTTTGTTCATCACTGCTGTTGTCTTCTGTAGTGTTCTAGCGTCTCAGGGTGAGTTGCAGTTGTAGTTGTAATTTTTGATTTGTGGTTGTCATCTGCTGTTTGTCGATTGTTTTATGGTAACTGTGCGTGCACATTCAAACATATCATTGTCTTTACAGCCTTAGATGGCGGGTTGGTGGGCCTATCAGTGACGTATGCCATCCTTCTCACAGGCCGGTTTCAGTGGGTGATTAGCCAGAGTGCAGAGGTGGAAAATCTGGTACGATATCATCCTTTAAAAGTCAGCTAACCATAGCTCCTGCACATGAATGTACAATAGCTACAGCAATGTCAAGGATTTTAAAAATAGTAGAAAATGGCAGAAAGTGAAAAGTATGCTGACGCAACATTCTTTTTCCCAATCATATTGACCAGATGACATCAGCAGAACGAGTGTTGACTTACACCAAAGTGGAGCCTGAAGCACCGCTAGAGAGCATTACGAAACCTCCTAGGGACTGGCCTCAGGACGGGGGCATCGAGCTGGAGGATGCAACCTTCTCCTATTCTGAAGATGGACCCGATGTTCTCAAGAATCTTGGTGTTGTCATACAGCCACAAGAAAAGGTTACCACAAATCCAGCCTATATTTACATCATGGGCAAACTTGAAATCGTGTTGCCACAATAAAATTGTCTGGAAATGGCATCTTCCAGAACGAAAAATAAATCGTTGATGCTGAATTCAATGCGTATCTTATTTGAAGAATTCGATTATGACATTGTTTCTTTTTTTGAATTCAGATTGGCATAGTAGGTCGGACTGGCGCGGGGAAGAGCTCCCTGATGCAGATGTTGTTCAGGATGGCGGAGCCACAGGGAACTGTCAGGATTGACGGGGTGGATGTGACCAAGATCGGACTCCACGACTTGAGGAAGAAAATCTCCGTCATTCCCCAGGACCCTGTCCTGTTTTCTGGTTCCCTCAGGAGGAACTTAGATCCCTTCAACGACTTTACAGACCAGGAACTTTGGAGTGTCGTAGAGGAGGTGACATTTGACACCAATCTTGTATATCAAAAGGCGTCATAATCAGATATTGTTCTTGTGTATCGACATCATAACTTGGTACATGATCGAAAAGTGAATTGATTGGATTTACACTGCTCGCGTCTCAGATTTTAGGAACCTCATATGTATCCGTCATTTTTTGTATATGTAGGTCCAGTTGAAGCAAGCGGTGGAGGACATGCAAGGAAAGCTGGAATCTGAGATGGCTGAATCTGGGACCAACTTTAGTGTGGGTCAGAGGCAGTTGGTGTGTCTAGCCAGAGCCCTCCTCAGGAAAAACAGGATTCTCATCATCGATGAGGCAACTGCAAATGTAGATCCAAGGTAAGTCAACCAACAAGGTGACTGTTGACAGAACGTCGTACACTTCTTTGATTGTCTGTGAGGGTTTGGGTTTGTAACGCATTGTTATGTAATCGCAGGGAATGGCGATATGGTAATCCTTTACATTGTACGCAATGTTTCCACTACAGAACGGACCAGCTTATTCAGGAGACCATTCGAGAGAAGTTCAAGAACTGCACCGTGTTAACAATAGCCCACAGACTCAACACTGTCATCGACTCGGATAGGATCATGGCAAGTCATTCCTCTTTAATTGTGGAAGTGTATGTGTTGAAGGAATAGATTCATTTACAGCACATAAGCAGAAGTTGTAAAGGTTGACGTTCAACTGGCTCAAATGTATTTCTTCTTCAATGTAACAGGTGCTACAAGAAGGACGCATACAGGAGATGGGAGAGGCGCATGCTCTACTGCAGGATAGAGATGGTGTTTTCACAGCTATGGTGGACCAGTCCGGGAACACGTTAGCAGCAGAGCTTAGAGAAGCAGCAAGGCGGTGTTACACGGAGAAGCATGGCACAGACCAAGTTTCGGTGGATAAATTTGTCTCTATTGTAGGACGTGAAACCAGAGTGTAGACCCATTGCTGAACTAAAATGACTGAAGTAAGCTTTTGTTGTAATCTGATATTACATATGCTGGTTGATTTACATAATATTATGCTGTGTTACTTATGTTTGTAAGACAGATGAAGATTGTAAAGTGGAGCGTAGATTTGACAGGTTATGTGAGGGTCTTGATACTTTTTTTCTTTTAATACATTTTATGTACATGTCGTCCTTTTATTTTACTTCAGGTGTATCGAAGTGTTCTTTTCGTACTAGTGATAATTGATTTCATTTAATACCATTCAAAAAATTACACTTCAACATTAATAGCCTTATGCATTGTATTTCGAGATATGTTTCTATTTACTTTAACAACATTAGTATTAACCAATCCAATGTCAGAACGGAACATTATACATTACATGAGTACTTACTGTAACCTTATACTGTATGTACGGCACGGCTAAACCACGTATCTTCTTAATGGGATATAGATTTGAAGGAATGATCTTAGAACGTGTTTTAGCCTAAAGTATATATCCTATGATCCAAAATTGGATTTTAGCGTTCTTTCATTTTGTCTTTAGCGCCAAGGGGATTCATCTGTTTTCCTTATACAGTATGCATTTCTAGGTAGAATTTATTTCAACATATCGTTTATCCAAACATATATCTCATCTCTTTATTTTCATAAATCGAAACAATTGTTATGCCACAATAAGATAATTTCTTTTCTCTTCAACCGACAGTCCTGTGATGTTACGTGATGTGCGAACGAATAGGAAAACGTACATTCACGTGCGATAGGCTTTTTATCTTATTCTAATTGTTTCCATTGGTTTCAACATTGAAACAATGAAAATCGTTTATTTCAATAAAGCAATCCATTAAAAGCATTATTTCTATCTTTGTTTCCGTGGTCGTGCTGATTTTGGATAGTTGCCATCCACTGCTAGACAAATGTAGTCATTTTGGAAAGTCTGTAGCTGACTTTCAATCCAAGAAAGGCAACACACCTCATGTACAGGTTGAGAAATGGCCATTGTAAAATGTTACTTCAGCAGTACATAATGTGCTAGAATGTACCACAATGCTTGGAGAGTAGACCAGCCTTCTCCAAGGAATTTAGTTTGGACTTCTTAAATTTCTTAACCATCGTGGGTCCGCACCTCTTGTTGTTGCAGCCGGTACCAAGCTAGAGGCGCCCCAGTAAACTTTTCACCCGTGACCTTGTACCTTGAGACCTGACGTTTACTTGTTATCTCCATGAAAAATGGAGATATAGTTTTGGGTGTGTCTGTGTGTTTGCTTGTCTGTTTGTTTGTGTTTCCGGACTACTGTAGTCAGCATAACTCAAGCACCGCTTGATGGATTACGATGATATTTGGTATGTGGGCAGGTGTTGTGAAGCCGAAATTCAAGGTCGATTTTGGGCCCCCTGGTATCTGACCTTGGTACTGCAGCAGAAATTCAATTTTTGTATCTCTTGACCTGGATGTGATATGGTCTTGATTTTTTGGTGGCAGATAGCTTGTGGTGTAATGAAGACGTGGTGTGGGTTTGAGCCCCCTAGTAGCTTGCTCTGGAACTGCAGGGGCGTTATCGTGAAAATCTTCTAAGGAGAATAACTGAACAAAGGAACGATGGATGTCCATGATATCTAGTATACAGGTAGCTTAGACAGAGATGTACATAATGAAGTGCAAGTTATGTTACGTAGGACTTAATTTGCATAGATAATGAGGAAAATCTATATTTGCAGTGTTTTCCATTATCAGACTCAAATACATGTAACGTATGTAGTTTATGGAAAGTGGATCATCAACAGATACCAATTATGCAAATAAATTCCTAATTTGCATAATTAATTCAAAACACCATTTCTCATCTAATTGGAAAATTGTAGGACTGTCAATATGGTTCTTAGTATGAAGGTAGCTTAGACAGAGATATACGTAATGAAGTGCAAATTATGCCAATTGTGACTTAATTTGCATAGCTAATGAGGAAAATCTATATTTGCAGTGTTTTCCATTATCAGACTCAAATACATGTAACATATGTAGTTTATGGAAAGTGGAGCATCAACAGATACCAATTATGCAAATAGATTCCTAATTTGCATAATTAATGCAAAAACACCATAATTCATCTAATTGGACAATTATAGGACTGTTAATATTGCAACATGTGTAAGTTAGATAAAGGTGTTTATGACCAAGCATATATTATGCAAATGTGTAAGTCATTTGCAGGCATAGAATTGTTCATGGAGATATGAGGTCGTGGAACTCTTGTTTGATTTGGTGATGCCTCAGGGGCGAGCCTAATGGTATTGTATTGTGTGCAGTCTGCAAGAATTCCAGGAATCTACCCATGGTACATGCTTTCCTCTCAATCAGACAAAAAATGGAACTAGAATTGGTTTATTTCTTTCCAATGATTGCTTTATTTGATTAAAGGCTCGGCCATAGTTTCCCTGTCAAAAGCAACACCAGCACATTGAATACCTTACCACCTTTCTACCTCCTCTAAATGATAATCTTCCCTTTTTGCCCCCTTATTCATTTCTAACCAGTATAAAACTAGTCTAACGCATCGGCCTAAAGCCTAGGAAGGGAAAAGGAATATTCGAAATTCAATCTTAACGCATACAACTTCGGTACAGATTATCTAGGAATGCACGAACAATTTACCAGCCTACAAGTCAATGGCCTATGGTAAGAAGTTAGATATCTTAGAAGTTATGTAGGGAGGAGGGTACTTCGATATTGAACAAAGCCTTTGTTTGGACGTTGCATCGAGTCGGAGTCGACACTGCAGTTGTGATTGATTCTCCCAGCGTCTTCTTACTTTATTGGAGAAGAAAACAAAGAGGAAACAAAACTGTTAACAGTCACAAAAAATGTTTATCTCTGCTGGTATACGTACAAGTCATCATCAAGCGAATTTGAAATCATCTATCCAAGGGGAAAGAAAAAGTGTAACAGTTCTTAGGATCTAGCATTAAAAGGTAGAAACAGAGAGCTAGGGAGGTAGAGAAAGAGAGAGAGGGGGTGAGAGAAAGAGAGAGCTAGGGGGTGAGAGAAAAAGAGGGAGAAAGAGAGGGGAGAGAAAGAGAGAAGGGAGAGAAAGAAAGAGAGATGAGTAGATCAGCTATCAATAAATCTGCATCCTTCTAATTCTACGATTACAAATTCAAAACTTAAAATTGTATTTTTAAATTCCAAACTTAAAATTGTAAATTGTATCATGATACGTAATACAACGAAGCGTCAAACTTAAATCAGAATCCATAGACTAGATGCGTTGATGAAGGTTAGACATCCAGGTAGTAAGATACGCCCCAAATAGTTACTCAAGCAACTGGATGAAATTTTGAAACAGTCATAGTAATAATTCAATTAGCTACTGTTATTTTAGTTTAAGCGGATGCTGTCTGAAACGTCTGACTGTTTCAAAATTTTGCCCAGTTACTTGAGTAACTATTTTTGGCGCATAGACTAAATGATTGCACATGACTTACACTCATTGTCTCTTCCTTCAGACCGTCCTTGAGGAAGAGCATGTATGGAGTGCCTCCATCCTCACGCATGCGCAGCAGGGGAACCATGCCCTTCAAATCATACACGTCGTCTTCTCCTGAGGAATGAACAAGTTTATACATTATCATGTTCGTCTGTGCTTATGAGCTGTGGACAACCAACTTCAATCTTTTGTATGTCAAACTCTTTCATGTCTCGTAATTGTACCAGAACTGACTGGAGGGTCTACGCCGAGAGTAGACAAACATGGCGTGACCTAGCTACGCATGTCTGTAGCCGCTATGTATCAGTTCCTGATGCTCGCGAATGATGATGAATTTCACCCCTGCTGAGTGCCAATGTCATGGAAGATTCGGCGAGTCTATCCTGGCCTTCGTGTTGCAAGAAACATGTTATAACGTTGGTTCAATACTTATCCGATAGTTCAGTATTTGTTAACATACCCGTGAAGTATTTCCAGTTTTTGGAGTTGTCCAAAACGAGTCCATTCCAGGCGTTTGCAGCAGCTTTGAATCCCTCCACCCTGTCTGGCTTGTTCTTCTGTAGATACGTTATGATGCTGAAAGGTTGAGAAGAGAGAAGTCAGTTCTAGATACTGACCAGAAATTCCACTGCAGTACAAAACAAATTACATACGAAAACTCATACTTACGTGAAATATTTAGAGTTTTTGTTGATAATGTTTTGTTTTACTTCGGATAACTTTTCTTGCTTAGGTTTATCTTCATTAATCCCTTAGCTGTCTTATAAGTACACTCAAGGAATAAAACACCGAAACTCGCGAGAAAAACGCCATTACCTGTCACCTTTCTGGAACCTTTCTGGCACCTTTGACCTAACTTCATGTTAGTGTCCCTGACTTGCCTAGCATTCAAATGCCAGTTGAGGAACTGTGGACACACACCAGGACAAACAAACAAACATACAAACGAACACATCAACTGATTGCCAAATCGAAATTGACCTTCGTTTTATATACATACCAAATGCCTACTGTTGACCGCAGTTTAGTCGCTTTACTACGGTGATAGCAACTAACTCAGATGAGCTATCACGTGCACGCTAAATGAATGTGCTCGCAAAACTCACTCTTTGATATATCCTCTGAAATATCCATAGTAAGCCTTCTCGGTCTTTAGTGTGATAGCCGGATCCAGGTTGTTTTGAAACACAACGTCACATCCGGTCTTTCCGGGCTCAGACTTGTCTCCATCCGCGTTTCGATTGCCTCCGATCTTAGCGTCACTGACACTGGCATCTTCTCTCACCATCTATACAATTTGGAAAAGAAAGAGCTATCTCACCAATCTGACAACAATTAAAAGATGTGTTAAAAATACTAGTATGTCATTTATGTTACTGTGGTGTCAGGTGGCTTCTTTGCTATCTGTACATAAGAGTACGCCTCATAGTCTAACGTTTAGCAAATACCATTATGTACTATGTAGTTGTCATACATTGTATCAGTTACAATTGTCCCGAAGTAAAGTTCTTCTTCTATCAGTGAATACAAAAAGTGGAACAGAATGGTCTGTGATGGACAGAAAAAGGGGCGTTGGTGAAGGGAAAGGACGAAACAATTATCTCAGTTCTAGTTAAACGGACAGTGAACAAGTAGGACAACATGCAAGTAGTTTAGTATCCAGTATGTCTTTTTTCAATAAATTTGCATTCATTATATGTAGGTACATGTATAGTCTTGGATATAAGATACATCGGACTCCAAATCAGTCAGGTTCAGAATACACGTGTAAAGCGTGCGAAGTGTTACTAAGATCACCTTAAAATGGAGAAACATACAATGTAGCTTTACCGTGTTGACCGAGATGTGCAGCTCGTTTAGGAATTATGTTTGTACAGTACATAACTTGAGAGATTTTTTTAGAATAAAAGTTCTTCTTCTATATCACTAAATGAGAGAAAGGTGGACGGAATGATCAGTGATTGTCAGAAAAAGGGGCGTTGGTGAAGAGAAAGGACAAAATAATTATCCTAGTTCTAGTTAAACGGACATTGAACAAGTAGGACAACATGCAAGTAGTTTAGTATTGAGTATATCTTTTTTTTAAATCAATACAAAACACGTTTATAAATGCCAGTAAAGCGGAGATAGACTCATATCCGATGTTGCCATTAATTCGTGCCCTATAATAGTTAAGGTAAGCGTGTAAGTCAGACTAGATTGTAAAGGTGACTCTTGGTTCGACTCCCTAATTATACACCTTGTACTGTCCAAAAAGCTAGATCACAGCAACCTCCTCGGTGACCACAGCTAAATCCAAGCCAAATTCTTTTGATTCAAGTTTCACCAAAATGTAAGTTACACACACCTTGCACTCAACCTCGTAGATACCATCGCTCCTGGTGGTTATCTTGTTGCTACTGGTGAACATGTCTTTACCTATGGAAACAAGTACATATATGAAGAAAAATGACGAAAAAAGAAAAGGCACAAAAGAAGCTGTAAAGAAACATACAAATGACTACTTTCACAATGGCACATCCACTGCCTCCTACCGGTAAGAACGTCCTTGTAAACGATCAGTTTGGCCGATTGTTGGCGAATCTGATTGGAGGAACGTCTGCCTGCGTCGTTGTTGTCTTCTCGGCGGGCGGCCATCTCTGCCACTCGTTCGATGTGCTCCAAGATTTCCCCCAGCAGGTTAACCTTACCCCGTAAGGCTCGGAATCGAGCCCGGGTGGCTCCCGGTGATTCCTCCCCACCACTGAACATCAGTGTGCCCGCCAGTAGGGATAGAAACAGAGCGGTCTTCATACTTTTCATCGAGACCTGCCGCAACGTTGTCGACTCAGTCGACTGCCTCACGAACAAAAGTGGTTTTTTCACAGAAGAACTTGTCTTTCCAGATAAAGACAGCCTCCTCGAGCACGGCTGAATAGGCTCGGCAAACCCTCCCGGCATCAGGGGTTATAGGGATAGCAGGGCTGATGAGGGGGGGGGGGGGGCAAGCGCATTGAGCCTTGCTAGAGAAGAGGGATTTTTTTCACGTAGTCATCACACCTTTATTCCGCATTTTGCTGATCATGCGTTCTTTTCTTATGTTATCTTTTTATGTATTATGTACAAGTTGCCATACACTGTACCTGTTACAATTGTCCCGAAATAAAGTTCTTCTTCTATGACTAAATAAAAGAAAAGTGGAGCGGAATGGTCTGTGATTGACAGCAAAAGGGGCGTTGGTGAAAAGAAAGGACAAAACAATTATCCTAGTTCTAGTTTAGTGGATAGTGAACAAGTAGGCCAACATGCAAGTAGATTAGTATCCAGTATGTCTTTTTTAATCAATACAAAACACGTACATAAATGCCAGTGAAGCTGGAAAAAAGATATAATATAAAGTTGAAAAAGATATAAGAGTTAAGGCAAGCGTGTACGTCAGACTAAATTGTAAAGGTGACCCTTGACTCCTTAATCATTGTACACCGTTGAAGGCTTCTCTCATGTTGATTTTTCAACTTCCCGGGAGACAGATTCTTTGGCGCGGGGCCGTATATGCGTGGAGACCGTATCTGCTTGAGGCCCCGTATCTCCTTGGGACCCTGTAACCGCAGATACGGCCCTCCAGCCAAAGAACCTGGCACCGATAAGTTGAAAATCGCCGTGGGAGAAGCCTGCAAAGGAGGCTAGCAACCTACTCCTCTAGCACGGCTGAATACGCTCGGCAAACCCTCCCGGCATCAGGGGTTATAGGGATAGCAGGGCTGATGAGGGAGGGCAAGCGCATTGAGTCTTGCTAGAGAAGTCACGCAGGCATCACACCTTTATTCCGCATTTTGCTGATCATGCGTTCTTTTCTTATCTTATCTCTTAGAAAATGCAGGACGACATTTGTTTTGGTGTATTGCTACACAATCCCCTTTCCCTGAGATACAACTCACACGTCTCTGTATATCATAGTTCGGCTTCCTTCATGGCCATGTCAACAACCACACACGTCCATGTACGTACCTCATTAATTCAGTTTATTTTACGGTAATGTTTTAACGCCTCCTATCTGTTAGTTTTCTCACTGCAGCACTATGAACTTCTCAAGGATACTAAGCATACACCAAGCAGGTTTTGTAATTGTAGAGCCTTGTTCGGGTAAGCCAAATCAATATCGTGTAGGAAAGGGGAAATACAGAACATTAAGGTTCTAGATACTTCTAAAAACCAGTGGTATGTTAAGAATTTCACCGAAGAAATGAGCAACTTCGTGACAGTCACATTCAACGCCCATGTGGAGTTGAAGGGTTGTCAGCGTCCGTTTAACACTTTCAAAAGATCTGAAAGGAAGAGTGCCAAATGTTTTCCAAGTCATTACACTATAAGACCGTTTGTTAAAGACACGGTTTATCGTCTCATTCATTTCAAGTCGATTCTTGAATTCGCCGCGGTACAAGGACGCCACTTTTATTTAGCGGAATAAAGCAGGATTGCAGTTAGTCGTAAGATTTGTCATGTCAATGCTGATTGGTCAACTAAAACAAAGTAACCAATCGGTGTAGACTAATGTTTGGTCTGCGGGAATATAAAACTAAGTAACCCGTATCTTCGAAGTGTTGACCAATGGATACATCCAATGGATCCCTAATCATAATCATTAGATGTTTCCAATGTCTCTTCTGATTGGTCAAATCTAGCATTGCAATTCTGGGTTGCGGAGCATTTATTTCCTTAGCTGCTAGAGGTCGCTCTTACATCATCATCATCAGTCGACGAGCTTTCGCTACGACGGGGTTATACCGCCCCTTACGGGGTGACATACCCTTTCGTTGGCTGTCATACAGACGGGGATTGCGCCAGTTCTCCCGTCCGGGTGAATGGTGTAAATCACCGAGTGGCTGATACGAGACGGAGGTTCGCCAGGCCTCCATCCGGGTGATTTGTAGTGAATCACCAACTCCAGACAGAAGGATTTGGACCATCGCACACCGGGGCATGCCCCTACTCTTTTTCGAAGGATGTGGTGGGTTCTTTTACGTGCGCGGGGTGTGACTCTCCCCAAACACGGGACCTCCATTTAATGTCCTATCCGAGGGACGTCCCTAACCCTAGATGAGCTAGGTACTCATTTACACCTGAGTGAAGTGAGGAAAGTCGTGTCAAGTGCCTTTCCCAAGGGCACAACGTCCGGGCGCAAGTTCGGACATGTCTCTGGGCATAACCTGGGATTAGATCCCGGGTCCCATTGTTTGACAGCCGCGCGCTCTACCAACTGCGCCACATGACGCCACATCGCTCTTACATATCCAATGTAAAATCGCATTGGAAATATTACTGTTATGCCGTTGTGTTTTAATCAGCTTGGTGACGCCCTTGACACGCAGCTAAGAATCAGGGATCTTCGGTTGTAGCCCGAATTGTAGCATCGATTGTTTTGTAGCCATATACCAAGAATATGACAACGGTACGATACTTGAGAACTAAGAGGTTAAACTCCTTGAGAAAGTGTCATCTGACTTGGTCAGAGATTTGGAAGATGGAAACTTTATCTGACTACCTGGCTTTCCTGATACATGTACTGGGAATTCTCCGAAGGCAATAAAAAAATTTAAAAAATAAAAAATAAATAGGTGCTTTCATGGAATCCCGTCTGTGTTTTTGAAGCTCGGTAACTAAGGTAGGCAGATAATGTTACAAAATTCCACCTCACATCTGCTTGGAGATCACCAAATCTCGCCAGATCTCGCGAGAGTCGACGTTGGTTTCCGCCATTTTTTCAGTTTCCATTTTTGCGGCTTGTTTGCTATGGTCACGGCGTCAACGTCCTGGGTGGGAATTTGAACTTCTTTCTCCGTTCAGAACAGGTTGTACGTGTGTAAAACGTTACTGAAGAAGGTATGTAATGATCTAGATAATGTACGATGGACTATATGTGTATAAGTGACGATATTATGAATGGGTAACCAGGTTACGAGACAAGCCCAGTTTTGGCAGTCCGGGCTTTCGTCACAGATTATCAACTGTTATTTACGTGTTTACTGTTTACAGTTTCATGTTTTAGCATTTTTTTTTAGCTCGAGAGCCAGATTTCAACAATCTGATTGTTAACGTTTTTTCCACTGTATTTCCCAAGATCGTGATTCACATAGTTACAAATGTGAAAACAAATGGTTCAAATCTAATATAATGTTACAGCACTTGTAATTGTATAAAATTATATTAACGTTAACATAATTCCTGTATCTTAACTTTTGTTGATTTCCTAAATAATATGTTATGGCAAAGTTTCTTTTTAATGGGGGGGGGGGGGCAAATTTGGCTCATAAGTGGCTACACATAGTAATTCCTTGGCTACGATATTAATTATGTAGGTTGACAATATTGATCGAATACAACAAGTGAATGGAATAGAAGAGTACTGAAGAGTAATGATTTGCATTTGGATGAATCACACGTGACAGATTTTACATAACTGGTTTATAGCCTGTAGTGTAGGATAGGTACAGCCCTTTATTTACCTTTGCCAAGAACTTGAAGAAGGTTATGTTTTTGGGGCCGCGGGTTTGTCTGTCTGTAAACAGCATAACTCAAGGAGTTGTGGATGGATCTATTGTACTTGTCGATGATATTTGGTCTGTTGGTAGGTGTCGGCAAAGTTAAGAAATTATCACATAATTGGCCCCCTAGCGGCTTTCCATGGCACTGCAACAAGACTTGAAGTCCTTAAACTTATAATGTTATATCTTGTGTTCTGGACACATTACTAGCTAGTATGGTCATGATTTTTCAATGTTAGATAGCTCTTGGGCTTGTGGGGCCCCCTAGCAGCTTCTTTGGAACTGCAGGGGACAATTTTAATTGAGACTTGATAGTTCAAATGGAATGACAAATGTTCACAGCTTTTGGTATGTTGATGATTAACACAATATATGCTAATTATAAAAATAGGAGCTAATTTGCATAATTGATGAGAAAATTTCATGAAATTATGATAGATCTACTGCATTCCATCATTCCATGACAGGACTTTAAAAAATGTGACATAATGTACTACTACTAGTAATTGAAAAAAGAGAGGAATATCAATAAATATCAGTCCTACATAAGACTAAGAGGCCTTCATTTGCAGGAATAATGAAAAAAATACTCTAGTCATCAACAATACCATTATAACAGTCAATGATGGAAATTTCATACTTCTGGCATCTAGAAGTTAATTAAAGGTGAACATCATTAGACATATATCATGGAAATCAGGGCCTTATTTGCATAATTAATGAGGAAATTATTTTAGCTACATAATAGTAATAGTACAACTTTCATTCTTAAAACAACTTGCGTTCTTTGGGTATAGAAGATCATCAGCTGATATAATGCATGCAAATGAAGACCTTTTTTGCATATGCATAATCAATTAGCTATAGAAACCTTGAGAATTTGTAAAGGTACATGTAATAACATCATTTGGCAAAGGTATGAGGTCGTGGAACTCTAGTTAGAAGATACTAATTTGTGGTCACACACCGTCACGGCGTGACACAGCAGTACTTAAGACAAATATTCTCTTTTATCGTTGTTTGTTGTGTAGAAATGCCTGTAATTTGAATATCAAAAGTGGATATATGAATTATGTACAATGAATGTCTTCAATCATTCATTCATATAAAATCACCTTAAATCCTTGATTTTCTTTCAAATATCAGCAAACTGAACAAACAGACTGTATTTTCTATGAATGTCTCTTCCGTAAGACCTACTTTTCAACGTCTTTATGATATAATTGAAAGTAAATGTCACAGTGTTTCCCCCAGCGGCAGTCTTTTTGTCAATACAGAATTTCGTAGCTGATGACGATGCAATTTATGGCCATTTAACTTTTTATTTTAAGTTTATCATCTTGGGCATTGGTCGATTGGTGTATCTATTATTCTAAAAGATTAGAATTACATTGAAAATCATACCACTATTAGGATGAATTTGTTGATCATGAGAATATGCAAACCTCATCTCATTGAGATGACCAAATAGAGGTTTGTACCTTGGATTCACCCCCAGGCAGTTGTACCTTCTTAAACTCAGCGTCTCTGAAGTTGCGGAATGGTTTGATCCTTAGACTTAAGAGACTGGAGACCGACTCAGTCAGAGAGTCAAAGCGGGAAAGCATTCTTGTGAACAGCAACTGAAAGGACAACAGCCCCTTATTTTCTGTGCCTTTCCTTGTAGTCTCTCGACGAATCTTACAGCCAAATGGACCTCCATGTACCACAAATGATGTGGAACCACTACGGTCATCTAATTTACCTTGTAATACGTTGTATCAAGAATGGTGTATCTGTATCGTAATTGCTGACATGTGAAAATGTTTTGTCTCACAATGGTAACGAAATGGATCAATTGTTTTTTTGTCTTTTGAATGTACAGGAGTGGCGACAGCTGACGCATCAGCCATGTACAGTGGGGCACCAGGGTTCAGTTTCACTCCTTCTAATAAAGAACCAGCGTCCATGAGATTACATCGCAAGTAAGTATTACTCATATGATTTTTGAATGTTCTTGAAGCTTTAAGTGGTGCATACAGATGTTGTGATGTTATTCATGTAGACAAGTAGAGCTTATGGTAAATCTTGAAACATTCACGGTGGTTTTATTTTTGCTGTTTTTCGCAGTTACCTTTCCACTGTGAATTTATGACACCACCAATATGCGTTTCTAAATGTATTTCTTAACCGTACTACAGAATTGTTTCAAACGCAAATTTAAAACACCACAAAAATCTCCTTTTCCCTCCTACTGCGAAAGAAAACCACAGCAAAAAAATTTTTACAGTACATGATTTTATGATAGAATAATAAAGCTGTTTTTTTCTTGTCTTGATTGCAACAATGCTTCATTTTTAGGTGGAATGAGCAGTTGTATAATCATGATTGTCAATGGAATTTACAATTGGATCATTGTTGTTTATGTTTGATAAGAATTACCTGTCCTTGAATTGATGCATGCCATTGTAAGATTCTAGTTTCAAAGCTATGAGCAAAAGATTTCTACTAATTTTGTCATGGTTAAGACTTAGTAGTTGTTTTTGGCCTGTCTGTGTGTCTGTCTTTGTCCTTAGTGTCTTCAATGCAGTTTCTGTATGTTCCGCCAGAGGGTGCTTATCATTGAGGGGGTGCAGTCTGACACCCCTTTTCGCCATGTTTCAGTATGAAAAAGAAGCATGATAAACTCGATCTAGCTCATTATTCCAAACGTAAAAGGCAGGTTTTCAAGCAGATAGTGATACATACTAGTAATGTTTACCTTCACGTGGTCTAGCAAAACAAATTATTCTTACACAAACACATTCATATATATACTGTATATGGTAACCAGCCCCTCCAGCTCTGTCCTGCCACTTGCTACATTATGTAATCAAACACCAAATGGTGTCTGTTACCACCTTCATTAACCATGGTGACAATGTCTGGTCCATCAGTCATTGGCCTTACTTGTGTGGAGAAGAAGAAGAAACCGAGCAAAAACAATATGTTTCCCTTCTGTGAAGGTAAACATTAACAGCAATGTACCACTTAAACTTACTGTTTCTTTTTTTATTACACTACAGGGATGTGAAGGAGGTTCGAGCCCAGAACCTACAGTTGGAGGTTGACAACCAAGAGATGGAGGCAAGACTACACCAACTGAAGGTAGCCATGCGGATGGAGAAAGAGGAGAGAGAGTAAGTCAACAAAACAGTAGTGCTAACACTTGTTGTACAGCTGGACCAATAACAGAACAACTATAGCAACTTTTTAGTTCAAGCATCCTTTAGTTAGCTGGAATAATAATAGAACAGTTACCAACTTGAAGTTACGCTTTAGTCAGGTGGACCAATAACAGAACAGCTAACAACTGGAAGCATGCTTTAGTCAGCTGGACCAATAACAGAACAGTTACCATCTTGAAGCAGGCTTTAGTCAGCTGGACCAATAGCAGAACAGTTACCAACTTGAATTGAAGTATGCTTTAGTCAGCTGGACCAATAACAGCCAATCTAACAAGTGGTTGTAGGATTCACTGTCTGAGATTTGTCATTATGCCAAATTTCTTTATGCCACACCCATTTGATTTTTAAAGTAAAATTTTAGCAAGTTGACAAGATGAAAATAGAAGATTAGGAGGCAACTTTAGCTGTTAATGGGAATTCAAAATGTCAACGAAATTTGAACTTTCTAAATCTAATTGTAGCCCTATTTCCACGCTTGTCCTTTAAAGTATGTAGTCAATGCAAAATTGTACACATTGTAAACATCAGTGTGGACTTTCATTTGGGCCTGAGGTAAAAGATGATTGCATATTGTGTCTTCACTATGTATGATGATGGTACATGTACATACATATGCAAATCTATAATGTAGGTCGGAAATATAATTTGTTTTCAAAACGTTACATTTGACCCCTCTAATGAAAGAATACCTTTGTGTCATTCATACTAAATAGTATATTCAAAACTCATATAAAATGCATTATTGATAACATAATTGTTAATCTATAATAAGTCAAGACAATTTGATAGACAATAGCCTGTGTGTATGCTGCATATACATGTCAGAATAATTGAATTCTTTCCCTAGATATATTTTGCTTTATTTATGCATTCATGTCTGACTCAGTATTTCTTCTATGCATTAGTCAACCCTTGACATAGTGGCTCCACCATGCCAGGAAAGGCTTATTAGTATTCCAGAGTAGTCACTATCATGAAATGTTTGAATGAGACCTATTATAAACCTTTCATAAAGCTGAGATAATTGCTAGTAATTTAGACTACTTGCCTCCCTAACCGCCATACTATCATTAGTATCAACATTATGGGGAAGAGACAGTCACTGCATATTCAAGTCACTCGCATGTGGGCGCCTCTCTTGTTCATTATTCTACAACATGTTGCTAGTAAGTACATACACGTAGGTAAGTATAACGTTGCTGCATGCAAACTATCAGGATTGGGGGGAACGCGTCAAGACCGCTATCATCGCACCGTAAACGTCATTCTCCGACCGTAACCGCGTGATGACAAACGGTCTCGGAGGATTTTCCATCACCATGTCAAGTCGTTTACCCGTGGCTAGTAATCTATGTTTTCTATGAAGAGGAAGCTATAAAATATCTGCACTGTGTGAGGCCGTGATATGGGTCTGACGTATTATTTGTGGTAGTTTTGTACAATATGGTGTTGGATATGACCCCATGGGTAAAGCCCCAGGCTGTGTAAGTGGTAAGGGGGCCTCATCTTCAATATGTTAAGATGGGGGCACTTAAAACCAGGATTACGCAGAGAGCTCTGCGTGTTGCCCACATTGCTAAAAGCCGCATTGTAATTCCCCCCTCGTTTCTCGGGCACTGCAAGGAGGTCTCTACTGCACTGTATCATGTTACCGTCCGATCTTTCACAAACCGAAATCTGACGCCAAATTTTAGATTTCTCAGTGAATAGTATATAGCCAGCAACTATCAGATTGCTAGACTGTTAGAACTACATGTTATTTATGGAAAACTGAAGACTACGTTTGGTGTCTTCTCCCTAAAAGAGTCACTCTTTGTGTTCATCTCAAGAAGCATCAACTCCATTTGCAAAGAAGCAGGCTTGGTGTAATTCCAAAAATGATAATGTGCCTGTGGTGAAAGCCTTATCATCTTCCTTTGGTTGTGTAGGCGTCAGGGTGGCACTATCTGGCAGTCTGGGAAGAAAGGATCTCTGACCACCCATGCTCAAGACGTGCTTAAGAAGAGAAGTGACAAGGTGCGTTTGTTAGCCATATGCCACTGGGCACTGCGTCTTAATTCCTTTACATGTACATGCGTAGCTGTTTCAGCTGTTTTAAGGTAAGCAATGCGTTTCAAGATTGGCTTCTCTGTCGATATTGTGTTGTGCATTGTGAATAAATTCTTATTTTTCAGTGAGCTCTTTTTAATCATGTTGGAATTTTGTATCATTCAATTCAACATTTTAAAATCTTATATATGTATGTTTCATTTGGAAATAGTCAAGTAAGTAGTGGCAATAGCCTGGTGATTAAGTTAGCCAAAAATATGGATGTATAGTTTGATGATTCCCATGTTATGATGCATGAACATACAGGCTGTATTTTAACATTTCTTGTATGTACTTGGGGATGGTTCATTTTACATTTTGGTCCAAGCTGTTAATGTTACTATTCGATATTACTAATTTAGGTAGGAATTTCGCTGGTCACGTTTATGAATATCAAAAAATATTACATCATAAATTGTTGTAAATCTTTAGAAAATTTTGTTATCCATGTTGGGTCAACATAAAAAAAAAGTAATTGTTGAAAAACGAAAGAAAACTTTGTCTTTGGCATTGCTGTCAGTGTTGATTAGGAAAACACATTTATTTTACAGAAACCACGGAAGCTTAAAGTCCTGAAGGATGAACCAATAGGTATGTATAAAGCACCCTTGTGGATAGACTCATATTTTACTGTCTGTATTTATTAAAGAACCACCTTGAAATGATATTGCTGCACCTTGTTTGTGGAGGCCCATATTAAAAATGAAAGGGTATAACTGAAAATGTTGCATATCCTTTTAGGGAGCAAAAAAAATGATGTAGAAACATTTGCTTATTTCAATCATTTAAAAACATTACTGACATTAGTATAGATACATGTAACTAACAGGTGCCCTTGAGTTGTATTATTAATCAAATATGAAATTTAAAGTTTTTAATACTAACAGTAATGCAGTGTAAATGTTGATCTTAAAACCACCAAAAAATATGTCATTTGTTCTGTCTTCTGCCCGCCTATACTACTTCATAAAACCACTGTTAATGTTACATTTCCTCCCTAGCATGAAATTAAATCCCCGTGAACTTGAATGCTGTTTCAGTATTGTAACCAATGATGTTTTAAAAAAATCAGTATTCAGCTCTTTGAGTCTTTATTCTTACAGAAGGTAAGGTGTTGTTTCGATGTTGATAACTACTGACTATGATGGCATATTCCCTATGGCAAATTATAGTGCAATTCAACTAAGACGAATGTACTCCTGTACAGATAATCCGCCTACCACCTTCCCCCTCACACATACTCATTTGTGATAGAATATTCAGTAAGGGAAGTTTCAGACAAGGTTGAAAATGGCACTTGGTTGAAATGCTGATATGTCACACTCGCAGCAGTATAATCAAATACTGTATACTAATACTAACACTGAAATATTACAAAAATCTGTATCATCTTTTTTTGTAAATGGCTCTTAGGCCACACCAATTAAATTCCTTGGTTAACAGAATTTAAAAAAAAAAAGATAGATTGGAAAATCAACATGCAAACAGAATCTCAGAGGAAATTTGTACTTTGGTGCACACAGTTTCAGGGAGTGAACAGGGTCAGGTGCAAGTTTTCACCCCAGCCTTCTGTTTTAATGATGCCCTCATGCTAAAATTAAAATTAAATCCGTTAACCAAGAAATTAAATTGGTGTGGCCTTAGATGCATACATAAAGCAATACTTGTTAACGAAAGGTACATGATTGGTTTTCCCTCTCATACAGTTGTACTAAGGCTATTGAAATATTACAATGAAGGGATTGAACATGTTCCATATATGGCACAGACAGCTTGACTGTCAATCTTGGAGTGAATGTCCTTAAAAGAGGACTTCAGGGCACTCCTGTCTGCAGACATAGACTTTAACACCCCCTGTAAGGCTTCATTGCTCCCCTTGCCATATGGTTGGGTTCAGATAAAGAGAAAGGCCTGTTAATAATGACTATGTTGGTATTCTCAGGGCATAGATATGATGAATGAAGGATATGCACAGAGAAATGCAGTATTAGTACTTTTGAAAAATATACATCTTAAAGTTTCAGTGTGAATGATTAAATTTAAAGCAACCTAGTTCCGGTGACAACTTGGTGGTGCGACAGAATAGTTTTTTTTATAGCTTTTTGTATTCAAGGGACCAACTTTGCTCATAATTTTTCGGTCTAACATATTTTTGTTGGAATTTATTGTTATATTTGACACCAATTTTTGATTATTGCAAAAAATTACTAGCATTATGATATGATGGAGAAAGAGGGCAAACCAAAAATATAAATTTGCTTCCATTGCACTGTGACGAAACTTATGATTCATGACTGAATCCATAGAGCAAAATTTTAACATACACATGTAACAGCTTTGGGTCAAAGATATTTCAATTAAACATGAACTATGAACAACCGTTGATACCAAAATATGTGATACTGTTATTTTGGGTTAATATGTGCTCAGAGTCAAGAAATAAAAAAAATGAAACAGGCAAACCCAGCAACAGAGAAATGAAATTGATATGGCCTAAAGGATGCTGATTTACAGCGCAAGTTTTTAGTGGCATTAAACTTCATAGAGCATGACGTGTCAACGACCTCAACTAGCCGATGTAGAATTCTTTATGACATACATGTACATCATGTAATACTTCCGCCCCCATTGTGGGTTGGTAAGTTATTAGTTACAGACTGTGCATCCTGAATCATCCACACAGCTTCAGGCAAACTTGACTTTCTTCTCTCATGAGAAATTTTGATAAAAAGTTGGTTCTTGCAATTGGAAAGGTCAAGGAAACACATATTTTGTGTTAAGTTTTAGATTAGTTTTTCATAGTTGAGTTGAGCTCATGGCCCGGATGTATAGGCTGCATGAATTGTGCATTTCAGTGCACAGTGCAAAATTGATTGGTGCAAGTGAAAAAACTAGAAGTTGGGTCGAAAAAGTTGACTTAATTATGAAGTCTACAATGTGAGTGGTCAGGAAGGTTTTACAGATGGCTGAACTTATAGAACATGCATGGTGTATATTAAACAATTATAAATATATTCTTAAATTTCTTATTTCACATTATTTTGGAATGCCTTCAATCAAAAAACTTGGCTCAGGGCTCAAAATGCATTTTTTGCAAGGATTAAGTTAATGACAAAATTAGTATGTTTTACGGTACATATATGATAGGAAAAAAAGCATTGTATATGTATATGACATTAACTATCCATTTTCCGATGTTTTGTGCAATTTATGGCATATATTTGCTTATTTTGCAGCTTTTTGATACAATTTACAGTTATGTTGTGTTTTTTTTTAAACAGATGAAAATTGATGCACACGCATATGTCATCCTTATAATCAGTCATGGTGTCCTTATCTTGTTACTGGTAGTACAGTATATTGGGCATATTCATTTTCAGAAAATGTGTGCTAAAGGGAAAACTATGTTTTTGCACAATTATTAACATCAATACAAGTACTTGAAGTTTAAAGGATGCCAAGTCTTTCGTACAGTTCATACATGTACATGGATGAACTTGCATAATGATTAGACTCCATTCTGATTCATGGCAAAAGCGCAAAGAACCTCTGACCAGACTTAGACTTTGTCTGGTCAGAGGTTCTTTGCGCTTTTGTAACATTGATTATACATTTACAATATGCAAAATGTGCCTCAGCCACATGTACGTGTAGCATATTACAGACCTTCTTGCGTAAATGCTTCCATGATGTGATCAAAGTTCTACACTTTTCCTTCTGTACTATCTACTAGTACTGCCTGTTTAACAATACATGTAACAGTAATGGACTGAGAAATGGCATGGTTGGGGAATACTTCAAACCTTCATATTCATTGAAAGCTTCTGAATGTGAACTGGCCCACAAGCGTGCTACATGCATGAGGAAGTGAAAGATATTCCTGCCCAGTTGAATGTTTTCAACATGTCTGAGTCTGAAGAAGCAAAAAATGTGCACTTTGTAGTGTACATTTGTAAGTCACTGCCTGCCACACTGACTTGATTACTAGTATATGGATGACATCCGCACGCGCGTGTCAATTTTCGTCCGTTCCCCCCAAAATTTGCGACCGTATACAATGTACGTACCGTAAAGCATACAAAGAAGCTGCAAATATATGACGTTTATTGCAAGAAAATATCGAAAAACGGATGCTACATGTAATGTCATACAATGCCTCTTTTCCTATAATTGTAAAACGTACACTAATTTTCTCATAAACTTAATCCTTGAACAAAATGTATTTCAAGCCCTGAGTGAAGTTTTCCAAAGCCTGCTTCCAAGAATTTATTGTTTGATGTACAATCATTTTATAATCATTATGTTCTGTAAGTTCAGTCATTTGTAAATCCTTCCTATATATTAACCTCTTACATGTAGATTTCATGATGAACTTTTTATTTTCTGTTCACCCACCCATGCAGCGCCCAAAGGATGTCATCCGTATAATCAAATCAGTATGGCCTCATGTGGGAATAAGAGTGTAATGTAAATGTATAACGGTTACCTGTATTCTGTGTGGTCTCCGCAGAGCCGGTGCAGAAGACCTCTGCACGGTCGTCCTTCTCTGCGTCCATCCTGGCAAATACAACATCCACTGCCAGAGTCAAGGGCACTCCGTGTGGACAGTGTGAGGCCAAGAAGGCAGTCTTGGTAAGTGCAATCATCTAATACAATTTTGTTGACACATTAGTTATGATTATGATGTATTGTGGTGTGGGTTTTTTTCAATGTAACTTTTTAAAACCCCAAGAATGGTCCCTTGTCTGAGTTTTATCTAGAAGAATTTCTAAGTCTGATTTATTGTGAATATACTGAATATGTTACATGGACATCATCTGTATATGAATTATATAAGTATGGCCAGTATATACAAAAATGTAACCGTCTACTGTGTATAACACCCCGGCTTCGCCGACACACAGCGCAGTAGCAGCTGGTTATATTTTATCATGTATACATATAGACTAAGTCTTAGTTTTTGTACATTTGTTTGTTAAACCTGAAGCATTGTAATTATTATAACGTTGGGTAACATAAATTCGCGGGGTACTTAAATTCACGATTTTTCGAAAACGGGGTATGTAGGGATATGTGCTAGATGCAACATCAGTAATACCGCTAGAAATGCAAACTTGACAGACTAACGTATTCAGAACACTGGCTGAAAAGCTTCGACAACTATGCATTAGAAGTTGGCTACGTCAAAAACTCTCCGTCCCTTATTGTCACAGTCTGAGGGCTTCGTGGGAGAATCATACTACATAGTTGTTCGCTGGTTTATAAGACAAATGTCACATCTGCTTCCTTCTCAACACAATTATTTACAATACAACTTATTAGAATCTCTTTTGCTAACCTACAACTGGACTCTAAGTGTGATTAATCATCAAAACGGCTCTTCGTTGCTACAACCAATGGCTACGGCACTACGGTGAATTTTCCCGCCGCCATATTCGTTACCCAGAATCCTGCTATTCGGCAGACGACAAACGTTTGCGAGGAACACATTTTTGTCTAAATGTTGTGTGTGATAGTGGACTGATGGCGATATTTTCCTAAAAGTTTGCTCCTAACACAACAAGGAACACATGGACATAGTAGTATTACCATTTCTACGGCATCCAGCTAACGCCCCGATGAATAATGTACAAATTTTAATGGAACGAATAGCTGCTGTATAAAATGTAATTAGCGGTAAGATATTCAAGACGAATCTTCTCTCCCGAAATAATGTTCACACCTGTCCGACAACACCGTCATTGTGCGTGCGGCGGACGGTAGTTTCAAGTTGAAATATTATGGTGTCAGCACGACTAGAGACAAAATCTACCATATATATGATTAGTGCAAAGATAGTACATGATACTGACAGAATGATAGAAAAAAAGGATGGTTTATTGTTCTGCTAGATTGATTTCAGTCAACCATTATCGGAAAAATGGCGAATTTATGTTACCCAACGTTACAAGTTATGATGTTACATTTTAATCTACAGGACTGGTATATAATGTGTAAGGTATACATATGAACATGTATGATATTTCCTACTTTACTGTTTCTATATAAATACATGACTGTAATATCAATTCTAGAAATATGATATTTGTTTCCTTCAGATCAATACTTTTCACTAAAAGGTCTGGAAAAACTCAGATGATGACACTGATTAATTGCATTTAGTCTTTTATGTTGTCCTCCCACTGTTAAAGTCCTAGAAGCTGTGAGTATGGAGGTCCCAGTGTAGCTTGTATGGCCATTATCTTGCATATATCACCACAGACTTCTTGAAAGGTCATCTCCTAACAGTGGGATATCACAGTTTCTCTGCTTGTGATGGCTTTAATGCACTCATGGCTGTAACAACATTTGAATCCTTACTATTACCTTGGCATTGGAACAAACTGATTTCTTTACACGTATTGTTACAACAGAAATTTTAGTAGCAGCTTATATTATAGGGTAATTCCCCAACATTTTATTTCATGATCACAGGAAACCTTTAGTCAGTTCCCAGTTTGATTTGACCTAATTCAAATATTTTGCATTTGCTGATTTTGTACTACAAGATGACAGAATGCCATAATTTTTGTTGGTCTTTAGCAATGTCAGTCAAAATGTTTTAGGGGCAAATTGAAAAATCTATGCAGATGCCAAATGTTTAAACTAGCTTTAATCTGCTATATATATTAATTTATAATTATTATACCTTCTATATCCACCTCTACATGTACATACTCACAATAGACATGTGAGTGGCCGCCATGTAATACTATATAAAAACAGTGAGTGTTTTGGGGCATCACGCTTGAATTCTTCAGTTCACAGTACATGTTACCTTACCCAATTCCAGCCACATGGCTTCACAGACCAACATGGCCAAATGGTTTCCGTTATAAATGAATGATTCATAATTCTGTAGTCACATTTTACATTCTTTTTTTCTGCAAAAGCTTTTAGCAGGCTCAAAAGATGCACAACATAGTCTTGGTATACTGTAAATGCAGAAATGTTTGCAGTGCTGTCCCCTATATGACACGTATGATAAATCACTGATCGTGCAATCGCCATCTTAATTACTTGGACAATATTACTCCGATGTCCACTAGATTTTGAATGCCTTTTAAGTTGCTATATCTGACCTCTTAACTTTCAAGCTGAATTCCATGTTGATTTTAAATGTATATATGGACTGAAGGTATTTTTGGACTGTAGAGTAAGTTCGTCTTGTAGTATTCAATTATTTTAATGAATTTATCTGGTTGTTGTTTTTGCTGCCCTATAAATTGTAAATAAATGTCCGAGCTCCGATTCAGCCAATGGGCTGCCATTGTTCGTGACATGTGTGAATGTGAATCAATCAATAAACCATTACTACTAGGGATTTGATTTCGCGGTAAGGAGAAAATGGAGTGTTCGTGGTGGTTTTGTGTTAGTGTTTGAAACAATAGAAGCGCTACAGTCACACAATGGAACGGCTTTTTGCGGTGGTTTTAAGTAATCGGTAAAGAGTTCACCGCAAACTTAAAACCAAGTTGCGAACATTTCTGCATTTACAGTAGTACCAATATTTTGTCATTTGTAAAATCCTTCCTACTTAGATTTCATAATTTTTCCACGCTCACATCAATTTTACAGTGCCCAAAGGATGTCTAATATGTATAATCAAATCAGTATGGCCTGAGGCTGACATGCCTAGAGAATGGGAAATTAACATTCAGGGAAGTGAGCTAGGCTTATGGGACATGTGACAGCGGTTGATTATGTTACAGCCACCCAGGTGCCCTTAAAGGTGCAATAATTTCTCATCTTCACTTTTACAAGTCCATGGTTTTAAGTGTAGCTTGGATTTTGGTTAATCATTATTTGTCATATATACACGTACACTGTAGCTGCCCTTTCACATAGATTTCCATGTAGACTTTCACAGTTTCATGCATCATATCTCATAAGAATCAAAATTATTTCATGTGACTGTATCATTACACAGTAATCATTATCAAAGTTGTAGGGCAATGTTCACACTATTTTGCTTCTTTGCTGCAAAGAAAAAAAAGTTGTGCTAAATTTCTGTTATAATTGCATATATATGTTAATATGCTGTACAGGGCATATTGTTACTGAAGGGTTTGATTCAAATGAAAAGAAAATGCACCTGGACCTCTGTCATTTACTAGCATTCCTATATATAAGTTGAAGCAAGAAGCAATATACCATGCATAGGGTAATTGAATTATAAGTTTATTGAATCTAGACCTAAATTACTCGTAGCGTACATGTGTGACTTACTGTAATTTCAGCTCTGTTGGGGGGTAATTTGTTTCACAAGATTAAGCTACATGTAAATACAAGCCCCTTGCCAAGATGCAAATCAGTTTCTTCCCCACACTTTATTACAAATCATAGCAGCAGTGATATCTTACATACATATAGCTTATACTATATATGACAGTATGATTATGAAACAAGTTAGGATTATTTGTGTCATTGTGATATAACGGTATGGCTGCCTATCAATACTTCAATATAATTATAGCATTTGGTAATTCCTTTCACCAAGCTTTAAACATTAGATGATCCACTGTTCAATAGGGATAAATAATGCATTCCTTGGACTCCATGTTAAAAAATCTGGAGCCATTCAATTATAGCAATATCACTACTCCAAACAACCTTGAATAAAATATGCATCGATGTGCAATGTACTTCAATGTTGTTTTTCCGTATTGAAAGCATCCCGTGACCATGAGTACTAGTATTGATTATATTATATATACTACGTGCAAGTCTGTGCCTGTACACACTTCATCTGTATTCCCCAAGTATCCTCCCACCTCCTTAGTATTCTACTTACATCTGGATTTCGTCTTGCTCGGAGACTTGCAAATTGCCTTTTAGCTTTCAATGTAGTGAAGTGCATTGTCGGTATGTCCTGCTGCAATAACACTGCTGCAACCAGGCCCCTTGGTCAACCTCTTTATTAGGGCGCCGTAGCACCGAGGAAATCGTACAGGTAATCGTACAAGTCTGCTCTTTTCTATCATTGATTTCCATGCAAGGAGATCTTCAGATTTATACGTATACAATGTAGTTGTTAGGAATTTGATCTGTTCCCTATAGTACGAGATAGGCAATTGTTGTCAGACTAAGTTGAATTGGGGTTCGTGGTTCGCCGCAAGTTAAATGTCTTGGGATGTCCTTGTGCTGTCGCAGGTCAAAATTGTGTCTGGTAAGATATTGTGTACGTGCACAAATTCTATTTACATGACAGTCGTACATTTCTATGCGCTGAATTATGTACAATTCTGTACAAAATTCATTACATGCACAAGTTTTACGAGTCAGTACGCTACAAATTGAAGTGGAATCGTCTTTGTAAAATGTTATAAGAAAATCATGCTGTGAAAAAAGTCAGTTTTTAGGTTTGGAGTTGTGTCGATTTCTCAGATTTGATAGCCCAATATTTTATATCATATTTTAGACTAAGTTTGTAATCCATATTGCAATGATTGTATTTGATTTTGTGTCAGAGGAGTTATATTAATATGTGATCTCGGTGATTACTAGGCAGTATTGAATGTAGTACCATAATATTATAGAGCAATAGGCATATCCTAAGGATGCAAATTTATTGCATCTCTTCTGTATCTTTCGATAAAATCTAGTCATTTCTATCTGGGGCTGATGCAACTTTACGAGAAGCAATAACCAATGCTTCATATGCTGTATAATTTAAAGTAATTTTACTTGATACTTTTATCACTGACTTTGACTGTAAAGTCAACTTGAATACACACATGTACATGTAAAAATGTATATGGGAACAGTATGATGTATACAACGTGCGTAATTCAAGCCTCGTGTTATTCTAATTAACTAGTTAAATTGGTTTTAATCACTGTAACTAATGTTTCCTTGTTATAACACACAGGCCTCTACAAGCATCACATTGATTCAACTCACAATTTAGGGTCTAATGTTTGATAGGATTTGTACATCTTGGCTAACACAAGGTTGGTGCAGAACGTATTACTGTAACCTTTTTCCTTTGCCTGAATATTGTACATGCATGGCATGCGGGTTGACGTGTGTTGCTATGCATGTCATCATCTCCAAGGTCAGTGACTCCTTCAGGATAGGTCTGTCTCTAAATTACTTATCACAAGTGATGATTCGGGGTGTTGGCTCTTCGAGCTTCGCTGAATTTTGATCGTATTTTACTAGCTCTTGTGACCCGGGCGAGTGGAGAGTGGTTTCAACCGAGTGCCGTGAGGGAAAAACAGAACCTTGGAGGCCAAGAAGTAATTGAATGGTTCATGCATCTTTGCTGGCTTTGTATGATATGTTGAATGTTACATGTAGCATGCAATGTCAATGTAGCATGGAAAAGGAATGGCATTTGAGGAAATATATCATGGGCTGTGTTGAATATTCCTACTTTCTTTGCACACACTTACATGGTCGCATATTAGGGAAATTTCACATATGGAATCTGTAAAGGAAAATTTCAATCAGTTTTTGAGGAAATTCCAAAGTAGAATAGTTTTGATCTTGAAATACACATTCGTCAATTTTCACTTGAGAAGAATCAGAAAATAAGTCTTGCTGTCAGAAAGTCTCGCCACACTTGGGGCTTCTCATATTTCGTTCCTTGAATGTCATTTCAGACTTGTATATTAGCCCCCGTGAAAAGAAAAAAAGAATTCTGTAATGTTTGTAGAGAAACTTAGAAAATATGGAAAGACATTTTCGGTAGTCCATTTTATTTACCAGCATATATGATAATTGAAGTTCTATCGTTAAAGTGGTGTCACATGTATCTTCTTATATAGCTTTGAAAGGCTAAGTTTGATAAGGCAGGGTTAGGATCACAGGAACCACTCTTTGTGTTTGTTTCCAAGATGATTGATAACTGGAATGATTTATTGTGCTTTACTTGCACCCAATTCTCCGGTACTGATCTTGTAATGGGTTACCTTGCCCTTCAGTGCTGCCTTGATGTGAAAGCTTGCCCGTGAAAACACCTCCTATTGATCAAGTCAGTTCAAGTGAGGACACAATCATACTGAAAGTCAAGGTCTTGGGCACAGAGATATTCATGCATTAATTTTGTTTCAAATAGAGTGGATGCAGTCTTCGCCACTATCATACAGTTTCCTTCAAATTGGTAATTGGCCAAGACTGATAATAAAATCCCTGATGTGATAGATGCACAATGATTCTCCGAAACAGTATTTTTGATTGTCTACTTGTATGTTGATCAGTATAATGTCTTTTAGATTATATAGAATTATGATAATAAACCTCTGTGCAATGGCCAGTTTCTATGTATAGATAGTGTTTAGCACCAAGGGCAGACCTGTTTCTATGTGTGGACAGTATTCAGCACCAGGGACAGGTCTGTTTCAATACAGTATGTGGATACATGTAGGCTTGTTTCTATGTGTCAATAGTGTCTAGCACCTGGAAAGGGTCTATTTCTATGGATGGATAGGTTTAAGCACCAGTTGCAGGTATGTTTCTATATTTGGATAGTGTTCAGCACCAATGACAGGTCTGTTCTATGTGTGGACAGTGTTCAGCACCAAGGACAGGTCTGTTCTATGTGTGAATAGTGTTCAGCACCAAGGACAGGTCTGTTCTATGTGTGGTTAGTGTTCAGCACAAAGGACAGGTCTGTTCTCTGTGTGGACAGTGTTCAGCACCAAGGACAGGTCTGTTCTATGTGTGGACAGTGTTCAGCACCAAGGACAGGTCTGTTCTATATGTGAATAGTGTTCAGCACCAAGGACAGGTCTGTTCTATGTGTGGTTAGTGTTCAGCACCAAGGACAGGTCTGTTCTATGTGTGGTTAGTGTTCAGCACCAAGGACAGGTCTGTTCTATGTGTGGATAGTGTTCAGCACCAAGGACAGGTCTGTTCTATGTGTGGATAGTGTTCAGCACCAGAGAGATGCCTGTTTCTATGTGGATAGTGTTCAGCACAATGGATATGCCTCTTCTATATGTGGATAGTGTTCAGCACCCGGGACAGGTCTATTTAAATGTCTGAACATTGGAAATTTGATCTATAATGTGTATGAGAAATTGATGATACAAAATGATTTCTCAACTTATATCACATAGTACTTAGAATCAACATGGTCAACATAGAATCAACAATTCTTCTATGAATAATAGTGTAATACGGAAGTGAAATAATCAAATGACACAATGACTCCATGTTGTAGTTTGTACCTTAATCATACATGAAATATCATGCCGAATCATGACTTGTACCTATTCATAAATGTACATACCATCAAGGTTACAGATATTACTGTAAATTCATTTAAACTTCTGCTGTGGTTTATTCACAGTCGGAGAAAAAGGGTTTTCCAAAATTTGCACTTGAAGCAAGTAGTACAGTAGTCAAACAAAGGAAACCTATTTGTGCTGTCATCAGGTTGTGCTAGAGAGATCACCACAAAAGCTGCAAAAGTTTGTACACTACCAAAAATTTTTTTTTCTTATTTTACTTATTTTTGGACAATTCATGTATGGAGACAAATATTCTTGCACGAAGAAAATCAAGAAAAAAAAAGAAAAAAAAGAAACCACAAAAAATGTCCGTTCTTACACAAAGAACAATTTTCTTATTTTTCTTCAGAGGAGAAAGTGTTTCGGAAAGATTCTCACGAACAAGATTTTTTTAGAAATAAAAGCAAAACTTTCTTTTTTTTTCTTAAAAATGCAAGAAAAAAATTCTGGCATATTCTTAAGAAATACAAGAATTGGTTTCTTAGAACCAGTTCAATTCCTGAAGAAGTATAAGAAAAAAGATCTCAACAAGAAAAATTTGCTTGCCCCATGGACAGACGATTTCTTGGACGCAGAAAAAATGTCTTCCTGGAATATCAATTTTCTGTGTGGAAGAAAAACAAGAAAAACTTTCTTTTTCATTTTTGGTACTGTAGTGTAAAGTAAATGTGTTGATGTTGAAAATGATAACTGGATGTTGTGTTGTCCACAGTTATGTGAGGACTGTGGGGAGCTCTACTGCACTGCCTGCTTTGCTCAGTTCCACATGAAGGGGGCGCTGCGAAGTCACAATGCCATCCCTTATAAGGTAAGATGTGCGTTTTGGGCCTAGTACTTACATCATGATTTTGTACAATACATGTAGACCACAGTATGAGAAAGGTAAGAAGGCCTTTAGTTCCCTTGGCTTCCTTGTTGTCCCTTTTGTGCGTAGCATCTTGCACATACGTGGTTAGTGTTCAGCACCAGGGACAGGACTGTTTTAATGTGTGGATAGTGTTCAACACTAGGGACTTACTGTAAATGCATTTAAGTTTGCATGGTTTTGATTTAGCTGTAGGGAGAAAATGGAGTATTCACGGTGGTCTTAAGTTTGCATATGAATCAATAAATAGACAAGGGGGTAGGAGGGCAAAAGATCCGCGGTGGTTTTTAGTTTGCGGCAAAGAGCTTACCGCCAAAACCCTGAACATAAAACCACCGCAAAAATTTCTGCATTTGCAGTACTTGTTAAATGTGTGGTTAGTGTTCAGCACCAGGGATAGAACTGTTCTTATGCGGTGTGGATAGTGTTCAGTACCAGGGGCAGAACTGTTCTCATGCGGTGTGGATAGTGTTCAGTACCAGGGACAGAACTGTTCTTATGCGGTGTGGATAGTGTTCAGTACCAGGGACAGAACTGTTCTTATGCGGTGGGAATAGTGTTCAGCACCAGGGGCAGACCACTTTCCAGTGTTAATCTTCATCTACATATTTTTTTTTCATCCTTCTTGTTACCCAGGAGGGGAGCAGTCCATCGTCTGGGTCTCAGAGTGCCAGAAAGATGTATGTAGAATTTTTTCATAGTGTTTATTCAGGTTAAGCCACACAAATTTTATTTCTTGGTTCCTGAATTTCAGGAAGTAATGGAGTCACCCGGTAAAATATAAACTGAAACTAAAAAAAAAAGAAATATGCGTCCTGTGATGTTGCCACAGAGTCAATGACTTGTAATAAAAAGTATTGAAGTTTTATAATTGCATTGATACAAAAACCCAATAACAACTGGGAGGAGTTTCTTCAACTGTGGCCAAACTATTTTTTGGTTGGAGATCAGAAAAAAATGCAGTGAGTCCAAGAACCAAGAAATAAGAATTATGTACGGGTAAGTGTAACCAAAAAATAGTTTTATGTTAGAAGTATTTTCATACTGAAGATGAATAAATGTATGTACAATCTACGTACATGTACCTTAGACTGTACTGTTCAGCCTACAGTTACATTGTATATTTCAAAAGACAAAGTATTACATTTCACTGAGCACAGCAAGGTGCTAAGTCTGCTCCCTTATCTTGTGCTGCCACGAGTATGGTTTGCCACAAAGGGTTTTCTTTGTCATTTGTAAGTTCCGCCGCCTTAAAGCATACGGCAGCACATTTCTTGCATACTCTCACATGCGATGATCCTTCTCATCCGTCATCTAATACTGTCTACATATGTGTGTTTCTTATCTCTGCAGGACACCATCCTTAAGCAAGCTGGGGAAACAGAAGAAGGTTGACAGTAAAGAAGTAAGTATAAGATGATTAAGGATAGCCGTACAGTTCCAGCTTCCGCAGGGCTTGAAATATCATTTCTTCTATTTCCTGTTATGCGTTATGATTCATATTACCCAGGCTGAATATTCTTAGTCTGTAAAGTTCCAAGTTATACATACAATCATGTATGTATACATATTTTTCGAGCAAACTTGAAAAAAGTTTTTTTTGCAAATTGTGAGTTGATGGGGGTATTCATGTATGATCATTTTAGTCTGTATTTATGTCATAGAATTAATAGCATTAGTTAAAGGATTAATATAATGTTATATTACCATCTGGCAGTCTAGATTAGAGTCTTTGTTGTTTAATTTCCTTTGTTTTAAATGCCATTTAGGATTAATGTACCAATCCATACTACCTTATGTTGCAACTGATACCAGTATTTTTTGGGTAAATCATGTTGCTTTCAAATAAGGTTTTCCTCAGCGTGCTTCAGCCTGCTATTTGACAGATTTTTGTAGCTGATGATTGACAAACGTTGCGGCCATTTTGTCATCTTGATAGACAGAATTGGTGTGTCAGCTATGAAAAAGATGTGAGCAACTGGTACCATATTGGGTGCAAGGTTTTCCTCAACATACTTCAGTCCACTATTTTACAGAGTATTTTGTAGTTAATGATGGGCAAACATGTGGCCATTTTGTCATCTTTAGAGACAGAATTGGTATGTCTGCTATGAAAAATATGTGAGCAGCATAGGTTGATTGAAGGCAACATTGATGCCAGATTGCCCAGGGATCTGGACTGAAATGGCATTAATGCCCCAAATGCTGGGTCAGTCTGGCATCAATGCCAGGCCTGTCCAGCACTACGCACCACTTTAACAAGGGAAGACTATTCTCCAAGCAGAGGTTTTGGTCGGGTGGGGTAGTAGTGGCCGTTTTTTTTTACGTTGGCCTCCCGTAACTAGCTAGACTGCTTTGGCAGACTTAGCACCTACTTACAAAATGGCCTTAATGTGTCAATATGATTAGATTTAAAAGGCTTGATCGGTTCCGATATCTCGCAGAGGATACGGGAGGCCAACGTAAAAAACACTGGCCACTTCTACCCCACCCGACCAAAACCTCTGCTTAGAGAATAAGGGAAGACAACAGAACAAGACATCTGGGGCTGAGAAAAACCCTGTAGCACTGTGGTCACGGTTATCAACTTTGAGTCTAACCCAGGGAAATCTCAATTGTCAAAGCAAAGCTGCAGCACCAGATGAGGTCAGGGCATGGACCGCGCTTGTCACCTCGGATCAGTTCACAGGAAATCAAGTGTCAATCTAAATTCAGCCTGAATTGTGTCTCTTCTGTCTGACATCATATATATAAACAACGTTTGTCAATTATTAACTGCCGGTACAAGAACAGAACAAGAAATAATAATTACTTCAAGAACCAGAGTTACCAACCAAGGATGTGTTGAAAAATTCATATTTTCCTAGAACTATCGTAGAGTTGAATTCGTTATTACCATGTACAGTAGGGGCATTCTACCTAGATAGCTTTAAACATCGCTTTCAGCTAGATGTGCAAAGTTAGGTGTGGCTTGTCGTTCAGTGTAATATAACCAGCTGCTGCCGTACCACGTGCCTGCAAAGCTGATGTGTTACGCTGAAGGGTGGTTATACCATCTATACAGATACATGTACACACGTAGTCATTTGGGTTTTATATCAATTTGTAGTTTGCATAGTGTTTTTGTTATCTCTCGTAAATTTGATTGAATTTCATGTATTAACTATATAAGGAACTTTTGTTTGGGATTTTTCCCCCCAGGGCTCTTTGAAAATCGCCAGCTGGTGACATGATTTCCCCTCGTAAAAAACAAAAAAACAAAGAAATGTTATGATAATTGTTTGTTCTGTTAGATGGAAGATCCAGGTAGAAGAGCAAGTCCAGTGGGAGCCACAGCCGGGGATTCTTCGGAGGATTCTGTGCTTCTCCAGGGGGACTATGACGAGGCAGCCAGCGCGGCGTCCTTCCAGCAGGCCCTGTCTGAGTGGAGAGCCGGCAAGTCTGCAGGTAAAGCCAAACAGGAGACAAGAAGTCAGCAGGGCGGGGACAGGAGGACAAGTGTAGAAGGTTTGTGGAGACATTTGTCTTTACATGTGCATGTATTGCATTTAGTGCATGCTATACAACTGTCAAACCTCTACATCTGTAAAATCTGTACACCTGTTATACCTGTACACCTGTCATACCTGTGTACCTGTCAGATCTGTATATTTGTCAAATCTGGGCACCTGTCAAACCTGGGCACCTGTCAAATTTGGACACCTGTCAAACCTGTACACCTGGGTGTTAATATGTTTTCTAGTTATTGTCAAAAAGGTGTGATTTTCAACAAGATTAATATATTATAATATATCTGATCAGGAGTGGAGCTTTTTGTTTCCTAAAGGTGTCCACATTACACAGAAAATATGCAACACAACGTTTCCAGTTTTCTTAATATCATTATTTACTAATAGGCAGTTTAATCTACGGCAACGTGGTCAAGCAAAGTTTATTATTCATTTATTACCCGTCAATCACAATGGTAATTAATTTCAAGTAAATCTCTGTTCCAGTAATTAGATTTAGTATGCAAATAAAAAGCAATCAATGTTGTATTTTTCTCATTCAGTAAGCCACAGCACACAGTACACAGAAACACATTGTGCTGATATTCTTCCATAATCATTCATTTTTTATTCTTTCCAGTGTCTGACAGTGGCTGTGGGACAGCAGATGACAGAAAGAGGACGACCACGCCCGTGGAGATCCACTTCCAACAACACTCTATCAGCTACATGGACAAACTGCTACTCAGGAAACACAGGAGGTCAGATATACTGTAACTGCATTTAAGTTTGCGGGAATTTTGCTGTAGAGAGTAAATGGAGTGTATGTGGTTAAAACAAAGTGTTAGGCAGTCAGAAGACAGATCAAGCATTTTTGTGTGGTCACTATGAAAAATGAACATAAATCCACTGCAAAAATGTCTGCATTTACAGTATCTTCTCTCTATAATACTGTGTGTTTGTTCCTCTGTTGTATTTATGTATGGTGTGCATCTTAAATCAGAAGCTTATGAAGATGACAAAATGGTGAGAATTTTTGTCTGTCATGAGAAACAAGATTTCGACTTTTGATTCTAATTTATTGGTACCAATAAGCATGTAAAAACATGTTGGTCTTTTTGCATTTTCTATCCTTTTACTATTAATTACCTAAATGAAAAATTGAGGTATTGTTTTGGGTGTGTCTGTACATGTGTTTCCAGATATATGTGGTCAGTATAACTTTTAATTGGAACCTCTTGACAGATTGTAATGATGTTGAGTATGTGGGTAGGTGTTGGGAAGATGAAGGTCAAGATTGATTTTGGGACCCCTGGTGTGTAACCTTGGTACTGCAGCAGAACTTTCAGTTTTAGTATCTTTAGTCTTAGACATGCTGTGGTGTTGTTTTCATAGAAAAGTATGGAATAGAGACTAGCATGCTTGAATTTCAGTCGTGTGTTGTTTGTCCCATAGAGAGGACGTCCCCGCCCTCCCCACTTCAGACCAAGCCAATGGGAACAGCCATGACATGAGGAAGGCCTGGGCAGAAGACCAAGAAGACCAACAAATCTTCTTCCTATCAGGTGTGAAACTGTTGAACAATATGATTTGCATTAGTTGTGTTGCTGTGTGGTTTGGGTCACATCAATTTGATCTGTTTTATTTGGTTGTTATATTTGTAAAAAAACGTTGAATTGAAAGATGATATAAAAACAGAGTCTTAGTGGAAAGTAAGTATTAATGTTATTATGATTAAAATGCTGTTAGCAATTTAAATACTACTACAGTATATGCCAATTATTTGTATACCTTTTTTCTGTATATTTCGTCTTTCTGTATAGAATTCCAAAACACCAAACCATTTACCATTCACTCAATTGTAAAAACAATGCATATCTGTATAGCCCATGATCGTAAAGTTCGGGGTATCGTATAGAATTTTGTCCGATTTTATCGTAATATGACCCACAACTATAGGCTAAATTTCAGATTTGCATTGTAGTTTCGGGAGTGGGTACGCCGCTAACACTCTTTTGTTAGTTGCTATTGTCATGCTTGCAAACAATTGATATCGGTGCCTTTGACATACGGTGATCTCATTAAAACCTGTTTTTCAAGACTCAAGCGACGAAAGTGAACAAAAATACGAAAAGAAAAAGACGACTTTTGTCTGAGCATTTGAGCCTCTACGCTGTATTTTGCCGCGATTTACCGATATATGTGGCCGTATTCGACGGAGAACCCATTCCTTAGACTCTTTCCCCGTGAAAATTCTGCTTATGTAGCATAGATGAATCGTTTTTTACGTCGCGATTTCAGAAAAAATAAAGCGTCGAGGGTCGGGTGACGCTGGGCGGCCATCTTTGTTTACTCATTGATATGCATTTTTCTACGCGCTGATTGGCTCACGTCATAAAATCTGTGCTCTGATTGGTTGACTGTAAGATTGCACGTGATCAACATGCGGCGGGAGTTTGTATTTGGCAGGAGTTTCCCACGCAGTTCGGGCTTATCTGAACAAAATAGATCGCGAATTTAATCCAATATGGTGACGTTAAGATCGACGAAAAGGTCGGATTGCACTTTGATTAAGATTTTGCAAAATAAAGTTGCGATATCGTTAGTGTGTTTGTGTGTCTTGCTCAAAATCCTATCCCCTCCCCTCCTTCGGGACGTCAATATCGCTAGTTCGGGGAGTCGTATAGTTCGGGGAGTCGTATAATTTGCGCTGACAAATGGGCTATACAGATATGCGGAATCTACTGTAGCAGAAATCTAGCAGATAGTGCCATTAACTTCTCAGCATTTTCAGCACCATGGACAGGTCATTTTTACTTAAAACTATCTAGGTTCCTGGTTGTATCTCTAATCACAGAATACATAGTTTCACCAAAAGCTAAGGTGCAAAACTCTTGCTCAGTGCCACCTGCAGTACCTCTACCAGGCCCCAGGGGAGTTGTGGTGAAAGCTCACTACCCCACTTAATTACTAACAGTTAGTTATTGACAAGCAACTACATAGATTTTAGAAATGACCAGATGTTTCAGGTAGCATCCACTACCTTTTGTCAGTGTGTATATAAGTAACTGGATTTCTAACCTTCTTTGGCATATAAAGAATCATTATGGTAAGGTTTGCTAAAGCTAAAGACTGTTTTTTGTGCCTGGTGCAGATGAGGAGGAAGAACACCAGCGTATCAGGCAGATGTTCCACCACACGGGCAGCAGCAAACAGACTACACCTGACTACAGCAGGCAGGATACAGATGTGCTCATCACTGAGCTGTCAGAGGTACGGTAAAGACTCAGGCCACAGCTACTTATTTCAATGGTTCTCGGACAGTTTATAGTAAAGATTTGGCAGCAGCAAACAGTCTTCTCCTGACTATGGTGGGCAGGACACTGACGTGCTCATCACTGAACTATCAGAGGTCAAAACCGACGAGGCCATGACATCTTATTTCTTTGGTTCTCAGACTTTTGAAGGTAAAAATGAATTTTTCACCATAGTCAAGTCCGTACAACTACAAATGACCATGTCTACATAACAACCACCTGGCCGATGTGACCACTTTTTGGTGGTAGGGCCTAACGGACATCTCTCACTGTCTGTACAAGTGACAACCCTCTACATAAAGACCACCTGGCCAAAGAACACATTTTGGTGCTTCCTTGGATGCTAGCCTAGTGACCACCTGTCCACATAGACCAGATTTTATTGGTCCCCTGGGTGGTCTTCTTTGACAGTTTTGACTGTATTTTAAATTTTAGTACGTACTGTAGTGTTGTATGCTTAATTTGGTTCCAATCGTGTGATGTTGTAGGTAATGTCAACCCCAGGTGTGGAAGAAACAAGTTCCTTCATGGTGGATGAAGGAGACGACGTGTCACAACAAACAGATAGGCCTATGTCTTCATCAAGGTTAGTCAAGTCTGGAAGATGATGACCCTTTCTTACATGTAAGTTAGAAATTTTGTTTTGTTACTGTTAAAACAGGTCAGAAGATACATGATTGTACATGTAGCTGTATTAGGTTGGTAGGTTGCTAATTTTAGGAACTCATTTCTAAATATTTTGCAGACTTTCCTATTTTAATATACATATGATAATTTTAACTATGTTATATGGGGATGTCCCTGTAGCTCAACTCATAGCAGCCGTACAGTTGAGCGCCTGGTTGCAATGAGTTGGTAACTGGGAGACCCTGGGTCAATCCTGGGAACTGGGCATCTCAACTGAGGCTGCAACTGTCTTTTGGAATGGGGGTCCCAAGTTCAAGGAGGCGCCTCAAGCAAGTTAAAGGGATGGGCTAGCAACCCCTCCCTGTAAAAATATACACTGCTACTGAAACAGCAAGGAAACATACTGCACTATGTGCCACTTGGTACTACAAGGGTCTGAACGAACAAATGAACATACTATGTTATATAGTCATGTACATGTACAAGAAGTAACAAGTGTTCAAGTTTTAAGAAGACCTTTAAGAGAATATAATTGCAATCTTATTTTTTTTCAGTATTCAAATTGAAGAAGCATTTGTGCCAAAATCAGCGCAACCAAACCCAAACCCACAACCAGAGAACAAAGACAAAGATGCCTCATCGAAAAAGGAAACTCAAAGCAGGCCAAAATCACAGTCGTCGCGCGAGAGACTGGAACAAAAGCTCCAGCAGCAGAAAAGTGCGTCATCAGCCCACGCCCCGACCAGACCAGAAGGGAAGCCATCGACGGAACGACAACGTAGCGGACGACAGCGTAGACCCATATCTCGAACAAAGCTGGGACAAACTAAAGGGAAAGCACAGTCGGAGTCCATGATTCTAGAGTCCTATACGCCGAGGGTGAGGATGCATGCCATCAGAAGGGCAGAGAGTCTTCCAACCCGACAAGAACCTATACTTCCAGGAGGGGGCATCACTACACAGCCTTCCCAGGTAGGGGGAACCTGTTTCAGTTTACTTACACTACTCATTTGTAAGTACTAGTCTTGTGGTGTCGAAAGGCCAAGTTGCTAGGCAAGAAGACGAGAGGTCAAGAAGTCCAAGGTTCGATTCCTGGGTCGACTTTGTGTTCTTAGGAAAAGATGCTTAACACGACTTTCCTCACTCCACCCAGGTGTAAAAATGGGTACCTGACTTCAGTTGGGGAGGTAAAAGTGGTGGAAGGAGAGTGATGGACTCAAATACAGTGCCTTATAATTAGGCACAGTGGATAACAACCAACTGCCCTTACGGCCTCAAAAAGGCCATGGGACTACTTTTACCTTAACTTATACCTTTAAATTAGACTAATGATTATGGTAAAATATTGGGTTACAGAATGTGTATCATCGAGTGAGTGGGGTTTCGTGGGGTTGGTTGGGCGAGTGAGAGTGGATGTGTGGGTGTGTTGAGAGTCAGTAAGTGTGTGTGGGGGATGCCTGTGGGTGAGAGTAGGTGTATGGGTGGGTGTGTTGAGATTCAGTGTGGGAGTGAGTGAGTAAGTCATTGAGTTAGTTAGTCAGTTAGTAAGCGAGTGAGTTAGTCAGTCAATGGGTCAGTCAGAATTTTTGTTTGCCCTCCTATAGGCTCTGAGGGCCACAAGTCGCCTGTCTACAAACCCACTCCACCGCTACGAAGAAGGACTGACAGACTTCTTCCTGGTGGGAGTGAAGAAAGCAGAGAATTCGGCAACTCCCGAGATTCAGGAGCCGCCTGAACATCACAAGAAAATTCTTGATGCTACTTTTAAAGGTAGCAGTGATGATGTTGACTCCACAGGTATACTGCAGGCATTATATTTTGGTGTGCTTTTCTTTTCCTGAGTTTTTTTCTATAGATTTAGCCTTGCCATAGTATGTTCAGTCATGTACATGTAGTAGTATGTACATGTAGTAGCAGAAGTAGTAGTCTTGCACTATAGGCACTTTTAGAGTCATGTAGAAGTTCTAGTATTCGTGGGTGTTAGGTCTTTGTCACAGAATTGTTGATGCATTATTTTTTCAGTCAAAATATCTATCTATCCATCCCTTTCATAAATGAATATTATTAGGTATTTGATAATTTTTCTATGAAAGAAAGGGATGCATGATAAATTTTGATGTTACAATACTGTAACAGTTGTAGTAGTAACTGTACAAAAAAATGGAGTGGTATTAGTAAGTAGTTACTGTATAATATAACTTACAAGCACAGTGACTGCACCCACTGTATTAACACCCATTGGACTTTAACTTAACTGTATTGAATACAGCACAAATTGTTAAAAAAAATATCACTATGTATATCCACATTTCTAAGTGTTAACTAACCTGGGGGAACTAATAGTGCCAAAACCATGAACCAAAAGAACAATGTACGTTATACAGACATTGTACGCTTCAAATACCCTGTTAAATGCTGGGGTAACTATGTTAACTGAGAAATTTAGTATCAATTATAATCTGTCTGCATGCAGGATATGGATCACTGCATGTTAATCTCGTATAATATCTATGTCTTGTTTATGTTTCCAGTAGGATTTTCGTTCTGGAGACCTGAGAGCAGTGTTGCCGACCACACCGTCATACACTTCATGGACTTTGGGATCCAGGATTTCCTCAAGGGGGGCGACGGGTTCTCCCCTCCCAAGGACGAAGCCGAGGAGCTGGTGTCCCCCCCTGAGCCGGGGGTCATCACGCTGAACGCCCCCCCACCCAGAAGGTGGTCTAGCGACGAGATGGAGGGGGTGATGGAGCAGTGTCCCGAGGACGACAGACCACCCTCTGGGGATCTGAGAAGATCGCCCTCCCCTCAACCCAAATGGAAACAGAACGGCACCAGGGGTAGTAAGGAAGGCAAGAGGAGTCCCCGGACGACCCTCTCTCCATCCAACCACGTAGACTTTGATGACGCTGAAGAGGCGAACGAAATCAGCCTCTACCAGCGCGCTGTCAGGAGAAAGAGCTGCGACCTTGTCAAGGTCGATAAGAGCATACCGGAGAGGTCGGAGTCCCACGACCTGGGTAACGAGAGGAACGTGGAGTCCAGGCTGGGGGACAACCTGGCTGACTACGACCGGCTGAGTGACGATCACGATCAGGACGACAGGGAAACGTTAGACCAGCTGGAGTGGGAGCTCGCCTCGCAAACAGGACGCGTCACAGGTATGGATAAGGCTTCAGGATCAATATACACTAGAAAATTGGATCGTTCTTATGTGCCAAACTATAACATACACTCCCAGTCGCGGATTTTCTTGACTGTCTGAAATCTTGTCTTACAGCCATGAATGATTTTATCAGGTTGGTGAATGACTGAATAGCAAAGTTTTTTTTTATTCAGAACCGGCCTTCAGCCAGGTACATGTATCTACACGAGCCGACATTTCAATGACTCATCTTCATCAGGAATATTACCCTAATGAAGATGACAGACAGTCATCGAAACGTTGGCTCGTGTAAATACGTAATATACACTGTCAGACAATAAACAGATCATATACAGCCATCTGTCACTGCAAATGCAATATCTTCCTTCCTTGTATGAATGATTCTATGATTCATTAAAATTTTCTTCCCTTGTTTATAGCTGATGGTCAGATCTCCAGAATGAGCATGGTGAGTCCAGACGGAGCTGAGCTGGACACAGACACAGAGCTGGGCATCCATCAGGACGACGGGCGTGGCACGGGGCTCAGCTCATCGTACGACGATGTAGATCTCGGCCATCGCCTTAGTGAAGAAGACCTCATGGCAGACTTTGAAGAAGTAAATTGTTGTCAATTCATTTTATACTCATCACACTCCCAAAAACTAGGCTAAAGAAGAAACATTAACTTTTTCCTTGGACAGTCGTGCAATGTGGCTTCGCTACAGCTGACGTATTTAGCCAAGCACACATGTACAGGGTCACTCCTACTCTTCTCGATTAATGTGTTGGGTTCTTTTACGTACAGACAAACACACTTAATTGATTTGTTGCCTCTCAAAATGCTTAAGAATGAAGCTGAACTGGATGATCAAGATGAAAACAGAGCACGAGGGCTAGGTTCAGGCTATGTTGCACACAGTTTTAGGAAGACTGTGCATGTGCATGTTGTCAGAGCTACATGTGTCTTGTCCTCTGTTCACTATCTTCTTGTGTGGCCTTAAAAACTGACGTAAATCTGCATATTTCAATATATTGTTTTATCCGGTAATATACTGTTTTATCCAAGCATATTTTGTATTAAAACAAAGTTCTTCATTGTCATATACATGTGCAATGAAACATAATCCCATATTCCCGCCCACCTCTGTCAAGCATAAAAATACGAAATAAAAAATGAAACTGTTTGAAGGAAATGCACCCGCTGTCTCATTGGGCGATTCACAAACATTGCCATGCTATCATTGGTTGAACAGCTAATTATAACTGTGATGGACAGTCAGGATTGATGTATTGGGGAGGAATAGTTCATACAGTCATGTTATGTTGTGTTTGTTTCCGTAGGTGGAAAAACAACTTCAGCGAGAAGAACACGAAGACCAAGAAGATGTGAAGGCCCTGCACTGACAACTACACGTCCTGCTATCCACAGCTCACACTAGACTGCTTCATCACATCCTGAATTCTCACATTCTATATCTTCCAGGCATTTTATGAAATCGATGCCTGAAAGTATCAATGGCTTGTTTCCCATGGTTTTGTTTTAATCTCATAATGTATAGTATTAGCAAATCTTTACTGGTTAAAGAGTTATAGAAAATGGTTAAGCTGTTCTCCAACTCAAAATTTTAACTCACTGGAATTTTCAACTGAATCACTCAGTCTTCTTCAGCTCTCTGACCCAATGGCTCTTGACACATGCAATCCAATTGTTCAGTGTAATTCAATTCAAAGTAAAACACAAAGACAGAAACAGGATTTTTTACTTGTTCGATTAAGTTAGCGACCACTGCCTGTTAATGTAATACAGATATCTAAATTACATAATCATCACAGACAAAACCTACATTGTTTTGAGTTGACATATATACAATAGTTTAGTGAAATGTAATAGATTTACACAGAAACAAAAACTGGAGAGTTTAAGGGTTGCCCCTAAAATTCTCTAAGAACATCCCAGCAATATTTCTTATGATCACACATTCTGCTTAACGCAATACAGGCCTTGTACCACTGAAACATTCCTGTAAATAGCTTTTTCATTCTGTGTTATGAAGTTGAAAGTATGAATTCTTTATGCACTTGTTCATTGTAGTGCGATACAGGCACATGTTAAAAAAAGGGAGGCTTGTTCATAATGGACATCTTCACTATTGTTGTCATTATAGAAGCACCTGATTTGAAGTGGTGACATTCATATTCGGACCTTGATTTGAATATTAGTTGTAAAATGATGTTGTATTGCTGCTGTTGTTGATTGATTTGCAGTATCCTAAATTTTCATATGCTGTTGTGAATTCTTAGTATGAATATATATTGTGATCATAAACTTATGAACTGGCTCCTATTTGTTTTTGTTCCCCTACACTTCAATTTTCAGCATTACAATATGTGTACATGACTTTGTATATGTATGGATGGAATTCTTTCAGTAGCTTGGCATGTGTCAATTTTTCCATGAATGATTGTTGAGTGAGTGCTTTATTATCAAAAATCTATATCACAGTGATAGGCTGAATTTTACCTTTTGTTTACAGAATGATCATCTTTTTTTTCAAAATCCATATTTAGTGCCATATCTCTTGTATCAAACACCCTGCTCTTATACATGCACAACAGACACATGAAAGTTAAGTACATTATACAATTAAGTACATAGCGTATCATGCTATGAATATGAAACCCGATAGTCTAAGAGTATGATATGTGACATATTGTGTTGCCCAATACCAAGTTGAAGAAAGAAAAAAAATTAGAATTGCACTTTATGGAAACAGCCACGTGGAATGATACACCAAGGTACATTTTATTCCCTGAAGTTAGACTTTACTATTCAATGTCTTGTTCTACTGTTGAGAGTCGTTTTGGGTTTGGAAACCTTCCCCTTTTAACGTCTTTGTTTCTTTCCGTACGCTGATTTTAGTTTCAGATGCCAGTACTTCCTATCTTTGTCGTATAGCTTACAAAACGAGTTGCCAACGTTAACAGAAAAAGCGTCATTCCATTTGCTTTTCTCAACAATCAAGTTTCTTTGTCTTCTCCATTTCTTAGATTGACAGAAACCCAAGACATTGTCGTTGGTTCGCTTGAAATGTTTTACCTCTTCTAGAAAGTCAGTGCCCTCTTGACTGATCTGTCTATGGAGAGAGTCGTTGAAACGAGTGTATAACATGACATCAGCCTTGTTGTGCTTATAGAATCCGTCTTTCATCGCGCCTGTGACGACTTCCTTGCCTTTGTATCTTTGCTTTCTTGAATGAGTTCCATGTGCATAAAGGATGTCATATAATGTCCAGCACATGCGCCGTTTAAGTAGAACTAAAGACTCCGGCAGATATTCTAAGATCAGAACTGTCGTGAAGTCGTTTTCTATGCCTTGTATGAACTCTTGAACGGCAGTGTTGTTGTCATAGTGCTTCTCTGAAAGTCCCAAGTCGCGACCTAAGCAATTCCTTAAACAACGATGTTCTCTACCATCTGGAGTAGGGGGTTGCTGGTAGTGCGTATCCCAGTAGCCAGGTCTTTTGAGGTACGTCGTGACGTAAGCGACTCCACGAGGAGTTTGTTTTTGAAGTCCAGGAAATCTGTCTTCAAGGTGAAAGTACTGGAAAGCAGACTTGAGCCGTTGTAGTGGTTCTCGTAGAATGGTGACGTACCTTAGAAACAAGAGTCAGGAAAGTCACATCGTGCTGTAAAATTCACATGTTCATGATGCTAAAGAGTGTAATAATCATAAATTATATATAACTTCATTTCACAACAATTGTACAAGGTGCAAATTATTGCATCTACTGTTCTATAAATGCAACTCTACCTGATACAAGAGTGTATAGTATGGGATCATGAGCTTTTACAATCATTGGAAGAATTTCTAACGTCTAAACATTATTTCTTTTCCTCTGTATACTATGCAGGGGTTTTTACTTGTCAATATGTACTTAAAATTGCTATCTAAGACCATTGATATAAATTTGGTATATAAGATGATAGCCTCGTGTATGGTGAATTACGTACATCAGAATATTTCGGACTTACATTGAAAAAGTGATATCCATCTTCAATTAACTCTGGTCAAAATGGACAAACCCTCTGTTTTTTTTAATCACCCGTTTTAGATTCTTAATTTGCGACAGCCAATTCATATAACACTAGGGTTATACTGCTTGAAATAGACGTCGCGTCTATCAATTTCTCATCTCGGTGACATGTAACGGTTATAATACTATTACACAACGGGTATATCGTTGATCTAAGTACAATATTCTGTCTAATCACATCCAAGTCTCTTTGCATGGAACGACTCGTATATCATAATTTGCCAACACCACTGCCAACAGATCTGTTAGGACCGTGTACCTTGTATCGGGAGCCATGAGTTGTCGAAAGCGTGTCCTGTTGTACATGGCGTGGTGAGCAAAGATGTTCCAGCGTTTTCCCTTCGGCGGTTTCTTGTAGTCACTGTCTCTGTATATTATATACATGGATACAACAAGTAGAATGAAACTCATCTGCGTTGATAGATAACATATGGTCAAGTTCTTTATTGCGAAAGTTTCTTAGCAAGTTCATGACCGAAGGCCAATTGCAAGTACAGGGAAGAAGCACAGGAGGTATACATTTGACAATGGCCGGTGTTTATTTATTTATTAATTGGCTCGGCATGAAACAAAAGGCTACTCATACTTGTATACTGAGGCAGACGAGTTGGGTTTGACGTCATTTTTGGAAGAAGTCGATAAAAAACCCTTTCTCTATGATATGTGGGTTATGCAATTCTCAGGAAAGCGACTTTCATGTTTGTTCGTGCGTGAATTTATTTACACTGCATTGGTTCTATTATTAATAGGGGGTACAATTTCCTTTGAAGGAATTGTGCAAGCAGCAAGATGTTGTTAACTCACCGTATCCTACCCAAACTGCCTAAGATAGGACGGTCGCTATTTGGCAGGGCAGCAATCAAGTTATGCTTGAAAGCGAATCTAAACATGACGTCGTTGGATACTGTTGTAGAGCCGCATTTGTGAACCTTAAGGAAGGCAACGCTGAGATGAGGTTGGCATGTGCCGATGTTTATCCTGCATGGCAAAACATGAAGCGTATACTATAGCAAATGTTTCACGTTGAATTATGGCTAGTACTCACACACACACACACACACACACACACACACACACACACACACACACACACACACACACACACACACACACACATACACATACACACGTACACAGACACATGTACACACACACAGATGCACCTAAAGTTGAGTTTGCAAACTCCAGTGTACTGTCAGAGGTAGACACCATACTACTACGGGAAGAATGACCATACCTCGGCAACTTGGTTCTGCTGCTCGAAACAGAGATCTCGGAATTGAATGCAAGATGTTGAGTTTCTAAAGACTTCTGTGCAGCCTCCATCATGGAATTCGTCGTATTCTTGAGGAAGGGGCAAAATGTGCACATTGATGATCAGGCAATTGTAGATAATACCCAAAGCGTAATACACAAGTTAAAATCCTCCCACACCATTATTGATGTATAGGGCGGTGCCCATCTCCGTTTCATAGCCCTGGGCCATACTGTCGTGCAATCACTGTAGCAGGGGGCTAGTCCACTGGCAGTGAAGTGTGTTTAACTTCCATACTGTTTCAGAAGTATGTACCATTTCTATAAAGTCTTTGGAATGACTCAATGCACCTCTTGTCCAGAGGTGTCCTACCTGGGGATTGAACCCCAGTCCTTCTGGTCCAAGTAATTTGAACTAGATGTGGAGAGAGACAGAAGTGCAGACCACTACACCACAGGGACACCCCCACACAAACCGAACAAAAAAATTCTGTCTGAATGTTGATCCATATGCTCAAAGAAACCTACGTAACCGCATCTACCTCTATCGGGACATACATTACAATTTTTTCACCCTCTATAGCGTCATCAATAAGCATACAGTTTTCGTATGGTAACATTCGTATAATATCTGAACTACAAAAAAAAATGCATACGATACCTTTATGTTGCTTTTTACAATCATGTTCCATAAGTTACTGTGGTTCCTCGCCAGTCCAATGTGTTGGTCCAGCTGTGGCTTAGGTCGTGGCACGGCGAATAAAAGGAGTTAAGGTAAGTTGAAAGTCAATTGCCCCATAATAATATAACGACGAGACAGTTACATGCCCAATGGTTATCATTTGTATCATATTGAGTACCTCAATCTCATTATAAACAGTATATTTCTATTATATCGCTGTCTCGGATGTTGTTTCTAATTTTTTTTGTTGGAAAATCATTCAGTCGAACAATTCCGTACAGTCGTTCTTGTGTGTGTATGTATGTGTGTGTGTATATGTGTTTGTGTATGTATGTATGTGTGTGTGTGTGTGTGTGTGTGTGTGTGTGTGTGTGTTTGTGTGTGTGTGTGTGTGTGTGTGTGTGTGTGTGTGTGGGTGTGTGTGTGTGTGTGAATGTATGTATGTATGTATGTATGTATGTATGTGAGGTCGTGTGGCGTAACGGCAGAGCGTTCGGCTCAGAACAAAGTGTTCCCGGGTTCGAGTCCTGTCATGTCACCAATCTTGTGCCCTTGGGAGACTTTCCTCACTCCACCCAGGTGTGAATGGGTATCTGACTTCGGTTGGGGAAGGTCGTATTGAGGTCACATGCTGGCGCCGAATGGCAGCCGCCCAGACCCTTGCGACATTCAGTATATGTGTGTGTGTGTGTGTGTGTGTGTGTGTGTGAGTCTGTGTGTGTGTGTGTATGTGTGTGTGTGTGTGTGTGTGTGTGTGTGTGTGTGTGTGTTTTTGTGTGTGTTTGTGACAACAATAATTATGATACTAACACCAGCTTTTAAGTTTTAACAAACCTGGACGTGGTAAAAACCTGCCCCCAAAAGGACAACGACAAAAAGGAAGATGGTATGAAGTCTTCTGAGCTGCATGATGAAGCTTCAATTGAAAACACAACACGGAGAAAATCTGGAGAAAAAGAAAACAAGCAAATGTATAGCAAACATACTGTGCAAAATTGTAATTCAAGTAGTCTCTCACCCCGCTGGCCAACCCGGCCGATCCAATTATCCCGGGCATGATCTGCTTGGAAATTATAGAAAAAGCAACTTTGTGTTCTGTTTTACAACCAAACAAAAAATGGAACATGTCTTTTGTTGTTCTAGTGAACTTGCATTTAGACCTGTGGGGTCGTGTGGTGTAACGGCAGCTAGGGTGTTCGGCCAAGCGGTCCCGGGTTCGAATCCCTCTGACGCCACCAATGTTGTGCCCTTGGGAAAGGCACTCCACCCAGGTGTAAGAATGGGTATATTGTTCTGTGTACGTCGCACTGTTAAGATAAGTTATGAAAAATGAGTGCAGTGCCACGTCGTCTTTGTCTGTCAAAAGCGAGGTAAAAACACACACATTTAAACCTGAAATAGACCTGTATACCTGCTATGGCAATGGTTCTCTGTAGCTTTGCCGTTTCATACACAGAGATTGTTTTCGTGACGCTAGCGCTTTATCGCAGCAAAATAGGTCAAGGGCCCAGCTGCTGCGGTCAGGAGATATGGTTTTCGGACAAAAGACAGTAGCTCTATAATATATTTGGTGACTTTATGCATGTGTTTTTGAATCCGCACTGCTTTAACTGGCGAAGTTTTCAATCAAACATCGACTTGTAGGAAGCACGGAGAAAGGGATCAAACATTTATATCATCATCCTTCAACTTTGCTTAGCGACGACTTTATATGATCATGATTCGGTTCACTTCGGTTGCCAGTGCCCTTCAGACATGTTAGCAAGGTCATTATAGTAAACATACGCCTGATCAATCATCAGCTAACGTGTAAGAAAAAGACAAACATCAAAGAAACACAGCACATCCCTTAAAGGAAAGCTTCACAAATTGAAATAAGAACTTGACTTTGGAATATATCAAGCATAGCATAATAGGATTTTCAATTTTTTTGGGTAGCTTTCCTTTAAATTCCGACCGGTGGAAAACACACAAAAAGACATCCCGAAGTCCCGAAATGCTCCGGATCAACAACTCTGAGACTTGCAGCAGTGAATCGACCATTTAAAGGTCAAATCATAGATACATTGTGTAAATTGTGTACTTATGATAACATACATACATACGTACATAGTTGATGCTGGAAATTCCTCGAAGTTGTCGTCAGGTAACTATAGGTTACATGTATTCTGAACGTAGTTGAGCTTCTAGTCGATTAAAAGAAGGCTTTCTTCGTGACAAAGTACGTATTCAGGTGACCTTTCTCGAAGTCGCCAAACCGGTCACATGTACGTATACGGTGGCGTTGTTAATCACTAGAGCGTGCGGCCGAGCATTATATAGGATATAATGATCTTGCCAGAGGCAATGACGTGGATGTTGCCAAGGCACGCATTGGTGTACAACCACAGCGCATCAGGCAATGCTACAGAGACATTGTCTATCACATGAACTGGTCCAAACTTGTGGTATACAGTCTCTTCCCGACCGACGATTCTCTGCTCTGCTCTGCTGCTCTGCTCTGCTCTGCTCTACTCTACTCTACTCTACTCTACTCTACTCTACTCTACTCTACTCTACTCTACTCTACTCTACTCTACTCTACTCTGCTCTGCTCTGCTCTGCTCTGCTCGGCTCTGCTCGGCTCAGCTCTTCAGATTTTGTGTGATTACCATTGGCCCTGCAGGTTTTCGTGATGACGATGGGAAAACCAAGAGGAAGAAGAAGCAGGTTTTCCTCATAGTTACAGAAACATTCCAACTGAGAGGGAAAACCCCATGCGATTCAGTGATCTGGCAAAGCTTGGACATGCATGTATAGTCTAGTAGATCGTTATTGTTAACTAATAAGCCGAATGGTTGGAATAGGAATAGGATAGAAGAACAGTTATGCCGCTCACATTGGGTCTCAGTTTTGTACAGCAATACGTCTTTCTCAGCTCACGCGGCGGACATGATAGAATGAAAACGAGGCTATTGTGGCAAACCATATGATTAGAGGGAATCTGGCTGTCCATCACATTTTGCAGTTTAACCAATGATTGCATGGCAATTTGAGACTCGACCAATGCGGAAGTGGCTGCATGCCCATCGAATATTTGCATTTCTATGTTTTCATTTTGCATTTCTACGTTTTGGCGGAGTACTGGGCAAGGACTATGGGATCGGCCAATGTGGCTCTACATTTCTGCATATTTTCTGTGCATTACACTTAAGTTATGATATCGATGATTAGATATCATATTTTAATACTTACTTTGATTTGGAGAAAAACTAAACGTGTAAATTATAATTTTTCTTTGCCTCATTGGCCTCGTCTTCATTCTATCATGTCTGCCGCGTGAGGATGGTGTATTAGGATTGTTGCAGGGCTTACTTTTACCAAGGAGGTTTTACAGCTTACTCGTACTTGCTGTCTTGTATATAACAAGGAAAACTAAGCCCCGCAACAGTCGCCACGGCTATATCTTAGGATTTGCATTTCGACAAACGACCGAGAAAGACTCGTTTCTAGAAGATAATGTCTCTTATGAATTTTTTTTGACGAATATTCAACTTGAAAGAATAAGCTAGTTCGGAGTTGCTACTACGCATGTGCAGTGTCAAAGGTGAAGGCCCCCGGCTCGTATACAGTGCTCGCCTGGACATTGTTTAGATTTGCATGACAACCGTCTAGATTTGCATCACAACGCCCCGACTGGCTTTGCTCACGTCTGGGGGGGCCTTCACCTTTGACACTGCACATGCGTAGTGACAACTCCGAACCTAAGCTTATTGCGGGTTTGATGTTGGGGTTTCACAATTTCAGGCGGTGGAGAGACGGAAGAAGAGAGAGCTGAGAAGCCAGCTAAACAGACAGGACAGGAGGAAGGTGAGAATAATGGAAGGACGAAATATTCTTAGCTAGGTATGGGGCGATGGTCTGTATGCCTTTCTCCGTGACTTGAGCGTAGAGTTTAGCAATGCGAGCTCTTGTCAATTTACCGTATTAAGGTAAAGGCAGAAAATTATGTTCGCGGTGGTTTTATGTTCGCGGTTTTTCGCGGTGAACTCTTCAGGACTCTTTCAGCGCGAACTCAGTAAAACCACGTGCACCGCGAAAAGTTTTGCTCACCGCCGACCTCCTTGTACGTTATGAGGCACCTATTATGGTGAATATGTAACTGTCTTGGTTTCTGACTGGTTGTCCGTAAAACCACGTGTTTTCATTATGTGTCACTGTTGTTTCAAACGCGAACACGGCATTTTCTCCCTACCGCGAAATTACCGTTAAATCCCCGCGAACTTTTAAAAGTGTCTCAAATTTTATAGTATTCGTAAAGCGTAATTGGTGCCTATGATTTTACGTAATAATTTATATCAACTCTGACTTTTGGATTGATTTTGAACCTCATTGTTTCTAGTATATGTCTGGATGGTGTTGGTTTGTTTACGTCTTAGGTCATTCACTTTTGACCTTTGACCATGCTTGCGGTGAGAAGCCGTGAACTGTCATACACTGAACTGTCACCGGAGAATATGGCGCTCACATACAGTCTTTTTGGCCAGAAACTAGAAGATGTATTCCAACAAATGACTGAGAGAGACGACGGGAATATCAAGGACCCTTTCCAGAAGACTATGTCGTGTTAGTAAATAACTTTAAGCTTTGTCAACATACATGTATATTTGTGGGAGGGGGGCGGGGCGCTCCTTTCAGAAACGAAGAAGACCATCATTTTTTTGCATGTTGCATAAATTATTGTATTTTCACAATTTCAGGCGGTGGAGTGGCTGAAGAAGAGAAAGTCAAGAGGGCAGCTGAGCAAACAGGAAAGAGGGAAGGTGAGAATAATGGAATAAATGAGCCTTGAGGCACGAGATATAATTATTACGAACGTTTGTTATCAAAACAAGAGTTTGGATACCTCATATTATTACCTCCAAGAACTATTTCAATTATGCAAATGGCCTCACATTTACATAATCTATACGTGGTTATGAAAATGTACACTGTGAACTAAGACAAGTATGAAATTGATATCATTTACTAGTACCTAGTGTCACTGCTTATTCAAATTAAGTCTTAATTTGCATTTTATTGTGTCCAGTGTCCGGGATTTGTATGACTTACCCGTCACTCTAATCATGAAGCTCTGTTATGTTCCTTTCTTGAGTTATCCTCATTGGAAGATTTTAACAAAAATACTTGTTCATGTTTATTCTATATTTTATTTTACCTTAGAGTGTTATCCATCATTGATAAAACTGTCAGCATGAATGATTGGCTAGTAGTACATCATCCAGAGCTGAATGTCATATTTCAGGACACACAGCAACATCTGCATCCACAGGTAGAGGTGGGGGATTTGCTGCTGGAGGATTAGGATTTGTTCATGTCAGTATGTACGGGGGTTCAACCCGAAAGGAAAAGAAGAAATGTCGTAGGAAGAGACCAAACAAAGGTGGCCAAAGAAGAGGAGGATATCGATTGACATCAAGATTGTACGTAGCTTGTTTTCTATCTGTACACCAAAATGTGTAATCAGATTATAAGCAATTCAAAGTAAGGTGCATTGATACCTCAAATGAAGCGGTATTCAACGAATACACGTCTTTTCGGCTATCATATTTGTTCAAATTTATCTGATTATCATTCTAAACTCGGGAGATGTACACCGTCATGTAAATGGTCTGTACAGCTCAGGAGCTCTGAAAAATTTGTTCTCCTTTTATAATCTTTTATTATCATACAAAGGAGAACAAGAGCAGAGAAAAGCCGTTCCATTGTGTGACTGTAGCGCTACTATTGTTTCAAACTCAAGACCACCACGAACACTCCATTTTCCCCTACCACGAAATTAAATCCCTACAAACATTTCTGCACTTAAAGTAGTTAAAGATGGGAGGAGTAAAAAATTAATGTATGTAATGCTTTCTTGCATTGAGCTTTTGGAAACTCAGGAGTTATATTAATTAATATTGCTTCAACTCATCTTTCAGTAATCCATATGCAGATGTGCGACTCCAGTCTAGCAACCCCAGGACCATGCCAATGCTTCCGATGGTACTCGTGCCAGCAGAGTTGTTTGGACAGTGTTCAGGGACTCAGGTGTATAAAGCAATGCATTCCAACACTGCAAAAGTGGTTGCTGAGGATGGCAGAGACAGAATCACAGTACCAGTAGAGTCGAAAGGCCAAGATATAGAGACTCATGTGCACAATGTAGAAAGTTCCAGCACTGTGGAAGAGGGTGCTGAAGTTAGCCAGCCCAAAGCGGTTGATTCCAAGCTGGGTGCAGAAGAAAGTGCTAAAGATGACTGGCATAAAATTACAGTACGTATACTTGTAGATCCTAATACACAAGAAAACAGTTAGGAAAATTAGGATATTTTCCCTCACTGACAAAAGGTTAGTTGCTAGCTGAAATGTCTGACAATTTCCAATATCTATTCAGTTGCTTGAATTACAGTGTTTTCTTGCACATCTTATTACCTGAATGTCTGATCTTGATTGACATAGAGGCTAATAATTTTCTTGCACTGTAGAAAGAAGAACATGAAAAAGCAGCTGGCAAACTCCATCATGAAAAAGCGAATTCCTAGGAATGGTTGTATAATTATGTTCTGTATCTGTATCTGTACATTGATTGACATTATTCAGGTTGACCACAAATCATTACTAGTAATAGAATTGTGCTGTTGTCTGTCACTTTAGGTCCTTCACGGAAAGAGATACAAAAAGGAGTGGTTGACAAACCAGCTGCAAAAACTATGCCCTGTACCATTCCAACCCACAGACGTAAGTTTAAGCACTTGTTCAAACATACAACTTACCTTTTCAAATGGTCAGTTTAATTTGCCTCTATGTATTCTTGACAATAACATAGTATCATTAGCTCGGCTTGACTGTTGAAATTGTGGACGGGTGGATTGTTGGACGAGAATTTTAATCCATTGCACAAAATTCTAAGGTTAAATTTGTGTAAAATTGTCAGTTGTGCTGAAGCCTTACTCTCAATTTTTCAATTAGTGGTAGTGCAATGCAACCTCGTCATGTGCGGAGGCTTATGTCCAAAGCTCCCTCAGACACGGGGCTGCCGGCTTTACGTCACCATCCGAAATGACGAAAATGCAATCCCTTACAACATGTCTGAGCTGGAGTCGACCCTAGGATCGAACTCAGGCCCCATGATCCACAGAATTTGATCAAGATGTCGAAGCGTCAGGGTTGCATTACCGCTTGGCACTTGTACCACGCGTACGGGGACAAGATAGAAAGCCTGTAAGAATACCTAAAGAGAGGTCCAAAACTTAAACCTTTGCTTGGAAGACTAAAGACTCAACAATTTGTTGTTATAATGACATGTCATGTTTGTTTTTTCAGCTCCACTATGCTAAGGCTCACATGGTTTTCTATGTTCCTGACAAGACCACGGCCAATGGCCTCAATAGCATCAGCAAGAAGATTAAGACAAAGATTGGCTTCAAGGTAAAATCATAGACTAGATATTATGAAAACATTTTCTCTGTCTTGTGAAATAAGATTACAGGAAATGGTATACTGTACTCAAAATGTTGTTTTACTCTTTCATCCTTTAATAAATGTACTTTACTATTTATGTATGACACCTGAATAAAAGGTATGGCATTGATAATATATTGTAACAAAAAAAGATAAAAGCATATCTATCTTGAACAAAGATGTTAATAGGACCTTAAAGGGACGTATTGTAGAATCTGGTGGGCAAAAACTACAAATAGTAAGAATTTGAATAATCTACATTCAGATTCACATTTGTAACTTATTTGTTACTTATTTCCAACATATTCCCGTCATTTTGTCACATTTCCATCATTGATAAACAACGAAAAACGCAAAACGCGCAAAATCTGGCTTATTTGCATATAATCTAGCGGACCCCGTTTTTCAAAATGCAAATAAGCCAGCGTAGAACGCTAAGACAAATTTGAATTGACCGTTGCGGTAGGAGATTGAACGTCACAGGGAAATCCCCACAAGTTAACAAGCTTCAGAACGTCGCGCATTCGATCGCGAGTTCGGCGATGGTTTATTGGAATGTTGGAAAAAATGTCAGACAAGTCAAGCGGCGTTGGGGATTGCGTATATAATTTTTTTTCAAGACGTTCGCACAACACTACAAAGTCGCATCCATACGTGATGAATATTGCTGTGCAGTGTGAGTGTAATAAGGTAGATTCTACTAATGATGTAGAAAGATAACCAAAAACAATGAATTTTGTTTTATGTTCCTGTTACAATACTTCCCTTTAATAATTATGATATCAAATTTTGGCTCAAAGGGATAGATCTTGTAAGCCTTAGAGCAAATTTGTTCTGACACCATCTGCATGAAGTTACACATTTTCCAAATATACTTTAATATAACACAGAGAGTGATATCCATTGATAGTATCTCCATTAATACTTAATCAAATGCATCATAAAATAGGGAGATATGAATGATCAAATTCAATTTTACAAACTTTTTTGTGCTATGCTGACTTAATTAACTTAAAGCACATGTATGGACAATAGAGTTTAACTTGTGTGTTATTGTGCCAGATTTTGCTCAATTTTTCTCCTTTCCAGCTTATTATCCTCACCAAACCTGAGATACCTCCAAGTCTCCAAGTCGTGGATGAAGCTACAATGGAAGCAATGAAAGTAAGATGTTAATTCCACATGTCATGTCAGTTAAGTCCTTATAATCATGTGGCCATGACCTACTGATGACATGCTTCATTGTTAAACCTGGAAGTTGCCACTGTAAATGTTGAATATTTACATGTAATTACAGGGTATGTCCAGTGTAGCTCAAACTCCTGGTTCCAGTTAGTTGGTTAAACTTGGAGACCCAGTTCAAGTACTTACCAGGGTCAAGACATCTTGGTTGGGGCTGTCCCTGTTTTTGGCAAGGGACGTAAATATAATGGGGGTGAATTGAGGAGGTGCCTTGGTCATGTTAAAGGGGAAAGGCTAACATGTTACCCCTCCCTACAAAAATATACCCTGCTACAGAAACAGCAAGGAAACTTGCTGCCCTATGTGCCATGTTGCAATGCATCTTAACTAAAATGATGGTGTCTTTCGGCAGTTGTGCATTGTCAAGAGATTTGACGCTGCCACCTCTTCTCTCAACCTGAGCAATATGTATTGGGACACTGGTAAGCCTGCTTTGTACTATATATCATAGAATTCTGTAAAATCATTGAAAAATTGAAAAAAAAAGTCTTTCAACAGATCTAGTATTTTTAGTAGTAAGAAATGACTTAACATCTGAAATGCTATCCCCAATGATTGTATAGTCGCTGTACTCAAAGTGTGGAAGAAATATTTTAAGTTCTTATAATTGATATAGGGCTGGAACTTGCCAATTTTCTGGAAAATGAAGTTAGTACTCTTATGAATGTCTGCTTGTTAGAGATTGTTTTATTTAATATTTTATAATGTTTTTCCAACAATTGTTAATTCTAAGTTTGGTCATTCTGTTTGTTCCAACAGAACTGAAAGCACAGAACATCCGAGTGCCTCTGAACCAAAAGATGTACATGAACTCTGTCATTGCAATCATCAAGGACAATGTGCCAGTGGTGGGTCTTAATATTCTTCATAACTTTTTTGTAATTATAGTACTCAATGAAAATTGATACATAATTATATTGCTTGTCAACTTTCTGATCCAAATCATTATTGTTGTAGAAGTATAAAGTATAAAGCGTTGATGAAAGTTAGACATCCAGGTAGTAAGATATGCCGAAAATGATTACTCAAGCAACTGGATAAAATCAAGTTTCAAAATTTTATCCAGTTGCTTGAGTAATTATCTTTGGCGTATAAAGTATAAAGATTCTGAGTTGATAAATGATGATTTAACTTGTAAAATTTGTCCTGTTTCTTTCAGATAGATCACCTTGACATAAGTGATAATAAATTGTACAGCCTGAATGGCCTGGCAGACTTAGTTTCTGTCAGAGAGGGCGTCACCTCCCTAAACATTTCTCACAATGAGGTAGGGCATGTTCATTCCTCTTCTTTATCGTGCTCTTCTTCTTTTCTTTTTTAGTTGAACTCCACACATAATGCTTGAAACAAAATGTAATCCTCCTTCCGAAAATAATTTCATCAGGTTGGTAGAACATAGGATATTGGAGTTTTCTTTTTACACAACCAGTCTCTTCTTACCTGCTGATGTTTCGGTGTCTGTCAGACACCTTCTCCAGAGCTTCTTACTTGAGTACTGCTTCTCGCTGCTATAAGAAAGTCAACACCAGTGATGAACCAGGACGAGGAGGGATACAAGCTTAGCCGCATTTGGGATTGTGTTGTCGCCTCAAAAGCGCCACCTGCATTGGCTACTTATAGCGGCGAGAAGCAGTACTCCAGTCAGAAGCTCTCAAGAAGGTAGACACCGAAACGTCAGATAAGAAGTGACTGGTTGTGTAAAAACAAAACTCCAATATCCAAAGTGTAATTGCATTGGGAGGTTTATAACCTTAAAGGTAGCAATATAAAAGACAAGTGTCCTGGACCTGTTTTTCAGTTGAAGTCAGAGTCTGAATTGGAGAAAATCGAGGGCTGGAATCTGGAAATGCTCTGGATGAATGACAACCCTCTGTGTAACCACTACTGTGAACAGTATACCTATATCAGGTAAGAACTGACAGCCAAGTAGAATTGGGTGGGGGCTGGGCACATACATGTGCATTTTCAATTTATGGCATATACTATTTGCTAATTTTGAAGCTGCATTGTACGACTTACAGTATGGTCAATAACTTTTTTGGGGGAAATGGACGACAATTGATGCGCATGTGGATGTCATCCATGTAATCAAATCAACAAGGCCTTAGCTCAGCTCACAATTGAGTATTGTATGATGGCTTTGAAAATCCAGTGAAGCTGACAAAGCTCCTTGATGCACCCATGTGTTCTAAACTGATTTATCCCCCCCCACCCCCACCCTGCAGTACTGTTAGGAGGCGGTTCCCTAACGTAGTCAGACTGGTGAGTTATATCTATATACAATGTATCTTATTACACATGTATCTATCTAGTAGTACATGTATCTATCTCTATGTATAATTATCTATAAATGACAGAACATTTAACAATATATGACAAGTATCTTTATTGCATATTCATTCACAATATCTACAAAATCTCTTCCCACTTTTTAAAATGTGTAGACAAATTTACCGAGTTTTTCTATTACATCATAGTTTTTAGATGACATAAAATATGTGAACATTTAACATCTATATTTCTGATCTCGTTGAAGGCACGAGATTTGCGCATGACATATGTATAGTGAACATTGAAAAAACAAAATGTTCTTCATTTTGTACATACATGTACTTATTGTTACAAAATGTACATATTCTGTTATTTAAAGGAGTCTGTATCTAACAACTTCAATATGCAGTTTTATATGTTAGGCTACACCAAGTAATTTTTATGGATGACGTCCGCGCGCGCATTGATTTTGGTCTGTTCCCAGAAAAAAAACAGGAAATTTCGCTTCCTGTAACTATGACCAAAGAGTTACCACAGTGCCGCAAATCAATGGGATATGGAAAGAAACAGGACAGGACAACAACTGCTATTCAACTTCAACTGATTTATTCAAATTATTGCTGTTTTCATGATGAATAAAATAATCGTTCAAGTTGCTACACTGTGTTCTCTCATTCAATTTGTGGCTAACATGTGTCGTCAACTATTATATTTCAAATCTAGGCATCTTGTTTTTTCGGCCCTTCTTGTTTTTTTTTCGCGCTCTCGCATTAGATTTAGGGTCTCCAAAGGACGTCATCCATAAAAATTACTTGGTGCAGCCTTACAATTCTGTTTTGTATCTTTCCACAGGATGGGCAAGCTGTACTCCCTGCCAACTGTAACATAACATCAGCAGTAGAAGCACAGCTGTAATAACTTCCTGCCTTTCAACCTCCAATGCCAAGTTCAGGAGTAATCAGCTAACCATGTTAACCTTTAGCACACTGAAATTGCCGTTTAGCACCCAATTCCCTATTACTTACAGAGTTAGGCAGCAGGAAGAAGGTTAGTAGTTTGTTGACAGCAACAACAGCATTGATTTAATTTCACCATACAACTTCTTTACTGAATTCTGTCACCTGTGCAGGATAGGGCATATTCCCTGATATGTTTGTGATACAAGGAGTAAAATTTTTCTTTTGCCTACCTCAGAAAGACAATGTATTGTACTAATGAGAATTCAACATGTTATGCTGGTCAGTTTGAATATGAAAAGTTATATGAAAAGTTATTTTCGATATTTCAACTTTGTTATTAATTTGTTGTATGTGTCACAAATTTTCCAATTAAACTTAAAGCAAGAGATGTGAAGAAGTGTGAAGGATTAGATAAGTTGAAAAATTTGGTAGTTGACTCGGAATCCATTAAGATCATGGGTTTGGATCCGTAGCGGGCCCCAAGGTTGTGCCTAAGAAAAGACACTTTGCACCAAATTCCTTACTGGACTGGACCTTACAATACTTCAAATTTTCCAAATCTTACATTATACCACTTCCGCATAACATGCTGCTACTCTGCAAGATTAAAAAAATTGCAGACATACACCATGACAAACAAACATACCAATTGATTACAATGCGTCCATTCTTATGTGGGTAATACCTAGCTTTCTGATAGGGACCCTCTCTCTGGTGGGATCCAAAACAATGGGTGTTATGTATTTTTGTCGCTCCCTTTTTAGATACAAGACAGAATGGATGATCATAAGATTTAAGGTCGTCCCTGGCATGTACATGCTGAACCAATTAATAAATGAAAAAGATATAAAGTGGGACCATTCAGGATTGCGGTAGATTTAGGCTCCGCCCACCGCCATCCATATATGGAATAGGAGATATTGCCCAGGGGGCAACACCGGCCTTGCTAGTTAAGACACATACATGTAGCAATGTCCACTGAACCGCTGAATATCATGCTCTGTGACCCTTGAAGAAATGCCCCTTCTGTGAAAGTTTGATATGAACTCATTGACCTCATGTACATACCATGACTCATCAACGTTAACTCATGACATCATAAATTTTCAAAACCAGTTGCGCATGGGCAGCAACACATTTTTAGATTCAGATTTATTACAATCAACCTTGCATGTTACATCCTCATGTTTACATGAAATTTAACATGAAATATGTTGATAGTTACATAAAATTGAAATCGTTACATTACATGGTATTAAAAACACGCATATCACAAGCGAACACATGGTTAAAACAGTTCAAACAGATCATCGATATGTTGTTCCAAAGCAATCTGGGTAAATTCGAAGTTAACTGCAATCGCATAGTAGCAGATTAGTTCTTATTATATAGCTTCAGAACTCTAGGTAAGAATGACAGTTTGTGCCTCTTTGATCGGCTGTGTGATGTCATAACCCGTCTATCACGGCGGAGGTTGTAACCAGTGTATACTGGGCGAGATATAAAACTGTTCAAGGCACGTTTTGCCTCAAGGCACCGTTGACAGTGTAATTCTGTATTAAACATATTGATGTTGATTCTGTATATCTAGAAAGTATAGATATTCTACCCGGTCAGGTCAGTTCAACATACTGCCTGGGAAACGTTAGGTAAGATCTATTCTTCTCCTTTGTTGACCTTAAGGAATCTGTGCACAGTACACCTGAGGCGATCACGTATTAAAACACTCACTGCGCACTTAACAACCTTAGCCACTGTAGCCTCCTTTGCGGGCCTTTAGGCGGCGCTGACTTTTATTTTATGGGAGCTCTGATTCGCGATTTTCAACATGTCGGGGCCAGGTTCTTTTGTTGGAGAAATAGTTTTTCCAGCAAAAGAGTCTGGCCCTGATATGTTTAAAGTCGCGAATCAGTCCTCCCAAAAAATAAACGCCAGCGCAGCCTAGAAGGCCTGCGAAGGAGGCTATTGCCGCCTCTGGGCAGACCTTGGTGAACCCCAGTACCATGACGTGCAAGTCGCCACGAGAAGGAAACGTCACAATTCTCACGCCATTTTAGGACCCAAGAATCATCCGACAGGAAATAGTTGCCTCACCAAAACGATAGAATTTGTGAGCCTCTTTCGCGGTTGTTGTCCTTGATATGTGTGCGGTGGAGTTATGAAGAGTCAGCGACTACTTTGTGGACAATGTTCCGGTGGGAAAAGTTGTATGGCGGCTTTGTGTTGACCATGACAAGTCAAGCGTTATTCATGTGAATATTTCGTAAGAGTGATCAAGACCTGTATGGCTTAAAACATCCACCATTTTAGGGGAAGAACACTTTTCTGTGGGAGATTCGTGACTCGTGGACTGGTCGAGGTGATGATTATCCTGATTTTGGTTTTATCTGCGGTTGTAGAAACTTCAATTTACGGGCAGACAATTGTTCGTAATGGCACAACTACGCCTACGCCACTTTGGACATCGTCCCAAACACAGGCAAGTATCGCTGGTGAGACCACAGTGCCATCTTACAACAGAACTACCTTCGCCCGTGGAGTCTCCATTGACAGAAATGCTGATACCACAGTTTCTGCTAAAACTAGAACTACACATTTTGTGAACATTGTACAGTCTACCAGAAGATCCACTAGCCGATTGAAATCAACCGACGTCACCCGAACGGCTACGAAGATCTCAACGAACAGAACTATGAGCATGCCCTTCCACAATTCTATGACAAAGTCCTCCACACCGCAGCCGTATACTACATCAATACGAAGTATCATTCGACGACAGTCTACCGACACAAAATCCTCTGCCACACCGATAAAAACCACCCTCCGGCGATACACAACCGACCTCAACCGGAGGACAACGAAAATTCCCACGACGAATATTGTAAACCCGACTGCCTCAACAACGATGTCTTCTGCGCTTCTCGACCCAGCATCTACAAGTGGACTCTATTCAACCAACTTTAGCCGAATGAATACGACTGAGGTTCTCGGGATGAGCTCGTCTGCGCTCGCGTCTACGACCCCTCTCGACCCGACCCGAATGATTCCGAGCAAGTACGTGTGGAACCATGTAAACAGACACATCTATCCGAACCCACGAAGAGATCCGAGACGATGCCGAAGGCCCAGTCCGTCTTGGGTCTGCGATCCAAGTGGAGTTTTTACTACTGAACAAGGTAAAGTTACAGGTATTCATTCAATCATTGTAGTACTGTGGGTGACCTAAAAAGGTCAAATCTTTCAATCAGTGCTTGTTTCGTGCAAGAAAGTGGCAATTTCAACGTAAGTACCGATTAGCAAGGTGTTATAAGCGTGTATATAACAATAGACATGTGGTTACAGGTAAGAAATGGTCAGAAGAAAGCCCTTGAGAAAGATGAGATTGTCAGAAAACACCTCGTTTATCTGTTATGCAACATGGCCTCTGAGAGGTCTGTAACTTATAATAAATTATGTTGTTGACTAGGTGGCATGGACTTAATTACAATACTTCATGACTGCGAAAAGGGCAAAATTGGGCTTTGTTATGTTCTAATCACCAAAAGTAATGCAGTTTTCTTACTGTATATGTCCTTTTGTGTATGTATTGTATATGTATGTGTATGTGTGTGCGTGTGTGTGTTTGTGTGAGTGTACGTGTCTGTATGTGTGTGCTTGTAAGCGTGTGAATGTTTGCTTGTGTGCAATGTGGTGTCTGTGTATGTGTATGTAAGTGTGTATGTGTGCGTGTGCGTGTGTCTCTTTACAGTGAGTGCGGCCGGTTGTGTGGTTGTGTTTGCTTGTACTTGCTGTTCTTTCATTCATTCGCTCCCGTTATTTCTTACAGTGCACGAACTAGACGCCATCTTGACGTCGATTTCATTGCAGAGTGATTGTCCTTGTAACGAGCACTGTCACCACCGCACCTACGGGTTCGTCGTCACACTGGTCATTCTCTACCGATACGACCCGTAAGTACACACCTTAGGCCAAGGGAAAAATGTTGTGTTTCCGATTATCCGACCGGCCCTACCAAAATCTTGAAGACTAGGGCCTGCCGGCTCTTTTTATTCGTTCGACCTTTAAGGTCCTCTAGCAAGGGACATAGAATGTTCGATCTGACATTTGAGTGATGAAAATTTGAAATAGACCTAGAATCCAAGTAGTCATGGCAACATGTCTTACAGACTTTCTATATTTCATACTCAAAAATTAGATTAGAATCAGATTAAATCTAAGATTCAGTTAAATTAAATTTAAGAACAGTTGATATAGAAATAAAATGGTAAACATTTTCTTGGTTCAGTACTTGTGCCTGTACAATGTATATCTGTACAAGTACAACATCATGTAGAAAATACCAGTGCCCTGCGATGATGCATTCCACTTTTTCATTGTCAAACTGTTATTTGTTGGATCACTTCGGTCGAAAAAGGCGAATCCCTACCTACCGACTCTAACTTTTTTAAACACAACAATTTTTTTTCTTAGGCCTAACACTTTGTGAGGGGGTAAGAGCAACCTCTACCAGACTCTATTGGTCGCTAAAAAAATTGTAGAAATTGGTTGAATAGACAGATAACATGCCAGGGGTCCCAAACTGTACTTTCAGGCCAGCTAACTCCTCTCGCAAGAACAAGGATTTAAGAAAGGGTTATAGAGATGTCACCAGTTGAATCATTCTCTTATGTAATGCTAGAATAGATTTGTTCACGGTCGATGGCTCTGCACAATGAAACAGATTCTTCTAGTAGGTGGGTTCCTGTGATACTCGGGTTAGTGCCCTTTGCGTTGGCTTGTGTTGACATTTGGCTGTTGTTGTGTGTTAGTCTCACAGAGTCATTCAAAGACATCCGTCACATCCGTTGTACGATGGGTCTGCGACAGTGGGTTGGAGACATTCCCACGACAGTCGTAGATTCTTCGTAAAAAATTCTTACTGTCCAAGCAGATGTTAGAATTTCTATTTTGTCATGCTTTCGTTTTGCTGGCGGAGAAAAAGAAAACATTTCAAAATAAAAAGCCCGAGTCCAAATGTCGAATTCTGTAATAATAATTATCCTGTCAGCACATGCCTAGAGGTTTGTATTTCCGGACTATTGTAGTCAGTATAACTCAAGAACCTCTGGACAGATGATAATGATATGGGTAGGTTTTGGGAAGACGAAAGTCAAGGTCGATTTTGGGCCCCCTGGTATGTGACTTTGATACTGCAGCAGAACTTTATTTTTTGTATCTTCTGACCTGGACATGCTATGGTCTTGATTTTTTGGTGGCAGGTAGCTTGTGATGTAAGAAAGAAGTGGTGTAGGTTTAGGTCCCCTAGCAGCCTGCGCTGGAACTGCAGGGGAGTTTTTGTCAAAATCTTCCGAGGAGAATAAATGAACAAAGGAACGGCGGGTTTTCATGATATCTTTTCGTCTGCAGCCACCCTAACCAGACATTGCCGATAACGCGTCATATGCGGCTGTCCGAACTGAGTGCCGGGACGTGTGGAGAGGACACGGTTGTGAGCTATGACTTCAGCAGAAAAATGGTAAACAGATTGGAGTTTAATCAAATGTAGCGAAACGACTTGTGTACCATGTAGCAAAACGACTTCTGCCATCTAGCGAAACGACTGTAGCGAACTGACATTGTAGCGAAACGACCGGTTTCCGTTTGTTGTATTAATTAATAACTTCTCTTTTTTGACTGTCTACCGAAGTGACAGCTACACTTGTGGGAGAGGGAAATACGATACATTAATGATATAGAAAATTACGATCAACATACAATTAACATAGAATCACAATAGCACACAATGACTTTAATCTAACAAAGCGTATGTGCATGTTTCAAGATCTGTTCTACTAGGAAGGAAATAAGGTAAAAGAATTCTCCAAGCTATGTGTTCTTCAAATTTTCTTCCGATCTTGATGTCGGTATAAAAAGTATATTTGAACTTTAACATCGTTTTCACTAAATTGAGCTGTATGCCCCCAGCTCAACATCTCAACTGGCGTGGTGGCCTTCCAGACTCTAACAGATCAACTGGCGGAGGTAATCATTGCTCCGTACATGGACGACATCACAAGTCAAGACGCGGAAAGAAACTTCATCGGTGTCAAAGGATTCTTAACAGTGACCAAGACGGTATGTTCATTTCTTTAAACTCAATCTTTAATTCGGCTGTTCTTGCACTGATTTCATCAACTTTGCCAGAATTTTCGCTAGCCTAATTTTTATGATTTATTGTATTGTGATTTTGTTGATGAATAAAGTAAGATGTCAAGAAGGTATGAATGGATTGTTGGGCCACAGCAAGCAAATTTTATGGATGACATATGCGCGCTTATCATTTTCTTGTTTCATTCATTCATTTATCTATTTGTTGTGTTCTCCCCAGGTGTTCGTTGGTACCTACAACCCCCCAGAAATGACTGATTTGGAGCGCCTTTTCATCGCTATTGGCGGGAGCATGGGGTTACTTGCATTCTGCTCTCTGTTCTTCTGTTGTATCGCCGGTACCAGGGCCTTTTGGGGCCGCAAGAAGAAAAACCCATCCTCGCTCGACTTCGATGACGAAGAGGATAGATACTATGACCCCAAAGTCGAGGGAACCTTCATTCCTTTCTACCATTTTATTCCAGAAGGAACAGTAGGAAATAAGGTACAAAAAATTCTCATAGCTATGTCTTCTTCAAATGTTCTTCAGATCTTAAAGCTGGCATAAAATAGCATAAATATTTGAACTATCACATCATTTTTACTAAATCGATCTGAATCGATTCATTATGCACACTGTCAACTGTATAATCATCGCCTTTCAGCTAGTATTACTTTCAGACACACACATACACACACAGACACACACACACACACGCACACACACACACACACACACACACACACACACACATACACAATCATATACACATACACATACTACACATACACATACACATACTACACATACACATACACATGTAAAATACAAATACACATGCACATACTATACATACACATACAAATACACATGCACATACACATACGCATACGCATACACATACACATACACATACACATACACATACATATACTTCTCATTTCTAGATATTCTGTACACTTTTAAGGCTGTACACTCTACAGATTATATTCTTCCTTTATTGTAACTGATTGCACACAGAATGTATAATATACTAAATGTAAATGCAACGGGTGCAACATATGCATTTTGTCACTCATTTTGCATTTTTTTTCTTTTATTCAATTTCAGAAAAGAATGGGGATCACAGAAATGAAAACCAAGATGGAGACGACCAAGAAAAACCGCTCCATCTCAACTCAGGAGGAAGACCCGGACGTGTTCGATGACTTTGACCGTTTCGCAAAAGTCGGTCGGGCTGCCAGGCTGTGGAAGAAGCGCGCGCGGAGGCCCCCGCCTCAGCCCCCGCCGCCCGCAGTGGGAAACTTCCGACGGAGTCTAACTACCTGATCATGACGTGGACAGTAGTATAAAACTAGCAATAATTAACAACTGATCGATTATTTTCCCCACATCTGCTTGCGAAGCAGAACGAACCACTGACCTCAAGCAGATTATCATAACGATTAAGCATAGTGAAACTAGTTGTTTTACATACATTGGTATACATTTTTATTTTGTATGAATCTAAAGTTTGTGAAAAATCAATGTATAGCGATTAGCGACGTTATATGGGCATTCACTTATGTCTATAACATTTAATGCTACATTTATAAAGTAAGGTATATTGTATACAGACTTCATCACAGTATTACTTTGTATGAAACTAAAGAAATGAAATAAAAAAAAGGTATGGAATGTGCACATTTACACTTGAATAATGTATTGAGCCCACTACATCACACAAAAAACGATAATTTTTGTGCAAACCAAAGTTTAAAACTCTTGTTGTCTTACTTATGGACAGCTGTGTTATCGAAAACTGTTGGAGACTGTTGAAAAGAAGAAAGAGATGATATTTCAAAACAAAAGGATATAATACACATACTCAACGACTTTCTATTTATGTCATATTGAAACCATTTATTTGCACATAATATCCAAGAAGATACTGAGATGCACCTATCTCAACATATAAGAAGGCTTGGAAGCCAAAATACAACTGCAGTCTTCCATGCTAACGTCTGCTTGGACATAAACCGTGTTGATCTGACATTGTTTTACCGAGTGTCACTAACTAGTCTTCTTGTCATTAATCATTTTGGTATCATTTCATGCGCAATTACCTCTGACTCACTGCCTAAGCGTGTAACTTGGACCCCCGTTTTAATGAACTTATGTAACTCTAATGTAGTTGTAAGCAAGCTTCGATTCAACTTAACTCTTCCCTATGTAGAATGTTCCCAATACCATCGATTTGTAGCCTGTATTACTGGAAGAAAGAATGTTAGATAAGATAAGATACTTTCATTAAAAAGGCGAGGCCACGTTGTGCTGGGGGGTATGGTACGTAATTATCAAACCAACCAGACCAGTCCTATTTAATTTGATCAGGTCTTCGTGGTGACCTCAAGTCATGATTGACGGGACCACAAATGGTCTGGGAAGTGTTTAACCTTCTCCCTGATGCCTAACTCAGTAACCAATAGGGAATTGGGTGCCAAACGGCTACTTCAGAGTGCTAAAGGTTAATTATCTTTTTATTTTGATTTTAGGATTAAACGTTTGTACATGCACATATAAGTGGTCACAAAGTTTTGAAAAATAATGAAACACGCATACGATTGTATATTGGAGGTCTCCAAGCAGATGTTGGGGTGAAAGGTCGTAAGTTTTCTGAGTGACGGCCGGGCTTCTCTGACGGTCCCTTACCTCATATAAGCAGATGAACAGTTGACAAAAAGGCTATAGTTGTTAAGAGAAAACGGACGATGTCCACATATATTTTAAACGTACTCATTACGTACAAAATATGATGTATGTATGAATATAGGTGGCGCTTCTACGGGCGGTCATGGTGTTACATGGCTCGTCGCGCGGCGCCTAAAAATCAATCCTTTTTCCGTCAACTTGTGTATGAAAGGTCATTCTAGATGCATGTAAAGATTTCTGGGTGTATTTGAAAAAAGTTTTCACTGGCTTTAAGCCCAATGCCTTTCATGTTTTCACAATTTTACAAGTCGGCTTACATACTCTTTCAGAGCCTTATCTGCAGTACCGCTCCCGGTCGTATCCATAAAAGTGACTAAAACGACCGCCAAATTGCCAAATTTCCATCTTTTCGGGAATGGCGAGATCGAGAAAGGCTCTCAGAGGGGTTTGCATTCTTTAGGCGTATTTGACCGTGTTTTCGAAAATGCAGCCATTTAGAATTAAGAATGGCAATATATAAGTCACTTTACAAACAAAACCATGGGATATTAGGTCTTAAGGTCTCATTCCTGTATAACTCCGAGTGGGAACCCCGACTTGTAGCGTATATACCCCGACTTGTAGCGTATGTACCCCGACCTGTAGCGTATGTACCCCGACTAGTAGCGTATGTATCCCGACTTGTAGCGTATGTACCCCGACTTGTAGCGTATGTACCCCGACTTGTAGCGTACGTACCCCGACTTGTAGCATATGTACCCCGACTTGTAGCATATGTACCCCGACTTGTAGCGTATGTACCCCGACTTGTAGGGTATGTACCCCGACTTGTAGCGTATGTACCCCGACTTGTAGCGTATGTACCCCGACTTGTAGCGTATGTACCCCGACTTGTAGCGTATGTACCCCGACCTGTGGCGTATGTACCCCGACCTGTAGCGTATGTACCCCGACCTGTAGCGTATGTACCCCGACTTGTAGCGTATGTACCCCGACTTGTAGCGTATGTACCCCAACTTGTAGCGTATGTACCCCGACTTGTAGCGTATGTACCCCGACTTGTAGCGTATGTACCCCGACCTGTAGCGTATGTACCCCGACTTGTAGCGTATGTACCCCGACTTGTAGCGTATGTACCCCGACCTGTAGCGTATGTTCCCTGACTTGTAGCGTATGTACCCCGACTTGTAGCGTGTGTATAACGTACCCCGACTTGTAAAGTATATACCCCGACTTGTGGCGTATGTACCCCGACTTGTAGCGTATGTATCCCGACCTGAAGCGTATGTACCCCGACCTGTAGCGTATGTACCCCGACTTGTAGCGTATGTACCCCGACTTGTAGCGTATGTACCCCGACCTGTAGCGTATGTGCCCCGACTTGTAGCGCATGTACCCCGACCTGTAGCGTATGTACCCCGACTTGTAGCGTATGTACCCCGACTTGTAGCATATATACCCCGACCTGTATCGTATGTACCCCGACTTGTATCGTATGTACCCCGCCCTGTAGCGTATGTACCCCGCCCTGTAGCGTATGTACACCGACTTGTAGCGTATGTACCCCGACTTGTAGCGTATGTATCCCGACCTGAATCGTATGTAGCCCGACTTGTAGCGTATGTACCCCGACTTGTAGCGTATGTACCCCGACTTGTAGCGTACGTACCCCGACTTGTAGCATATGTACCCCGACTTGTAGCATATGTACCCCGACTTGTAGCGTATGTACCCCGACTAGTAGCGTATGTACCCCGACTTGTAGCGTATGTACCCCGACTTGTAGCGTATGTACCCCGACTTGTAGCGTATGTACCCCGACTTGTAGCGTATGTACCCCGACTTGTAGCGTATGTACCCCGACTTGTAGCGTATGTACCCCGACCTGTAGCGTATGTACCCCGACTTGTAGCGCATGTACCCCGACCTGTAGCGTATGTACCCCGACTTGTAGCGTATGTACCCCGACTTGTAGCATATATACCCCGACCTGTATCGTATGTACCCCGACTTGTATCGTATGTACCCCGCCCTGTAGCGTATGTACCCCGCCCTGTAGCGTATGTACACCGACTTGTAGCGTATGTACCCCGACTTGTAGCGTATGTATCCCGACCTGAATCGTATGTAGCCCGACTTGTAGCGTATGTACCCCGACTTGTAGCGTATGTACCCCGACTTGTAGCGTACGTACCCCGACTTGTAGCATATGTACCCCGACTTGTAGCATATGTACCCCGACTTGTAGCGTATGTACCCCGACTAGTAGCGTATGTACCCCGACTTGTAGCGTATGTACCCCGACTTGTAGCGTATGTACCCCGACTTGTAGCGTATGTACCCCGACTTGTAGCGTATGTACCCCGACTTGTAGCGTATGTACCCCGACTTGTAGCGTATGTACCCCGACCTGTGGCGTATGTACCCCGACCTGTATCGTATGTACCCCGACCTGTAGCGTATGTACCCCGACTTGTAGCGTATGTACCCCGACTTGTAGCGTATGTACCCCGACTTGTAGCGTATGTACCCCGACTTGTAGCGTATGTACCCCGACTTGTAGCGTATGTACCCCGACCTGTAGCGTATGTACCCCGACTTGTAGCGTATGTACCCCGACTTGTAGCGTATGTACCCCGACCTGTAGCGTATGTTCCCTGACTTGTAGCGTATGTACCCCGACTTGTAGCGTGTGTATAACGTACCCCGACTTGTAAAGTATATACCCCGACTTGTGGCGTATGTACCCCGACTTGTAGCGTATGTATCCCGACCTGAAGCGTATGTACCCCGACCTGTAGCGTATGTACCCCGACTTGTAGCGTATGTACCCCGACTTGTAGCGTATGTACCCCGACCTGTAGCGTATGTGCCCCGACTTGTAGCGCATGTACCCCGACCTGTAGCGTATGTACCCCGACTTGTAGCGTATGTACCCCGACTTGTAGCATATATACCCCGACCTGTATCGTATGTACCCCGACTTGTATCGTATGTACCCCGCCCTGTAGCGTATGTACCCCGCCCTGTAGCGTATGTACACCGACTTGTAGCGTATGTACCCCGACTTGTAGCGTATGTATCCCGACCTGAATCGTATGTAGCCCGACTTGTAGCGTATGTACCCCGACTTGTAGCGTATGTACCCCGACTTGTAGCGTATGTATCCCGACCTGAATCGTATGTAGCCCGACTTGTAGCGTATGTACACCGACTTGTAGCGTATGTACCCCGACTTGTAGCGTATGTATCCCGACCTGAATCGTATGTAGCCCGACTTGTAGCGTATGTACCCCGACCTGTAGCGTATGTATCCCGACCTAACGAAGTAACAATGATAACAGATGAAGCGTTTATCCAAGGACATTATCCTTGGTTTATCATATACCGCGTTCTGTGTGTCAAGTATTTTCTTAACCTTCGTGATCTTTCTATGCACGCGTTCGCATTAGTTCTGTTGGGTTTCTCAATGATGTATTGTATGGAGTAAGGGACTGTCAGAGAAGCCCGGACGTCATACAGAAAACATTACGGTGTTTCACCAAACATCCGGGGGACTGGGGCTCTACCGACGTGGTAGTGGGGACCCCTAGCTGCTAAATCAATAACTGCAGTTCGACAGCGCGTGAACTTGACAAAAGGAAATGGACAATACAGCTGTAGTCATCATCGGCCTCCGTCCAAGTACTAGGGTACACACCTGCGATTCAAGCAGGATCTTAGACGGCTGTCCAGGCCAATCCATGGGCGACAGTCCCTGCTTGAACCCTCACGCGCAAGGAAAGTCGACTAGTCGCCACCTGTTATGCTGCTTGGCCTTTTTTGCTGCAGTACCGACAATGATTAATAGAGTTCGCTTTTGATCCATGCATGATCATTACGCGATCTGTTAATGCGTGAGCTCTGTGCGGATAACAGTAGAACAGTTTTCTCTTTGTCGAAACATTGGGATGGACTTTGCATTCGTCTATCAGAGGACAGTGATTCTAACTAAAAAGTCTAGAGGTATAATTGTGTTCCCCACAAGATAGTATGTTGCCGGCTGAAATACGGTAGTGAATACTATAATGGTAGTCTAGTACTTACCATACAAGGTGCCGCTGCGTGACCGCAATTTGTTAAGCATAAGAAAACTGACAGAACAGTCATATCTACCTTACATGATTTTGTGCTCAACACCCGAAAGTCATCCTAGATGTGCATGTTAAGTAATGGATTTTGAGACTCATGTAAGTGTGCTATTTGAAAACGTTAAATTTTGTATCACAAGAATCAGACCCTGGATCATATTTACATGTATGTATTTATTTCAAGTCTCAGGTTGTATATAAATCAAGGAGAACTAAGAATTTTTTTCTTAATTTCTGTTGTAACAGGCGATTCAGGTAACTCTACAGGAGATATATAAGTTAGCTACTGGAAGCAAGTCACATTTTATAACAAAATGTACAGTACCGTTAAGAGCAGAATACGTCATAGTCCTAATGCCAATCATGAATAATTGAAATTCAACTATTTCTTCTGGGAAGACAATCTTTTTGCAACAACTTTTGCATTTTTTTTCAGTCAACTTTCTTGTTAATGTCTCAATCTATCTTATTTTTGGAGATCAAGGTACATTCTTTTTACACATTCTCCTTTTGAGCCAACAATTTCATGACCATACTACTGCCTTTCAATACCCTTGTAACATAATATCTACACATGACATTGTATATACTGCATCTCTCTCAGCCTTTTCCCTTTACAAAAGTCTTCATACTTCATCAATACATGTAAGCGTATAAATTATACTTTGAATCTTGTAGAAACCGTTTCATGGATACCCTTTGCCATAACACTACAGTACTGCAAATTGACATAGAAAGATTAACAAGACTTTGTATACATGTGTAGAAAACAAAATCTCCAACAAACATGTAAATTAGTATATGTTCTGGTTTCACAGCTGCCTTCTTTGCACATTTCATGTACAATCATGTAATTTCTTTCCTCACAATAGATCACAAAACATCTATGGAAATGGATATCTATCACTTTTCTGCAATTTACACAGCTCGCTTTCCCCAGGCCAGTTTTTGGCACCTCAGAAATTCTTCTTCTTGTCTCACTGTGGAATCAGGTTGTGTAGAAGGTCTCGTATGGCCGGGAAGATGGTACAATCTGAAATATAGAAATACAACTTTTGGTGATTGTTTCAATACCTTAAGAAGAGATGATGGTCATACACTGCAAGACTTTAACTTATGATACAATGCATCAATACATGAAAGTAAAAATGTGGGGCTATGGTAACTACAACAGAAGAGAAAGGAGATTTTTTCAAATCTTGCAAACTAACCCTTGAACATTACTCTAAATGAAGAAATGTTTGCGGGGATTTAATTTCGCAGTAGGGAGAAAATTGAGGTTGGCAGTGGTTTTGAGTCGTGTTTGAAACAATAGTAGCGCAACAGTCATACAATGGAACGGCTTTTCACAGTGGTTTTAAGGTCGCGGTGAAGAGTTCACCGTGAAAACCACTAAGATAAAACCACCGTGAACATTTCTGCATTTATTGTATTAGATACAATAATATCCAACAAACAAATCCAAAAAAGTTGTTGAAGTTAGACAATAGAGTCCTCACCATTTCCCTGTTGCCCCTGGCTGAAGGAAGCCCACCTCTTCAACATGTCTCCTACCATACCAGACAGGGCGTTTGGCGGGGCGGCCCCTCCTGAAGCACCAGCTCGGTTTGATATGTCCGCCTGTTGAGTTGTGTTTGTGGATGGATCATACAAAATTGGGACCACAACAGTGGAGTCTTGTGAAGGGGGCATGCCCATTCTGGTAAGCTGTATCTATGGACACAAAAATGAGAAACAAAATGAAAATCCATCTTGTAAGTACAGCAAATTCAGGTCTGATGTACAAGAAAAGTTTCCCTTGAAGTAGCTATTTCTTTCTCTCAGCCTGTCAAATTTTGAAATGGTGAGAAGATTTTCGCTGACATCTTTTTAGACAGGATACATGTATGGAGAGGCTACACCATGACCAATCAAATTTTTTGATTCTGGAATATCGAAAAACAATGCTGAACAGAAAGATCAACATGACGACAGAGTCTGAAGGGAAAGTTTGTAATTTGGTACAAACAGTTTGAGGGAAAGCATATACATGTAGTCCGAGTAAAGTTTCCCTCCTAACCCTCTGTTTCATCTTGACCTCTTTAAAATTTACTGACCTTGAAATTTCCATTAAACAAGGAATTAGAATAATGTGGCCCAACATAAATGGGTGACACAATCTATAAAAAAAAGACTGTACACAGTGGTTTTTGATTACGTACAACGAAAAGAATCTTGGTTCTGATGAATCTTGGTTCAAACCAAGGGAATAAATCGGAGAGTCCTATTCTCTCCTAATGTACATACATTGTATTTAACACAATTTACAAACAAAAAGAACATCCTGTTTCTCGATTACGTACAAAGAAGAGAATCTTGGTCCTGATGACGACAGCGGGTGTCCCAGGCGGGGCGAGGGGAGAGCCGCTAGGCGGGATGGTCAAACACCACTGGAGATGCCACTTCAGCGCCTGGTCAGGGAACTGTGGGGGGAGACCATCACAAACAGTAGGTCAGTGGTGTATGTTATGATGTATAAAGGCTCATGCAATCAGTGCTGTCATAGTTGTAAGTACATGTAATGATATAATTTTTCAGCTCTTGGTGGCAAATGTGAGATGTTGGCACATGGGAACACCAAATCCATGTGTCTCAGTTTTTGGGCATACTTTTGACCGATCAGTCGAAGAGGCTTGGTGGGCGTCACTCCACTGTCAATAGTGTCATGTAAGGAATTCGGTGTTAAGTGCCTTTCTCAAGGCACAACATTGGGGCATGGCAAGTATCAAATCTGCTAAGACATCAGTAAAAGCTATATGGTTAGTACAGAGAATAAAACTTATGGCCCATTGATTAAAGACAAACTGACAAAAGAGTAAGCAGTGTTCTGATAGTGCACATTGAAGCTGATAGTACTTAGTACAGTAGTATGCCCCAATACAGTCCTTACTTTGATACATTGTATCAAATGTTAGTCAGTACAGAATTGGTATGCAAGAATCATTCTATTTTCTCTGTAAGTATTCTAAAGCTTACCAACTCAAGTCTCATAAGCTGGATGCAGTCCCTCAGCACAGCCGTGGGGGCACACAACAAGCGCCCAAATGCTGTCAGGGTGTTGGCTTTGTACGGTGGGCACACAACCTAAACAGTAGGGAACAAAAATACCTACAGCTGTAACTCTGTATAAAGCACAACATAACGCAAAGAACAGGACTGGTATGTACTAGTATTAGACAAAACTTTGGGTGTAAGTGGACAAAAAATAAGTACTTCTTCACAGTAACATAGCTACATGATTGTGTAACTTAAGGGAGAGAAGTTTAAGAAAATGAAACTGCTTTTGTTGGACAGGTGTTAGACAGATAGAGGGAGTCTAACCTTTGTATCAAAGAAGCTCTCCAGAATATTGAGCTCTTCTCGGGACCACATCTCCATAGCCTCTGTTGTAAAGGAAGCAAACATTGTGAAGAGGTTAGAGTGTACCAATGGTGGCTTATCGTAAGTCTTTTGACTAATGAGGGCATATTTACAACTTACACTAGTTGTACAAAGTGTTCAGTCAGCAAAATTGAGGACAGTTGTGTGGATGTGTCATAAAAAATTGGAATTTCCTGTGAAAAGCTTGTTGTAGATATTAGATGTTCACAGTTCATTCTGTCATAGCTTGCTCAAAAGCTCTGAATGTCTCAATTGCCACACCATTGAGTTATTAACATGCCACAAACTGCAGTGAGAGACATTAGAACATGCACAAAATAAACTGTGGTGAGAGACATTTACATGCACAAAATAAACTACAGTAAGGGACATTAGGACATGCACAAAATAAACCAGTGAGAGACAGGTACATGTACACAATAAACTGCAGTGAGAGACATTAGGACATCCAGACAACAAACTTCCGTGAGAGACCGGTACTGACCAGGCCTGGGTGTGGCCTTCAGGTGCAGCGTCTGCAGGGTGGAGGGGTTCAGCTGCACACGGAAGTTAATGGACTCCACATGGTACAGGATCACTCCAGGCTCACTGGAGGGTAACAGGTGCAGCTGGAAAACACACAAAAGACTCTTACACTGATTTCTCTATAATATTATGATTCTATTGCTACTGTTACATGACTGTACAATAACTGTAATGATCAAAATATGACGACATTAGGAGTTACAGCTTCATTTTTAGTAGATGAAAAATATAATGTGAGATATACTTTCAACTCCAAATGTAGGCAGAGATATAAAATGTATAAAAAGGTAAAGATGGTCCCATAGCCTTTCTGAGGCCATAAGGGCAGGGCACAGTATTGGAAAGCGGAGCCCATCCCTCTCCTTCCACCACCTTTTACCTCCTCAATCTAAGTCAGATACCCATTTTTACACCTGGGTGGAGTGAGGAAAGTTGTATAAAGCGCCGAGCCAGGAATGCCAGGAATCGAACCTGTGACCTCTTGATCTCGTGTATGCTACGTTAGCCACCTGGATGAAATAAACATGATTGAAACTTGAACTCACCGACTCCTCCCCCTGAATGACCCTCTGTAGGTGTCTCCTCATGTACACACACCCCAGGAACCTCTCCAGGGGACAGCACAGGTAGGCCGCCGGACCCCCCATCACCCCGGGGGGTGGGGAGGGGGTCATGAGGGTGGCGAAGGCCTCGTGGGACAGCAGGGTGGGGATGGAGGCCGCCCAGGACCGCTGGGGGAGGATTCGTGAGGGTGGGCTCAACATACTGCTGCCAACACCTGGGGAGAGGGAATAATACTGTTAAATACTTGGACAATTCTGTAAAGATCAATTCTATTCAGTTTTTTGAACACAATGTACAGTTTTGAGACAATTTTATTGAATACTTAGACAAAAGGTCAAGTTTTTAGACAATTATTTTAAGGTCTGAGACAAAATGCCTACTTCTTCTTGTAATCGTTTCAAAATTGAGTACATGTAGTTGGTGAGTTGCCATTACTTCAGTGCAGTTGACAAAAGTTGGCCCAAGTTTGAGCCTTGTTGAGCTCCAGTTGTAACAACTATATTGGACACTTCTTTTAAATTCTGAGACAAAAATGTAAGAATTTACTTCTAAATAATAGTTGCTGACATGTAATTACTTTAGTCGATAGTTAGCCCAAACTTTGAGCCTTGTAAGTTGTTAAGCTTTAGTTGTCACAACTACTGTATTGCTTGTTGCATTGAAGATGTAACACTAACAGTAATAAGGCTCTCTGACTACATGACGTTAAGAGTTATGATTAGGAGAGACTTTACCTGGTGAAGCCATCCCCACCCGTGAGACGGGGGAGGGGCCAGGCATGGACGGCGACCCGGGCCACGGGTTCCTCGTACCTGGAGACGGCATGGTCAGCCCTGCGTGGAACGGCGATGGTGGCCCTGCAAGGAGCAAACCAGCTGTCAGTCAACAGTCAACAGGGACTGAACAAATAAATGACACTTCAAATATTGAAAATTGCAGGGCTCAACCAACTTTTCTGGAGCCTGCAATTTTGCAAGCTGTCAGATATTCTACCAACAATTTGAAAAGAACTTTCTACAAATACGAAGCTGGTGTTAAATTTTCAAATCATGGCTTAGTTACTTATAATCCTAAATATCTGTTACCGCCAAGTACATGTACTGTAGGGGCATCGTCATAAGATATCTTTCAACAGCGTCTACAGTTAGATGTGCACAGGTTAGGTGTGATAGGTTGTTCAGTGTAATATATCCAGTTGCTTCCAGGCCATGTGCCCGCAAAGCTGGTCTGTTAAGACGAGACATTCAAAAGTAACCTTGAAATTGAGTAAAAAATAAAGAGAAGAAAAATTATGAAAGACTTTATACTGATAAAATTATTGAGTTAAACTTACCAGTTGGGTTCATGAAGGCAGGGGATGGTCCCATGTGGATACCCATGGACTGAGGGGACGGCGCGGGAACAAACGAGCTCGGGGACGGGACACGTACGCTCGGAGAACTGCTGGTGAACGTGCTGGGGGATGGGGTCCCGTACAGCATGGACGGGGAGGGGGTGGGGGCACTGGTGATGGGGGCTCCGGGGTTGGGGTGTTGGGGGGTGAGCTGGGGTGGGGATGCCAAGGGGTAGGCTGAACCAGGGGATGTGCTGTAGCTCTGAAATGTGTGGAAAAATGACAAACATTAGAGGAACAAAAACACCACAGCATAAAGGTCTAAATAACTTTTTCAAAACAATCGCAGCATAATGCAATAATCTTGCTGTGCACATTTGCAAAGTTCCTGCCTTTTAATTGTGAAGAGCCCGGGCGTGAAGTTTTACTGTGAAGCAAAATTGAACTGTAATTTTCAACACAAAAAATTGACTTTTCTACTGTCCAACTCCAGTCTTTGTCACAGAATGAGCAACCTTAATAGAGACAGGGAGCACCATAAACTTTCTGCAACTTATGATCCATTGATTACCAAGTCACGTGTTGTATAAGCATAACGTGATGTCACAGAAGCAGTGGATAGCTCATTTCTTGACAAAGACTGGAGTCAAAAATGTGTCACAAACAAATAACAATTCGCTTCAGAATAATTTCTACCAAGACAGATCAACTTTCAAGCCAAGGAAACAAATTGGCGTTGTATGAAATACAATAGTCTGCTAATCTTACGTACTCGATGCCAGTTAGACAACAAGGTAGTAAATGCAACAAATATGCAACAAAACAGTTACTCGACTTACCTGTGATGTAGCCAGCATGGATGTGTGTGGTGACGCGGGTGTGGCAGGGTTGGAGTGGGAGGTGGGCGGAGTCATGGGGTTCATGGGGTGGTAGGCGCTGGGCTGGGTCCTGGGGAGAGGGGAGGCCCCCGTGGTCTGGTGGTGCAGCTGGTGTTGGGTCATGTAGGTGTCCAGTTTGTCCATCCCTGATGAAGGGGGGAAGTGTGAAAAGTCAGTAAAGAAAACAATGTGCATCATCTCACATATACTAGCAGATGACATGCCAAACTAAATAGGAATGTATCAAAGGGATTGTGAGTTATATCTATGAACACATGGACACGACAAATCATAATACCTCCTCCTTCACAGAAATAAAAAGACATGTTATGGGTACATAGATGTGCAAAATGTAATGTAGAATTATGAGAATTTCTCTTTGGTTGGTAAAATAAAAGATGACAAAAATTTTCATCATGACCATGTGGAATTCAATATTGTTAAAGAAGGAACATTATCCTTCATAGGCTGAGGCTAGGCTGTCATTAAAAAAAAAGGACCTGCATGCCCAAGAGGCATTGTCAAAACAGACCAAAGACATATTAAGTGTATTTTACTATCGTATACAAGTACATAGTACGGTAGGAACTAGATATAATATTACATACCGATAGGTGAAGGTGGGTTGTCGTCTTCACTGGCTGACCTGCGTCTGGAGTGAGCCATGCTGTCCTCAAACATGGACAGGAATGCCTTCAGACCCTGGGTGGGGGTGAAACCCTCCACTACCTGTGTAGCATACATGTAATGTTATCAACATCATACTGGTGTGATGTAACTTACATATCATATGGCAGAGAGTGGGAGTGGTATCTTTTGATTTAAACTGGACTAAACAGATAGGTCATCGTCAAATTTTAAGACAGTTAACATGCATGCCTTAGCATTCTTTTTTTTCACATCACAATCAACACACACTTTATTCAACCTTTCTAAGTACATGGAACTGTCTCGATGATCTGCATATGAAAGCAGGTTTTCTGACCTTGCTAACATCGAACAGGCTGTATGCTCCGTCACGTATGGCGACCAAGTTCCTCCCACGACAGTGCACATCCAGGCAGTATAGGTTTCGGAACGCAATCCTCACGTGGTCCGACGACTGCGGCAGGATAGTGAACGTCTGCGTCGGACTGAGCGGCTTGTTCGGACAGCCCAAGATGGTGGTCTGCGGAAGACGTATGATGGACTGTAGCGGGCTCTGGGTTTCGCACAAGACTTGGATGAGCTGGGCGATGTTGTGGTGCGTGTTGAACTCTTCTTGTAGCTGCGATTGTACAACCATGTGACAGTTTGGGTTGTTAACCCTCCCCACCATCCCTAACCCAAGCTTAAAGCTACCGCCATTTTCTCCCGGAACCCACTGGATTTTAACCGTGCTGGATCGCCCGACGCCATAGCTCAGCGTTAGCCTCTTGTACGAGAACGACTTGACCTCCACCATTTGAAATAGCTGCCGGTTGGGGTCTTTGTAGTTTCTGGCGAAGTCCAGAACGGTCGCGTACATCTCGGCAATGCTGTGCCAGTCTTGCATGAACTTGTCCATCACGAGCGTGATGTTTGCGTTCTCGGTGTTGTTGCTACTGCTGGGTTCGGATTCGGGTTTCAGTCCGTCATAGGTGAAGTACACGTGGCGGCTGCTGGTCTGTTCGCGCTGCGTCGTGCTCACCAGCGGACAGTTGGCGAACACGAGCTCCACCGTCCACACGCGGCTGGTCTTGCCCTGCAGGCGGAAGGTGCAGCCCAGGCAGTCGGACCTGAGCTTGAAGACGACATGATCCGGGATCCCTCGCAGTGACGGCAGGGCGAGAAGCTTCACTCCAAGGCCAACGTCATACCCCTCGCTTTGGACACCCTGAGGTAGACAATAGTGAACACATGTGTAAAAAAGACCAGCAGACCAGAGATTTCATTAATCTGTGAAAGTGTTTACAAATAACTTCTTGATAGGCACACAAACAACCAGGCTGTTACAGTAAGCAAATATTGTATGGTTTCTCTGAAGGGGATGTTACTTTTTGCCTCTCTTGCTAAGATCTATCATGCTAGTTTTTCTGTAACATGATATGAGATCTTTTTTGCACAGACCTATATGTGTTGCTTGTTTTTTTTCTATCCTGACATTTTCTACGAAACATGACAATACAATTCCTGCTCAGTTCAAAATGTGATGGAAATCTGGGTGTGAATGTGATGCTAGTTTCTGTCTCACCTGACACAGGAATCTGTGTGTGAATGGGATGCTAGTTTTTGTCTCACCTGACATGGGATGCCCCTCCTGCCCAGCTCCTGACAAAGACTGATGAGTGGAATCTGGGTGTCGCACACTGAGATCAGGTGAGCCACATCGGGCAGGTACATGGACGGTTCACCTGCGTCCACGCGCTCACGTTTCAACTGTGGTCCACCGTGGCCGTGTTGGATAGAAATCTGAGGGAAAATAAATGATCCATTATCTTAAACTGAAAAAAAATCATCTCATCTATCCATTCGTCTAACTATTTGACCATTAGGGTACCACAGAAGATCTGTCAACCAAAACTTGGTCTCCACCGTTGTCGGCTTTCTGTACTTCTTAACATTTCACTTAGAAACTAGTGCCATCTCTGAAATTTTCCTCCCAGCTTTTCTGTTGCCTAGTACCGCTCTTTGGGTCTTTCTTCTTCCCTGGACGGTTTCTTCCATGACTGTGACACATGTCCGTACCAGTTCATTTTTCTTTTCTCAGCTGTGGATAGGAGGTCTTCGTAAAATTCCTGATACCTAACTCTATGGGCTGTATTTGGATAGTTTTCTTTCCTTTCCTACAACCTTTCTATGATTTCCTTCCTATGATTCTTTCTTTATCCTGCTCTAGTTTTGGGTGCATACGTATTATGTGGACTAGTTTTAAGTCTATGAAAAGAGGGTTTATCAAGTCCACAAGCTTACAATGTACTGTATTACAACTCTCTACCTCACAAGTATACAACATACCTTTCTCTTGATACCAGGAGTTGCAGTGCCCACTTCTTTGGAGAAAGTTGCAGGGTCCAGAGTGACCAGGCTGCCGGCATGGCTGGACACTGCGCTGTCACTGGACTCTCCCTCTGACTTAAGCTTCACACTCTGATCTTTCAACTGCAGCAGGTGGTATCTACAAGGAAGGTGTACAACAATTCAGACAGACATCAACAACATATAACACTCTCAATCAAAATAACTTCAAGTAGACTTACGTAACCATAATACAACTCTCATAAAAGGCATTACCTGTAGAGAATTCTCTCAGTGATCATCATATTCAATAAAAACATGAATATGATGTTCCTTACCTGTACTCTATCTCGTAAAACTGTTGGCCTTCAAGAAACTCTACAACTAAGTAGTACCCAGGATGTCTGGTAAGCCTGAGGTATACCTGTGGAAAACATAAGCAAGGATAAACTTATTCATCATTGCACCATTAAACTGCAACAAGAAATCAAAGGTCTCATTAATCATATCATCGTAAAATATCTAGAAATAGAATTTTTTTCAATTTTTTGTTTTATTCATTTCTATGAACAACTTACAGACCTTTGGACACAGGCCAAGTCTGTGGCAACAACTTTGAACCCAGGCCAAACCAGCATTCCCATCCTACAAGTCTCCAGGTACACCATTTTACAAACCAGAAACAATACCTCTTCAAGGTAACAGCAAGATTATTGGACAGTTTCCACAACATGTTAAATATCTTGACTACCTTGTGAGACGACAGTTTGGAGATGGGGTGAGACTGGAAGTTCTCCAGGTGAAGTTTTCGATGGCACACCGTCGGTAGGTGGAGCACGGTGTGCTGACACCGCCGCCTCGCGATCACGAACCTCAGGTCGCTGACCATCCGGATGGTCCGGCTGGCGTCCGAGTTGATGTTCTTCTCCATTTCTTCTAGATGCGACTCTCCGTGATAGAACATGGGTTGTAGCATACCAGTTTGTAAGTCTGCCACTATGTTCATGTATTCTACTTCCGTGCATGGGTAAAGGATGGGGATCTTCAGCACGGGAGGGATACCGCAGATCAGCGATTGGTCGTCACGGTTGTGAGCCTTGATCTGCAGCTGGAGTTCCTTCAGTCTGGCGTACGCACGCGCTTGTACGGTCTGGACGAGTAGTTTCTCCATTGACAGACAGTCGCTCTGGGGAAAGAGACCGAAAGAAGTTAATTCCTACTGATTTCATCTATCACTATGCTTTAATACTGTTTGTAATAAAATACAATTTATTACTGTAAATGCATGTAAGTTTGCATGGTTTTTATTTTGTGCTAAGATGAAAATGGAGTGTTTGCCGCAGTTTTAAGTTCATAGCAGCATTATAGTCATGTACATACTACAGTATTGGACAAAAATGTATGCGGTGTTTTTAAATGGTTGCAGGGAAAACCGTGAACATAAAACATTTGTGCAATTACAGTATATACACAATGTATTTTCTTCAGCAGGACACCCCCATACCTTAATGGCATGGTCAACCTGCACTGGCTCATGGGAAGGCAATGGCGGCTGATGCTTCACTTGGAGAGGCCGGCTCTTGTCGTTGTCGTGCATGGCGATAGTCAGCTTGTGCGTAACAGGAATCTCCAGCTTGTTCTGCGCAGCTTCAACAAGTTGCGCCCTCCAGTACGATACGGTGAGGGACTGGCCAATGGTGTACTCCTCAAGTCTAATGTGGTCACTCCATCTTTCATGGATTAGCCTTTGTGTCTACAAATACAGCATACACATAAAAAATCATTTTTTTCAGGAAACAATTTAGACAATTTCGAGTTATAATGGGGAATTCTAAGGCTTCCTGAGGGGAAAATTATTGTCAGACAGGTCACAGTTGAAGACTGGCCACATGTGACCTAGTAGCATCCCTGGTCAGTCAGAATGTTATGCTTGTCAGAGGATCTGCTCTCCGGGGTAAGGGTGTGCATGGCCAGGGCATGGGGGCGCAGCGCCCCTGTAACCCTCTTTTGGACAAAGCCATATACATGTACAAACTGAGTGAATGAGCAATTTCAACAGATAGAAATAAAATATCTATAACTATGACATAAGAACCTTTCACTTTCAGTCATCTGATTTATCATATACAATGAGAATTTGATTTTCAAAACTGTGGCTTACTAATATGTGCAACAATGATATAGTCATTTCTACTTACCTGTGAATGGAGTACTTCTAACTGCAGGGATTGACAGAAGGAATGAAGGCAGTCATAGAGGTCATACAGTGGCCTGTCGTCAGCAAAGAGACGTGATTGGATGAGCTGATGAATGTAATTAACTTGCAGACTGTGGACTAGCGCTGTGCCATCTGTAGAAAAAGATGAGACATAAGTCATAATAATGCATTTATGACAATGAGAAAAATATGTCATTGCTTCAAAGACATTTACATATGCATTTGTACTGTGAACATCACTATGCAATATAAAATATATAAAGAAAATATCAATCCTACAAAGAGTGCCACATAGTACTGACTTCCTGTGTCTTTGTCTTCCACCAGTATCTTGATGCCCAGTAGTCTCCAGGGTATGGCCGGTTCATCCCCCATCAGAGTCAGGGTGGCCTCAAACTCATGGGACACCTGGAACTTCACCCTGCCATTGGCTGAAATAAAAATAAAATTGGAGATCCTTAGTACTGATTGGCTATTCTAATAAGGAGATCCTTAGTGCTGATTGGCTACTTTCTGATGATAATCTAAACCTGACTGGCTATCCCAAAGGATGCCCTGCCTTGATAAACCAACCAATCAGGGATAAGGAGAGTGCACACAAATATAAGGAGATGCAGCACGACTCAAAACCAGTCGAAAGAGTTTCAAAACACAAAAGTCTCAATCATGCATTCATATGTACTTTGTGTAGACAATAGATTCTTCATTGGCGGAAAAACATATAGCATAGTCTATAAAGGAACATGCATGCATTTTTAATGCTTTCTTTTTACTTTGAAGTTTAAGATTTCACCCACCTATAGTTAAGTTTCCCAGTTGTGGAGGAAGATCCGTGGTAACCAGGCGGTGTTGGATGATCTGGTTCAGTCTCAGGAGAGTGGCCTTCCGTTCCGCCGGGGTGATCGGGTCAGGGGGAACGATGCGGTCTCTACATTAAAAAAAATAACAACAATGCAATCAATTTCAGTAATAGTCACCAGTATAAGAGCTAGAGGTAGCTAACATAGAGATACATGATACACAATATATTATAATGTACAAACACATATTGTGGCATTGAAACTTGAAGTTGAATGGCCAAGTCGCTAGGCTAGCAGAAAAGAGATAATAGCAAGATGTTGTGTCCTTTGGAAAGGCACTTTACATGACTTTCTTCACTCTAGGTGTAAAAATGATATGGGTACCTTACTTTGGTCCTAGATTTCTACATTTTACCTGCCTTGGTCAGTTGGTGCTCGACTGTAATGACATACTCCTCTCTTAAGCCAAGTTAAGGATATCTATAGCGGACTAATTCTACAGTCCGATCTGATAGGAATTTCATTTACAATGTACATGTTGTGTACGTAATACAACTTATTACAAGTACATGTTATGAAGAGAGGCAGCAAAGTTTGTACTAGTAATTAGGTTTTGTTGACACTCTAGTTTATCTGGTGTTGTGCACCCAAATTTTCTTCTACTTTCTGTACCTGATACACTTGGGCAGTCTGGGGTAGGTTCCCGTGGTGAGAACGTCCACTGCGTGGGGAATGTTGAAGCTCGGGAGTCGTGCGTGGACCAGCTCCCGTACCATCCGGTACAACATGTCCGCCGTGTCCACGAAGATCATGGCCTGTTGGTCCAGGAATGCTGAAATCATGGCGCACTTGTCCACCTGCCAGAAGAAAAAAAAACACACACAGATGAACAGAAGTTGACTACAAATACTTGTACAGTAGGCTTTTAAGGCATTGATTATGAACCCATTATACATGTAATATCAATTTATCAAATACGGCTTCTTACATACCTCAGGGCTCGAAATTCTTTTTTGGAAATAGGTGCACTGGTGCACCCAACAACAAAAAAATTAGGTGCACAGAAAAAAATCTGGGTGCACCACATGAAACAAAGTTGAATGTCAGCAAAACATAAGTTTGATGCTACTGCCTCTCTTGAGAACTTCAATCTGTAATTCTATCCACATTTCAAATTTCAAGCAATACATGTACATCATATAAAGTACAAAGTGCTTTCTCTGATACTTACATTTCAAGAATATTCTGTATGCTAGTGTACAAAATAACCGTTACCCTATTGAGTACAAAAATATCTAGGTGCACCAGTGCACCCGCAGTCAAAAAAAAAATTAGGTGCACAGCTCCAATTTTGGGTGCACACAGGTGCACATGCACCCACTATTTCGAGCCCTGTACTTGTATATTAATATCATAGCCCAGACGGCATTGATCAATGAGAAGGCTCCATCTTGCAGCCATAACCACTGGTCATTATCACTCCATATTGACCACTTTTTGCAAGGTTTCTATTGTTACTTTTAAAAATTTTTATATCACTTGTTATACAGGATTTGTTTCACTCATGTGTCAGTTTGATATATGGTAATGGCTATATCTGATAACAACGTTAATGACCCGCTTTCCTTTAGTTTAGTGTATACGGTGTTATGAGCATGGCTGGTTCCTATAAGTTATAACCACCGCGCATAATAATGAGTTTGCTTCGCTCACTCGGTAGTTTATTCGGTGGTAATATAAAACGACCATGCCATAGAGCACGGAACGAAAGCATTATACCCTAGTATAATGTGTAACTTTACCTTGGCTGCACTGTTTGCCCACTTCACCAAAGCCAGTAGCCTTACGTACAGCTGCCTCGTCCTGTGGGCGAATTGCACGATGGCGATTTTCCTCTCCATGTCCGTCTTGCGCGGGAGGAGTTCGGAGAGCACGGTCAGGTCGTGGTAAGTCCTCTGGATGATAAAGTCCACCAGCATCCCCAGCGAGATGCTTCCCGCGCTCCCGGGGGGACCAGGTCCGGACGTCAGGGCCATGGTCATCTGTACCTGGGACTCTCCCGACGCTACGGGCGCCATCCCACGGACTTGGTATCGCTCGGAGACAGCGATACAACTGATGTGACCGCGTGATATAGAGAGATGTCTTACCCAGTGGTCATAATTTCTGAAAAATGAAATATCATAACTTTATACTTGTTCTTTTGAAATCGACAAATACTGTACAATGAAAGACTCCAGCATGTGTTAGTAGTATGGCTATAGGTAATGTTACTATAAACATGAATTCTTCCAAAAGCATATTGCATATATAACCAATACAATGTACAGGTCTCGTGTATGTATATAAGAAATATGTATATCATATATCCCTTTTGCAGCTCTATGAAGGGGGCTTTAAGAGCTCTTCCCTTTTATCTGAAAATGAAAGCAGAACAGAAACGTAAACCACTGTCATGTGTGAATACGTTACTAGTACGATACAGCACCAAAGTAAAAATGGCAAAACCTTTACTTTCCTGATAAAACTATTAACAGTCAGGTCATTTAGCTATTCATGTGCTATAGTATTTTACGTAGAGACTTAAATTTCTGAGGAAACTTGCGGAAAATGGTTGAAAACTTACATTTTTATGGTGGAGAAATCGCACCCGCCCTCCCCAACTTCTCATCTTTCTCCACTGGATGAACTCTCGTGTTTTCACGCTACCATCCGATCATGTGATGTTAAAAAACAAAAGGAATTGTAAGGCTTCTGGTCGACCTATACACGATCTTTAAGCATAAAATTTTGCATTAGAATATAATACAGCAGAAAAAGTTTCAGTTTTTATCAAATATTGTTTAGATATGACTGAAAAGTTGAATAAAACAAGAACAACTGAAACGATATTTTCCGAGAGTTTGTAGCTACTTATCACGTGATAGTAATCACCTGCACAGCATAAACACGCAATACTGAAAATAATAATGTTTGCTTGTTCCAAAACTTAATATACATAAAATCCCGAATTCATGATACCAAAGATATAGATAACATATTACTGTAGATATATTTAGTTATGATGACATCATGTGAAGCATATTGGCAATTTTCATTTAAGTGAAGTCTTCTAGCGTTGCTATGCTGTCTTTTTTCTCGGTTCCAAAATGGCTGCCGAGATCCGTCCCAAGCCGACGGCTCGTAGACCGATTTTGCTTTCTAAGCTCGAAGGGTCAGGAGATATCGTCAACCAGGCCGTCATCATCCCCAAGGAGGATGGGGTCATCAGTGTGTGCGACGACAGGTCGGTGCGAGGTTCTTAAGTAACAGAAATAGCTGGGAAAATGTCGGGGGTTTTCACCTAAACCTTTCCGGAAGTGTATGATCGACCTCGTCTGAAAGATGGTGTTTAGCTTCTCTCGTCTTGTATTGCGTGTTACCTTTGTCATGATAAACTTTGATAGCTTTTTCACAATATTCTATAAAGACTAGTCAAGAGACCAGTATATTATAGGTATGCTTTGTTCCCTTGACGCCTTTTAAATTCAATTTCGACTAGACTACTTAAAAGATTAAATAAAGGGGCGGGGCTAACTTTGTAGATTGTGAATCGTGTAACGTGATATATCGCTTATTATCATAAACTTAAAATGGTTTAATGAATCGTACAGAATCTGCAAATCAAGTGGACAATAACATTTATCTCAAAGTGGTTTTGGACTTGCAGATGTTCGATTGCATTTGGAAATACATTCCTTTTGTTATGGTGCCTTTGAATTTGTGCCTTTGATTGAATATTGGTGTCATAGACTTGTTGGGACCGATATAGCAATTTTGGAGTGGCTGGCATATAACGATTGGCACATTCTTAAGGGCAAGATTTTATATTTTTTCTGTGCTTTGGAAAGTGACTACTGGTATGTCAACAATTGAAAACATGTAGCAGCTTCTATTATTGTTGATTTGTTTATTTATTGAAGTTTACCCCATTTGTGGAAGGATTGACATAACAGGTGACAACCCAGAATCAGTCTGAAAGGTTTGAGCCATGCACATTGGAAAGGACCCCTACTATAAGTGTGATGGGCTCTTTATCATGCTTGAGGTTTGGTTGTCCTCAAACATGGGTACCCTCAGCTTCTAGTAGCTTTTTTGTCCCATCTGAGATGATGGCCCTAACTATAGCTAGGTTCTCATTTCTACTTGTCGAGTGAGGGAATAGGTGTAAAGTGCCAATCCCGAGAGCACAGAATGGGGGCCTGAACCCAGAACCTTCAGATTCCAATAATATGTCAACATTTACCCTAACCATGAGACGATCTTGCGACCTTACTAGTATTGATGTCAGAAACAATACTGTATATGACAGGGAAGAAAAGGGAGGGTAAAATTATAATATTGCATGACATTGACCACATGTTGCTTGTATTGTAATAAAATCATGCACATGACCATTACAAATGATGGAGTGTCATTTTAGATTTAGAGGGAAATTATTTACTTAAGCTTTCCAGTGATTAATGTAGATAACACCACACCAATGATGAAAGGAAAGCGGATATAAATTTATAATTAAAATTATGTTTTCAACCTTCTGTGCCAAGTTTATGATATCTAATCTCCATGTCCTCAACAGGATGTTCAATCTGTGCCAACCTAGATAACACTTTACTCTAGCCCTTGCACTTGCAGCTATTTAATATATGTAAAAAAAAACAGCAATCTAAACGTCCACTGTGTTTTACTGCTGTACTAGTGATCTGGACACTCTGCAACTGCAATCAGACGTTCTTCAAATCTCTCTACTGCATCCTGTTCATTGCAAGCTTGTGTCACATTAGAGATTTTGATTCAGGACAATCGACAATTTTCCTAGGAGAGATCATGATCGGAGTCTGTCCTGGCTTCAAGCATAACACTACATGGGAAAGCAATCAGATACAGGGTAATTAGCTACTGTAGTTTTTTTTCTGACCGCAGATCCTAGGCCTAGTCAACAGCGACCTAGCAATGACGTCAAACTTGACCTTGTAAGCCTGTATCTGATTGCTTTCCCATGCAGTGTTATGTTGGTAGCCTTGTTAACGTGCCAACCCCACGCTGTTGCCCCGGCTCATTTGTATGCGTCTCATGTTCCCAGCCACACAATCTAATAAAGTCAGGTGAATTTCCCAGGAAGATCACAAAAGCTGCGGCCAAAGGTTGGCCAGTTAGGGACGTGGTCATGAATAATGTTCATGAATCAAGTTTGAAAAGCTTTTGAGCTTGATTTAAAAGTAAACATAGATGTTAAACAATTGTAGGTGACTCAGTGATTAATTAATTCTTGACTTTACTAGTTTATATCTGACACCTATTTCTTTCTATAAGTAAGATGAAATGCATGTAGTAGTATATCATCTTACTACAGTTGTATTTAGATATGTATATCACATCTACTTTCTATTTCAAGAAGTGCCATATAGAATTTCAATCAGTTTCTAAGGAATTCAGCTTTAGTTACTTCAGGCTATTAAGAGACCAAACATCATGATACCAGACAAAGTATCCCTATCTACTGCTGTACTGGTACATTAATTACGTCAAGGCTTGGATACTGCTACTAGTACTTAACACCATATCGACTCTTGTAGAACATTGTAACTAACAGCCCAATATTGACATGTAGCAAGTGCATGTACTAGTAGTTGTATGACATACTGCAGATCAATATATGGTACTTAATTGGTAGGTGGTGGCTTGTTGATTTGCGGCTGCCTGAAGTTGACCTTATGACTGTCTCAAAATAGCAATTTCATGTATCTTGCTTTTTTTGTACATGTAGATCCAGTATGAGAGACAGTATTCGTAATTCAAAAATACACAAACGCAAACAAATGACAAATCCAAACTTACCTACATGTAGCAGTTTTCAGATGTCACCATCAAGTTGGTGAACAACAATTACTAGTACAGACTGTACATCATAATGACATTAGTACAAATACTGTTGTGTCACACATTTGCATTGTATTGTGACTTACTGGTGTTCTGTTCTTTTTCCTCAGGACTGTGCGGGTGTGGTTGAAAAGAGACAGTGGACAGTATTGGCCAAGTATTTGCCACACAATGCCAGGTAGGTACTAGTACAACTATATGTGCAACCAAAATAATAGTACATTTCAGAAACATTTTACATGTAGTGACAGTCTGTTATGGAAAGAAAGTTAACTGAACTACACATGGTCATGTATCCCATTACGATGATTAACATATTGTTGTCTTTTCCCCCTTTAGCTGCTGCATCTGCTTTAGATTATAACCCAGAAACTAGAAGGTTATTTGTGGGATTGGACAATGGCACTATTTCTGTAAGTATGACAGTCATAATGTTATCATTGTAACTTTCGTTCTTATCATCATTCTTTGTACTGATTATTTGATTTTTCAAAATGGTAGGACTTGAAGCTCACACATATTCCTACCTCTCTTTCCCTGCATTTTGTAGTTCACTTTAAAGACCTTTTTTCTAACTCAACTTTTTTCTAACTCAATATTCAATCTAGACTAATAATCATTTGTTACCTGATTCAATAGGAATTCCTACTTGCTGATGACTTCAACAGAATGGCTGCTACCAGAAACTACTTGGGTGAGTTTTAGATTTCCAAAAAGTCATTGTGCCAAAGCCTTGCAATTGTGAGCCAGCTTGTATTACCAGAACTATACATTATACTGTTACAGACAAAACAGATACATATGTATGTAGAGAATAAGAATGCATCATATAGCCAGACAACATAGATCAATCTGAACTTCTGAAGCCCCCATTTAATATTGATTATGAGGCTGTAGTGTCAGTGGCCAAGCAATAAGTGTTTGATTATTGAATACACGGGCACATATCCATATTTGGAAGCTGTGGTAACTCAAAGGCAAAGCAGGATTTTTTTGTAAATTGCCACAAATATTTTGACTTCTCTTTGCTCAAATTTTTCTAACGAATTATGCCTCTCCATGATTTACATTATTAGTTGCATCTACATACGACGATTATGAGTTAATGTCTTGTTCAACCAGTTTTTCCAGTAACATCATAATGTACTAAGTATTGACTTGTTCTGCCACAGTTTCAATTCTAGTGAAGCTGAGTAATGGCTGTCACTTAGATCATCCGAAAGTGATCTCTATCTTATCCAGTTGTAGAGATTGAATTATCATTAAATATTTTTACCTGGATGTCTAATCCTGATCCTGTCCAGTTGATGTTTTGTTCTATTAGACCAGTATTAAGCATAGAGAATTAATACTGACAAGCACAACTATAAAAGTTTCTTGGTGAGAAGACTTTCAAGACAAACCAGTCTTTGATACATGTATTTGAATGTTGCACTTATTTTAAATGCCTTTTTTGTCAGAAGGGAGACTCAAAACACTTTTTATCAATCAAAATAGAAAAATGTATTTGTACTTTGTTAGTACATGTTCAATTTTTTTTGGACTCAGGTTTTAGGCTTTCAGTTTTTTTGGACTCGGTTCTTGGATGTTATAAAGGTCCGAATCAGGTCCAGCGAACCGGTATCCACCCCTAACCTTCATTCATCAAAATCTCTTCCATGTCCTTCCAGCTCACCAGCAGAGAGTAGTGGGCATTAACTTCTCGCTGCAGTGTGAGTGGCTGTTGAGTGTGGGGAGGGATAAGTTCTTCCAGTGGCACTGTTCGGAGACGGGCCGGAGACTGGGGGGGTACCAGAGTGGAGCTTGGTGCACTGCTGTCCAGTATCCTTTCACCAGATATATTTATGAGGGGGGGAGGGGGAGTAGGGAGAGAGAGAAGTATCATTTACCAACTCAAAATGTCGGAGGACTGATCTATTTTTACTACTGACATTCATTGTTACTAAGTACAGTAGGGCAGGGGTTCATCTAAATCAGGAAAGAGGGGCGCTGCGCCCTCTTGTTTCAGCCCAGCTCCCCCTTGTTGACTTCAGATTTTAGCTTAATATCCAGCATACAGCCTTCAGTCAGCAATTGATTCTTCCATAAATACATAGAACTCGCTCCCTTGCTTGTGTGTGCACCCTCTTATTCAATTTTTCTAGAAAAATCCCTGCAGTAGGGGGATCCTCACAGGATACATGTGTAGCTTTAAACAATGCCTGGTGTAACAGGTCATTCAGTGTAATATGGACAGCTGCAGCCACAATGACATGCCTGTATGAAGCTGGACAGGTGTGTTATGCTGACGTACACTTTTACCAACTATACAATTCATGTACATATAGACTACAACACAATGCATATATCCCGTATCACCTGAGATACCCAAGAAAACACACATTTCAACGCAAAATGTGCCAGAAGTTGAAAACATTGTGTCCTCAAACAAAAAATTGTAACAACACCTTCCAACATCTGAATCTGTAATTCAAATTTTCAACAGCGGCACATGCGTAGCTCGTTCAAATCATTCAATGGAAGCCAGGGTGCAATGTAACTTTGAACTCTGTGCAATACCATTAGATAAAGACTGGTCCGGAACAACCACATCAAACGTTATCCCGGTGCAGGTATAACATAGACATACATAATATGTACAAACCATCATTTGATGGAATCTTGTTGCTAATTAAAGACAAGTGAATAGCAATTTGTGATATTGGGTGTTTCCTTAACAGTCCTGTTGCCAGATTTGATGTGGAGTCCAAACATGTGTTTATTGGGGACTTCTCCGGTCACATCCAGGTGCTGAAACTAGAGGGCAACGGGGGAGTCACTCAGGTCACGACATTGAAGGGACACTCGGGTGAGTCACCAGGGAGGTCACTCTCATAGATTGATAGTTTACACATATGCAAATGAAGTAGAATTGCTGATTGATTGATATCCATTAGTGTACTATGGCACATGTAATTAGTTAAAAAGTTAAAGTCCTCCCGCGCCACTTAGTGGAACATAGGGCGGCACCCATCTCCGATTCTCAGCCCTTGGGCCACACAACTTTGTGCAAGTCTCTATAGCAGGGGGCTAGTCCGCTGGTAGTGATGTGTGTTTAACTTCCTTACTCTTTCCCAAATGCTGAGTGCTAAGCAGAGAAAGCAGTATGTACCATTTTTAAAGTCCTTGGTATGACCCGGTCGGGGTTCGAACTCACGACCTACCATGTGCAAGGCGAACACTCTACCCACTCGGCCATTGCACCGGTTAGGTAACTCAAAAACACATGTAATTGGTGTTGCAACTTGTAGTAGTACATTGTACATGTAGTAGGCAAGGTACTGTAAAAGGGGAAATGTTTGTGGTGGTTTTGTGTTCGCATTTTTCATGGTAACCTCTTCACCACAAACAATTCTCCTATTACAGTAAAACTCCTCTTGGCAGTTTCAACTACGAACTTAAAACCACCGCGAACACTTCATTTTCTCCTGACCACAAAAATTAATCCCCATGAACATTTCCCCTTCTACAGTATGCTTTGATTGTGAAATAACAATGTACATAAATTAGCCTTATAACAAAGAATTTCTTCCATAAGTTTGGGGCATTAATGTATATACATTGTACATGTATGTGACAGTGGTTTCAGAGAGCCACTGTCATGATGTCATAATCTCCAAGCAGATGTTGGGTGTACAATTTAAAGTTTTCTCACCGGCTGGCAATGTTTGTGTGTTACAGGGAGCATCCGATGTCTGGAGTGGGACCCTGAGAGTAGATTACTATTCTCTGGTAGCTTTGACCAGTCCATTATTGTGTGGGACATAGGGGGGCAACAGGGTACAGCGTTTGAACTACAGGGGCACAGGTAAGTCTACTTCATAATCACCTCCATGAGTGGTGGAGGTATTGTTTTAAGTCCGGTTGTTTGTGTGATAACACTGTGCTTCCGAAGTTATTACTCAAGATAGAACCACTGGATGGATTATAATGATATTTGGTATACATGTATAAGGTGTTGAGAATGCGATGGTCAATGTTGATTGTGGGTCCTCTAGAGAGTGAACTTGGTACTGCAGCAAAACGTTCAGTTTTTGTATCTTTTGTACTGGACATACCATGGTTTTGATTCTTTGGTGGAAGATAGAACTATGAATGTAAGGAAAAACTGGTGTAGGTTTGGGCCCCCTCACAGCTTGTACATTTATTTGATCAACTGTTATATAATAATGAAATTTGTATGTCTGCACTTGAAATTTCACATTATGAACTAGTTTTACCTTTGTACTTCTAGGGAATCTTGATTTGATTTCTGTTTTGTCATTGATAGTAATAAAGTACAAGGTCTGAAGTTTGTGGGCCATACCAAACAGCTGGTGTCCGGAGGGGAGGACGGCATGATCGTGATCTGGAACATGAGTGTGGATAGAAACGAGGTAATGGAATATTCCATTGAAGTGGCTAGTATGATACTGGAAATAATCTACACAACAGCAATGAACATCAATGTGCCACATACACTGTAGATTTTGCCTGTAGTACATGTTTGTATGTTATACGTACTTTTTATACTCGTATATAAGTAGTTGCATTATTTTGACAATTGTTTCTGTCAGATTATTCATAGATTATTTTGATTCATACACATGTACATGTACTAGTATTATGCTCCCTACCCATACAGGGCATGAAACATCCACTAGCAATTTGCATCAAATACTTGATTGAGTGAAAAAATTTACATAATTTGTAAAGAACTTGCAACTTGGCAAGCTAAAAGAATATGAATCCAATCACATACTGTTAGTAAACAAATGGAAAATTTTCGAGCCCCACCTTATAACAGTGACCCCTTGTTCCCCCCTACTGTAGACCCCCGAGTGGGTTGAGAGTGATAACTGCCAGAAGTGTGACCAGCCCTTCTTTTGGAACTTCAAGAAGATGTGGAACGAGAAAACAATAGGAACAAGACAGGTGAGGCATCTTAGAAGCACATTTAATCATCACAGGCACAGGCACAGGGCTGTGTTCTAAATGCATGTTCATGCAGGTACAGGTACAGAATATATAGATACCAGAATACATTGTAGTACAGAAGTTTAGTTACAGAGACAGATACTAGTTTGACATCTGTTTGAATGGTAAGTTGTCATCTTTGCAGAAGGACCTACATGTTTCATCTCAAAACTAGAGTTGTATCTAACCCGTCTATAATTGAATAAAAATAATGGTTCTTTATTCACAACCAAGGAGTAACATAACAACTGACATTTAGATGACCGTCTGTCATCTAATCTTCAGTGCAACAATAACTGGTTCACTAGTCTTTGAACTGCTAACAATGTGGTCCCAAACGTACCTACATTATGGATTAGGAGTATCTAAATTTAGATTTTTTGTCATGTTTACAGCTACATACTTTTAGTAGGTTTTTAAAGGAAAGCTACACAAAAAATTTGAAAATCCTTCTATGCTATGCTTAATATATTCCAAAGTCAAATTCTTACTTCAAGTTGTTTCACATAAGTCCGTCATAGTTCTGGAATTTTCCACAGTTTGCAACTCATGCCGTGCTGACGCCTTCTCACCTGATAATTGAATTATATGACGTCAGTGTTTCAAATTTTTCACCTGATGATTGAATTTTAAAACACTGACGTCATATAATACAGTCATCAGGTGAAAAATTTGAAACACTGACGTCATATAATTCAATTATCAGGTGAGAAGGCGTCAGCACGGCATAAGTTGCAAACTGTGGAAAATCCCAGAACTATGACGGACTTATGTGAAACAACTTGAAGTAAGAATTTGACTTTGGAATATATCAAGCATAGCATAGAAGGATTTTCAATTTTTTGTGTAGCTTTCCTTTAAACTAGGACACATTTGTTTATATACATAATAACTGGTCAGTTTACTCTGTGGTTATAGGAACCAACCAGGTGCAGACATCTGACATATAAATTGGTATCCTTTTTTCCAGCACCATTGTAGAAAATGTGGCTGTGCCGTGTGTGCTAAGTGTAGTGCTAACCGCTCGACCATCCCTCTCATGGGGTTTGAGTTTGAGGTGCGAGTCTGCAACGCCTGCTTTGCCAACATCTCAGATGACGAGTAAGTGTTCCTCTGGATTCCATATATCATAACCTTTTAATCTCGCGAATACTGATTTCATGGTGGTAATACTGTTAATCTTTAATCTTTTGCAGTGGTTTTATTGTCACAGTTTTCGCAGCGATCTCTCCAGCGTAAATTTAGGGCTCTATGAAAATGTCACCTTTTTATGATTTACTGCACTACAGTACAAAATCAATTTCCTCCTATCTGAAATAAAACCACCGCAAAAGTAAACGAATTATGAAACAGTAATGTGTCCTTGGCAAATTGTTATTCTATCTTGAAGTATAGTTATAAAACTAAAGTAAGCTGTATGATAAATATTGGAAGATATTGTTAGCATTTTCCTGATGATCCCTAGAATTTTGGAAAGGAAAATGCTAAGTCCAAAGTGAAGACAAATTTAGATGTAGGAACCTTAAAAATCACCAAAGAAACATATAAAAGAGCATTTCTAAATTCCATTGCTGTTTCTCATTCTTGTACATAATTTTAGTCAGAGATTGCCTGATATCCCATGCCTCTTTGTAACATAGACGAGCTCCAATGGCGACGTTTCACGATGTCAAACACGGCGTAGTTGCGATCCACTATGACGGCACGCGTGGATGGCTGCTGACATGTGGCACAGACAGAATTATAAAGGTGAGAAAAGCTCTTTCTGATGAACTACTGACAGGATTCTGCAATTCAGTTATGTATCACTAGGTGGCATCACATGTATGAAAGTAAAGTCTCCTTGAGACTTTTGAATATGTGCCATAATAATTGATATGTTTATTGTACTATTTGTATGTTTCACATTTTCAGACCCATGGTCTTATGCTAGATGCTTTCAGAATATTCAAAATACACCTTCGTTGATCTTAATAATTTTCGTAACATCTTGTATTCTTTCAGATCTGGGATGTCAATGCGCTGGTGTCATAGCTACGTTTTAACCACTGTGACCATACTTGAAACGTATTCCTGTTGTCCATCATACTCGTACATGTACAGTCAATTATTGTGTAGAAATTCCTTTCTTTTCATAAGGCCACGCCAATTTATCTTCTTGGTTCTTGGACATTTAAGAAAGAGATCAAGTTGAAAACAAGGGACTGGGATGAAATCTTGAATCTGAGTATATTCCTTCCATGTGTGTATTAATGAGTACAGACTTTCTTAGATTTTGTTTTCATGTTCATCTTCCAAATCATTTCTATAAACTGAGAACCAACAATTTAGATTGGCGTCTGGTCTAAACTGTGTGATTTAAATCATTTTGCTTATTAATTATTGACTTTTGGCATCTGATTGCTGTAAATATTGTTATGATAATTGTCTATGTCATTCATCTAAGATGATTTAACAATAATTGAGAGTAAGAATAAGGTATACAACATATATGTAATATCAAAGTTAATGCCAGTATATGTCCATTCTTGCTGACATACATGTACTATGATAAAGCTAAGGATTTAAAAGAAGAAAAAAGCATCCACATTTGGCCAGATTTGATTGCTATGATTATGAATCAGAACATCTGACTAAACTGTAGAAGTGATTCAGAAATATAATTGAGAGTAACATCAACAATTTGATATTTCCAATCATGATACATGTACAGTACATGTATTTCCAACTACTGCTACTACTATCATGATATTCCACATATTCAAACCTGGTCAAGTCTACATTTACCTGTTATAATTATTGATTGGCTGGAGTAAAATCGTTTTTGGTTAGAAAAGGTAAGAAAAACTTCAGAAATGGTTTATGCTTGCTTTTCTGTATATTAAACCTTTTATAGATGGCAACCAAAGCTTAGACACTGTAATGTGTAGGGAAATTCTGCGAGGAACAAGCCAGCAGCATTCCACCATACCATTCAAATGAGTCCTGTACAACTTACTTGAGCCTAAAGTGCTATTTGAAAAATTGAGATGTCTCCATGCAAAAGCTTAATCTATTACCTTTTCTTTTACTTGATAAATGTAGAATGCATCATTGCAAACTTAAGGCCCACGAGCAAGTATAAAAAAATTAAGGCAACTTGGCACAGACAAACTGTTAAATGTACCGTGATCAGTATTGTGTAGTGTCTAAATAGACATCGGTTGTTTTGATCTTCTTTTTAAGCTTTCATTTTAAGTGATGTGTACACGTAAATGTCTTATTTTCATGATTTGTGAGAATCAATATCACACTTGGATCATCCAACAGTTAGTAATTTGCGTCCTTAAGCATATTGCAACTTGAAAATTAATGTTAACACCGATTCTTTTGATTTTGAACATATTTTAAGAAGTATACCAGGCATGAGTTTAAAGAGCAATGACTTGACTGACATTTGTATGGCCAGTATTCAAAGAGGTTATGTGAAATGTTGCAAAACACAACAGCATCACCTATCAACATTGATAAGAATTACAGGCAAACATGTCCAGCACCTCTACCTTTAAGCACCTCTAAGACTTTGTATGACACAGATTTCAGCTTAAGCTTGCAATTTCCAAACACGGTGTAGCGTGTATTGTAAGAGCATTGTTTGGAGATATGATTGTATTGTGTGTGAATGTACCATGGAAGTTTTGGGTTAAACAGAACAAGCTTGAAGTTTTGTGACTGAGACCACCTATATATACATTATGTATTAACAGTAATTATAAGATGAAATGTTGCAATAATTAAAGCTAGTAGCCTGGCAGCCAATAGAAATAATGCAGCATACAGTGTAGATAGCTGGTACTGAAAGCAAGTCCTAACTATACTCTAAAAGAAATGTTTTTGTTTTGTTGTTCTGTTGATTCTTGTATAAATTGTCGATGAATAAACACGAAACACTCTATTTCAACTTTATCACAGTCATACATGTGTCCGTTATGATAACGAATCTGCAGTCTATTGCAATTTACATTATTTATTTTTAGATATTTATAAATGTAGTGTTTTTGGCCATGCCTTGGGCAGAACTATTAGTATAGTACTGCGATCAAGCTCAGAGAATATTCTAAAAATGCTGACTTTGCAGTCCCTAGGGAATTCATTTTTGGCAGCACCCTGTTAGTAATAGGATGTTTGCATGTGCTGTCACAGTTGCCATCCTGGCTTGTTGAATCCGAGAGAGTCAGATCTAAAGATTTGCATGTGGTTATATCATAGTCACATACAATCATCATTATGATAAAAGAATATTTTTCCAGTTTGTATCTGAAATAACAATGAATTGAAAACAACAGAATTATAGATTCACCCCCCCCCCCCCACACACACACACAGATTCAACCATCCAGGCAATGCTAACACCAAAGTGCAAATAAACTACAGGCACCATGGGCTGTCCCTGTCCCTGGTGCTGAAACGATTCACTTTACTCCATTATCACTTTTATCGAGGGAAGTAGACTGTTAGTAGGCTTGGGAACTCTTGTAAACCTTGATAAATATTTTTTTTCTATCACGGTAAAGTCACAGGAGGGCATCAATTGACAACATTTATAATAAAGGCTTTGTCTGCTTCATGAACGCACTTGTAAGCCTCGAAATGTCTACGGGACTACATTAACCTTATATCTCCCATATTCAACAACTTCAGATTTAATATTAACCATCCAGACAACACTGACACAAAAGTGCAAACAAGCTACAGGCTCCACGTGGCTGTCCCTGCCCTTGGTGCTGAACCAATTCTCTTTACTATCTATATTATTGAGGGAAGTGAACTGTTCGTAGGCTTGGGAACTCCTGTAAACGTTGACAAATGTGTTTGTCTATTACGGTAAACGTTGACAGATAATTTTTTTCTATCACGGTAAAGTCACAGGAGGGCATCAATTGGCAACACTTATAATAAAGGCTTTGTCTGCTTAATGAATGCACTTGTAAGCCTCAAAATGGCTATGGGACTACCTTAACCTTATATCTCCCATATTCAACAACTGCAGATTTGATATAAACCATCCAGAAAATGCTAAGATCAAAGTGCAAAAAAACTACAGGTACCACAGGGCTGTCCCTCCCCGTGGTATTGCAACAATTCTCTTAACTCCATTATCTCTGTCATGGAGGGAAGTGAATTGTTAGTAGGCTTGGGAACTCCTGTAAACGTTGACAAATGTGTTTGTCTATTACGGTAAAGTCGCAGGAGGACACCAACTGGTAACATTTATAATAAAAGCTTTATCCGTTTAATGAGCACACTTGTAAAAAGTGACAAAACAGTCTCAACAGGGGTTCAATAGTTTCCTAGGGATGAGTTCCTTGAAATGCATATTTATGACTCAAGGTAGCAAGAGTTATAGATTCCCATTGTTTTGCGCTGAGGGGCATTCTTTAGCGTCAGTGCTTCAGATAAGCTACTCATTCATTCACACTTGCTAGACGTGCCTGATATACAGTTACAACAACATTTATCGTTTGTCTATTCTGTTCTTTCGTTTGACAAATGGGTTTGTATAGTCGAGTCGGTAGAACGATGGGAAAACGACAAATACCTCCGACACTATCACCCTGTTGCATCCATTTAAGTTCAAAACCCACCATAATCCAATACGCCCACCTTAAGCACCCTCTCAAAGGAAGCATTTGTCACTAGATACCCGAAGTCATGCCTTCGAGTCTGCGAGCCAAGATGGCGTGTGTGGACGACACAGATAAGACCCAAGCGGCCATCCTTCGGCACCGCCGTCTAACCCTGCCCATAGGACACTATCCTACTGCCTGGCCCAACAACCGTTTTCCAATATGTGGTATAGAGCATGAGCCTCTCCGATCCGTTACCTTTTGAACTTCACTCAGCACAAAAAGTTGCAGTCAAACCTGGTCTCAACAACCGGTCAGTGAACTGAGCAGAAGTGGTTGCTGTGGCTAGGTAGTTGCTCCAGATTGGTTGGTTGGCTGGATGATTAGTATATGTATATTTGGTACCAATTACTTCTCATTACTTCGCTCCAAAGGAAGGGAGCAATCATAAAGATTGAAAGATAAAACGACAGGAAAATGACATTAATTGGTTGTTAGGCCGGGGCTGGTAAAACACCCCTAAGTTGGATGGTAACCAGGCTAGTACCTGTAGAAATCCTCAATTTAAAATGGCTGCTGTTGGGCTGGGTGCCACTGTCAATCCATTTTGGTTGTTGAGTGTCCACCTAGGGACCGTAACAAAGTGGTTGCTGGTTGGGTAAGACGGTCTTGATTGTGTAAAATTGGACGGTACTGTTTCAAAGTGGCTTATGCCTGCAGGTTGTTATATTGACGGGGAAGCCATACATGAAAGGGTGGGGACTTTGACCCGATTCACGCTGGCAAAATTTCTGGAGGAGCGACAACGACAGTTTCCTGTTCACACACGCAAGACACTCGGACTCCCGCCGTGCCGCTGCTTCGCATAGGCGGTCGTACGTTCACTCTGGAAGCGGCGTACGACGAAATCGTACGGGCCATAAAAATGCCTGCCGTACGACACGCGGGTCTATTTAACACCCAAGAAAAAAGCGTCGTGCGTCGAAGACGTACGTTTCCGTCGTACGCTGTTGTACGTCCAGAAAATTTCTAAGTGTGAATCGGGCCTTACTGACTGTATAGATACAACAGCACAGAGGCTTTTGTATTACCTACAAATGCTCTGCAATAACGAAGGCTCCTACGATAAGCGAAATGTTTCACATTGTATCTATAGCGAGCAGGACCTAGAGCATACAAGTAATTTTCATTTTTTTCACCATATAATGATCTGCACGCTTTGATTGGTGAGATCCGGAATTATTACTCTGAGCTTTTGAGATAAAAACTAACTGGCCATCTCACTGCACAGTATTTTATACTTATTGCCTGCAACGGTGTACCCTATATTACTGCCTTGCACATCATGGCTTTTCGTTGCTCACAAATAGCACTTACGTGGTCAACCGTAATTTAACATTAATCGCAGTTGATCATCAATACGCTGTTGTGGGTTTAAGATAATGGGCCAAACCCATTTCCTGTAGTCAGTTTGATTATTTCCTACAGGCCATGACAACTATAGGGATGTTCCAAAACCATTAGGGAAGGCAATCATGGATCACATGCTGTAGTTTGTAATCTAACGCAGTCTTGTTGTGATACAGCTCCTATCGTAAATGGTTTTCTTTTTTTAGCGCACTGAAGTCCAGGTACAGAAAGGGTCGGAAACGGCTTTCTGTAATGGTTCTGTACTCTATGAGATCCGTGGCCTTTTTTCTTTAAGTGCGACCATTTGAGTTTCAAGAGAAGAGAAGCAATCAGCTGCTAGTATCAGGCTTCGGTGTACATTCCGAAACGTGATTTGGAAATCTTAACGTTTATAAATTAGCTCTCCCATTCGCTATACTTCTGTAATTGGGTGAAATTTTTTTCTAACAAGGCAGAAGCCAGCCTCAGATTATAAGATTATAAAATTTATGTTGAAATCATGCAAGAAGGTAGGCCAAACTATCATACTCCTCCTGGTCAGCTTATACTGTAAAAACTATGGACAGATAAATCTGATTTCGGATATTATTCAAAGTAGAAAATCTAACGTGTTTTAGAGATTTTTGAATATGCTTTCTATGTAGCGTGATATTTGTCAGACACAAATGTATATGAAGTAGTATATTCTAAATAAGCTAGCAGTGAAAATATTACAGTAGCTAATGGATACATAAATCAGGAAATCTCATCACACGAAAAGTACATCTCGAAACTAAGAATTGTGCAAATTTCGCTTGTAATTGAAGACATCTATCTATTCTTCTAACAGTTTCTAAATTAGAGCCAGACTATTGTAGATCAACTTAAGTGAAAGTACAGCTGCACGAGTCGGCAATTCATTTGGTTGTTCAGCAATTTGTCTTGAAGCCCATCCGTGAAATGCCGTTAAGATTGAATTTTAACGTGCTCTAGTTCATTGTATGAGGAAGAATGTCACAGCGGCAAGACGCCCACGGTTGGTAAATTTTCCCTTAGAGAGACTACAGTCATCAATCTCGCAGCTTTGCAGACTGCATTATCGGGAAATGTGTTGCCTTGTGCCGCCCATGAGGTTTGCTATTCATCGTAGCCCGTACTTAAAGGCCCTATTCCACTAGACGGCGATTGCGCTGAGATCTCGCAGCGACCTATTTGGATTCGTGTAACTCTTGACTTCATAATTGGAATATCATACAAAATGTTACAGCATGACTGAAAAGACAACAAAACATACATAGTATAAAAGGAAGTCTTTTCTTATTTATGAAAATTGTTGAGAAATACGTCAAATTCTAGGTCGCAGTGAGTTCGCCACCTTAGTGGAATGGGAGTATAAAAAATACAAATCATTGTCGAATACGTACCAGGAGATGCTGAGAAGCAAGGCCGGGGCGAGTAAATATTACGACTGTTCTTGGCTTGATTTCCCAACCCACTTTTAATTTACACCATAGAGAGTTGCGAAATTCGCACTGGAGCACCGGACATGGCATTTCCATCACTGTATTCATAAAACGGAAATGAATCCTTCCCCCCAAACTTTTATCATTAATCTCTCGGTGGGTGCAACGCGAGAAACGTCAGGCTATAGATACATGCCAGGACGCTTATCTTTCAAAATGGTATTATCCCTGTGCAAGGAAACGAATCTATTAAGAATTTATGATCCGAACAGTCTGAATGCTTATGAATGATAAAGATGTTGTAATAAAGAAAAACGCGTACATTTGACGATAATTGCGGTTGAGATATAGTCTTATACTCCTGCAGTTCAATACACCTAATGTATTGACTCTCGAAGAATATATTAATGGTGTTTCAAAAGATTTTTCTAGATCTTTCAGCATTAGTACTAAAAACAGAATACTGACCCTTACTTTACCAAATTTATGATCTGGGCTGTATGAATGCTTGTGTATGATAAAGATATCGTGATAGAGAAAACGTATACACTTGACGATAAATTGCGGTTGAGATATAGTCTTAAACTCCTTCAGTTCAAGACACCTAACGTGTTGACTCTCAAAGAATGGTGTTTCAAAATATTTTTATGGATCTTTCAGCATTAGTACTAAAAACAGAATACTGACCCTTACTTTACCAAATTTATGATCTGGGCTGTATGAATGCTTGTGTATGATAAAGATATCGTCATAGAGAAAACGTATACACTTGACGAGAAATTGCGGTTGAGATATAGTCTTAAACTTCTTCAGTTCAAGACACGTAACGCATTGACTCTCAAAGAAAGAATGGTGTTTCAAAAGGTGTTCTATGGATCTTTGAGTCTAAGCACTAAAACAGAACGCTGACTTTTGCTTCACCCGCACATTCAGTGCTCTAGAAAGAAAGTATAAAGATAGAAGATATTACGCTGTGTTGAATCAGAAGTCGTCCCATGTATGATCCATTATTGCCTTGCCTAATGGTTTCGGCACAGACTCTCTTCTCATGGGTGAGAGAAAATGATCTCACTGGATACAGGAAATGGTCGGGGCCCATTACATTTACCCCACCTGAAGTGTACATGTAATACTTTAGGCCTATGTACACTGTATGGATGTTAGATTCGGAATTGCCGTCAGTAAGGAAAAGCGAGTGATGATGGCAAGATTCGGCAGTCTATTTGCAAGTTTCAAGACCAAATGTGCCATTTACATTGCCTTTATTGCTTTGCAATACTTGAGGCGTATAGCATTGTATCCATATAAAATGAATGCAAGGTTCGTGTATGAACTCAAAGCAAGAAGTCAAGATACATCGTTCGTTGAAAAGGACATTGCTTACTACTGTGTTCGCGATTTGTATGATTCCCTTAGCAAGAAAATCTCGTTCGAGCATACATCATATTAATACAGGAAAATCTACATGGCACAAAATATATATGTGAGTGCTGTAACTGTCGAATTTTGTTGCTGAGATTTTCCATCACATGTATAACATAGCAAATGTAAACTTTATGACAGAAGTCATCATATCACAATTGAGTAAACAAATGGTACGTGAGGTAAAATTTACTCAAGCAACTGGATAGGTTTTGGAAACGGTCCCATGTTTAAAAAAAAGTAGCATCCACTACATGTACTTTTCGGCTTATTACCTGGATGTCTAACCTTCATTAGAGTGAATAAAAGGTGCCCTACCTTAAAAGTTCTCATAATAGAGGCCTATCTAGAACGTACAGTAGTAAAGCCCCCCTCTCACTGGACCCGCGGCACGCTGGCGGCGTCGCTGCGGCCGATCGAATTTCATCGACAAAAAATGAATCTTTTTAAGCTTTGTGTGTTTTGTAGAATTTTTGTCCATACTTGAACTTTTTGAATGATATTTCCATTATAAAGTCAAGGGTAACACAAATCCAGTTTAGGAAGCAGCGACGCCGCCAGCGTGCCGCGGGTCCAGTGAGATATGGGGCTTAACAGAAAGCATGTGAGCTCGTCCTGAAGAGAACAAAGTTGTTCGATCGGGGGAGTAAATGCACCATGTCCTCCAGGTAAGGATAGGTAGCACGGCTGAAGAATGTCATGCTCTTATCTCTACTGGTCACACACACATCATCTTGGCTTTGAATGGAAAGTGTTGCCGTCCAGCGTCCTGTGGATGTGGAGCTAGCCATCTTTTTCCAGCAATGGAAAGTATTGACCTATAATGAGGTTCACAATTCTAGGTACGTATGCGCAGCGAAATTCATTGCGGGTAATGTGTCAAAGATGTAGGCCCCAGCTTGTAAACAGTTTTCGTCAGGAATATTGTCTAGGTTTACTAGACAATATCCAGGCGTATCTGTTTTAGGCTTCGGGAGCAATCACCTTTTACATATCACCCACATTTCGCATTTCGCTACACATGCATACCTAGATTTGTGAACCTCCTTATCGTATTGTTGTAGGTTGTGAACGTGATAGAATGGGCGCTGTTAGCGCAAGCTGTCAATGGTGTCAAGGGATTTTTTTAAATCTTTGGCTTGAAGCGCACGTACTATTAGAAGAATAACTGAACAGGACTACTTTATGAGAGGTGTAAAGGAGGCCATATACATCAGGGCACTCCAGCTGTCACTCAACAGAGACAGTGGGCGTTATAAACTTCCAGGCACGTTTGACCAATTGCTGACGTCACGTATCCGCAATGACACGTGTCAATAAAGTCACATGTCCGTAACTCTCGCGAGTTTACGTTCGGCAGTGATTGGTCATTATTGATCCTGAAGAAGGCGACAGTGGTCGTCGAAAATTCGATCCGTGGATACCTTAGTGTTGGAAGAAAGTTTAGCATTGTATTATAATAACTCGTGCAGTTGTTCAAATGATGTGTACGAATTAGGCAGCTTTAATACACATACTTTACATTGTTACAGCTTCAGCTGCAGAAAGATACGTATACACAGTGCAATGCGTATTCCTATTACATGGCAAATTTGCATAAATTTCAGAGTCACTGAAAGTATCTTTTTTTATTCCTATAATATCCTTACTTAAAAAATCTCATAAGCGACTACAATGACTTTCATATACAAAATGTACAAATCAATATTCAATTCCACCTTTGTACCGTGAAGCTAAAACACATGTTTCGAATACTGATTAAAAACTTACACGTTTTGGACCAACCCAATATGTAACATTAGAATATACATGTCATATGTATCTTGGGACCATGTGTTCCACTGTGATGGGATTCCGTATACCAAACATAAACTGTTCTGAGAGAAGCCCCTCTCGGAATAAAACCACGTATGAAAAAATCTCAATCTGCGATTTCAGTATATCATTCTTTGAGATCGATGACATAGATCAGGTAGGCTGCAACGACCCTCATGTAGAGAGTTAGGCAATATCGATGAATATCAGGTATTTTATTGACAAAAGGCACAGTCATACTTATTGTTAATCTCCAAGCAGATTTAATGGTGGCACGACAATAGCTATAAGGTAGATAAAGCAGTCGTCCTCAATTGATCTGGAGGTGAAGCATGATGCTTTTTCAAGTAGCTAGTGATAGTGCAATGCGGCCTTGCGTTTATTGGCCAAGCACACCGGGTCACCCATACTCTTCTCGATACGTGTGTTGGGTTCTTTTGCGTGCAGAGGTTTGACGCTTGTGGCTTATGCCTGAAGCTCTCTCATGCACGGGGCCGCCGGCTTTACGTCACCATCCAAAATGACGAATGCAATCCCTTACAACATGCTCGAGCTGGAGTCGACCCTTGGATCGAACTCAGGCCCCAGTATCCAAGGAATTTGATCCAGATGGCGATCAAAAGGGCGAAAGTAGTATCCAATTGGCCACTGCTTTGGCCCTTTGGATACTGCCATGCTACCGGTAAATCTGCTTGGAGATTAACGTCATACTACACGGGTGTTGCAATAAAATACACTGTGCAAAAGTCGTATCGCAATACAAAAGATTAAGTAATCATTTCTACAAGACTTCCCCCTTTTCCTGAAATTTGGCACAGTTTTCTATTCTTTCATCTTTGAGTGCGATTATTTCCAGCGTTTGGCAGGGGCTGGATCCACAGCTTTCTGCTACCTCGTAGGCTTTCAGTACTTCCCGCATGTCTGTGACCTTTAACCTGATTCTGTCACGACTTTTGGTCTCTTTATGTCTTTTTGTACGCGCTCTCCCTCTGTTGTAGCACACAGCGAAGACCAGGACGTTAACAACAAGTAACGACGTCCCAACTGCAATCACGATGCTGAGTTCAGAGTAATTTTGCCCCTTGTCCTGACTACTGATGTTCGAGCCGGGAGATTCCGGCCGCCATTCCCCTGTAAGTCCAGGAACAGTATTTCCAGGAAATTGGCTTGGAGAAGCTGAAGTAGATGATATAGAAATACACGTGGTGCTTGAGCCGGTCACGCCTACTGAAGGCTTTGTCCAACCATCTGGACGGCGTACAACGAGGCCACCTCCGGTTAGTATGGTTTGTCCTATGTCAAGAATTTGACACAATTCGTCTGCATCTTCCGGAGGGTAAAGATAGTTGTTACTAGGAACTTCCCCGGGATAGAGCAACTTTGGGACAAGCTCAATCCAGAAAGCGATGCGCTGCGGTCGAAAACCTTCTACCACCCGAGGTTTCATTCCCAAGTACAGATAAGTTTCTTGACAATTACTACAGTTGTCTATGCTGTACTGTGTCCACTGGATGTTCTCAAACTTGTTTGGCCTTTCGTGGAGGAAAGTTGTGGCTTGTAGTCTGGGCTGCTGGGGATCTCTGAAATAGATACGCTATGGTCAGTTTTTAAATATAACTACGAACTAAGCAAAAAGCAACAATACTTTATCACCGAGTTGCAAACACTCTTGTGTTTCAAATGTGGTACAAAAAACAGGATTAGTCCGATAATTCTTTACCCGTTTGTGTTTATCATTCAGAATGCTATGATGTTATCATTTACATCTCATAAGGATTGTTCAGTTCACATAAGGTATAAAAGCATACAAAGCATCTCGACGACTATTATAGAGTTAAGGAGCCAAACTTACCCAGTTTTAGCAAAATTACTCCAATATGTCATCATGGCGACGCTCAACATAGATTCACCTTTGGTGAAATTCAGCTGCTGGAAGATCCCTTTTGGGGCAACGGGAGCACCAAAGACAAATGGCAGCTCGTCCCCATGTACAGCTCCTACCCATTTGGGGTTGGGTGTATTGATGGCCTTGTAGCTGTAAGAATACATGTATGTCGAGCTCTCTGTGTTCTTGGTTGAATGGAGATTTGCCACCTCAACAATCGGTACTGCGATCTGTTGTTCTGTGAGCATGCGCACAACACCGGCTCTTCTTGTTTCATTCGTATCGTTCCCCCAGTTTGTGTACAGAAACAGTATGGCGTCTTGGATCTCATTTTCTCTATATGGAAATACCTGGTTAACAAAGTCATTGATAAGATACCTATATTCATCATCAGATAAACCGTCTTCTATGACAGCGATGCTAGGGATGTACTTATATCCGTCCTCTTCTGAAAGGCCGACCATGAAGTCATAGCTCCGGAATAGGTCGCCTTCAAGTAGTCTTCGAGGTTGGTCGGGAACGATAACACCGTCCACGGACGGACCGAACTTGGGGTAGTAACTGAACGATGGCGGTGTCATGTTCTTCAGTAGCAGGTCTTGGTATGGTTTGTTACGGAGACATTGCACAGTTTGAGCAGCGTCCGGTCGGCAACAGTCTAGCTTCTCGGCCAGCATTGTCGCATAGTGCCGCGAGTCTTCAGCGATAGCACTGGTACCTAAAGCCGATCCACTCTGAATGATTGCACGACGAAACTTTCCTGGAGAAATGAGACCATATTTCATACGGCACAAATGTGACAGGCGGCAAGTAAACTATATTAACGCAACTCAGATAAATGTATATGTGGAATACGATTTATGGTCTATGGTATTATTGCTACCCCAAAGAGACAATCAATGAATGATTATACATTGCTGTGCATGAGAAGAACTTGACCCCTACCTGCAGCTTTAGGAGACAAAGCCAGTAGATTAACACACGCCGCGCCAGAACCAAACCCTACAAGAGTAACTCTGGTCGGGTCCCCACCAAAGTGCCTGATGTTTTCACTGATCCAATCAAGAGCTGCGATCTGATCAAGAAGTCCGTAGTTCCCGGATGCAAACTTGTCCTCCGTGCTCAGAAATCCTGGTGAGAAAAACATACCCAAGATATTTTAAAAAATGAGTTGGTATCAAGTGAAAAAAAAAAAAGTTTACAGTTGAAGATGAACGTCACTGTATCATGGGTTGTTCACTGAATATGATGACAAACCCTCAAAGCTGTTCAACTTTCTTTCTGCTTGCTCAACAGAGTTTGATACATTCCACCCCGTTGATAAATTCACTAACATTCTAGATGGAGATAACCCTTACTGTGTACAAATAGGTAGATATATCAAAGCACGTTTAGATCTTGGAACCACTAGTAGAAGTGATACGTCAAACTGAACATGTATTATTCATATACTTGTACGTCGGTTGGCTATTTTCTATACATTTTTTTGTGGTTTGTATGTATAGGTATAGTTGTAGAAGACCTTATGAATGTGTTATTGTATCAAAATCAATGCGCTTTATTTAACATCAGCAGTCCTTAGAAGACTACTGTTGATACAATCACGAAATACTACTGTTTTTCCCGCAATGTTTTCCTTTTTCATCACATGCCATCATGCTATTCGAATTACACTTCGAATAGCATGATGGCATGTGATGCATGTCATCCAATGTCAGAACTGACGTATGATATGATCGATATTGTATACTCTGAGGGCGTCTAATATGAGAAAGGATTGTATAACCTTCTTGCAACATTAATTGATTCGACGAGGCAAATCCGTGTACGCGAATATATATCTACCTAGCACTCCCAATCTGTAATTGATGGTGACCACCACTACGGCACCGTGGCTTGCCAGGACGGTCCCATCGTAAGCATTTCCGGTTCCGGAAGTGTAGCCACCGCCGTGGATGAACACCAGAACGGCTAACGGGTACCTCTCATCAAGAGCAGGACCTAGAATAACAGATTTCAATTAATTGATTGATTAGTTATCTGTAAACGGAAAAAATCACTGGACTGGATGATAAAAACATACAAACAGGGTCAACTGACAGAAAACTCTCACACACACACACACACACACACACACACACACACACACACACACACACACACACACACACACTGTGACACACACATACCAACACACACACACACTCACACTCACACACACAAACAGTGCACATACATATATGTATATATATATATATATACAGATATATGCATACAGAAATAAGCATAGTAGTGTTTCGTGTAATTCACATTTTCTTTAGTGCAAAAATGTCTCTCTTGCAAGCGCTACCGAAATGCTAATGATAGCAGCATCGAAAATAATTTTATTGACGATGCTATGCCATTCACAACCTGGCTCCATCGTTAATATCGTTTTATAAGTGGATCTTTAATGGTATTTTATCAGGTAGAACGTTACTCATTCCTAAACCTGTCTCTTGTTTTATTGTATACCCCATACAAAAGTACACATTTTTAACATTGTACAAAAATATGGTGTTTTAACATTGCGCGTCAAATTTTAACATTCTTTCGTCCCCTTTTGCATGACGTATATTCCTACTTAATCCCACAACACACGTACGACATACATTCCATAACTATATGTATGCAGCTTACTTACCATACTTTAATACGTGCAAATATTTACAACATCTAGGCTAAGGCCCATGTAGTATGAGTGTACCATGTCACTTCAAGCTTTGTCCATTATGTCTACACCCTTCAGAAGAAAATTATATTTGAGACTTTTAAACTTAAACGTATGGAACCGTTTTGATTCCATAAATTCATCATCTAGTCCTAATTGTAATCTACTTTTTAACTGGCACTATCATTAGTGCATGATAAGTCAACGCAATATGTGATATTTACGTGCATGATTGCCATGCTGATTCGATAAATTTTGATTTGATTTGATATGATATACGTCCTTGCCAAAGAAGACAGTGCAGCTTCTAGTCACGACTCCTTGAATTACATTACTCTGGATAGCTATTCGATCCGAAATACTCAGAATACGTGACTAGCTTTGATGGTGCAATTTCCTGGCCATGGTTGATGACGTGAAACTCGTAGTCACAGCTGGCAATCCTCCCTGCCCTGAACCCTCCCCGGTAACAACCACCACTAATGGGTCGTTATGGTCTACCCACAGTCGGCCAATTTTCCTCGGCTGACTTTACAAATGATCTCGGATCAACCTGGATGCTTACAAATGGGTAATATTAGGGTTTGGAGTGTTCGCATGGATGCAAGGGCTGCTGATAGTGTGATACTGCCCAGCGAGCTGTCTAATTGCTAGAGTTGATGGCTTTGAAACGGTGCTCAGATTATCCAAAGAACGCACATAAGTGGTCAGAAGACTCTTAGATAAACTATAAAGGTATGATTGATTAACACCATAACGCCTGCACGTATCCTGACAGTGGAAAGAAAATATTTAGCGCACATTCCCAAAGTTTTGGCATCTTTCAATCAAAGAAAATGAGGACGTCGCATTCGCGAGGATTTCGAATATCGAGCACAACATGTCTTTGATCTGTTCATCTTGTAACCCCTTCGGCAGCGTAAAAACGACTGACATACACATTTTCTGCCGAAAGATCTGTATATGGTCGATGTGGAAAAATCATTCCCTTCGCCGCAACGTGCATGGCAAATATTTAGCGACTGCTCCTGCTATCGACCAAGATCGGTGACATTTTGCCCTTTAACACTGGAGTTGAAACGTTGACGTCTTTGGATATTACTCGCCTACGGTAACTGTTGCCTCATAGAGTAAAGAATGCCTTGTATGCACATAGTTCCCATACGAGGTATATCAAATTTTAGGGCTGAATCATTCTGTTGTTTTATTAGGATCCCCATCAGTGTTAAACAAATGTCACTCTTTTCTAAAGTCTGCTACAATATGGTTAAACGAAATGTAATAATCTCACAACTTTCGAGGACATATATGTATGTACAGTATTTCATCTCAACTATCATTAAGTATAAATATTTGACTGTTGGAGCACCAGATCTGGTAATCAGTTTTCTGCACCCTTCTCGGTTTCTGTTTCCCTTAGTGTCATGCCTGTCCATTCTCTGATATTATACTTCCATCCTTTTTATTTCCAAGCTATCTTTCTTCCTCCCTAGATGGTTCCTTGTGTAATCGTTTTGCTTGTCCCGATGACCGTAGCACGTGGTCATGCCATAGATGATAACCCCAATAATGATAGTGATAATAATAATAATGATAATGGTAATGATAATAACAGTAATGATGATGACGACGACGATAATAATGATAATAAAAATAATGATAATAATACGTTACATGATCGAATGAAAAGTTATCTGACATTTTTAGCAGATTACAATTAAACGTCACAGCAATATGATTTAGGTGGCATCGAAAATAATGTGTGAAGCAAAGAGAAAGCAAAGGGGCTACGTATACACTTGTATTCAGGTCATGTCAAGACGATTTAGTCTAATGTGTCTGAAGACCCTTTCCTCGTTCTAGGCTCTTATCGGTTGGCAGGCAATCATGGAAACGTGGCGGGGACACCCCATAACTGCGACACCAATCGCCGTAGCTTTGAACTTGAACGTAATGTCATCTCCTACTCAGATAGACCATTTCCTGTTACGATCAGCCATAAACGACTCCTTTAAAGGATCACAGGTGAAACTATATATCTACAGTTTAAAGGTGAAGCATAGCACACAAAGTTGATAAAATGAATGTCATTTTGACCTTTTGGCTACAAACATTTCAATTTGAGAAGAAATTAAACCTTCAGTGGCGGTTGGATCAAATATAATATGAAATAAATCAAGGCAGTAGCCCAAATTCAGTTGGAGTCATGAGGCAACAGTGAGTTCGGATTCCATTTAGTGTGGAGCCTCTTCGAATTCGGAACAGTGGGTATTGATTTATCATAAACAAGGTTTTGAAACTATTGTTTTCCGGCTTGAGATCGATATCTGTTCTGCACGGCAAAATACCAGAGCTGGAGACAACATAATCCTAGTAGAAACTCTGGTATGGAGGCGTCAGGCGGCTGGACAAGTGATCGACGTGTTTCCATAGGAAGGTATTGGACCGAAGGCGATGAATTTGACCGATACTTTTCTAAGCCTAACGTTTCAAGAGAAAGCTAGCTAGATAGATGGTATAGTCATAGAGAGTGGCCCGGAGCTAAGAAAGCCACTTGTGGAAGATCTACATTCCTTACACGTTAGATACATCATAATGTCGATGTGGTGATACATGAATTTACACATACTGGTACAGGTATCCGAGACTGAAGCTTCGGTGATATTTTGCCACAGAGCCATTAGAATTCTGCTAAACTCTGATAGATTGAAAACCTTTGTACTTATCTATTAGCTATGATTATTTATAGGTTTTAAATGAATCATAGTAATATGATGTTTTGGAATAGCTCACTCAACTTTGACTTCTGTTCATTTGTGGCGGTAGATGTCTGGATTTTTGCACTTCTTGAGGTACTAAAGAAATAACTTATAAACGAAGATTGGTTTGGTAGCTTAAAGTACTGACCGTTGATGACAGGGCTGTAGATGTTCAAGTACAGACAATCTTCGTCCATCGTCTCCAGGAACGGCCGCATGGCTTCCCTGGCCTGGACTGCTGACGGCAGGTCGGTGTCCCCTGATGACGTCACAATCTGCGGACAGACGGGACCAAACTTGGTGAAGTCTCTCACCTTATCCTTGTCCCAAGCTTCTGGTTCTTGCGGTGGTCTGAATCGCAGGGTGCCAACCGGAGGTTTTGCGTACGGGATGCCCAGATACTTGTTCACTGCACGCATCCTGTCTTTCGGTGGAGGGACTTGTCTGCCTCGAAAAGATCCGTATTTGGTGGTGATAACTTCCCCAGAATTAGAGTCCGCCGATGCAGTCATGAGGATCCATGTCAGTACAGCGGATGTCACCCACATGGAATCCATCTTTACAGTGTACAGCTTCCTCGTTTTAGGTTGTTACGCCAGGTCATATCATGTGAAGCCTGAAATAGACAAAAGCAATGTAATTAACATGAACAATAACATATACTAATACATGGTCAACGAGTATGTAAATTTGCTGAAGTAATTTTCATGACTGCCAATACAAAATATGATTATCTGCCTGAAAGGTTCACTGCAGAGACTCAGAAATAAGTGCCAAACAACGGTGCAATAATCACATCGGCAAGGAACACAGATAGGGCCAGAGAGAAGATTAGATTCCTCGCCACCGTGAAATCACCATGTCTAGTCAGTGTCCTCCTGGGTGATCAGCTCAACTGCCTCCACCATCCCTTGTTTTCTTGAAATTCTATCACCCAATGCTTTTCAGTCATCGATCTTCAAGCACGCGGTTCATTGTATTCATCTCGACGTGTGGATCAAAATGATTCCCATTTTCCGAAACGATAAAAGAAGTAGAAGTACCTCTCTCCATAACAAAGACTGGGCTCTTCTAATAGATCACCCTAGGTGACCCCATTCCAATCTAATTCCAGCCTCCAAGTTGCCAGAGGTTCTTTTAAAGGCAAGTCATTAATACACAATGCCTTAACCTTGGAAACATTACACAGGGTATGAAAGCCCCCAAAGGCGCAGGTCAAGAGTATTAACACATTACCATAGACGTGCAAATTGTTTGCTTAGACGTGTGTGTGTGAAATATTGCAGGATGGGGAAACAAAGTTGTAGTTTGACGTCCTTCAGCTGAAAAAAGGATCAGAAGTTGTTCCACCTCTTTGCTCATGGGTGGCGTATTCATCACGATCTAGCCTTGGAAGGTCTTATGTTATGAGGCGTTAACAATTACGTAAAAAGGGACCAGACCCCAAAGGTCCCCTTTGCTAACCATCAGGCTAAATTGGAAGCTCGCAGATGTGGACCTGCTTTGACACTAGTGGGAAGAGGATCATAAATACAGTATCCAATAAGTCTTTGTTCGCTATAGATCATTTTAGGGTCCCGATATTAGTATTCTATGCCGTCCTGTTGGAATTGCATACATTTTTGGTTGAGCACCAAACTTGTATCATATCAAATTTACGGATTATACATTGAAATTTTGGAACATTTTCGTCAAGAAAATATTTTCGGTGACAAATGCATATTTTGCGTTAGCAGTCAAGGACAGACACAATCGTGACACAGATGAAAAAAATCATTTAAAAAATACGACAAATTTGGATACTTGCAATGATATCAAATTTACCGATTACATATCAAAATTTCATATCGTTTTCGTCAAGGAAATATTTTTAGTGATGAATTAATGTTTTGCATTAGCAGTCAGGGGCAGGTACGATCGCGACACAGATATAGAAATTATACCAAAAATATGACAAATACTTTCAATGATATCAAATTTACTGATTACATATTATAATTTCGTATCGTTTCGTAAAGAAAAAATATATTTGGTGATAATTACATTTTCTGCGTTAGCAGTCAAGGGCAGACACAATCGCGACACAGATTAAGAAATCATTTAAAAAATATGACAAATTTGGATACTGACTTGACTTGACTATGACTTTTTAGGTGGTAAAGGGTAAGGGTTGTGCTCTCGTTGGCATTCAACTGAAGAGCATTGGACTTACGCTTGTCGTCGGCAATTGGAGAATTCCCAGAACACAAACAGTTACCATTAGTTCTGCCAGAAAAGACTTTCTATAGCCTGCAGCAAGCACTACTTCGTAATTATCTAATTAGTTGCACTATCAATAATGAATGGCTCTAGCTGAAGTAGCTTGAAGGTGTAATCGTTATCTACATGTGACGAGCTAGACTTACATTTGTCAGAGAGGGGCCGCGTGAAAGGTAAATAAACTGTTCACCATTTTGTCCACTACTTGGGCAGTCAACATCTGTTTTTCCCTTACGAACACAATACCATTGTCACCCAAAGTAATACTGTAAATAAAGCACCGTTAACAATTAGAAGTCAGGCACGTTTTTTCAACTGAAGTCGGCAAAATAGTAAAATCATACAAATGAGTAGAAACGTGCTGGTTGGAAAATTAATGAAGTCCAAATGTGCTCTATTAAACTGACATATAAGGCACTGTTTACAACTGAAGCAGACAAATTATCATGACCATACTAATATGAGTCAAACCGGTTGGTTGGATAATGAATGATGTCCAATATGCACTCTACCTGATGCAGACTGAGTGAAACGGTAGTTATGTTATAGACAGCCTCAGAAACAACGCATACCTTAGGTGTATGCGTACTGCGTTAAAACGAGGTCTGTTCAACGTTTGTCCTATAATATTCGAAAACGTCCCTGCAAAGTATTTTACAGGAACATTTGTTGATGAAAAGATTCATACGAATGAATTTCAGCTACAGTATTGTCAACGACGATCTCTCCCGCGCGAGGCTCATATAGAGTGGGATTTCAAAATGATTTCTCTCCACACAAATACTTAATGCAATACAGAATTGCCCATGTTTACCGAATGCCCACACACTCATGCAAATAAGGCAACATAAGAAAAACCAAACATGAAAACGGCGATGACTAACCTTGTGGTGACCCTTTGTAGCAGTGTTTTCCTACGTTCGTTATTCACCGCCTTCACACAATTATGCTGCCCTCCTATTCAGCAAAGTGTACAAGCAAGGCAGATGAAAAGCCCGGGTTGGGAAAATATCAGATTCAGCGGACGATCGATTGATTGCTTTCAGACATTTGTTGCCGTATGACGTTGTCAGTTACTGCTTCAAATGCCAATGTCATGGCAGGTCGATGAAGAAGCATCATATGCTGCCATTTTTCTTACGCTCCTCGTGTCTGTGACGTTCCACTACATTGAAGTCATTTGAGTACACTGTCATTAATGTTGCAATGATTAAAGTGCAATTTAGCTCAACACTCAGATCCATCGAAACGACGACCGGGTATCTAAAGATGGCACCAATCCAGTTTTCACAGGCGAATCTTTTTTGAATATTTGCAGGAACTACATTTACAACATACTCCTAGCTTTCTTCGCCATGTACCAACGATGAAAATTTAAGTGGTTGCAACATTTTCATCAATTTCGATAAAACCATGCCAACAGGTGAAATGCTTTTAAAATAATACCATAAACCAACCAATTTTGTTAGCGCCGGCGTCGTTCTCCCAACACTAGATCCATGCCCACTATCAAAGTGTATGTCACTCTGTATCTTGCACACGCACACGAGAAAGCAAGCAGCAAAGCTTTGATCACAACTATCCTCCTATATTGAACGTTCCCGGCTATAGACACATCGCGTTTTTCGTATCAGAATGGCAACCTAGAGCAATTGCAACTACATATAACAAGCCAGAAATCCTACTGCTTTAAACACCTTTCATAATGTGTTGCAGACTTCGCCTTACAAGCACATGCAAGTGGTATAGATAAAATGTTCCCAATACCAGGAAGAGAATTACGACAGGTTACAGTTGGCCAGCTTCATTACCAAACCGTAACAACACGCCTTGGCCCTCTACAGGAAACTTACCTAGTGGATGTCACTAACTGCTCAGCTGAAGTGGGAAGAACCGGCTCTCTCCACCCACAGACAGCCATTAAACATCCATTCACCCGCCACATGTGAACAGGTCCACTGCTTTAAATGTTCTGAGGGTTGGGGAATTCACGTCGATATCCTCTGAGCCAATCAGCCCTCGGGCCCAACGAGGACGTATTACCAGTCCTACAGAGACCTGTTTCGCCAACAAAAATCAATGGTTACTTTATCTGGTATTGCAGCAAAATTGGCTTGCCCGTTGGACCTATGTTTTTAGATGGGTCAGGAGCGCACGCGCATTTCATAATAAGTACAAAGGTGATGTATTTATGCAGGTAGCTAGGAGATTCCACAAGATGCATTGTTCTGCCGATAGTAATCTTGATCACAACGCGAGTCTGTCTTTTGTTATAAATTTTCCCATCTACCAACCGCCAATCTTCTTGTATACATTCCTAATATTCATACATGGATGTGGCATACAAGATTGCGTGAATACGGTGATTTATGTCAGGTAGGATGACAAAGAACTTACACGGTATCTTTTGGAGCCACGTGATGAATGTATGTCTGCCATAGACAAGAAAAAACTTTAAGGCCAATTTACAATCTCTTGTATAAACTGGTTTGCAGAGGCTATTTTCATCCAGATACAATGACAGGCATCAACGCTCGCAGCTAGGGACAACTGCCAATGCCGTTAAAGTAATAGGCCATGGTTGATTCAACACACGTCAACGTGACCGAGGACAGCGGTGCTTTTAATACTCACCGTCATGTCAATAATCTCCAAGCTCACACTTAGCGTACTGTTATGTACATACATTCTATACTTAGTCTAGTGTAGGTACAGTACTAAGAAAAAAATAGTTCTTTTGTTTAGATTTTGACCGAAGTGATACAACAAATACAGTTTAATACTGCAAAACTGGAATGCATTAGGGCACCGGTATTTTCAACATCATATTATATTCATGCAGGTATACATTGTACAAAAACAAGTATACCAATAAACTGAACAAAGAAGTAGAATGTTTGATACACATCCCTATCAAATGTTCAAAGCCCTGATCTATTAACAGGATTTAAGATAAGGACACGTCTGCAAGAAAATATGTAAGATGTCTTTGATTCTGTTTTTGATTGTTATCATTCAGATGTTAGATCATAACATCTTATGTATCTTACTAGCGGTCGACCATGAACCAGGTAACGGGAAACGCAACATTTTTTTCCTAGGCCGGGTGTGCGCAAAATTCGATATCAACTCAAAACGCGGTAGATTATGACGCCTGCACGTTGCATTGACCCCATGAGGTTCCTCGTCCATTATACAAGGATAACATCGTGATTCGAGAGGGTAGAATACCTCTCTGAGGAGAAACGTGTCTGTGCTTAGAGTTTCTAAATTAGCTGGGTGGGGCGTAATGGCTTTTGTGGCCTGTATCATGATAGGAATTCCGGTTCATATTAGCCAATTATCTGCATCTTTCAGTTTCACTGATGACAAAGGTTTTGAATACCTTCCTCCATAATCCAACTACTTCCACGTAGCTTAATTGCCCATTTGATGCTGATATCTTTTCGCATAATAATGTTATGCTAAGTTAGATACTACAAGTTAGAGTAATTCGAAAACGAATGGGAAATCATTGAGGCGACCTAAATAGATAAGCTGTTATCTCGAATATCCTTGAATAAAGATTAATCTCTGTACATCTTCGCCATTTGGGAATAATTTCTCTGATTGGGCTGTCGTTGTTTCTTCTGCTTAACAAGCAGCATGGTTCATTTTCACCACTTACATGTATCTAGAATGTATGTGTAAGGCAGTTGGGGCTATCCTAGTCACACTTTATGTGTGTGTCTGTTTCCTTTCGGTGATCCCAGGTCAGAGTGTGATACGAAAACACCACATGGATGCACGAGCATTTTCCCAATATTTCCCACAAGTACCATTGTATTCTTTTTTTTCATTTGTGCAGTAGGTAGATGAAGGGCTGACCTACCGTCTATCAATGTTCACTGTTGCCTCTAAAATATGCAGATACGTGCAAAAATTAAGGAGGGATCTTTGTTTACATGACACCACAAAAAAATCATTAAGTTTGCTCAATTACTAGCTTTTGTTTACGATGACTGTTGTTGACAGCAACTGTGGTAGTAAATGAGTTATGATGCATATGGAAATTATTGTTCACTGTTTAACGTTGTCTGCATGTAACTATATGTAAGTAATGAGTGTAAATAGGATTTTCTTTGATGATGATCATATTTGCTGCGTTACGAACAGTATATTATTGACAAGGGGCTTCTGTCGAAGGGAAACAGAACGCGGGTCAACTCCGAAGAGAAATGACGAGCAAAATGTTTTCTTCAGCACATGATTAAGTGTTTTCCCTTGTGGAAATCAGTCCTGAGGTTGTTAGAATGATTTTATCGATCGGCCAAAATTACTTTTCTGCCATGAAACTCGTACGTAGTTTTCTTACGTTTCAGACGTTAAAATTAATGCGGTTGATCTGATTACTAAGAACGATATTCTTGCTGTATGTTTTATAACTATAAGATGCATTCCAAAGACGTACGTTTCCTGGCCCACAAATCATTTATGGATAGATATGCATCTTAATTTTAGGTAGCAATCGACATTGGTGTAATACTTGGCTATTGCTTAGTGCAGGCTCCAACGTTAAGTATTCATAGTTTTTAAGATGGACATCAGAAAAGTGAACAGTCGTTTATTGCCTCCTGTTTCACAAGGCTACGTGCAGCAGGGGAAAACTTAATAAAGGGAGGTATTTAAATTACGGAAAAGGATCGATAAAATGGGAATATAGATAGTGTCTGCTTTGACTTCACAAAGTCTGAATATCGTGACAGGAATTTCATTATAAAGGCAATAATTTGTATATTTTTTATGATAACTTATTTTTTGGACCACATTTGGTAAGTATATTAGTTAGCATAGCTCAAGCCCCTCTGTATGTGTAAATATGCCCACTGGGTACCTCAACGGCCAAGTTCAGGCAGCCAACCATAGATGACGTCTGTTATGAGAAAGACATCAAATACATCATGCCGCCCGCGTTCGTGAGGTCAGCAGGACTGGAAGGTAAAGTCGTACATAATGTTGTTCACCGTGAGCTTTTCTGTTATACTCAGCTATACATTTAGTTTAATCCAGGCCCAACCATGCATGCTTACTTGATAGACACATTATTCTCTTCATTGATGCCCCATATCACTGTTTTTATTACACTATACATACGACATCAACATTTATTACCTGGTTGTAATTTCAATATGTTTTTTTACCATTTCATGATCAAGTTGCTACAGGCAAAACAGGAAATCACAAATTTGATGTTATGATAGGGATTTGTATGTGAATAGTGTTCGATGAATATGAATGAATGAAGACCTTCATTGCACATTTTTCCCCACTGGGCTATAAACACAGATCACATGCTAACAATCATATACATATTCATGTGCATATAAACGTCTGGTATATGCTAGGACTTCCGGCTTCCTCCCGTTTCTTAGTAATTGTATGAATATAGGAGACTGTATGATTAGTTAGAGTGGGTTTATCGAAGGCTGTAAGGCATATAGATTTCTCTTTACTATTTAAATATCTGAAGTGGGGGAATTCGTTCAACCGAAAAGAATTATTCCATTGCTATCATTCAAAGGACAATCTACAGTAAAACGTACTTCGTCTCTACTTAACCTGAACAAAATTGGTAGAATATGCTAAACATGGCATCGGGCTATTGCTACAGAAATGGCGGTATGCTGTAATCGATCTTCAGGTGGTCATAGTCTGTTACCTACACTAAATCCTGTATCCCCGCCTCCCAGACCGTAACTGATAGAGCAATTACGATATCTTCACCTTGATCTTGCCGGTACCGACACCTAATAACACCTACGCGTAGAGGAGGATTTATGTTTAAGGCCTGGAAGCAAAGGTTGGATGCCCAAGTGAGACATTCGTTTGCAAGGTCTTTGCATTACTCTGTCTCGGAGATGTCCAAGACTTAATAAATCTACACTTTGTAATTTGTTTCTGGGCAGACATACTGAAGCGTAGGGTAGAACCGTTCCAGCAGGTCATGTGAATTTAGCGGTAAAGCTTAGGAAGCTATGTTGTGTTTCCGTTTACCGAACGTACCCTTGTAAAAACTTGCCAACCCTAGGCTTTTTGGGGTCCACCATGTGACAGATGAGTGATGAAAACGTTGTAGAAACGTTTCCAACAACGTTTTAAAATGTGTAGTAGGAATTGTGCTTCTTCGTTCCGTTTATTGATATACATTGTACGTGCGCTTGCACAATGTGTATCTGTATAATTTGATTATGATGTTTAGAACACCAGTGTTCTGCTACGTTTTAGTTATGTTTCGCCAACGAAACATATTGTTTTTGTAAGGTTTCTTCTCCTTCTTCTCCTGTCAAACCTTCAAATCGCTTCTTCTCGGTCGTCCGTCGACCAAATTAGCTGAAATTTGGTATGCAGGTAGAGTACGTGTATACCCCTAGACCCTTTTAAAAATTTTTTGATATAAGTTTTTAAAATGATTTTATGGAGGTTTTTTGGTCATTTTCAGACAAAAGTCGCACATGATGGCCTCCAGTGCCGTGGTGTTGAAACCTGAGGACCTGAAATTTGGTTTAGTTGTGCATTGGATATTTACCCAAAGGACCCCATTATTTTTTTTGGCATACACTATTCAAAATGATTTATTTTGCAATTTTTTGATGCAATTTTTGGTTATTTTCTGTCGGGGCCAGCAAGAACTAGGTCATACTGTAACATAAGCCCTCCTACACTTCCCATGTCTGGGACTTAAAACCAAGCAGATGTCAGGGGGTACCTCTACTAATGGTATTACAGAAAGTTATATGTACCTTATGTTACATGGTACGGATGTTATATTTGAGATGTAGGTACCTATAGGAAAGGTGACTACACCTGACACAAGGAAGGCATGATGACTATGTTTTATAATGTGCAAGTTTAAGTATGATCTTCGGCACTATCAAGACTTATAAATAAGTTTAGTGCTTTCTCCCACCATAGTTCCACACAGTGCAACATAGTGAGTGTTCATTACGTAAACGCTTCATTGAGATTCCAATACCATGTCAAGTTAAGTGACTTAACTACATTATCTTTGACGGCAATACAGAAGGTCGATATCCAGGCAGGGATAAGAAGAGATTACATCTAATCCAACCACTCTATGTATACCCATACAAATCCCGTTTCCTCCGGGGTATTTTGATGGGACAATATCAGCATCACAGGGACACATTGACACTATGATGGAAGATGGTACCATGATATAAGACACGACTTTATAACATGCTGTTATCATTCATCCTTCTATGTCTTCGTTTTTAAATTAAGATTCATCGCAACTTGGAACCTTGAGTTACTATAAAAAGCCTGCCTCTAGCTATAGTATAGACAGTTTTAGTTAGTTACTTGTCCACAGGTCTAATAGCTTGTTAAGATTTTAAAGTTGTTTTTTTCGAAAGCATTTGCTGAACACTGAAATATCACTCACAAAGCACAGTTTCCTTTTTCTGACAGACGACAGGAGCCCAAACAGCCCTTTTAAAGTTGCATGCTTTTAACATGATAATTCATGCTGGCCTACCATAAGAGCTTTTGCAGCCATCATTGTAAAGTATGTAGAAAACGGCCGTCTGACAAAGACTGTTGGCAACGAGTTCTGACGGTTTGAAAGTCGACAAATTGAGGATGAAATGGGACGTAACCGTTTTAGAAAGTACCGGTGTGGCAAAAAGGCTATTCATCTGAACGTTATAGTATTTGTGTCGAAAGTTTGGAGCTGAATATTTAACATCAATGATTGAATGACATCGATTCACAACGTTTCATGTGCATGATATGCTAATGAGAGTATAGCTATAACGAAAAGCTAAATCAGACATGCATAACTTGGATAAAAGAGATTAGATTAACATAAAATAATAGACGATGGCGATAAAAATAGAAACAGGCTTAACCATCAACACGGTTTTCCTATCAATGAGATTAAGTCAAATATATCGGACATGAAACGAATGTATGCAAAATGTCGCTGAAGAAAATCAATGACGTGGTCTTGATTAAGTGTTCCAGTCCATCTAATTCAATCATTTAAAAATAGCAACCTTACTGCCGGTGCATATAGATGACGCTTCGAGACAAATAATCTGCCTCCAATTACGAACAAAAGACATGATTGAACATCGAGAATATACCTGTATTTTGGCAGGAAGTACGCTAAGATATGCAGTACTGAAGGCGCCACCGTGTGAAATAGGCGAGTAAAGCATTGTTTATGGTGGTGTCAACTGGTCGGCAAATGGACAGCTAGTCATTCAAATCATCCTGTCTCCATCTTTTTCATCCAACCCTGACCTGGCTGTTCTATAAATGTAAGGGATATCTCTATTATACAGATATTCGTCAAGTAAGGTAATCCGTAGTATATGCTTCAGAGATGTTCTACTGCAACAGATGGGTGCTTATCAGAAGATGATGAATCCTTTAACGGCCATTCATCGTCAGCTGGTCTTATATGGTAATATTCATGCCAAGACACTGTCTACAGATGGCAGTTAGAGTAGGATCTTACCTTGTAATGAAGAAAACGCTGAATCTTCTTGCATGTCCGGTAAAGCTGTTGGTGTCACCACAGATTCCTCCAATGTAAGAACGAGTGTTTGCCGGCATTGCCGCGTGATGAAGCCGGTTGAGTGGTCGCTGTTATTGGGGAGTGTTCACAGCGCGCGTAAACCATCAGAAGAGTCGTGGAGACTATTCCATTGAAGGTACCTTTGGAGGGGGTGCAGGTTTGCTCACTAGCATTCTGAATATTAAGTTGGTGAACTTTTTTTAGAAGATACGTTTTATGATGTACAAATTTACGGATGTTCAAAATGATAGCAGTTGTTACCACAGTGCTAACTCGGTCGCTTTCTGCTTTTCTCTATGATAAAGAGTGTTGAACATAATATCATTTATGAATGTAAGAAAAGACGTGGTGACGTCGAAACAAACTTGATGACGATGTCTTAAAGACTCATCGAGGCAATGTTGTTGATGGATATTTAACTGTAACTGCAGTTTTAAAATAATGTCGTAACCGTCTTGTTAGGAATACTAGCCTGGAATCCAAACCTATTATAGCCCCCGAGTCTCTGTCCGCAGAGAGAGACTCGGGAGCTATAATAGGTCTGGATTCCAGGCTATAAGAATACATCAAATTGAAATTCTGTAGTAGAAGTACTTGCTGTTATGTCTTGCAGTTCTGCAGTTTGTCTGATTCTTCTACCACGAGATTGTATTCACATTTCTGAATATGACAGTTATATTACCAATCGATAAAAATTCATGTGCACCGCATAGATAACATGATTTCCTCCAGCTTAATTGTATCTTGGCAGGAATCATACAAGATCACGCCCAAGAGGTAACTCGAGGGTGTCCACCCGAACACAATGGCAAGATGGAAATGACGTTCTATTGAGACTGTTGGACCTAACGTCTTGCATAAGTTTCATGAAGTACATCAGCCAGAGGAACAACATCCTCTGTACACGTTTATATTTAGTATCCAATTTTTTTTTTTTACAAATTGCACTCACCAAAAAAATAAAAAAATTAAATGGATGTCCTTGCAACGTGACGGATAATATCAGTGCATCAGAGACAGTGTCACAACATCTTATCATATTGTGTTACCTGCAATGTTATTATTTTCATAGGACATTTGTAATAGAATATACTTGATATGATATTGCATGGATGTCCTTGTAACGTGTCAGTTACTGATTTTGCAAACACAGGATCGTCATCATTACAGTGTTACAACGTCTGATCCTATTGTTTTGCCTTCAATGCTTTTAATTTCACAGAACATTTGTAATCATATTTACTTGGTATGATATCATAGTAGATTTTATGATATTACATATACAATGGAAATCGAACGACTTTGATAAAATTTGGAATAATTGATCATCATATTGGGCCAAATTCTATGCAAATTCAATAATTAACGAAAACTCCGAGTCCATAATTGATGGTAAGCACTACCGTTATGGACTTTAAGCAGACACCGTCACAGAAACGCCAAAACAACTGGATCAAGTGATGTAGAAATGAACTTCTGATGGTGGCTTTACCAGTCTAGCAAGATGACCCTGGTCATCAAGGTCAGTGACTCCTACGAAAGCATCTTTATTATTCAAAAGAACCGCGAAGACCTAGAAATACGTTCTCCATACTAATGAACTGGTCGATTGCCCAAGGGTGACCTTTAGGATCAAAGGTCACGTAAGTTCGATAGAATTCACGGCAACAATTCTACATAAACTGGACTCAATTTTTGATCAGCAAAATTGACTGTTGTTTTACACCCGTGAATAGTTTCATCAGGTTGGTAAGACACTGAATAAAAAGACTCTTTGTACACAACCAAGTGAATTCAACTTTTCGGTGACCATCTGTCACCTTCCTCATGGCTCTGACTGCTGTTTAACAGTTTTGGTTAAATCGAAACACGTTTCTTGTCTTTTATTTGTTGTACGTTAACAATCATAGTTTACATGCAGTCTCATTTTCGAGTGGTTGCTTTTATGTCAAAGTGAACCCCTAACGCAACAGATTCAGTTTCAACTGTTACACAACAAACGTTTGTTTTATGTTCCATGTATGGGCTATGAAACATACGTTTGCCGTTTGAAACGCTTAGTTCTTTCAATCGAACCTTTATTGCGTTAGAACCAGTTGCGCTCTTCACATGTGACTAGTAAACGTGGGCAATTGTCATTTCGTTGATGCGCGAAATACGTGACTAGAGTGCAGCTTTCAAGTCGACTTAATTGTTTCTACTCCTAAGAAGCCTCAACGCCACTGCTGCCAGTTTTCATTGCCCTGAACCCTCAGTAACCACTATCCCTAATGGGCCATTATATTTAATGGTTCAGCCACTGTCAGGTAATTTTCTTTCGACAACTTCACAAATGATCCGGGATCAACTTAGATAACTACGAAAGGGCAGGTATCGGGTCTCGGATGATTGTGTGAAGGTAATGTCTGACACTGATAGCCTTGAAATGTTACATAACGCAAATGAATTTATCCAAAACTACGGGGATATCAAGAACTCTCGCCAGTATTACCTATTTGAGACATATGGTCATTTTGCCAGTTTGTTTACGAAGATTTATATGTCCTCGGTATGTTTATCTACAGTTTTTACTGGGACTTTGCAGAGTAAAAACCGTAAAATGCCAATAACAGAATAGCTCTTCTACATTACATTCAGGGAAGCAGCCAGCAGTAGGCTATTTTGGTAAGAACATTCACACTAAACCTGCGTCTGTGGACACATCAACGCAGGATTTCATCTAGCTGTTGGCTACTTTCAATGAGAAAGCTGCTGGTATTGATTTGTCATAAAAAGGATTTGCAACCTCAATTGTTTCACAGGTTGATGATCGATTGGGTTAGCACCATAGATACAAAACGGGACAAGACGATATAATCTCACTGAAACCATGAATTTCAAGGCTTCCGGCGTCTCGACAAGTAATTGACATGTTTTTACCAGAAGTTATTGGACCGAGGGCGATGAACCTGAATGATATTTCCTGAGCTTAAGGTTTCAGTGGCAATCATGACAGACGGCCCACCCATGATAAGTGGCTTGAAGCCAACAAATCCACTTGGCAAAGATATGCATAGGCTACCTGGTAGCCGTATTGGTATATAGAAATTTCACATGAATTTTACATTACAATAAAGAAACCGCGTTTTGAACTTGTTAGACAATAGAAGGAAAATGCTTACACACCCATGCCACTATGGCGTCGACCGAGCTTCGGCCGAGCTATTTGACAGAGTGCTCAACAAATTTCATAGATAACTAGAGTTCCACGATCTCATGCCTTCGCCAAATGATTTTAACCTTTATGACTGACGTATAAGGAGTGTTTCTCATCAATTATAAATCATACCAGTTGATCGTCTTCACCCAAATAACAGAAGTCGTCCAAAGTATGAGCTTAAAAAAGGTTATGCGACCATATATAATCAATTATGCAAATGAGGTCCTTATTAGCATAATTTGATTCAACGATGTTCACATTCACATAACTTCCAAATGCCACAAGTATGAAATTGCCATCATTTACCTGTATGGAATTCTAGTAGTTTCTCATTAATTATGCAAATTAGGCCTACAATTGCATATATTCTATCTGTCAACATTCCTCTCTTCCACAGTTACAAATGTCACATATTTGAATAGTCAGATCATGGAACACAGCGGTTTTTTAAAATTGTCTCATTAATTATGCAAATTAGAATTTGATTTGCATGATTATCGTCCAATCAAACAAAGTATCACCTAAGCTATCTATATACCAAAAATCATGAACATCCATCAAGCTCATCTTGAGTTCTAGTATTTTCTCATTAATTATGCAAATGAGGTCCTCATTTGCATAGTTGATATCTATTAATATTTCTCTCTTCCTCAGTTACATCTGTTACATGTTTAAGAGTCCTATCATGGAATTTGGCGGCTGTATAAACTTTCCTCATTAATTATGCAAATTAGATGGTGATTTGCATAATAAGTATCTAATCATGTACATCATCACTCAAGTTATCTACTTACCAAAAATCATGACCATCCATCAAGCCCTTCTTGAGTTACTCCCTTTCAAAGTCTGAAGCAAAACCTGCTCCTGCAGTTCCAAAAAAGCCGCTAGGGGACCAAAACCTATACCACCTACTATCTGTCCAAAGAGCTATCTACCACTCAAAAATCAGGACAATAGCATGTCCAGAACACGAGATATCAAAACAGGAAGTTCCGCTGCAGTACCGTATCAAGCCTGTAGGGGACCCAAAATCTAATCATTTCCAAGTCTCATCAAGACCTACCCACCTACCAAATATCAAGACAATCCATCCAAGCCTTCTCGAGTTATGCTGTACGTTACAAACAAACACACAAACGCTACCCTCTGCATAACCTTCTCGGCGAAGGTAAAAACAGTTTTTGTACTTTTGTGTGTTAGTGTCTTTTCTGGCATACTTTCAACACAAATCCAACTAAGGCCGCAATTAGGTCATAGCACGATTGCCGCCTTGTGGAATGTGGGCCATAAAACTAGACACGACATTGGTTATTGGTAAATCCTCAAAACAAGAGCTATCCGTATTGCCCCATAATTATCCAATTAGACGCATTGTTATGGATGGTAGGCACTGGTTGTAATAGCTTGTCTATGATAGAAAGCATAACAGTTGTCAAGCAGGGGCCAATTTGTTTTGTATTTCTGTACTGTATTCTGTCGACGACGACACGAAAATAAGCTGTAAGCTTGAGTCTGTCGTCATCATGTCATGTATTTAAATGTTGCAATAAAAAAAGCAGGGGCCACATCAGAAGCACTTGGTAGAGGCAGAGCAATATTTCTTTCTCTCCCTATGTTGTACGCCCTTAGACACAACTAGAGCACGCCCCTCGCATGACTGACACTAATCGGTCAGTTCTGCTGATTTGAATCATATATCACATATAACATGCGTGTCCTCATGCCTGTTCAAAATGTGCACTATTCTAGCGAAAATATCACTCAGTCCCATGCGATCTCACCAATATATAGGTCATATATCTTTTGTCGAAAGGCTACATGTATGTACAGTAGGATGTCAACTCGAATCGATCATAGATCAATCGATCATTATTTGGTAGATACATCACCTACTCAAAGCGTTAGCAAAACCCTATGGTAATCCTTTGAAGGATTACATATGCCCACCTGACGTCAGTGACACAGCGCTCGTACACAATTTTACTGTCATTCTCTTCAGCAAAGGTGATGTGCAGATATATATTGTACAAGCACAATTTTGTATTGCGAAAGAAAGAGGTAGAACATGTTGGAAAAAGATTCTACAGCATTTTCATCACTCAGAAAATGTCGGATCCATGCATACATTTTATGCCCATTGCCAGTGGTCAACAGATAAAAAAATGCTAGGGTCGCCATATTTTTGCGATGGTCGGTCTAGTAGCCGGAAACACAATATTTGTCCTAGGCTTAATGATCATGCAATATATTGTGCAGGCTTTAAAATGCATTGCCGACTTTCCCCGACCGTGTCATTTATAAGCAATCTGGATACGACCAATTAAAGGTTTACGCCAGGGTACAGTTGTTCAGATCATTAGGGAACTGTAACAACACGCCTACAACCCATGTGGGTACTTACCGAGGCCTTTTGCCACACTAAAACGGACTAGAAGACTGCCATTAAGCAATGATTCACTAACCACAGGTGTACAGCCCCTCTGTCCGGGGTTGGGGAAATCCACACATCGATATCCTCTGAGTCAATCAGCCCTCAGGCCCAACGAGGACGTATTACCAGTCCTACAGAGACCTGTTTCTGAAAAATCAATGGTGATATAACTGGTACGTAAACGGCACTGGAGAAAAATTGCCGACCGCTCGTGCATTTCTTAACAAGGATAATGTACGTTGTATGTTTATGCAGCTAACATGAATCATGCCCTCGACACAAGTACAGCCTGACAGATCTACCTGTATCTTCGATGTAACCGATAGCCTTTTGAACACTCACAAGAGCGGAGTCTGACACAATGAATGACAAAGCAAGACAACTCCGGATAACACCCCCCCACATACAGTGTAAACCCACTAGACGCATTTTACAGCGCTAGACACAATAAAGTTAACGAGCGTTGAAGCACCCCGAGAAGCAGATGCCAATATCACCGGTCATAGAATTAACAAGCTCCGGTTGATTAAGTCCACATCGTCAGCTAAATAGGCAGTGAGTTAGACGCCATGCTCATGGTGCTCACCGTCAGGCAATGATCTACCTCGCTTCCTCAAATTGATTTCCTCAAGCCTGATTCTATATTCTTCCAGTCTAACAAGTGCACATAATTCCAATCAAATTATCCTAGCTGTTCGAATGGAACACTTATATGCTGCCGCCTTCATACTGCTTTAAACTCATATGTGGTTCCCGGTCTGTTGTACATAAAGGGCATATGTCGGAATTCAAAGGGTGAGAATTGTTCTCTTTGGATAAGTATGCTTGTCGAGTTGTTACATCTGTCTGTTGGAGCGTCCTTTGTGACTGAAATGTTGGAGCATTATGTACTATGTGACTTACTTGTTGGGCCGTCATGTCTTATGTGACTTACATGTTGGATGGAGTGTAATGTCCTATGCGACTTACTTGTTGGAGCGTACTGTCCTATGTGACTTACATGTTGGATAGAGCGTAATGTCCTATGTGACTTACTTGTTGGAGCGTTATGTCTTATGTGTCTTGTTAGAGCGAAATATTTTGTTTCAAATTTCAGTGTACCTTGTTGTAGGTGTCTTTTTCGTGATGGATGAAGACCAACATCATGCATGACAGATGATAACACACAGGTAATCCGTATGTGAGATCATCAAAGCAATACCTAATTGATGAAACATATTGGCCCTGATCTTCAAAAGTAAGACACATCGTCTGCCCCACTATTTCAGGGTAGAAAGGTTATCTTAGCATCTTAAGCGAGAACCATTGCCTTTGATTGGATCGTCGATCACGTTGATCCTCGGGATGGGCAGACTGACAGAAGTAGGTGTCAGCTCATTGGATTTCGATTTCAGATAAGGAAGTGCCTTTACAGCCTAAATCACACCTTTTAAACATTTCGTACAGCACACGGGACCTGTGTCATTAAACCACAACAATGCTTTATTAGTACCACCGGTAACAGAGCATATTATTGAGTTTAGTTTGAAGCCTATTTACTAATAGATAAACACATTTGGTGATACTTTTCGACCTAATGCTCACTTTCCACAAGATGATGATCGCTGACCGACCACAAAGCGAGCAAAATTGGATTTTTGTGACCCTCTAGTTCAAATTTGGGATATATTGCAAGACAAATAACTGCAATATAAGTCGAAAGGCAGCAAAGCACTCAAATTGTTAATAAAATTGTTCTTTATCTTTGAAATTTGTTGTACAATCTACCAAATTTCTGGTCACAGTGCAGTCGTAAGGGGGTGTAGGATAGATACTCTAACTTATTCATTTCGCTAGGCAGCCAGCGCACTGTAGTAATTGCACGTGAAATTGATGTGAAAGCCTGTTAGGGCCATCCAAGACGCACCGTTAAGTGTGTGTCTGTTTCCATTCTGCGAACCCAGGTCAGACTGTGATACAGAGAGCACCAGGACCCTTCTGGTGAATAGAATGACCCAGCAAAAATTTATGGTTGAAAGAATTTCCCTCCAGATTTCTCATACATTACAGATCTCATATTCGTGTAATAAATTGACTGAGTGAATTTTCAGCTAGCCATCTATTATAGGTCCCCGTTGTCTTTGATTTCATTTATTGGTCATCTTTCATCGGACCATCTGACGAATTCCAATTTTACACCAAGTTATGCTGATAGAATGAGCTTATGCTGCACACGACTGGTGGCATGCCGGCAGCATTTGTCATTAATCATGAATTCTGCAATTATATTCTGATGCAATGTTCAAGTTTGACGCTTCAACGTGACACTATTACAACTGATGGATGCATCAAAATAATGACTCTAAATATAATTCTTTTACACGGAGGGCAGGATTGACATTTGAATTTTGGTACTGATGAGCATTCGCACTGCCGTGACAGGAATTGATATGAGTTTCAACTTTCAACATGCATATTCTAGATAATATAACATGCTTGTAAATGTATCAATGACATCCTCTAATTATATTTACGTCACTTTGATGAATATTTAGGGAAATCATAATTTTGATAAAGGGGACCGCGTGATATGTAATATGGAAGCATAGGACCAAGGATGACGTCCGACTTGACAACGACATCAAATACATCATGAAGCCAGAAAAAACATGGTGTCTTTTATAACTGACTGTTCTTGTAGAATCTCTTCTTGATCTTGAATTCATCTTCACTCATTAAGAGTCCCAGATGTAAGAAACATCCGACACTTAATTAAGAGTTTTGCCAAAAATAGTTACTCAAGCAATTGGATAAAATTTTGAAACAGCCAGACGTTTCAGACAGCATATCCGCTGTCTTTTGTCAGTGACTCAAGAATCTTGTTATGCCATAGTGGTATAGTAGCATATCTAGAAGACTGTATGTGGTTGGTTTTGTTCTATTGCCAACACCAAATCCTAGATTACTGCTTACTAGACCGTACCTAATAGAGCAATAACGATACTTGCACCTTGATCTTTCCCTTACTGACATAGAATATACCTGCAAATTGGATCCTACCAGTGATCTCCAAGAAAGTGTTTCGTGTTCGCTTTTGCATGTAGAGAGATTGAAACTTATCGCTGTTGAGCAAAGATTGAATAACTTCTACACGGACAGAAAGTAATCTGAAGTGACTTGGATCAGCTTGTCTCCAAGATGTCTGAGACTTGATCAATTCACCTCTTATACTTTGCACTTCCTGTAGGGCAAGGTAGCGCGGGTAAATGGAAAACTAGTAGTACCTGTCGTTAGAAAGCAACAAGTTCATGGTGGCGAATATCAGTACGAGGTTCACAACCAGGTCAGTACCGGCGGCAATCAGATCACAGTTGACAGTTGTTTGCGAGAAAATATCGGTCATAAAAGTATGCACATGAAAAGTGTATGTACGCAGGCGATTCAAAATAGACAAACTGGAACTGTACTCAAGCCATACCTTGTGGCATTGGACAGTTCATTCACGACATTATAGCGTTGAAGTACACCAACTCTTTGCCGTAAAACTATCATAAAATAGATAAATGTACGCGTATGTGTCTATGTGAGCTAGACTTCTATTCTACAACGGGTAGTTTCCAATTGCTGTGAGCTTTTATCTACTCAAATGTAGAAGTCATAATCCAGGGGACTGAAGTGGCTGCACCCTTTGGATTTTAGTATTCGCCACCATGTACAGCCAGCCGAGTTACTTACTGCAAAGCAGTGAGGTGTGTGGCAATTTGACTGATTGAAAACCATTAATTCTTCAGTCCAACCTCCGCCACTTACCTGTTGTTAACTATGATACTATTGCCTGCCGACCTGCAATTAAAAATCTGAAAGAAGGCGCCAATGTTATTACTGTGTTTTCTGGACAAGACCCAAAGACACTAATTGTTAAAATGTACATATAAATAGTATTCTGACCGCCTCAGTGCATTGGTTTAATGGAACTACCAATTGAATGGTAATCTCGAGGTATAATGACAGTGGGGCCGCCGGTCAACTAGAACAGGGAATAATTTGATCACATCATGATTGGATAATAGGTTGCACTGACATCTTCAATTGCATATATAGATTCACGTAGCCAGAATCCAGATTCGAAGGAACAGAGAGGAAAACGGAAAACAGATTGATTCTTTAATCATGCACAGTTATCCATTTAGATCTTAATTCTCTTTATGGTGTGTCTACAACGCATATTCGTGCTATTTTGGTTAGTTAATGTGGAATATGTAACTAGTGACATGCAATGTAAATATTACATGGATAATTTGATTTACCAGGATACACATTTTTCTTTTTTTGTCCAGTGGAAATGCCCTATGACGGTGACAACGTTTTTGTGGGATGATATTATAATGCTTATTTTATACATAGATAGATAGATAGGTAATACTTAACCTTATCTAACGTCATCATCTTAGATGTCAATACAGACGATACTTATTGGTAAGCTTACCATAGGAGAAATATCAGTGGATCCATCTAATCATACCACTCAATGCCACTGACGTAGATCCGTTACAGGTCGGATTACCCAAGGAAGAATGTAAGAGGATTTACCTAATCCAATAACCCTGTACCACCAACGTATATCCTTTCAAACCTCGTCTTCTGTAAGGCACCCTGCTTAGAAAGTGCCTGTAGTAAAAGGGTTTGCCGATTTCAGGGTGAATGATAATGGACCATTTCCAGATAAGCCTTTAGGGTGCTGTCTAACATTATTCTCTGCGATTATTAGGGAGTCATACCTACGGACTAGCTTCCTTTCAAAAGCCTTGACAGTGGGAAATAGTTTCATCCTGTAATGGCTTGACTATAATATATTGTTGCTTTTATACGTTTTGCGTCAATCTCATTACATTTAGGTATATGTCCACCTTGATTATCGTCTCTAAATGTTAGTCCCAAATATGACGACTTAAAATGGGACGCTCCGTCTCTATATGTACTTGTATATTACAAATATTGAGTATGGATTTGTATTGGGATAGGAACCCCTTTAGACGTAAAAGCTTGGAACAACCAATTTGTCAAACACTATGTCATCACACGGAGAGCCGGCATAGATAAATGAATAGGATTTTACACCAAAGTAGGTTTTCTCCCACTCAATACTTCCCTTCAACGTTTGCTGTTATGATGAAGACGGATAGGCATGTTTTGCAGTTGACCTTCCTCTGCCTTGAAAGAAAGTCATTATGCTTCGTTATGCTTACCCTTCAATGCCACCGATAGAAGTAGAAAAATAAATTCAATCATCTATTGTCCAATGACGGGAGTTCGTCTGCACAGACGACCCGTCTGATCCATCGGAATTGATTTGTGTTGAGCTGGTTTTGCCTACTTTGCCATACAAGCTGCAAGCTTCCATCCTGTATACATTCAACACCAATGTTCCTCAAACCGCTTCTTATGCTTCCATCAAAGCTTGTTATACTTCCCTCAAGTTTACAAGCGAAATTGAAAGAACACAGTCATCTACCAGGATCAAAGGGCATTTCATTTAGCAATCAAGTTATTGTACTTTCATTGTTTCACCATGCAATTCAATTGTAATTTGATGACTTCTGACTGGTTCACTTCAACAGAACCTCTCGCAGACCTTAGGCTGAATTGTGAGCTCTAACATTGGATATAATCTCTCTCTAACATTATGATGAATCTAGGTTATATTGTACAAGGTGAAGGAGACGCAAAATGTAGCCATGGGGATGATCAATTGATGAACCAGCTACATGTCTGCCTTCTAATGGAGAAATAATGTACCCACAAGCACATTTACCACTGATGCAAAAACATGTTCTGGTGCACTGGTGCGGCAAAGACAAAGTGCAGCGGTTGATGACTAGAAAGGACGAATACATCTTATTTGCCCACGCCATTGAATGCGTAGAAGATTGCTACTTGATAGCTTTCTAATAAATCATAAATGTTGCAAGATGTGATACGTATGTCTAAAAACATCATGGCTAAGAGTCGTCTTCTTGGTAACTCATGAAGAAGTCATGGACATGTACAACAGTCAGAGATTGGAACATTTTGACAAAAAATTGGTTCGTATGTACATATCCAGCAATGAGCATTCCATAACATGAGAGGAAGAACAGGATAAAGAGAAAGATGCAGGCACTTGCAAGAAAAAGTTCGGAGCTTGATGAGTTCAATGAGGGAGACTGAGAAGGGTTGAGCACACACGTCACATGTATATCTGGGAGGACAGCAGCCACATTGATAAGTATGGATCGTTATGACGTGACAAGTACATTTTATATGATAATATCATACACCTCGCTGATACTTGGAACTATGTGGAGACATGATTTATGTGCAGTCAAGCGTTGTTGGAAACCCCTGGCATTGACCTGTCGTATTATCTACTTCAGTTCCTCATGACATGCTCCAGATACGTTTCGGAGTTGTCTACATTGCCAGAGTAGATATGGTATGACAGTTATTGAACTGTGTGATGCTTAAGGGATTATCTATTTTTATGTATACAATATAATGAAATTAAGCTAGTTCCACTTCCAGCCACCTTTACTTCCCAAAAAGTTATACTTTATCCAAACCTCCTTTGATACTGCATACTGGTATTTGGCAATTAATGGCAGGGAAATTGTAATCAAACGTAGGAACAACTTTGCACATGCGGGCAACGTTTAAGACGGAGTAAAACTTCTAATGAAAGGTTCATGCTGGTTTCACTTTAACGCCTTTACTTTCAACGGCAAACTTTTAAGTGACCTGCCTATCAGCGAAATGGTCCTTTGGGAATCGAAACCTTTTTGTGACGCCTTTGCTGAGCTTGCCAATGAGATACCATTCACACGCACCAGACAAGCACTAGACAGAGCTGCATTTTAAAGACATCTGTCTTCTTCGAACAGACATTATAAGCCCAAAGAGCCCATTTAAAGCACACGCCGTTAACAGGATTAGGGCTAGCCTTTTGTAATAGCTACTGTCACCATGCACTGTGATAAAAAGCTCGTATAATGTGCGCACCCCGGCACTTTGACAAAAGCTTTTAGCAATGATTTCTGATGATTACCTACTTTGAACTGTACGTGAAAGATGTGGCATATTCAGCTGTCAAAAATAGATGGTATGGCAATATATAATGGTATAGACTTCTCTCACCAACTAACTATGAGTTTCAAAACATATATGATACATGACTATCACATGCCATGCAGCTTTGTTATTTGAGTATGTGTAAACAAGATTGTGGAATCGGTCGAATGATGACCCCTGTATGTTGTTTATATCTTTTTATAGAAACCGTTTTCTACACTTTGAGCAGTGTATAGATATCGCTAGCCGGTCTCTCTTAACATCGATTTGTATTCATCAATGTATAAACGGTTGCAGCACCAGCTATCTATACGAGGACGGCCACTCTAGAGTAACGCAACTTTGCAACTCTCCTGTAGAATATCAATGAGATAGCGCGCTCTCTTCTCTTGCAACTATTGGCGTTGAATTATTACGTTTTATCTCAAACTGCCGATTAATGACCAGGAAAGGAACGAGCTATTTAAAGAAGCCTGCAAAACTTACCACAATTTTTAAACGTTAACTGACGAAAAGAAAACTGTGGGCAACTTCGTCTGCCCCTGATTTAAAAAAAAAGGCGTAGCAGTTCTTAGATATAGAATAGCCACTTGTCCCATTTGTCACCATTGTTAACTTGCACTATCTGTATACGTTTTCTATGCATGGTTTCATTAAAACTGAATTATTATAATTTCTACAGTTCAAGCTGTGCAAGGACCTCTGAAATGTCAATGGGGACATTGGAGAGCTGTTTTTTTTCTTTCTGGTTTGCTATTTTTTACTTGAGATCCATGTTGCAGTTAGAAGAAAAAAATGCTTTCAATCTACTTTTCGCTGTGTCAGTTCTCCCCTGATAGATGTTGTGTGCAATCTTTAGGCACTAGGAAAATGCCAATTCTGGAATTTCGTTCCGGTTTTGAGGATCAGTGGCCGTGCCAAGGCAGTAATGACGGTACATAACTGTCAAATACACATCGCGAAATACACTGGCAGTTGTCCAAAAAGGTAGTAATGACGATACATTACCGTCAAATACACTGAAATTTTTCAAGACGAGCTTACATCATCAAATACATCCATATGGCTAATGATAAATGGTTATCTTAATAAGATGGAAATAGAGAGGATATATGATATTCATCAAACACATGGGTGTAATCTGAGTGCTGTCATATCAACTTCACATCAGCAGCCTATTGACGTCATTGGTGAGATGAACTAATTGACGTCATTCGGAAGCACAGACAAATACATGAATTCTGGTAAACGGAAAGGTGTACGACCGGGTAATGCCATGAGTCATGACAATATTTATTGGAACTCTTTGAAAAACGACAAATATCTAATTCAGTTTATAATAGCAGACAACAATGCAAGTTATTATATCAATTCATCGGTTTGTCTGTTAAGGACGCACAGCCAGGGCTGCCCAACTAGCCTGTGGCTATTAAATGCAAGACAATGGCAGTAGAATTAGACATGGACAGAATAGAATATAAATAACAATATTCTAGGTACTTACAAACTAATGCATATAGATGAAAAACGCAAATCTAATATTTTCTGTGATTACTAGTCCTGATAATTGCAACACTTTTTAAGCATCTAATAGATACAATTTTACTATTGATACCACCTGTCACCACCTGAAAAGCTATTGGATGTATTACAGTTAAAGCTTTCCCAATGGCAATGCAAGCGTTTAGTATGCAAGCAGTGGAAAGGTGGACATCCAACGTTCGGATATTGCCCTTGATGAACCGTTCGGGTGTAAGTAAAGCAGTGAAGAGCAGTGGCAGTAAATGTCATATCGTAAAGAATCAGTCTTCTCCAGACCATAGGTAGGAATGCATAAACATATCTTCTATAGAACAGACCTGAACGCACTGGTATTACGATTTGTATTGTCGGTTGGTTTATTTCAAGTAACTCTTGATCTTTGTCCAAAGATTGCGGAATGTATTCATACATGTAATAACCTTAAGACATTTTGCAGCATATCTAGCTGCTTTGATTATTCAATACTCGTACATCGGTGGTCAGGCGTAGAGTGTTTCTGTATTTATGTTCCATCACTTTCGTCAAAAATGCTGCATGATACATTCAAGGTTTCCTACTTTCAACCGTCAGAAATGATTGCTAAAATTTTTGTCGTAATGCTAGCTCGCCCACACTAACATTTGGTATGTAGAGATTTGTGAGGTCCATGATTACTGTTGCACTTACGGAAGGCAAACTGCAATCATGTTAAAAGCATGCACTTCACCAAGCTTTCCTGGACCTATGACGCCTGTCAAAAGTAAACATTTTAGCAAAACGCCACTCTGTCTGGTGTGAGAACGGTATTTTGATGGATGAGTCGCTGAAGACGTCTCCAAAAGGTTTCTAATAATGAAGGTCACTAACGCTATCTGTTATGAAAATAATTAGAGAAGTTGAAAGTTATGACCAGTATAAAAGTTTTAGAACTAAGTTTGATGTGCCGAAAGTTGTTTTACTAACATTTCTACATAAACTTTTAGTTACATATCGTTATCATCGTCATCATCATCATCTCCCTCCTCCCTCTCTCTCTATATGTATATATATATATATATAGTCAGTTTTTTTTCATTTATAATATATTATCAAAAGTTACATCAGCCTGTGGTGCTATTGTCTAAGTTCGTCAAGCATGTTTACGCGTACGTGGCTTTGTGGTGTTATGGTTGAACAGCATAACTGAAGACAGATTGATTGTTAAGGTATGTGGTGAGGACTTGATTTTACCTACAGCGGTCTTCTTGGGTACTGTAGCATACTTTGTTCTTAACTGTACGTGCTATAGTACTTGTACAATTGTGATGTATGAGTCGTAGATAGCTACAGGTAATTGAATAAGAACGAAATAATAGAAGTTTGGGCCCCTTGCAATTACTAGGAACTGTATATTAAACAGTTTCGTTGGAAGCTAACTTGCAAACAGAATAAGTAAAATGGTGGATGTATTCAACGTTTTTTGGCTTTATTGCGTAAGCACAGAAATCGAAATATAACGGCAATCAAAGTGCAGTACAAGCTGAAGGTGGAATTTGCTTTCTGACTTGTTTTTACTCTGTTTTTGTCTTTTTTGCCAAGATAACCCTGCTGTATGTTGATAAATGTTATCTATCTTCAGTACAATATGACACTTCGATACTTAAATGTGCCAAAGGATTACATCGTTAACGTTGAATCACTGGGGGAATTTTATGCACCGCGTCGCGTAATTGAATGTAATTGTTTAACTTAAGACAGCTATACACATATATATATATAAGATAAGTAAGAGGGTGGATCTATATATATATATATATATAAATATATATATATATATATATATATATATATATATATATATATATATATATATATATATATATATATATATATATATATATATATATATATATATATATATACAAAGAGATAGATGAAAAGGGATTCAATAGAAATCAAATGTACATTCAGATCATTTGTAATTCAACACCACACACATCTTGCATATAATCCCATCCATCAACCATTGTTTATGGCATGATAAAAATGTTTCATAAAAGAAAACTATTCCATCAGAATGTGTAAATATACTCATTTTATTAAAGTTGCACATTTTAAATGAAATTCTCGACTGTGATCTTCATGACTGCCACCTGTGTTGATTGGGATATAAAGTTCGCATTGATATTCGTCGCCATGAACTTGTTTGCTGCTTTGCAGCAACAAGTGCTCCTATACCTTCTAAGAGCCGTTCTTCCATGCGCTGAATAAGTTATATCCACTAGCAGGTACAAATTACCAATGGCGGTGGTAAAGTTAAGTATCTGACATCTTGGAGACTGAATGCTTCAAGAGAATATTTAAACAAATGACTTTCCGGGGACGTTTCCCAACATCTCTTTTACAAAACAAAGTTAGACAATAATTGGTGGAAACTAATTTGTGGATGTTATTAAATGTCGGTACCAGAAAGATCAAGGCGGGAGAGTCGAGATTGCTCTATCAGTTACGGTCTGGGGAGCAAGAGTGTACTCGATCAATTCCACCATGTATTGCTGCAACTGTTTTATGTATTCTATCTAAGGAGCACACAGGAGCAACTAGAAGAGGATGGCAAATCTATGATTATATTTAGAAATAAAGTACGTGGATATCTGAGCATGCATAGCATCCTTGAATAGTAGTTTATACCTTTTAATGCCGCGTTATATAAGGTTATGAACAAGCAACCATCTGCGTATCTACCATGCGTGAAGTATATGTTGCTTGTGGAGCTAACTCAATTCTGAACGGAGCCTGCCAGCAAAGCGACCGCTCAACGATATATCTACATTATATGGCCTTGCTTTCCGGTGGTTGTTGATGACCTCACGTACGGGGGTGCCATGATGGATTCGATGTATTTGCCGTAACAGACGTCATCTTTGGTCGTCCGCCCCTCCCGGGACAATTTTGGGCACCCAGCGGACACTTTATATAACCATGATAAAAGATTGAACTCCACAGTACCTCTCATAAGATGGAGTTGTCTATCTACGTCAAGACAGAGATAAAATGACCGGTAGGCAATAGCAGTGGACATTCAATAGTTAACGAGAGGACGAGACAGTCGTTATCATTCCAATAAGAATATATTGATAAAGCTCTAAAGCATAAACCATTGTTCAATGAAACTCAAGAAATGAATACTTTGAAATACGATAATGTTAAGGCAATACAGATACTATGTTCTCGTTTTATTAGAGCATAGATGTAATTACTTCAGTTTTTTCCCCTTGCCATACATTGGGATCCGGATGTAAACCGACATGACGAGGTCCATCTTGCGTCTGTTATGAGATAATCCCTTTCATTTACTACTGGTCAGAAAACAGCTATTACGATGCAAAAAATCCCGTTAATAGTAATCAATATACCATGGCATTATATAAGATCGTGTATAAGAGTGATTCAGACAAAGAGAAATTATCTTATCTAAAATCGAAATCCAATCAGCCGATACGTACCAGTATTACTATGGTCAGGATCAGGTTGACCAAAAACCCAATTAGATATAGAAGATCAATGTTGTAGATGCTCAAAAATATTATTGCAGGGAAACATTAGCCACGATATTTTACGATATCATATGTAGTCAGAAATGAAAAAGCTACATTTCATCGATTTACGTATTGCAAATACCATTTGATATCAGTATAAAATGCCAGTATGACCATGACATTACGCTAGATGGACCAGGGCATCAACAACCTATAGCTACACCAATGATGCAATTAGCAAATGTGAACCGGATTCCTATTCACTGAGTAGGTCACATGGGCCATCACACCCCGCCAAACTAATTTAGAAACTATAACTTTGTCTTTGGAAAATAATCTAACAACGATATAAACAGTGTTATAATGGACGAGAAACCACATGAGGGTTAGCAGCATAGAGACAACAGAGAAATTGGATTTGGCAATGGTCGAATTATGGGCACCTGTTAGACAAGACGAATGTAGAATGAACCTCGCGCATTGACTTGCAGCACTGCCAAAAATCTTTGAAATCGTTAAGCCTGTAGTATAGGAGGTTCTGGCAGAAGAGCACAACCTAGTAATTGAGCGATAGCAAAAGATGTGCTGTTATGTTATGTTATGTTATGTAGACGTGCTGTTATGTTATATCATTGTGTGTTCGAATAAAATGTGAAACAAAGAAGGCAGAGGAAGTCACGTTCATCACGTTCACTACCTAGGGTTCAGATATTCTTTCTTGTCATATCCATATAACGTATCTGTCTGATATTCTTCAGGTACAAATCGTTAATTTCTTTAGTTGATGCAAGGCACTTAAAGAACTTTGTAAGCAATGCGGCCGTTTCTGGAGACGATGGACGAAGATTGTTTGTACTTGAACATGTACAGCCTTGTTATCAACGGTCAGTACTTTGGGTATCGAAACTAACGTTACAGCAGTCGGAATATTGCTTTCATGACGAAAACAAAGGGGACAAGGTTTCAAGTATCATTGCTAACAAAAATAGATAATGCAAGCACTATGCAAGTAGAATACTTTAACGTATTTACTAGGGTGAGTCAAAAAGTAAGTCAAGCATAACACACTCATTTTATCGAACGAGTTTAAATTTGGCACGAAAATAATGACATATCTTCTAGAGACTGAAATATCTAAATTTGTTGTCAGATGTTCATGATCGACTGAGTGGTTTCCAGATTACCACCCCATTGTAAGAACATTCATTTTGACCAAATACACTCAAAAAAGATGAGCCATTACCTTTTTACCAAATTTCAAGTCGATGAAAAAATGAGTCTGTTATATCAAAATAAAAGTCCCTTGCATTACTTTTTGATTCTTCCTTGTATGAGCTTCTTTACAATTAAAAAGAAAGATCTAGATCTTAAAGAATTATGCATATAGATTTTACTTCATCGACATGATTCCGTGCAGTAAGAGAACTTTCTAGCCTGAATTCCCTGAAAAATAAATTGTTTCCTGCATGCTTGGTGACAAGAGGTCTGTTCATTCGCGATGACTGCGGCCATTTTGCTTCCATGGGAAATTTATATCTTCATTAGCAAGCCAGCACATTCAACCGCAGGTCACTGCTATAACTTATGTCAATTCTCCTAGGATTTATCCCCTCATTACTCGAGTCCATTCGTCGGCGTCACAGATGGTGGTTGTCCACCAGTAGCGGTCAGCAATTATCGTTGTGTGACAGACTTGTAAATATGTACCGTCAGGTTAACTGTCATTATATCAAGAGTATAGTTAGTGCTCAAATATTACAAATAGTATCCTTACTTTAATAGCCTAGTACGCTGTAACTAGTTTAGCCTATAGTAGGCGATTAATATGCGGAACAGCTTCCACTCTGTTAAAGTTCAAAGCAATCGTTCAGTTTATGGCGAACGGTATCCTACGGCTATGAGCCTAATAGTATACTCTCTACGTTACATGATTACCTTGCAACCTATTAAGGATGAGGAAAATGGTCGTAGACACATCTACTTGGCATTTCATTCATGCTATGAATAGCACTCTTGCTGCTAAAGTAATCATCGATGGCACTGACGCATTGCTGCAATATCAATAGAAAGTTATGGTCAACATAATCCCTGCCGTCTTCGTCGAGGACAATCCATACTAAACAGAGACAGTGGGCGTTATCCGTCACTAAACAGAGACAATGTGCGTTCTAAACTTACTGGCACGTTTGACCAATTGCTAAGATCACGTATGCGTTACGACACATGTCAATAAAGTCACGTGTCAGTAACTCTCGCGAGTTTACGTTCGAAAGTGATTGGTCATTATTGAAGAAGGCGACAGTGGTCGTTGAAAATTTGATCCGTGACTTCCTTAGTGCGGGAAGAAAGTTTAGCATTGTATTATGATTACTACCAACACAGATGAGCCTCCATGATGACAATCCCTACTGTCTCCACCGAGAGGGTCACTACCAGGCAACAGGGAGTAAAACCAAAAGACATGAACTATCATTTGCACTACGATCTCTAAAACAGTTCCATAGTAATGGCAGCTAATGGTTCTTTTGTATCCCCTAGTAATGTAGTAGGCGGTGAAGTTCTTTTCAGAGAAAGTCAGTATTGATTGTTACTTTTACCATGACAAGATTTTATCTGATCGTTGTTAGAATTATAAAACCTTATGTAATCATGCATAAATGTTCAGCTGATCAGGCATTAGGAAGCACGTATCAATGTCAAGCGATTTTATGTAACTGCTAAGTCAAACCATGTAATTGTTGTGTATATTTTGTTTTATATGAATGTCACATACAATGCCAATGAGACTTCAAGCTGGATCTGAACATGATTTATGTTAAAATATTATAATGGTAACCAACATTAATGTCAAATGATTATGAAATGCACCGCACTGTAGCCAATCATGTTCACAACGAAAATGGATTATAATTTTCTTGGAATTGTATTGAAAGTAGTTGCAGTCCCGGCTTTGAGGAGTAAAAAGTTAACTATGTAGGTCAACATTTACAAATTTGCCAAGCAAATGCGAGTTTGAAATATCTAATGATGCTTATGTGGACCATTTCTGATCTTCAGGCAGAAGTTAGGCAGGTAGACCGACCTTGTGATTAGAAAGAGGAATAAAGCGATTAGGTTCACAAATACTGTGGCTACGATGTTCCTAGATCACTTATACAGCTCTTCTTACCGTTTGAATCTGTAAAGGCGCCATGTAGTGTGCTTTTAAAGCAGAGAGTGGCACTAAATGTGACGACAATGCCAGTAATTACCATCATCAAAACACGCCGGGCACGACGTTTGCCCATGTGTACTACCCACGTTGATCCAAGATCATTTGTAAAGTCAGCCGAGGAAAATTGGCCGACTGTGGGTAGCCCATAACGACCCATTAGTGGTGGTTGTTACCGGGGAGGGTTCAGGGCAGGCAGAATTGCCAGCTGTGACTACGGATCTTCTTGGGCAGAGAAGAAATCAAAACTGACCTGAAACTGCACCCCAAGAAACTAGCCACGTACTTCGTATACTCAAGTCGAATATTTATAAACTCAAGCAGTCGTGACTGGATAAATTGCTCCGGTCTTGGTGAGGGTTCAGATTGATAAGTAAAATCATTTTGGACATTATTTTGGAAGGCATTTTCGTCGCTAGCACACACAAAAAAATTCGAATGTATCAGGAAAGAAGTGTGCTATTTCAAACAACTTTGATTCTTGATCAAACATGTAATGACGTCGTAAATGCAGACACTGCAATCATTATACAACAGTATTGTACTTCTAGTATGTTCAGCTCAATGTCAAAAGCAGACGTCTGTGAAAGATAAGACATCCCTTAATTCTTATAACGATTCTGTAATAAGTCTTCATTGCAGGGGGCAGCCTGGATCTATCGACCGCTTCGTTAGTATGGAGTACTGAAACCTTTTTCTTCGCGGTTCGTTAAAGAAGTCAAGCTGCTTCAAAGAGGTCACTGGCCCTGAAGATATAGGTCAAGTTGCAAATTGAGGCATAACGAGATCTTTGGTTAATCTAGATACGCTAGCTTGGACAAGTTTCTGTGAGAAGACACTATGGGCGGTCATATTTACACCATACAGTGCAACATTGATATGTTTAATACTTGTTTCTGTCAGCTAGTACCTTATGTAAGTTTACATATCATAAATTACATTTTTTTTACAGTTTTATGATAGATGTTATGATAGTTGTATAGTATCACAGCCTTTACAGGTAAACAACGAATCGAAATCTGCCACTTTAGGTCCTACTCGTGATGAGAAGTGCACTTTAGCCGTTCTGGTGTTCATCCTCGGCGTTAGCTACACTTCCGGACCGGAAATAGGACCATCCTGGCCAGCCACGGTGCCGTAGTGTTGGTCACCATCAACTACGGACTGGGAGTGCTAGCTAGAATTGAATTTTCGCAGAATATGGCCCATGGCGTTACTTGACGTCGCAAGAAGTTACAAAACTCGATGTTAAAATCGATTTCTATTGCTTGTGCAATATTCATCATCCCTCATATCCAATAATGGTGGCCAAAAATAAATCGAAGATTTGGAGGTTAACCATTAAGATTATAAACTGTGACATAGTGATTCTAATGATGATCATGTGGCCGTATCTTCAGTAACTGACATCAAAGCAGAACGTTGTGATTCTTAAGATTACGATTTGCATATGTACGGATAACATATTTCGCTGTGTGCTTCGAATGCAGTTCGTTCTTATACTGCACCAAACTTTCGGAGCACTGATAACAAACTACAAACCTCTTTATCAGCTCAGTGAAAACCTCAGGCACCCAACCTACCAGAGTTTCTTTTGTATGGCAATTCTGCCTAACGTTCTCAGAGAATGAGGTAGCCATGTTTTATGTAAAAAAGAATATTTCTTGAGACGTTAAGTGTTTCTTGCCAACCATTTGCTTTGTAACCTCACAGTAAATTAGGGAACATTTCGCCACATATATATTCTACGGTAATTCTGGAGAACCTTTAATTTCCATTACCTATAACAGCTTCTTGGAAATATCAGTCGGCAGATACTCCCCGGACGTTTTAGTCAAGATACCAGGCGTGTGGACAGCGATGATAACGCCTAGACACCCATCCTTCAGGAGTGTTATCTACCCTTGCCTGAAGGACGCTGACCTATTGGCTCCCGAATAACCCAAGTGTTAAAGAAATTGAGAAGGTCGATGTGCTCGTCTTGAAAAGCTCTTAATTGATTTTCTACTCTTCACCGTTTAAGCATATTCTTCAAAATGTATTAGTTGTTGACAGTTAATGTGTCTGACAAAAAAGGCACGCGAAGTTAACATTCTATTTGTGATATTTAGCTCATTTAGCGTGAGACATTTGTATACATTTTTAACCAAAAGATGTATGATGAGAGCAGACAGTTTCATCATCGAGTTCAGCTTTAAGTTTATTATTGACAACCCTGCACCCCTTCTGAAGATACCTTCAATGGAACAGTCTCCATGAATGCTCCAGGTGTTTTACGCACGCTGTGAACGCTCCCCAATAACAGCGACCACCCAACCGGCTTCATCACGCGGCAATGCCGGCAAACACTCGTTCTTACATCGGAGGAATCTGTGGTGACACCAACAGCATTACCCGACATGCAGCGAGATACAACTCTTCCTTCATTACAAGGTAAGATCCTACTCTAACTGCCACATAGAAAGATCTTGGCCTGAATGGTGCCATTTAAGACCAGCTGACGATGAATGGCCGTTAAAGGATTCATCATATTCTGATAAGCACCCATCTGTTGCAGTAGGACATCTTTAAAGCATATACTACGGATTACCTTACATGATGAATACCTGTGAAGAGATATACCTTGTATTCATAGAAAAGCCAGGTCAGGGTTGAATGAAAACGATGGGAGCGGGATGGTTTGAATGACTAGGCGTCCATTCACCTACCAGTTGACACCACCATAAGCAATGCTTTACTCGCCTATTTCACACGGTGGCGCCTTCAGTGCAGCAAACCCTATCGCACGGTTTGCAAAGATATATTTCAAATGTAACCCATTTCTATTATTGGTGATTGGGTAAAGAGTGATTGGTCTTGACATTTGTCTGGGCAGTGGGACTGCTATTCTAGGTGGATTGAATTAAATGGACTGGAACAATTAATCAAGAGCAATTCATTGATTATTTCAGCGATATGTATACATGTACCAATGTACCTGCGTTCCATGACTGATATACCTGACGTAATACCAGTGCAAAAGAAAATCTTGTAAGTGATGTAATCTATTTTTCCTATCATTCTGTTCTGTCATTCTCTTTCCAAACCACGGTTGAGTTTATCATGATCCGCCTTATCAATTACTAGTATGCATTATTAATGGGAACTTTGATAAAAACAACATTGAGAACATAACTGTATTCGATTAATGAGCGAAAAATAGTTTATCTTCTCATTAATCCCCTTCACTAAGATAAGTATCAACTGTACGACTTGTTAGAGGCAATAAAGACACAATGATAATATATGAATATATGTCACATAATGTTACCCTGTACCATTATACAGTACTGTTTATCTTACAACAAGGAATCATTCGTCACAAGAACGTTAGATTAAAAAGGAAATTGCATGACCCTTCGACCATAAACAACAACTATCCTTAACCCCAGGGCTTGAACTTGGCACTTCAACATCAACATTTGTGAAATATCACCAGATCAATCAGGAGGGGTGCGGGTTACCCCGAAACTCTGGGAGGACCCCATGGCCCACGACATGTTATTACGTCTATGTGTTGTAAACATACCCCAAGCGGCTGTGTGCACCTGTGACTCTTTCCATCTGAGTCATTAATCGTCGACAGTAACGTTGAAAAGTTGCACCCGACTTTTACTCAGATGTATTGGCGGATCTACTGCCGTTCAATATGTTGACGCCAGAATGTTTCAACTGCAATAAAGCGACAATCTACTAAAGTTGATAGGTTGTGTAGGTACAGTATATTGCTGCGCATATAAGGCAGCATACGAGACAGATAAATCACAGATATATATGATAATATATAAAGACTTGTACTCAGACGAATTGACAGAGCTACAGTCGTCTAATATGTTGACGCCACACCATGATTCAACTGTAAAAAACGGCCATCTACTCAAGATAATAGGTTGTGCAGGTATGTTCCTCTGGGACAGCATACAAGGCACATAAAGCTCTGATATATATGATAACAGATAAAGACTTGTACTCAGATAAATTGACAGAGCCGCAGTCGTCTAATACGTTGACGCCACACAATCTTTCAACGTACTGTAAAAACGACAATCTACTCAGGTTAATAGGTTGTGCAGGTATCTTCCTCTGGGACAGTAAGCGAGACACATAAAACTTTGATATATAATAGTTTAACCTATTTACTGTGGATGTTTTCGACCATCAAGATTTTATGATCAGGCTGGTAATGTTATTATTGCCTCAACTCTGGTGTTTTATTAACTTCTACGAAATAACGTAACAAGAAGCAACAAAATGCTTATGTTGTAGATTTGTATGCACTTGTAACATATCTAGGGTAGAGTGATTTTAATGTTTGTACTCTTAAATTATGATAAGATATGCTCATACTTCATGATGAGACAAATATTATATGTAGGAACATGCCAGTCTTCTACTAAACGTTCTCGCAAGCATCCGTTCGAAAATCTACTCTAAACTTTTGAAGTTCCAGCTTTTGTAGATCACATAGACTTGCTAACATGACCAACAAAGTCCGTGAAAGCGGTTCCGACGGCTGGCCACAATCATGTTAAAAGCATCATTTTCAAAAAGCCTCTTAGGGTTTAGAACGTCTGTCAGAAGAGATAGATGTCACCAAAACGCGACTTAGTCTGATCTATGAATAGTATTACATTGACAGGGTCGGGGAAGACGTCAGGCAAAGGTTGTGGTTCCCAAGGGGCCATTAGACTGATAGACAGTTCAGGAAAACTGTCTATCGTTAAAGGTCCTCTATGTAGTTTTTTGGCGCCAAAATTGAAAAAAATTCTTATGAATAAATCTTTACGTGAATAACATGTTTGAACAGTTTTCAGCATATCTTAATTTTTTCATATTTCAAGCTAGAGCGTCATGGAAACGTCAGTACTGTAGCGTTATGAATCTTTATCAAATTTCGAAACCCGTCTTTGTGATTGTAAATATCACCATGTGCAGTTATTTTCACTAATGGTACACCAACTGTCAGTGCAATAGTTTTAGGAATCTTTTATCAAATTTCTAAAAGGGCATTTGTGATTGTAAATAGCACAATGGGCAGTTATTTTCACTAATGTTACACTAACTGCTGCCAAATTATAGTGTTTATATGCAATACTTAGCCAGCAGGAAAGTACCTTACACGACAAAGGATTCTTACGGAGCTACGTTGGTGGTATGAGACTGTAAGGTTAGATAAATTCGTTTTTACACCTAACAGGACGAATTCATTTATATTGGGTCCCTTGCGTTGTCATTAAGGATGGTGAAGTATACACGGTAACATGCTGTCATCAAAGAGAGTCGCCCGACACGTAATTTCAATCCAGTTGCACCGTTGAAAAATTGCTGAGTTAAATGATGCGTTGAATACTAACAGATGGTTGTGCTCAACGTATTCAAAAGTCCCTAGAGCCCACTTCTTTTTGCCACGAGCAGAACTTCCAACTAAATGAAGCATAATACGTAAATAATTAATCTATTTGGTACTAAAATCTATTTTTAGTAATTACAGTTATGTCATTGATTATGATCCTATTCGTATTTTCATATCATTTTTTCTAGTCAACATTGGTATTTCAATCCAACCAATTACTGAATCATGTGGGAAATATGACGTTTTCTGTTCAGGTTCATTTGTGACTGCTCGTCAGGGAATGTCATGCATAAGGCACGCTATAAGCCAGATTATACCTCAGGGATTAACCTTAAATTAGAGTTGAGGCGGCGGCGATACCCCAAGCAGCTTACCTTAACACCTTTCTGAGCTTACATTAATCATTATGATTTGATGGTAATTAGTTTGATATTCTACTTAATGTGCTTTGAATTCCAGTAATTGGCTTGTTTACGAATTAAAGGTTTGGCAGTTATGCTGTAGTCTACTGTGTTGTATTATCATTTGGTGTGGAATCCGGCAATTTTCAAGTTGAAGCGTATTCATTACCGTCTTGAGATGTGGCCATTGGTGTTAGTTTCCATGTGTTTGTATGTTTGTGCTGGTGTGTGTGTGTGTGTGTGTGTGTGTGTGTGTGTGTGTGTGTGTGTGTGTGTGTGTGTGTGTGTGTGCGTGCGTGTGTGTGTGTGCGTGTGTGTGTGCTTGTTTGTTTGTTCCCACTGGCCCGGGTCCAAGGTTGGCCGGGCTAGTTTAAAAAAAGGATCCTGGTATCCAAATCCAAAGTCGGTGCCGCAGGCTTCAACCAGGTTCCGGGTCCCAAAGGAAGACAGGAAAATGTATAGACGATTTAGCAAGACATTCACCAAAAAGAATAAAACAAGTAGTTCACAAAATATAAAAGCTATTAATCTTCGGGATGTGATATTCGATTTCTTGTCGTTGTTTCGTTTGTTTTCTTAATCTCCGTGATATCATCGAGAGCCAGTTTAGTTCCACATGTTGCCAGCGGATCACACTTGTGACAGTGATTCACGTGAGGTATTTCACGCCTTGCTTCGCGTCATTGAATGTAATTATTTCAGTCAAAGACAGATACGGCATAAGCTCACATAGGGAAAGGCGTGCCTGCGGTCGACAAAGTTTTCATTCGGTTTCTAAAGCCCACCATTCGTCATGTAGACACGGCAATAGATATGGAGGCAAATGAGAAATTCTATCAAATGAAGCCTTTTTTACTTAATGCGGCAAAGGTTTTGTCATCACTGGCATCATACAATTTTTAGACAATGAAGGAAAATGATTTATTCATCTGCTCCTTTTTGACAGCAACTGAATTTAACCATTATCTAAAAACATTCAGATTGGTTTGATTTGTTGTTGAAAAAATATCAGGGAATAAAGTCAATGGTAATCGACCGTAGATTCTTGCTGCATCTACAAAAGTTGCACAGTAAATATATTGTTTTATTCAATCGTAGACCCTAGAGTAATTTGAGGTGAGAATTTTTTATTACCTTTAATGTGATTTTGGCATTAATCGTATTCTCATAATAGGATTGATAATGCAACTGCCAAAGGGTCACACGCAAAACAAATTTGGACTCAACAACAAGACACATTCATGGTCACGATGTTCCATCTTATCGCCGTTAGCATCTCCAGGGTAAGTCTAGACTATGATCTGACGGCCACCTTTACTGATTGGTATATAAACCTTAAAATCATATTCATGATCATGAACTTGTTGATTTTTGGCGACAAGGTCTACAATCTTCTATTAACCGATCCACCCTACGCATAAGGATGTCTGTCCAAGTACACATTACCAATTTGTTCGGTCTCAGACATCTTGGAGACAGAACACTACTTAGAGATACTCTAAACATATATCTTGCTTGGCTATTCAATCTCTGCTTCCTAACTTTAAGCACATATCCTTTTAAGAACGGATAGCGACGAAAGGGAATTCTGACAATCATTGGTGGAATCTAGTGAGTAGGTGCTGCTACAACATAACGTTAAGACCAAGGTGCAAGAACTGCATTTGCTCTATAAGTAACGGTCTGGAGAGTGGTAATCCATATCAAGGCTATGACCAACTAGTTTGAGGCCTGTGGATTAACACCTTGGTACTGCAAGATCGAAGTGTCTCTGATGTTACATCTACTACATCTATCAAGTCTTGTACGCAAAGTAGAGCTTTTCAATATGCTTCTAAAGAAACTAATTTGCAAGTCACTATATAGTAACTACAAGAAACAAAATGGTAAATGACTTTGGTCTAAATATCATCAGCAATGCCTTATTCAAGTAGGGACTCTTCATATGGAAGCAATATACATATATTGGACAGCTGATACACAGACCCAGCTAAGGTATTACCATGGAAAGTGCGTTTTTGGCCTTAGAGAGAGAAGTAAATCCATTACTAAGTCCACCAGAACAGCACACTATGAACAATACATACGACCTTGCGTCTAAGCTCTAGTGTCTGACCCCCACGCAGGCAGGCGCCATGATGCATTTGATGTCTTTGTCATAACGGTGGTCATCTTTGGTCGGCTGGCTCTTTTGGGAGAGCTTTGGAACCCGGTGGACATTCCTTTCAACTGTGATAAAAGGGTCCCTGGCACCTTTCATAGCCAGAAATGCTTTACTGGAATGTCAATTAGATTCACAGATAAACACCAAAATTCAAAAAGGTAATTCCAGTTATGTTAGATGATATATATCTTTCATTAATCTTAATGATTAGAGTGTATCATCAATGAAATAAGATTAAGAAATCCTTAATACATCAAGATTCTTGTCACGACAGTCATATTCTTACTTCATGAAGTCCATGCAGACAATACATTCTCGAATTATCGATCGGGCCATGTAATTTACTTGATGCCCTTTATTGCATTTTCCCCTGTTGCACGTTAGAATTTAAAATAACTCGATGGAGGATATAATAAACGTATGTTAACCCTTTGTTAGTCGGTTTCTGTCTAAACTTAGCAATGCAGCCAGGTTGTTTAAACTACATATGCAATAGCTATACTATCAATGTTGATTGGTATATGAGACGAAATTATGTTCTACCGATAAGTTACCAATGCATACTATGATATGAACTCACCGTTTCATAGTTTTTGTTGAGTTAAAAAGGCTGTATTTTGATATCTGATTAATACATACTGGTCGAATTATTAAGACATAAAAGTTTTACTCTTCCGCCAAAAAACAGTTAAAAGCAAATGGATAAAATTTTGAAACGGTCAGATGTTCCAGAGAGCATCCGCTATCTTTCATCAGTGGCTATAGGAAAGAACTGGAGAACTTGGTTTTATACCAAAATTCTGAATTGGAATGTTAATGAGGTGAAGGCAATGGTTCAATAGAAGACTAAGTCAAGACAAGGTTGTATGCTAATAAGCCAATTAGCTCGTGCTGTTTTAGTTCAGGAACTAATAATGTTCATCTTGGGGAAGGGAATGCGTTATTCCAAGTGCCTGAAAGTTCGACGTGTAGACCTCCTTTCCTGTTGAGGGTGGGATTGTATATTCTCTCATATATTGATTCTCTAACTTCTCCTTCCAACCAGCGGGGTTCGCGGTCTAGGATATCTGTGGATTCGAGATTGAATGAGTGTCCCTGGTTGTGTTGTAGATGGTGGGAAATGGCCGAGTTTCACTCTTCCTTCTATTAACTCCCATCCTTTAACGATTCACAGAAGGAAAGCCTCCGCGGGGATTATTCCAGGAAACTAATAATGCATCTAATTTGGGCCGATCGATAAAACCATTCTAACATTTAATACAAAGGTATTAAGTTCTAATGTCCATTGGGGTCAAAGTTAATTATGCGCAGAAAAACATGTGGCTTTACGAAGATGGATTCCTTTCAGTGCCTTTCTATCAGCAACACCCAGTCCCTTGTCAATATGGAATTTCTCGTAAAGAAATGTTATTTGCAGTAATCTGCTTTAGATCGTAAATCCTTCCAATGGTATCACGTAACTATGTGTCCATGTGGAACTTCAAAGAATTCCTTCGTATGATCTATGTCTTTTATATTTTTATCACAATCATCATCAAAGGTTACCGTCTTCAAGTAACAAATAACAAAAACAATAGCATTGATTTTGTTAGCTTATCTTTTGGACACGAAGTTTAACTTGCCAGAGAAAGTGAACATTCAGATAATGAAGTAAAATACAGGAGGAAGTGAACATGGATAGCACACGAACAACTCGTCTATCTAGCAAACACAAAAATATTCAAAAGTAAATACAAATAGAATATCCCTAGATCCAAAAGATGCCTCTTAGTGTTATATTCGCCAGAAAGGGTCTTGATGTTCTCTGTATCACATTCTGACCTGGGTTCGCCGAATGGAAACAGACACACACTTAAGGTGCGGCTAGGATAGCCCCAACTGGCTTTCGCATCAATTTCTCATGCACGGAGTGCAGCAGACTGGTTTCCTAGCGATGTAGATTAGGAAACGCATCTACCTTGGTCGATTCTACAGCAATAACAAGTTTGTCAGCGTCTACGAATAATAAAAAAACCCAACCAATTCTGTTTCCTTTCCTGATCATATCATAGATATTGCAAAGCAGCAGTATTTCCTATATGATGACCACTGCTGATCATAGTTAAGATGTGGGATTTAGGTCTAAAACATGGTCTTCAAGATCAAGAAGATTGGACACAGCTGATTGATATCTCTATCACGTAGAGCATCTACAACGTCAGATCAGAGGTTTAAAGTACCAAGGTACAAGGTATTCCTTTATCTAAAATCGAAATTCATATTCACAGCGCAAGCCACACGGGCCATTATGCTCCACCGGACTAATTCAGAGATACTAAAAGCACGTTTGTCTACGGAGAATCATTCTAACTCCTAGGAATCCCGATATGATCAGAGCATAATGGACGAGGAGCCGAGTGAGGTTAAGCAGCATGAAGGCGTCACCGTGTTTGGTGCAAGGAGAGTAATTTGATTGGGCGGGGATCGAATTCTGCGCACTTGTTAGACTAGACGAGTGTGGAATGAGGCTTGGAAAGAGCAAGCTGGAAGCACGAGAACAAAGGAGATCATCGACTGACGTGAGTATTCTCAGTGCGGCTGTATCACGTCTATTCAGCTAATGATGTGGGTTAAATCAGCCGATGCTTGATGCATTCACGACTGGTTATAATGGCATCTGCTTCTTGATGGGATTTGTGTTCTTTATTGTCTGTTGTTGCCGACAATTGCCTTTTCCTATTGATGGATCAGAGAGGGCTGCCTTCTTGAACAATGACAGCTTTTTTTCGGTATGAAAGATCTACCGTAACGACTCTTATGATCGTTCAACAGGCGGTTGCTTACCAAGAAGATGGAGCTAGTTCTCACTGATTGGTTTCTGACGTGGGTGTTATCTATATAACCTTTGGGTGTGGTGGGTAATAACACATGAGGTGAAGCCACATGGCCTAGCATGTCAATGCCGTATATTTACATACCCTGTTACGTACCGGATACAAACAATGGGGGATTGCATTGTAATCTAAGATTATTTTGCCGCTGTAAATAATAAATTGGAGTTAAAACTTCAAAATGTTAGCTATTAGTAGTTGTAGTTGTCAATTCTATCTTAGGAATATGAAGGTGTTGTCACCATCGTTTAGCTTTTGATATAATCCATATCTGTCTTGCTAATTGACACGATGTCTCGTTGGCACAAGTACAAAGGCACGATTAATTCAACGACTATACGTATTAACTAAGTAGAATTTAAATGATGTTTGTCAGATATCATATCGGGCTGCGTATTCAACTAGCACCATATTGTAATTTCTAATGATTAACGACATGCATGTAATCCATAAAGTTAATATGCGAAAGAGATAGCAATATCAACTGACAATAATGATTAATGTTCACATACAAAGAATGCTTGACTAGACATTTTTAGTTTGTTTATTACATAATTAGACATAATTAGACATAGGTAAAAATCTGTTTTATGTGACTGTTATATCTCTCGTGACTACGGACGCAGTATAATTACAATTAAAATGGATATCGTTGTCTCCGAACGCACTTATTTTCTGTATTTAGCAACATCAATCGCCTTATCGTCCCAATCTATCAACTAGTGTTTTCATGTGAAGATTACGATGATGAGACTAGATTCAAATGACAAACTGTTTTAGATTTCTATCTACAGTGCAATATCACAATGGTCTACCTGAAAGTGCTTACGGCTAGCTAGCTGCATAAATACATCACCTTTGTGCTTATTATGAAATGCGCGTGCGCTTCTGACCCATAGAAAACCTCTAGGCCAACGAGCAAGCCAATTTTGCTGCAATACCAGATAAAGTAACCATTGATTTTTGTTGGCGAAACAGGTCTCTGTAGGACTGGTAATACGTCCTCGTTGGGCCCGAGGGCTGATTGGCTCAGAGGATATCGACGTGAATTCCCCAACCCTCAGAACATTTAAAACAGTGGACCTGTTCACATGTGGCGGGTGAATGGATGTTTAATGGCTGTCTGTGGGTGGAGAGAGACGGTTCTTCCCACTTCAGCTGAGCAGTTAGTGACATCCACTAGGTAAGTTTCCTGTAGAGGGCCAATGCGTGTTGTTACGGTTTGGTAATGAAGCTGGCCAACTGTAGCCTGTCGTAATTCTCTTCCTGGTATTGGAAACACGTCTACACGGATTACTTCCCAATGGCTATAAGGTAGAGTCAAGTAATGCATGTTGAATGTCTGTTCTGTTTGTGCGTGGTTGTTTTATGTTAGCACCTTAATGAGAAACATGCCCGTCCTTACTCCGTGTATCTTGGACCATTGTGTATGGTTAGAGAAATGATTATTAGCAAGTCTCATTACTTTCGGCTACTTGATTCCTCTTGTATCAGACACACAGTGACAGAAGGAAACGATTAGTGGACAATAATTTACGATTGGTAGGGAGACGGAAATCCTTCAACATCCGTGCTAATCCAAGTGGCGTTCTTTCATTGTTTGAAACGTGTTTTTGGCATGTTGCATGGGCTCATCTCTTCTCTTCATTTTTGATTTACCCATCAAATGTATGTCTTCGTAAGACACAGAATGATTAATGCTAAATTATTGTCAATTTACGATAACTTTTGGTGTGAATGAATCTCAAGTACAGTCTCTATTTATGGACAATAATGACAGCCAGCATTTCGAGATGCCTTCAATGTCGAGGGACATCAAAAGCACGACAGGCGATCGCAAAACGGCAGCATATGATGCTTCTTCATCGACCTGCCATGACATCGGCATTTTGCAGCAGTAACTGACAACGTCATACGGCAACAAATGTCTGAAAGCAATCAATCGATCGTCCGCTGAATCTAATATTTTCCCAACCCGGGCTTTTCATCTGCCTTGCTTGTACACTTTGCTGAATAGGAGGGCAGCATAATTGTGTGAAGGCGGTGAATAACGAACGTAGGCAAACACTGCTACAAAGGGTCACCACAAGGTTAGTCATCGCCGTTTTCGTGTTTGTTTTTCGGGTCATATCTGATCGCTAGAAATTGGTCTGGAATATGTAGACATTTTAATTTGATGATCCTTAGGGATGATTCTTTTATTGCATATTATATTCAGTTATATGTTTTTGTCAGATCATTTTGGAACCCCATTTCATTTGAGTCTGAAGCAATGTAGACTGTCACTGATAATTTATTTTCATCGAGAAATGTTCGTTCCCTGTACTGTACTGTGCTGGGCAGTGACATTAACAAACGCTACGTTGACCAGACCATATCTCTGCCCAAGATATATAAGCCCTGTAATTGCAGGTGTAACCTAGAACGGAATGGACGCTTCACTGAAATAATGCATCATTGTCTTCACTAATTCCCTAGCCATCGTGTTTAAGTTTCCAGTACATATACCATCCATGGGCCTCATTTTCAAGGGACAAATGCATGGTATGTACTACAGAATCATCTGAGAATATTCTTCAGGTTAGAAAATAATGAATTCTTCGAAGAGATGATGAAATAACTATTGGCCACTTTGTCTACCTTTCATGCGGCCCCTTCGTGACAAATGTAAGACTTAGTCCTGCTAGGTAAAGGCTATCCCCTAAGCGTGGCTAGAGCCTTTCATCCATGATATTACATCTAATTAGATAATTACGGAGTAGTGCGTGCTACAGCAAGCCTCTTGTGGCAGAGCTGATAGTAGCTGATTGTTCTCCGGGAATTAATCAATTGCCAGCTTCTAGACCATCTTCTTATACGCGTCTAGCACAGCACAGTTATGTACTGCAGTAACATTGAATGAAACATTTCATTTTTGTTGAATGATTGCTATATATTGAACGACCGAATGAACGGATGGATGAGTGAATGGCGAACATGATCAATAAAAAGTATATAGCAGCCAAAAATAGCTGAGTTGGATACTTTTTGTATCCAATTATCATCGATGTCATCCTTTACTTCTGATTCCTTTGTTAAGTCAGGGTTGAATGATTCTGATCAATATATGGAATAGCTGAAAAAATTAAGCCGTTATGTGCATTTGTGTAAGTTGTCACATGTATATTATAGTCAATCCGATTCCATAGCTTTAGCAAATATGATATATCTAAAAACTATCCAAATTACTTAGCATTCATACCATACACATCACATAGATGTGATTTTGTGAACAAAATGAACAACAATCAGCAATGTGATGATACGATACGGATAGACTACGATAGGTACAATAATAGGACGACCTTGTTCCGAATATCAATACAGACGCTAGCACAATAAAATATGAAGAAAATAGTGGATTCTGTATTCATGATTCCCTCTCCATTAGTGTCAAAGGAGGTCTACATATATGTGAGTTTCCAATTTAGCCTCGTGGGTTGCAAAGGAGACTTCTGGGGCCTATAGCTAGACTCTCTGCTTAATTGCTTTCAACAACGTCTCACAACACAAGACGATTGCAATGAATGAGGTCTCATCAGCAAGGGGGCTGGTGCACTTTCTTTTTTCCCAAACCTAACTCCTCTTTAGTCACACATGTATGATATGTTATTCTATGTGGACTTCCTAGAGCATTTTCGCACGTACTTGATAATGTGTTCACGCTTTTAACCCACGTTCTTCGATGTGGTTCTTTGATGTCTTGTCTATGATGGCCCTCTGAGTCCTCAAGACCTTGAACATCATAGAGTCTGTATGGGATTGAAAGAAGGTCATCGAAGGTGATCCAGCCTTTGTTGTACCGAGTGGGGGTTTGACTACTTTAGTTTGCTTACGTTTTGAGAATGCAATCCATGTTGGCCTACACGTACTTCAAGGTGAACACGGTAAAACGCGTGCCTGCAGATCGATGACTGACGAAGCTTGGAAGACATGTGGTGATAGAATCACAATAGTACGGCAGAGGCAGTACTCGTTGATCACTCAGGAGGACACTGACTAGACATGGTGATTTCACGGTAGCGAGGAATCTAATCTTCTCTCTGACCTTGGCCCTATCTGTGTTCCTTGTCAATGTAATAATTGCACCGTTGTTTGGCACTCATTTCAGAATTGCTGCAGTGAACCTTTCAGGCAGATGATTATCTTTTGTTTTTGAAACAATCTTTAATATTACTTCAGCAAATTTACATACTCGTTGACCATGTGTACGTATTGGTACATTTTGTTGTTCATGTTGATTACACTTTTATTGTCTATTTCAGAGTTCACATGGCATGACCTGACGTAACAACCAGAAACGAGGAAGCTTTACACTGTAAAGATGGATTCCATGTGGGTGACATCTGCTGTACTGACATGGATCCTCATGACTGCATCTGCAGACTCTAATTCTGGGGAAGTTATCACCACCAAATACGGATCTTTTCGAGGCAGACAAGTCCCTCCTCCTAAAGACAGGATGCGTGCAGTGAACAAGTATCTGGGCATCCCATACGCAAAACCACCGGTTGGCACCCTGCGATTCAGGCCGCCACAAGAACCAGAAGCTTGGGACAAGGATAAGGTGAGAGACTTCACCAAGTTTGGTCCCGTCTGTCCGCAGATTGTGACGTCATCAGGGGACACTGACCTGCCGTCATCAGTCCAGGCCAGGGAAGCCATGCGGCCGTTCCTGGAGACGATGGACGAAGATTGCCTGTACTTGAACATCTACAGCCCTGTCATCAACGGTTAGTATCTTAGGTATCAAACCAAATGTTTTGCTTCCATAATGAATGACAAATTGAAGTTAATTTGATCAAGAATTTCGAATTGAAAGGATACTCCCACATAATGCACTATGATGGAACCCCCAGCGAACCTCTGCCAACATACAATGACTTTCGAAAACCTTGAAATTTCTTGCTCTGGTGAATCACGCCGCTACACCCCCATTCCACTCGGGCAGTGACCTCCCTGTGATAGCGCTGTCACCTAAAATTTGTAGGATCGCTCGACAAAATTCAAAGATAAAAACGGATGTGTGTTTTTTTGTCTTTTCAGCCGTACTTATTTCTTTACTATATCATTACATATTGCATGATATTAGAATCATGAAATCAAGGGTTACATTAATCCAATTTAAGTTGCATCAGGCAATATTAAGAGCCCTGAATATTTTTTATGGCTAATTGCATTTTGTCATCGTCTAGCGCATTTACCTGCAGGTCGGAGCAATAATTCTTATTCCCAAGTAAAATGAATTGCCTGAAGGCCTCAATTCTGATAAATTTAGTTAATTGAATACAACCATACGTATATTTCAAACGATAAATTGTAAGAGAAGTGAGTGTGTTGTAAATGTTGAAAAATGAGAGATATAAAAGGCAGTTATGGAACAAGTATGTTTATAAATTGATGATGACTAAGGCATGGGAATTAGAACAACGATAAAGTGTGACGTTGATTTCTTAGGTACAAACGGCAATTCGTCAAAATAGACTGAAATAAAAAGGTTATTTCAGACCGAAAGAAATCAATAGATTGTCAATAACTTGATGTATATACTTGTTTTGAAGGTACCATTTATTTAGAATGATTCTGTCTAATGCAATTCATATGGATCCATGACGAAAATATCCTTCATGCTTCGGTCTCGGAGGCTAATGTAAAATACTATCCCTGGACATCTACATCGATACACATCTAGCTAACGTGTAAGGAATGTAAATCTTCCACAAGTGGCTTTGCTGGCTCCGGGCCATTCTCTATGACTATACCATCTATCTAGCTCTCTCTTGAAACGTTAGGCTAAGAAAAGTATCGGTCAAATTCATCGCCTTCGGTCCAATACCTTCCCATGGAAACGCGTCTATCACTTGTCCAGACGCCTGACGCCTCTATACCAGAGTTTCTACTAGGATTATGTTGTCTCCAGCTCTGGTATTTTGCCGTGCAGAACATATATCGATCTCAAGCCGGAAAACAATAGTTTCAAAACCTTGTTTATGATAAATCAATACCTTCTGCTTTGGGGTTCAAAATGGCCGACACACTAAACGGAATGAGCTTGAACATTCGAATGTTCTCACTTAACAACCCTGCCTTTTACTAGATTATACATCATATCTATGGATGAATAGATGTATATAGATCAAATGATACTATACTATGTCAGACTGGATACATTTTATATATATATATATGTAAGGGCAAAGATTGCGAGTGTGCAGAATCGCAGAGTCTACCGATAGAGATACCGATCGTAGTGTCTGTCGACAGAAACTCCGATAAGGATGCTAGGAATTTGTTATAATTAGGGTACGTGGTATCCCATTTATGAATCCTAATTCTAGACCCAATCCATTAATCTAAAGTGTCGAATCGAAGTTGAAAAGTTCGGAATGCTCGGAATGTATAATAAACGAACATCGTCAAATATGCAAACTCCGATCTGAATCTTTACCGACAGAGTCGGCGACTCTGGCAGATTGCAACTGCTATACACTACAGAAATATATCTATTGCCACCCTACAGAACAGGTGCAAAGTTTTTCATTTTCATTTGTATGCATATAACTACATACATTCTTAACTTCACACTTTGACGGGATATCATTTGGTATCATTTTAATGAAAATAAACAAATCAGCCAATCAGCAATTACAGTTTAGACATGTGATTAATCATATTGCCCTTACGGGCTGTACTTTGCTTATAAACTACTTTGTTTCACTGATCCAATATCCAATTAAAGGTTATCTTTGACTGAGCAAAACTATATACTATAGTGCCAGTAGGTATGGGGAAACTATACACGATCAATCTAAGTATAAGATCAGGTTTAAAGCCACCGTTCGATTTATGATGTTACAGTCATGAGGTGTCCGTGACACGATTTCATGATTTGCGTTGCGAATTTTAGGACCAAATTTTATTGGCCTTAGAGACATGGTGTGGTTGACAAATGATCATTGTTCTTGACTACATACGTGCAGCCTTTTGCTTTCAGTTGAACTTGTTTCCACATTATTTAGTATTATTTTACGCACCTGCATAGATATCGTCGAGGCACTATTTACTTAAAACTATAACGTTACAATACTGGAATGTATAGTAGTTCCCTAACCATTCAATCAATTACATGATCGTCAAAATGTAAAGTTATCAATGTTGTAAAAGGAGGTGTTGACATAGAACTTTGCACCAGTAAGGCGGCATAGGTATGACCAAGAGGTTTCGATTTTCCGAAGACGTTTCAATTCTAGGAGCAAATAGTTAAGAAGCAGAAAGTTCGTGTTGTTGGTCGATAGCAGGAGCAGTCGCTACATCTACAGATTTTCCAAGAAAGTTGCAGCGAAGGGGAAAATTTTAATGACTTTCACATCGACCATCTACTGATCTTTGACCAGAAAATTGGCAGGTCGGTCGTCTTTATGTTGCCGAAGGGGCATGGGGTGATCAGATTAAAGGACGGCGTGGTCGATATTCGACGAGGCATTAATATCGTCTCTGATTGAAAGATGTCAGAAGGCTCGTTGTGCTTGCTTAATGCTACCAACGTCGTGATGCATACCAAGGTACGATTGGAATAGATGATTCCCTTATAGTTAACCTCTGGTAGCCTTTTGTTTGATTCTGTTGTAGAAGTAGACGCTGTGCAACTTTGCAATAAGTAGGTCATAGTGATTCCGCCATTGTCTCCATATAAAGTTTTACAACCGAACGTCTGCCTATTCGTAATCATCCAAGTTGATCCAAGATCATTTAGCAATTTCCCCCAGGAAAAGTGCACAATAGCGTATGGGCCATTAAACATAACGACCCATTAGTAGTGGTTGTTACCGGTGAGGGTTCAGGGCAGGAAAAAATGCCAGCTGTGACTACGAGACGTCTTGTTGCATGAGGCAACAAAGCAGTCAAGCATAACTGGAAAGCTACATGGTCTTGAAATGGATAACGTTAAGCAGTGATCGATCACTAACAAGTCGATAGATTTAATGAATCGAAATCTGTTATATTTTAGGTCCTGCTCTTGATGAGAGGTACCCGTTGGCCGTTCTGGTGTTCATCCACGGCGGTGGCTACACTTCCGGAACCGGAAATGCTTACGATGGGACCGTCTTGGCCAGCCACGGCGCCGTTGTGGTGGTCACCATCAATTACAGACTGGGAGTGCTAGGTGAATATATATAAGATTTTGAACTGTCAAATTATTCAATATTGCAAGAGAGAGATATCTAAAAATTGTTTCTGAGATTCGACTTCCGATAATATGAAATATGTGTCGTACTATACGTCAATGTTTAGATGATATGCTATCGATCATATAACGTTATGCTAGTCAGACGGGGACGTAAGCCCTATAGGCAAACCAGTAAGATAAGATAAGGTAAGACACACTATCACAATGTTTCTTGTTATGATTCTGCGCTTTTACTAATAGTGACTGACATGTTCTAAGGAAAACATATAAGTGTCTAAGCATTTTATCATTTTGATTCACTTTGTCGATATCAGATGTAGATTTAAAATGATTGTAATAACCCGTCAATTTGTAGCAACACACACGGCAAGTTAAAGATGACTGTTATTTCTCATCAGGATTTCTGAGCACGGAGGACGAGTTTGCATCCGGGAACTACGGACTTCTGGATCAGATCGCAGCTCTTGATTGGATCAGTGAAAACATCAGGCACTTTGGTGGGGACCCGACCAGAGTTACTCTTGTAGGGTTTGGTTCTGGTGCGGCGTGTGTTAATCTACTGGCTTTGTCTCCTAAAGCTGCAGGTAGGGGTCAAGTTCTTTTGATACAAAGCAATGTATAATCGCTCACAGAATGTGTCTTTGGGGTAGCATTAGGGACCACAGACCATCAATATTACTCCACATATACATTTATATGAATAACGTTCTATAAATTACTTACCAGCCGTCACATTTGTGCCGTATGAGATATCGAGGGAATTTTCATCCAATTTGACTTCATTTCTACAGGAAAGTTTCGCCGTGCCGTCATTCAGAGTGGATCGGCTTTAGGTACCAGTGCTATCGCTGAAGACTCGCGGCACTATGCTACAATGCTGGCTGAGAAACTAGACTGTTGCCGACCGGACGCTGCTCAAACTGTGCAGTGTCTCCGTAACAAACCTTACCAAGACCTGCTACTGAAGAATATTACACCGTCATCAACCAGTTACTACCCCAAGTTCGGTCCGTCCGTGGACGGTGTTATCGTTCCCGACCAACCTCGAAGACTACTTGAAGGCGACCTATTCCGGAGCTATGACTTCATGGTCGGCCTTTCAGAAGAGGACGGGTATAAGTACATCCCTAGCATCGCTGTCATAGAAGACGGTCTATCTGATGATGAATATAGGGATCTGATCAGTGACTTTGTTAACCAGGTATTTCCATATAGAGAAAATGAGATCCAAGACGCCATACTGTTTCTGTACACAAACTGGGGGAACGATACCAATGAAACAAGAAGAGCCGGTATTGTGCGCATGCTCACAGAACAACAAATCGCAGTACCGATTGTTGAGGTGGCAAATCTCCATTCAACCAAGAACACAGAGAGCTCGACATACATGTATTCTTACAGCTACAAGGCCATCAATACACCCAACCCCAAATGGGTAGGAGCGGTACATGGGGACGAGCTGCCATTTGTTTTTGGTGCTCCCGTTGCCCCAAAAGGGATCTTCCAGCAGCTGAATTTCACCAAAGGTGAATCTATGTTGAGCGTCGCCATGATGACATACTGGAGTAATTTTGCTAAAACCGGGTAAGTTTGACCCATTGGCTGTATGGTGATATTGGTAACATTGTTTTTCTAACCCGTACACTAACTTGCATACTTCGTAGAGATCTAAAACAAAATATTTAAAAAAAATGAGCAGCTTGGATGTCTAAGCACATGCTTATTATTTAATTGCTTACGAAAGCAAGATTATGATTATAGTCTGACCACAATTTATTCGTTTTCAGAGATCCCCAGCAACCTAGATTACAAGCCACAACTTTCCTCCACGAGAGACCGAACAGATTTGAGAGCATCCAATGGGCGCAGTACAGTATAGACAACTGCAGTGGTTGTCAAGAAACTTACCTATACTTGGGAATGAAACCTCGGGTGGTAGAGAGTTTTCGACCTCAGCGCATCGCTTTCTGGATTGAGCTTGTCCCAAAGTTACTATATCCCCAGGAAGTTCCTAGTAACAACTATCTTTACCCTCCAGAAGATGCAGACGAATTGTGTCAAATTCTAGATATAGGACAGACCATATTAACCGGAGGTGGCCTCGTTGTACGCCGTCCAGATGGTTGGACAAAGCCTTCAGTTGGCGTGACCGGCTCAAGCACCACGTGTATTTCTATATCATCTACTTCAGCTTCTCCAAGCCAATTTCCTGGAAATACTGTTCCTGGACTCACAGGGGAATGGCGGCCCGAATCTACCGGTTCTAACATCAGTAGTCAGGACAAGGGACAAAATTACTCTGAACTCAGCATCGTGATTGCAGTTGGGACGTCGTTACTTGTTGTTAACGTCCTGGTCTTCGCTGTGTGCTACAACAGAGGGAGAGCGCGTACAAAAAGGCTTGAGGAGGTCGAAACTCGCGAGAGAATCAGGTTAAAGGTCACAGACATGCGGGAGATGTTGAAAGCCTATGAGATTGCAGAAAGCTGTGGAGCAAGTCCTTGTCAAACAATGGAACTCATCGAGCTGAAAGATCAGAGAATAGAAAACTGTGCCAAGCTTCAAGAGAAGAGGGTATCTGTGACGAAGACTCTTGTAGTATGATCTGACTTAGTATTATATGGTCTCTTATCGATATATTGATTTTCAATATTTTCAAGTGCATTGTATTGCGTGTGGCATTGTTCTTTTCGTAATGCCTATTGCAAGATACAAGATCGCCAAGTTCTGTAAATAACTTGCTAAAGAAGCTGCTCGTGAATTTTGTCAGAGTGCCAATTGCATTATTGCGGGTTTATATATATACGATATATGACACGAAGAGACCTTTTTATTCAATACGTGAACAGTCTCAGGAACCATGGCCTCTCCGGGTGTTCTGCCGTGGCATCATATGGAGGATTTGCATTTGTATACATCATATGACACTTCTTAAAACCCTTGTTAGTTTCATACTGGATTAATATTCAATTTTTTGTTATTATCATCCATCAATAAGTTTAAGAACAAAGCAGATTATACACTTTGTGTAAGAAAGTGAGAGTCATTTCCAATGTTTTTTAAAACTCTACAATAGTTCATCTTCCAGGGTCTGCACAATTAAAAGAATCACACAGCATTAAAACCGGGTTTCCTCTTTTATAACACGTAAATTGTTTTGAAAACTCCAATTTGATCTTCAGCAGAGTTAGGATGTAACTGAATAGAAAATAAAGCAAGCAAAAATTCATCATTTTTTTGTGTTCGATTAGATATGTATCAGGTTTGCACAATGAAAAAATGAAGATGTACAGTCGATCGTACCTGCTGTGATTTTTTAAAATTAATGTTGTGGAAGAAGATTACCTGGAATGTAGGCTATCGGCATTAGCACTCAATAGAATGCAACCGCGAAGATAGTGCTGGGATGATGTTATTACTTCAGCATTCAATTGAAGTTCTTGTCACAGGGATAAACCAAAATAGTGCACAATATAAAACAACCACAAAAATAATGCCAGTTAACAAATGCGAATAAAGGGTAGCGTCTAAACACTGCTGAACCTTTTGTTCCGTGCAACTGTGCCATTTAGCAAACTTGTGTCCTCATCTTGTCCTCAACAAAACACCACATGGTTAGTCACTGTATTTCGTAATATAGGGCACGGAAGATAAAGTTTCCCATCATTTGAAACACCTCCTGCTACCACAGTGATTGCGACGGTGACATCATTTTTGAAGAGATTAGCGTACAAATCTAAATTGCATATCAAGAGACTCTGAAAAAGAGAAATGAAATGTCATTTGATTTAGTGCTTCTATAATGCTCTCTAACTCGCTTCATTTGTGGTTTTGGAGACTCCCTTTTAATTAACTAAATCACTGATAATACTATAAGCCTTTGCACAGTCAGCACGTTGAGTATAGAAACAGGGAAATGCCTATCAAAATCATCCTCTGAAGAAATCCCAGAGGGGAGCCTACACGTAGATGAAACTTTACAATATAGTGATGCCATCCTTATCTTACCTTACCAGACACAAAGTTTTCAAGACGCTAAGACCCTAATAGATCCTCAGTATTTTACCAACGTAAGAAACACTTCGAGTGCTGGAGGCATAGATACATGTGGCCTTGAACGGGATTCGTCTACGATCGTAATGCTTTGACTATATAATAGGCTAAAGTTTAAGACACACGAAGAAAAAATTGATTAATACATAGTTGGAGGCAAGGAGAATCCAGATGAAACGCGCATGTATTACAACGATGCTTTAAAGTTCTATGCATTACGCAGAGCTGAAACAACAGACAAGTTTTCCTCCAGGTGAAAAGTTAAAGTAAATCCAGAAGAAGCCTTTAAAGGTGATGGAGTATATTTAAATCCCAGGGGAACAGAAAATAACTCTCTGTCTTAAGTAGCGCCTCAAGAGGCGGTTAAGTGCAGCTCATAATGACATATTCCATCTTCTCATACATTCATCATGAGTGCGCTCAACATCCTTATTCATGGACCGATTGACTTCAAGACGAATCCTAAAGAGGCTACCGAATTCTGGCTGCATCCATGCTTTTCTCATAGAGATACTTCCCACATGAAATGAACTTAAATATTCATCAACCTGATCCAAAAGCATACATCTAGCAACGACAACATTTAATCGATTTTTAGAAATTATATAAAATGTCAACAAATGTTCATTACCTCATTTGAGAGATCAAAAAGCAGGCTTGCAGGTAAGGACCAGGGGTGGAATTAATCATTCATAACGTATCCGCCCAAGTAGTTTTGAAGCTGAAGAATTTCGTATGATGAATATATCGCAATGGCGTTGAATTTTCATATTCAGGAGAACGTCTCCACATACGCTAACAACATAAGAAGGCGTGACTTTCGATCATGACAAACTGACCCCTCGCTTTATCATCCCCGGGCTGAATTAAGTAAACCATCGATGAGATGATTAGCCATCTCTAAAGAAAATGGCATCTATATGAGTCAATTACTCAGTGTGAAGTTTCTTGTTTTTTATTGCGTCGGTATAACCTTTGTGGCTTTGCCTACTAGCTGAGCACTTTACCTTTATATATTACCAACATCAGTAAATACCTCACGTAATACAAGCAGAGGGATCTCCCTAATGGAGAAGGCAGCTCCCTCCCCACAGATTGCGGTCTTGTTAACGGAGACCTTTCACCGCATCCGGCAATCTTCTTGCTGTGAACCTGGCCAGTTGTTGATCTCAGTGATAGCTCGTTATCCGTAATTGCGCTGCAGAAGTCGGCCAATTTTCCCCAAAAGAGATTTGGGGCTTTGTACTGTTTAAGATTATCCCCAGCAATCAGCGTCGAGAAGGCCTTTTGGTTAGTTAAGATCAGACAAATAGAAAATCCTTTCTGGCAACTTCGACCATTCACATCTAAGGAACATATCTGAACGTAGATAATTTGCAACCAAGGGCGTCGTTGTACCACCAAACTTTACAATCATAGATGATCACTCGTTAAGGATATACGACTTTATATCTTACGTCTTGTGATTAATGCCTAACCAAGTTCGCAACTTTATTTGTGATTATTTTTTATTTTATTTTTCAAGTTATAGACTCATATTTGGGATCATATCTCAAGAGTAAATGTTGATATTACATATAATCTGTGTATATATATATATTAGAAATCTTGCATCATGCAATCTCGATTTCTGTGGACGTTCTTCAGTAAGGAAGTGTCTAAACCCTGTCCTCTTTGTATCCACTTCGTTGGAGGGTAAATACATTTCCAATCAGTGATTCGACATAAGAATGTAACTAATCTATATAAAACTGTGATAACAGCCAAACACTTGTCCACTGACAGTCGCGGAAAAAACTTAATCACAACTCTCTTGAAGTTAAGGAGAGGTTGAGAAAAGCTTCAGAATCAAAACTGAAACTGACAAATTATTGGTCCCAATTCAACGATCCAGGACATTCTTTATTCGATCTCCTCCCAGCGGAGATATCAAAGTAGGCCAGTCTGTCAATCTTCCAGAAAAACGCAGGCTTAGGTCGATACGAAAATCATTAAAGAAGTCTCCCTACGGCACACTGACGAGGAATCTAAAACTGTTGCTCATTTCGTGAACCTGTAGCACCACCTCTTGCCACCTGAAGAGTTGATTGGAAACGTTTTGCATCGCAGAACGTCTTAGACTGCGGCCTGTAGCTGTGCCGCCCACACCATCACCAGTTTCACCACAGTTGCACTCTTCCACAAGAAAGTTTTACGCTACCATTTGGTCTGATGGTATTTGCTTATAATTACCATTCTGTGTACGTGCACGTTATAATAGTAAAGTTGTATATTGTTTTTAAAAATCTTTAAGTGAAGTTTTGGGACGACCTTAAGTCCGAACGTTTCCATATATGCTTGTTGTGCTGACCTGGTGTCAAGCAGTGCCCATTCTTCATGGAAATAGGTCACATTCTCATGAGGATGTCAAATAATGGCCCAACCCAGAACACGGTTTGTCCATTAATATCCTGCAAGATTTGCCGTGCATCACCGCGCACAAGTCAGGCATTAATACCGCAACAGCAAAGAATGCAATACACGGCGTCCAAGAGATTAAAACTTCATGAGGAGCTTTTTTTTAATCTTCTTCAATGAATATTTGTATATAACTGAATATTGCTCCGTCAGGCAAAGAGAGATTATTAGTTATGGTCGTAAGTCCAATCGCATTAGTAATCAACTACTCTATTCTAATACCGACAGATTGCAATTTGCGTGGACACTTTCCTCATTAAACCAAATTCATCATATAGTGGTGTTGATTAAGGTCAATTAGTCAATTATAGATATACTAGGTACATAATTTCATAATATGATATTTTCTTGCTAGCAAGTACCATTCAGAGCACATTCATTCACATTTATGCCTGACACCAAGAGCAAAGATTTTGTGATTACCTTCTATGGATTGAGGTAGGACCGCTATAATGTTTAGCACATACTTTAGACTTTTCGTCTAAGTCTTTAAATTATATTATCACATAGGTAGATGGCGTCGACCAATCAGAAGCCACCATTGCCCACAATAAGTGGTCTGTTATCACGCCATAACACACCACTTATTGACGTCATGTCAGAACACAACCGTTGCATTTTGTAGAGGGGGTATCTTTTTGATGAATCTTTTTCTTAACCTTGTTTAAAAAAATCTTTATAACCGTTGCATTTTGTAGAGGGGGTATCTATTTGATGAATATTTTTCTTAACCTTGTTTAAAAAAATCTTTAATGTCTTAGAATTCCTAAAAATTTCCTTAGAATACATGAAAAAGGGAAAACAAATTCAAAATTCCCAAAAATGTTCCGCGTGTTCCATTTGCTGTTGGCCAAAGAAACCATGTTCTATCTAAGCTTCCGCGCGTTCCATTTCCTGCTGGCCAAAGAACCTGTGTTCTATTCAGGTTACCTGAGGTCATGTTGCAGGGAGATTCTTCAATGATAACATTTTCTGACTGACCTGAAACCGACCCTCCTATCCTGTGTGGTTGAAATGAATAAAGCAGGCAACAGTTGTGCATATTCTTCATCATCTTCTGTTAAAAAAGGACAAATGTGAATTCTGAAATGCATTCTTAATAGTATAAGGGATCTATGCGTCAAACAGAAATTGTCTACTCTTATATGCGTCAGTTTGGATAAGCTATATGATAATAACGTTAATGACCCGCCTCTTCCTCGATGTATATGGTGTCATAACGCCTGGTCATGTGCTATAACCACCTCATAAAACAACCTCGTTCGCTTCGCTCACTCGGTGGTTTTATTCGGTGGTTATAGCACATGGCCAGGCGTTATGACACCATATACACCTCGGGGCGGGTCATTAACCCTTAATTAACTGCATTAAGCAGGCTATGTGAAAGCTGATAGTGTGAAGGTCTAAATACATTTTGCCAGCATCATTTTCAACGACAGCTAAATTCTGATAGCTCGTCTCTAAAGTTCGTAAAATGTATCTTTTATCTTCTAATTGCAAAACTTTACTTACGATACAAAGACTTTACCAGCTGTGTAATATGATCCTCTAAGTAACCTATACATTCTATTATAACAATTACTGATGCTGAGAGTTCCCTATTCAACCAGGTTTGCACAATTAAAAGTTTTAGAAATCAGATTAATCATTTTGTCCAATCGTTAACGAGGATTAAGGTGCCTTGCAGGTAACGAATAAAATTGCCCCGTAAAAAGATGTCAGTCCTATACCGATGTAGCTTCTCAGCTAATGTCTTCAATCCCAGAGGGGCTATTCGTTCTGGCATAATCACGAAGCCGCACTAAAGGTGCGATAAAACCGATCCCGATATAATGAGAAACGTTGGTGTGTGATATCGGGCATGACGACCAAATGACTTCTTTGGCGCTTTATCGACATTAAGGGTCATTTGGGGAGCTGGACCATGTGAATATTAAGTAAGCAATATCAGTCTTAATCTAACCGTATACGTTTCATATACATCACGTATCAATAAGCAACACCTAGCCATACTTTGGTTTCTTAGTAATATCTTCAGAACATTATCACACGAACACTTCTGTTGTGGTACTTTCTCTAATTGCTTTATGTTTAAGGGTTGCAAAACTTTGAAGATTAATGTATGAAGATACAGGCACATATATGAGGATGTTCACCTCCTGATTATGTAACCAGTAGAGGTATCATGATAAAGGTAAAATTTGCTCATCCTTAGGTCACCTTGAGGTCTCCTTCGCCGGTGAACTCCATGATCTAAAGGTCTCATCAGGCAGCTACCTTCCATCAGGCGCAGGCAATAATCAGCTGGAGGAAATTCCTGCTAGCATGCTCTGATTTCTTTGTTGCGCTGGGAAGGCGGAAAATCGATGATGGACTGCGCTAGGTCTGACCCTGAAGAAACAGGTGTGATATCTACGGCCAAAACAACAGAGAGAGGAGCTCATCCGGGTATGATGAGTGGCGGCGAAGGAATCCACCTGATTGCATTGATGTGCAGTCGTGACTGGTTTCCGTCCACAAGTCAAACCCTATAAACTGCAAAGATGCAGGAAACGCTGACTAATGGCAACACCATTTAATAAACCATCAGTGTGTAATTATGATTGATTTGTGGTAAAATCGAGGAAAATATAATTGCAAGATTTTATTGACACTGTGCTCATCATTGATTATAAGAAATCGTACCTAACGATATACAGCAGGTTCATGTGGCTGTAAATTTAAATGACCAATGTCGCAGCCTGGGGGAATTGTAAATCGAAGTTTGAAACTAGCTGACACTGCTTTTTCTCCACATTTGATATCAAGAGCAATTGAAGTTTGCTCGAATGATGTGAAATAACTCACAGGGCCTATGATATGATGTATCATACATAAAACAAGTCACATGGGTGAACTTGCCATTATGAAGAGGGCATTGAACTAAAAGATTTAGTTAATAAGAGTTATATTTTATTCTACTCATCACGTATGCTCACTGAATCCTGACTCAAAGGTTTTGGCCCACAAGAAAGGGCCACATACCTTCGTTACCAAACTAGGTGAAAAATATATATGTATGACGGATGACTTATCGAATAGATCCTGTGGTCTGCTGGGAGAAAGGTCGTTGGGATCACGTCTAAGGAATCTGCTTTGAAAATGTACATGTAGGATGTCTCATGAAGTTATGTGGGAAGATCCTGCCTACGCCTGAGATCATTGAGATTTATATCTGTGAATATTGCCTGATAAACTGCCTGCGTCAGATCTCTACAGACGACACCGATGTCTGTGCCATGACATTGCCCCCGCAGCCACTCGTGTAATCCTTCAGCAATGCTTCTTCATCACCTACGGTGCACGTTCTGTGAGGATGGCTTATGCCCATCCATCTTAACGCCGACAATATATGCCACGCTTTAGAAACACGATATATAGAGTAGAACATTACATCGACAGTGACATAACTAGTGTCAACTGGATCGAGGAGATGGCATGCCAACACTATGGTAAGAAGAGAAAGACTTATGCCCATCCATCGTAACGTCGAAAGTATATGCCATGCTTTATAAACAACATATATACATATATATATATATATATATACATGCTCGAACATACATCGACAGTGATATAGCTAGTGCCAAGTCGAGGAGATGGCATGCCAACACTCTGGTAAGAAGAGGAAGCTCGAAGGCTTATGCCCATCCATCGTAACGTCGAAAATATGTGTCATGCTTTAGAAATGCGATATATATGCTAGAAAATAAATCGACAGTGACATAGCTAGTTACAACTCGAGGGGTCCTTCAGCATTATGGTAGCAATGTGTATGAGAATGGCTCGTGCCCATTATCATAACCTGCGAGAGATATATTACAGAATTTCGCTCCAGAATCAGAATATCCATGGGTGAACATCGACATATACATTGCACAGACAGCTAGTGACGTTACTAGTGCCAACTAGAAGAGATGTTCTTCAACACCATAGAAATGCGTATGAGGAAGGCTTATGCCCTTTTATCATAACCTCCGAGAGATATGCTACAGATTTCGCTCGAGTCAGAATATGCATTGGTGAACATATGCATACGTCGACAGTGACCTTACTATTGCCAACTCGAGCAGATGTTCTTCAACGCTATGAAAATGTGCATGAGGAATTCTTATGGCCATCTAGTGTAAACATGAAAATGCACGCCACAGATTTCACATAAGAGACAGAATATACATCGTATTGTATCTACATAAAGACATTGACAGTGACTAAACCGGTGCCAACTCAATGGGATTCCTTGTCATTTACCACTGTGGAAATCACATCTGTCTGCATTTTCTGACGTCATTAACCGTTTAACCTTCTAGTATCTTGCCAGTTCATGCATTCTATAGAGTCACAGTCACATTCCTTGTACTACAGAGGTCGACCTTTCGAAAGGTCAAAATTAGAAGTCTTCTAGATACCTTTTCAATTTAGCTCATATTTGATTCTTTTCTTTCTTTTTTGTGTGCATAAGAAGCTTTTTAAAAGATCATGGTGCCTAATGGATTGGGTTTTCAGAAAAGTGGATTATGCATGTTTTTCTTTTTAAATTCCAATCACATTTATAATTTTTGTTTTATGTAATGTTATGTTGAATATTTTATGTAATGTTATAAGAAAAAATGATGACAATCTAGCGTCTTTCAATAATGCAATTAGCACCTAACGTGAAAAAGGGAATGCCATGGGAAGAACAAAAAATGACATTGCACATTACATTTTCAACGTTGTTCTAACCATGTTTGGTAATATAAACCGGAGCGTTACTAATGATAGTAGTGTCTTCCATTAAAAACGCATCACTCAGCACCTTCAATTCATCTACGAGTTTTCCTGAATGAATTATTCTAATGATATTTCACAATGCAGTTTGTCTCAGGGTAAATCTGAGGAACGTGCATTGAAAACAAGAGATGGATTAAGATCTCTAAGGTAAAGATCTTGCCTAAGCGGTAGCTCAACAAGCTTTATCTTTGAGTACTGTTTAAGAAAACCCTTCGCCTCAAGTGCATAGCCCGTGGCAATATCATTCTTTCATATCGTCCCAGCAGGCTTCCGACTTAAGATGCGGTTATGCATTTTTATGAATTATGTATGTACTTGAGATTTATACTTCACCTTTAATAAAGCGTATTCTATTGTAACAGATAAGGAGTATCACTACCGCAGCAGGCAGTTTCTGACCTCTAAGAAGGTGACGGTTATACATTCAAAATTTGCCGTCTGAAATCTTTGATGACAACCAAATTAGCTTGACTGCAACGTGACTCAGGGCAAAGGGACCAAGAATCACAGTGGGACATACCCACGCAACCTACATGTCTATGGTTGTATCACTCTGTGCAGCGTTTCTTTAATGTTGGAAATGCCAAGGATTTAGCTGATGTTTGTTGAAAACTATAAGATAATGAAATAAGAGCTTATTTACTTTGGATTACTATGAAATGGCAAAGAGCTCAGGCAATGCATAAAAGGATAACTATCTATATATGCATATGCCAATCACTAACATACACAGCAGTCCCATTTCTGTATACTAAAGTTACCATATTGAGTTAGTATCACCTGAAGTTCCTTTGCAGTTGTAACGCAAACTAAAGAACATGTTATAGATACTAAACATCACATCGTACATGTAGAAAATAATTTGCACTAATTAGCACTAATACATAGAACAATCAAGAGAATATCTTGTAAGTTAAGACACAATTGCTCTTCTAGTCGTTTTTATCATTACCTAACAATCTTATCTAGAGAACTGAGGATATTAACACTTAATACAGTGAACAATCGTGAGAAACTAAGTTGATAGTCAATTTCTCTTGCAATGGTTGTTATTACGGCGTTGTATCGTTGAAGCAATTTTGCACAATGACCATCATGTTACTTAGTACGGATTGGAGTTTCTTCATTGCGTTACCCAATAAAGTAGAAGGCATTGGCCGCTGATGTATCTTTACAGCCCTGTGGATGATGACATTACTTACCATTAATACTGGCAATGACCTTCCTATCTTCCCGGCTCTAATGAGAGCAACTTTATGATACTTCTTTATCACTAGCTTCCTCAGTGAAATACTGTTATGACTCGGGGTGTGGTGATTAAGCATTGTTTTATGGAGTAGACGTGAAAAGTTTACACTGACTATGGGACTGTAGCCAAGATAAAGACTTTTATTAGAAGAAGAAGACGTTAAACCTGCATTAGCATAAAACGCCATCTATGGTGGGAAATTATGTTACTGAAAATGTATCAATTTCTTCACAATAATATAATCGTAGCTTCGTCACTTAGATGCAGCTATGCTTGGTCAAGCACACGATCTATGTACATGGTATATGTGATTGGAATCTGATTATGAATCTAAGCTGATATTACACATATCCAATTGCATGTAGGTTTGTCACCCATTCTGATTGCATGGACATAGGCCATTTTGGGACTGAATATGAGACTTATGTAATAAAATAAGATTTCGTTTATGTCCTATCACCTATTCACTGTTGTGGTGAATGACCTTGCAGTAGCACCTGGAGGTCAAGGGTTCTAATCCCGGCCGTTGTACACATGTTATAAAACTAGCTTGCATGTGACGGCAAAGGGCGGGGCGTTAGGCTGATGGTCCCGTTAAGTTTAAAGAGCATACGTCATATAAGAAGGAGGTGCGTAGCTAGCGGGGTGATCATGAGAAGATCAATCCAGTCAGTACGATGTTACGTAGATTTGATACAAAATCAACCCTTAATGTGGTTTGACGAATAGAAGCAATGTGTTAATATGCAACAAAGAAGACCTAGATACTAGTATCTAACGGGAGCTGGCCTAACATGTTACGCTTTTTTACGCGCTCGAACTCACGGCGGTCCATTGCCGGTTGCCAGAGAGTGATCAGGTTTTAATGAATGAATTTTGAACACATTCATCTAAAGAACATACATGGACAAGAAATGTATTTATACTGTTCATGGGCCCCTCACGCTCCGCGTTATAGGCGGAAAACGCTGTGAGACATTTTCACGAATGTACCTTCTGATTTTGTGCTACGCCAGATAGTGTGCCTAACTTATTACGCTTTGGTAATTTTGCTCTCTTCGGAAGTTGGTGATGAAGTTAGGGAAATGTAAATAAGGCTTGAAGTCTACTATATTCTAGCCTTCCTTTGATCGGAAAAGTTTGACTGTGTGCACTTCTAACGTCATGTGAGAAGGGCTATATCTAGCGCATCCCAGCTCATGTTTTCACGGGAAATAGGCTACCTCCACCTCGCACTGTGCGCGCGGTCCGACGTACGTCTTGAATGCGGGCCGACTTACGACATCATTACGAAAAAAATGACACCGCTTACATCAACAATACTCCGTCTACTTATTGGGAAATATCTTCGCCATCTCTGTATTCAGTTTCCTTTTCATGGACGGTACCAATCACATGTTAGAGCGTAGCAAAGCTGTGCGTTGAATCGTTCCGCCACCATCGCGGCCCAAAAAAATGGCGGGAAAACAAAGTCGCCAGACGACAGCAATGTTTACGTTGTTTTTGTCCGGTCGGTTTTCTTCTCAACAAATACTTAAAGACCCAAATTTTCAGTGTTTTATGAAGTTATATTTCCAATGTGTATGATAGTTGTGTGACTTGTGTATCTGCTTGGCACAGGTCGTATATTTAGGTGCCGTCTAGCTACGCAGTCACCCTCTACTCAGCGCTACCATCATTATTGTCAAAATACTACTTTTCGACAAAAGAAGAAATGAATATGTGCATGTATGTTTTGAATGCAAATGACAATTATGTGCATGAACTTGGGTTATTTACTTTCCTTATCAGCATAGTCATTGGACACAAACACGGCGTAGTTATGGGAAATAAGATCAGTAAAAAATCCGTAACATGTTAGGGCGCGTCACAAGTTAGGGCAGGTCCCGTTATATCTGTAGCTGTATCTATGTAGCTGGTGTCAGCGTAACACACCAGCTTCGCGGGCGCGCAACGCAGCAGCAACTGGTTGTATTGCACCGAATGACCTGTCCCACATATCTTTTGCACATCTGACTGTAACCGTTGTTCAAGCTATTTAGGGAGGATGATCCTACAGTACTTGCTGGCAACGAGTTCCATTCTATGGCAGTTCTAGGGAAACTCCCCGAAAGTGCCCCCATGTAATAATAACGTTATGTGGTTGAGTTGATGTCAGTTGAGGTGAAACTATGGGATTTGACCTGACTCGACAACGTGTCCTTGTCCTTTGATAGGCATGCAAAAATAGCCAAGATAATTACACGCAGAAGACCACCCAATGCCCTATGTCCTTCATTTATCAGTCATTAGGATTGAAAGATGCACGTAAACTTCATTTTAAAGGAGAGAGCAACAGGCCTTAGGCGTCAATAAAATATTTGAACGTTAAACCTGTGCTATCGAATGCTATTCCTCCACAGTATTTTCAAGCTTCCTCAATAAGGTTTGTTCTGAAAATGTTCTGCCACTTCTATCTGACCAACCCGTATTATGGCTTCCTGTAAAAGCATAGTACCGCAAAATTGTATCGTACGCATTAGTTAGACATTGACTTTTTGATGGGGGCAGGTGGCCGTTGTAATGTATAGGCTTCAATGAGAATGATCAATGTTAAAGGTAGATTAGAACCCTCTACAATGTAAAGGCCAACATTATTAGAAGTATGTCCAAAAATTGTGAAAAAGTTTGGAACTGTTTTGTTACATAATCCATAAGCTGTTCAACGGTAAGGGACACCAATGGAGACCGACTGACCAGGTTTATGTAAATGAGGCAAGGTCCACCGAAGTTTGTTTATTTCCGGGTTTGTTTATTTATTTCGCACTTAAAAATATACATTAATAAGAAAGAAATATAAAAATAAATAAAACAGTGCAGGGCAGGCCAAAGTTAGGATGACTGTTGAGAGTTTATGGGTAATAATGTCACAGGGACTGGCAGAGGCTATCTTACAAGAGCAAATTAAGGCAGTGGAAATGGTGTCATTACTTTGATGATGTAATAAAGTAAGAATTTCCCATTAAAACAGAATATACCAACCCATGCGTCTTAAAGTACATGAAATCAGCAAATCCAGCAGCGATGAAAAAGAAGGTTTAGATATCTGCGCAGGACAAACATGCACATGCACATGCACATGCATTTGAATATGTGTGATCTAGATCTCATCATCGGTTTTCGTCCGGCAAGATTTTGGAATAGCAAGTATCTAAGTCACTACGTTGCTGCCCAAAGTGGAATGTTAACGGTTTCTTATCTCCTCCATACCATCAGATAGATTGGCAACTACAAGAACCTTGCCGGGCCAAAGATAGCAGCTGATAAACTGCTGCACTTGGGATAATGCACTCAGACGATCGTTCACATTGCAGGCACGTTGGACACAAGTCACACGGCATACACGACCGCATTCACTATGGCACCAAATCGATACGATTACGACCGAGCAAACGCTCATCCGCAGCGAGAAAGCATAAATGAAAAGAAATCATGATTTTGTAGAAATTATTGCGTCATGTGGGGACAGAATGTTATAGCGGTTTTGGTGGGTGGTTTCGTTCGCAGGATGTCCGCAGCTCCAACAGATGGTAGGATGTGTGCATGTGTGTGTGTTTGCCTGTGCGTGTTTGTGTGTGTGTTTGTGAGTGTGTGTGTGTGTGTGTTGAACGTGTGTGTGTGTGATTATGTGTGTGTGTGTGTGTCTGTGTGTGGTATATGTGCATGTGTGTAATACTACGCATGTGTGTCTTTAAGTCAAGTGCTTATATTTCTTTGGCATGCAGCTACATCGTTTTATATGCACAAATGTTAAATATGCTTGTATGCAGATACCATCTAGACAGTGTTAATTTTTCTTCCAATGTTTTCACAACTTCTGTAAGTGAAAGTATGCTGGCAACACGGCTCTTATACGTAACGATACTGGCATTTCTAGGATTTCATTATACGTCTTTAATGTTCTACGATGTTAGTCACTATATGTAGTTAATACATTTTGCAGTCTTCTGTATGTGGTCTTTTTGCTAGATTTACTGACCACTCAAATTAAAAGGCCATTTCATCTTATCAAAGTATAAAACCTTACTTGGCGATAATGACCAAATTCAATATGATATCAGATACAGCAGCTGCATGAAGTCTGTCAATGCATAATAGTTACTCAGCAACTGAATAAAATTTCGAAACGGTCAGACGTTTAAGACAGCATCTGCTGCCTTCCATCAGTTTACCTTGTGTATCTCATCACCTGGATTTCTAACCTTTATCGACGAATCCATGAATTGTTATATAGCACAAAGACTTGCAGGCTGTTTCTAGCTTCCAATACACAAACACGCTTCTTGGTCTCATGTGGTTCATTGCACATTAAGACTAGGCCTTTGGGGCTTCACAAAGTTCTCCATAGGTTAGGGTACTTCCAGGATATCATAATTAGCTCGGCAAGCTGTATTAGCCTATATGACCCATAAGTCAAAGGGGAATATGGTTTTGATATGGCGCAATGAATTGGTTCCTCGAGTTACATTACCCTACCAACCGTCTCTAACCGTTAAAACGGATATTGATACATTTAAATTCGACCGTTATGCATCATCATTCTTGATGCTACTTTTAATTGACACTTGATATGAGCTCCAATGGTAATGCCAGGCCTCAATTGGATTTTCTACGATATCTTAACTTCCTGCAATGTAAGTCAATGTGGAAACATTGAATAAAAATATTGAATATCAATATCATTCGAGATATGCATTGCTATCAACTGTATCCAGGATGATACTAGTACCTAGGGCAAACTTTGGCGAACTAATACATGTACTCAACGTAGTATTGCTGTCATTCGGTACAAGAATAACGCTGGTAAAGCAAAACGGTTTGCATAGTTGATAACAGACATAACAGTGGTGTTAAAGCGAGCAGCAAGAATAGACTTAAAGCTCTATTTCAACTATTCTAGTCACAGCCTGAGTATGCATAGTTAAAGGTAGCTGAAGAGGTCGATGCCGGCGAAATAGATATCAATTCCTCAAAGTATATCTGTAGCAGTTACCCGTCCTGAAGGCAATTTGTTCAGGACATTTGGTTTCTACAATAGTCCATGCTGCACTGAATGTGTCAATCTTGTTGCATTAGTCTTCACTATATCTATTGATCCTGTCTTTTCTGCTAATTCTGTTTTGCATTCAGACGAGCAATTTCACCGTAGATTGCACTATCAAATCTGCCTTTGGTTGTTACCACTAGAAATAGCCTCAGGCCAAGAAAAATGCATGTTGTGATTCCGATTGACGTCTTGAAAAAATAGGGTCAAGTGGTAGGGATTCTCTTTTTTTTATTTCTTGGTCGTCAACATAACGAAGTGTTACTATAAAGAGGTCCTAGGTTTGTTGGGTCTGTTTATATCACTTTTTCAATTATAATTACAGAAAGAGATGTATGAAAACAGTTCTACAACATTTTCGTCACTCAGATGTCATATTGGAAATATCATGATCCTTGTCAGCGATCGACCCCAAAAAATTGGTTGGAGTTACAGGGTACGAAACGCAAAATTTCTATCCTAAACCTTTCAAGAGCTTTTTTTTATGTAAATGTCTCGCCATGACGTTTTGGCATTCTCGAGCCGAACAGTCGTATGTATATGTATACGTACGTGCCTCCATATTGGCATTCTAGAGTTGAAACGTCTATACCTATATAGGATTGGTAAGCCAATACGCGATAGAAATAGATACTAGAAACCATAAGTACCCAAAGGGCACTTTAGTCTAGGTAACATTCAACTTCGTTCTTTGCATTGAAAAGGTTAACGATATCCTCAAGACACAAAAAAGATACAAGGCACTACTTCATCTATCATTGTTTCATGCTATGTCGTTATATATTTCCGTACTATGTTTGAGACGGCATCACTAGTAAGTTGATCTTATGTCTTACGAAATCCACTCTTCCGGCAATGAACATTCCACTAGACGGCGATCTCGCTGCGACCTGAGTTCGATTTGTGTAAACCTTGATCCCATAATCGGAATACCATGCAAAATGTTAAGATATATCTAATAAGACAAGAAAATACATAAATCGTAAAAAGTTTTTTTTTTAAATCGATGGAATTCGTCAAGCCATCTGTAAAATCACCTGGTCGCAATGAATTGAACATGAAGTCGCAGCCTTAATCGAATAAGGTTGGAAGCAACATAAGACGGCGATCACGCTGTGATCTCACTACGATCTGAATCGGATTTGTGCTATCCTAGACTTCATAATTGGAATACCATGCAAAAGGTAAAGGTATGCCTGAAAAGACAACAAAACACACAAAGCGTAATAACATTCTTTAATTTTTTTATCTATGAAATTCGTTGAGCGTTTATCAAATCGTTGGGTCGCAGCGTGGTCGCCGCCCAAGTGAAATGGGGATATAACTGTTGACGGTCTACAAAGGTCACGCTTTGCCACCCGGCTGATTGATTGCTCTAGAAAGATCCCCTCCCCTCGCCAATTACCCCATCAGCGCTGTTGGAGACTCAGGATTACGTAGCAAAAGGTCATGACGCGGTTTTAGCATGTCTAATCCCCCTGCACATCTCCAATTGGAACGGAGAGATTGGTAGAATTGAAGATGCTCCCGAGGACACCACTTTACGCAAGTCTGATGAGACTGGCTGTTGTAGTCTTGTTTCTATGTCCTTCATGAATGAGACTTCCGTTCCACTAGACGGCAATCGCGCTGTGACCTCGCTACGGCCAAAGTTGGATTTGTAGAAGACCTTACGAAAGTCGCTGTATTTTTGTTATGTCAATAAAGATTTCTATAATCCCTAGACTTTATACTTATAATGAATGCCATGCAAAATGTAAAATCATGACTAAAAGGACAAGAAAGCGTAAGAAACGTTTTTCTATCTTTGAAATTCGACCAGCGCACTGTCAAATTCCATGTCGCAGCGTCGTCGCAGCGAGGTTGCAACGAGCATGCCACCTTAGTGGAATGGGGGTATAACAGTCAGAGTTTGTCCTGCACCGATACATAATAGTTGTCAGAAATTCAAATGGAAGGACGTAAAAGATTCAACAGGCCATCAGGTAGGTTGAATATTTAATTATCAAAGGTTGCAGAGCTAGCAACATCTATTAACATCATACTATCCTGAGTTTTCCTGATCTGTACACTAACTTTATTCAGGCTTTATGGATATTTTGGTGATTGGATCATTCATTTTCTAAGGTTGTACGAGTGAAACAAGTAAAAGAGTGCAACACTAAAGCATATTTACGACACGTGTCGGGAAGTAAAGTAGCCTTTACGTGCGTACGCTGAAACTGCTGTGACCAGTAAAGATCCGTCCTATCCTGCCGCGCCATATGTCTATACCCAAATGGTTTCATTATGACTAATGTAAAAGCAGGAACATCAACGTTTACTATCTATTTAAACGATCTACATAGAATACCAGCTAGACTCGCAAAAGCAAGGCCAAGTTTATGGTCACAGGGAAAGACTGCCGGAAGGATGGACCACTATCCAGATTCCAATTAAGATAAGAGACGAGCAGTCTGGCAACGACGCCATTTGTAAAGTTGATGAAGCCTACTTTTATGTAGGGAAGCATCTTTTTCAAAACATTAGGGAAGTCAATTGGTTTACTTGATGCTTGCTATATGAATTACTTTTTTTTTTCTTTTTCTTCCATCACATCAATGGAAGTTCACTACTGGACTGCCGGATACTTAAAATAGCCATATTTTTGTTAATAAGTAGAGTGGAACGGTTAATATCGTTATCTTTTACTGACTCATCTGGCAGAAGGGTGGTTCTCATTTCACCAAGGTTATAGACACATAATTCAGCCTTTAGACAAACTAATTTTAAAGTTACATACCCGCTTGGTCAATATTCTATTTTCTTCATATCAAATTTAGTCCGCGGACGGGGAAAACGCTGGCGGCGTGAGCTTACGTCTCATTCGTCTTCGGACTAAAAATCATTACATCAAGTGACGCGGAGCGACGCGGAAAATACTCCGCGTGAATCATTGCCAGGGGTGTAATCCGTCTCCTCTACAGATGTGTCTCTCACTGAAGTACCACGGGCTTAGTAACGCCACGAGAAAACTGTAAATCTCCAGCACCTAAGTCAATAGAACGTCTAGAGTGGGTCGAACTGCCGGAAGGGAGGATTCTGTCCAATGCACTAACGGAGCTCTGGGCACAAGTCCGCTGGAGTTAAGCCGATTTAGATAGTTCTGAACAGCCAGCTGTGGCGATGCTTGCCCAGACACTACAGCTAAGTGTGAGGCAAAGGGAGGTCAACTACTAGTACTAGCAGCAGTTGAACACAAAATGATTTGGAAATGTTTAACTCCGTTCTCTAACGAACCAAAAAAGTTTGACTATGCATATGAACAATCTTTGGTGAGTGCTGAATGTATCTCATATTGAACACTATAAATCGTTTGAATAAGGTATTGTGACACTTAAAAATATAATATATAGCCGTGTTTCCTTGTGAGAGAAGTTTCTATCTTATCCATTTATTGATTGACGAATGTCACAATACATTTAAACTGACTTTCAGGAAGAATAGCTAATTTTCGAAAGTCAAAAGGTACAGGAATATTTTCAATTTATTTTGCTTACCTGGTAATTATGATATTTTAGGATCTCGCATTGTAGTTAGAAATAATTTCACACTTGATTAAAGTTGAGTAGTCTATTCTTAGCAGGTATATGTGAATATTCCTCGACTACATGTGCGGAACCAGTGTGTTTTAGTAATCTTGGCACGTAACACTTTGGCAAAGCTATCGCCCCAATGGCTTGTCATTTTACAAAATGCTCATGATGTATCGTCGGGAAATTCTACGAGGTCTTCGATTAAAAACATTATTCCTCTCATATTTCTCCTGGCGCGATTATATTGAAACTCGGTGACAGCACGACTTAGAGCGGGGACCAAATGTCAGCACAGTTTCCAGTAAAATGATTCACTTCTTGTAATCGCTACAGCGTGTCTGTGTTGAAATGATACCACGCCCAGGCTATAAAGGGAATGATCCCATCATATAATGCTTAGCTGACACGTTCTTAAAGGCTGTGTGTGTGTGAAGACACTTCTGATAGTGAGCGAGATCCATTGATCGACGTATATCGACTTTACATCCCATACCTAGACTGCTCGCCTCTGCAGCAACTAATGCCCCTCTTCTGCAGTAAAGCCAGAGGCGCTTTTTACAATGAAATCGTTCAGCTCTAGTGGGTTTATCACTCTCCAGAGGATATCCCTCCGAGATGACAGGACTATTAATCAAATATGATTCCACCCTGCCACAGGTATTCTGCTGATCCAGTACCGAAACATAATAAATGTATTGCCTTAGCAGTGATCTAACTTTATAAACATATAGATTGCTATCCAAATATTCTTCTGGGCGTCAGTAGAGTGATACAATGAATCATGAATGGGTATGCATCGTCGGAAACTTATCTACGGACAAAGCTACAAGTTACGAACTAGACGTATTCGACCAAGGGGAAGTGTGAAAAAAATGTATACTGTAAATGCATTTGAGTTGGCGTTGTTTTCATTTTTCGCTATGGCTAAAATGGAGTGTTCGCGGTGGTCTTAAGTTCGCGGCAGCGCTGCAGTTACATGCTGCTACAGTATTGGACAAAAATTTTGCTGTGGTTTTACGTTTCATTTCTGCATTTACATTATTTCATTTGCACTGTTTGTCACGGTCTTTCTTTTTTAAGAGACATTAAGAATAATGAAGGTTTGCATGCATCTAAAGATGATTACAAAACTACGTATTGGTGAAATATCTGATTGGTTGAAGTCTAATCGTTGGAATTGGCCTTGGAGCCTGGATAATTTTGTGTCTGTTTCTTTATAAATCGGTGCAGTCGTTTTCACATCAACAAGTCCGTTACTTGGTTAATGTCAGTCACCATAAGTTAGCGTTCAAATTAAGATAATTATTGTGATTGTCTGTGAATATAGCATACCCCTTAATTCCCATCCCACGGAGAATAATTATTTGGTACTTTTATTAATATATCACCATTGGTTTATGTGTTGCTTTCATTATTTTGGATTTTCACTTTTACGAAAAATTTATGAATGCTTTGTTCTCGCAATTGTATATGGGTATAGAGAAGAAGAACTTAAAGGCTTAACATTTAATTTCCGACTTCGTGTTGCAATTGTAACGTGATCAGCAAGGTAAAGAGACCACCTATTGCCCCGAAAAGAATTGTTTTGATTACTGACTGTACCTCAATGTGGAATTACTGTCCCGTTGTGATTTAATCTGTTGTAATTTTTTTTCTTCACTTCTTGCATATATACATGATATACATGAACTATTGGAACACAATGTGACCAGCTCTAGGCATATTTTGCCGATATCTGGTTGCTTATCTACGTTATGGTTGTGATATATCTAGTCTACCCAATGCATAACTGTGTTATCGTGGTTTTGTTACACGGCTAAGTATGCTTAAAATGTTGAAACAAAACCAAAAGGATAATTTATGTACATTTAAGACCAGAACATGCATAGTGCGATTGCAACCATTCTGTGTGAAGAAATGTATCGGGGAATGACTATGATTTAAGGTAGCGGGGCTTTATTTACTATTTTGGAATGCCCTCTTCAGAATGATTGAATAAGGGATTTTCTTTTTGCACAGTTTTCGATGGGGGCTAAATTGCAAAAATTCATTCTTGAATAGGGGTCAAATTGTGAAAATTCTTTCTTGAATGGGGGTCAAATTAGGAAAACTCAATTTCAATTGGGATGATCGATCTAAGGTTTATGGGCCGTATTTATTTTGGACTGGTCCATTGTACATCGGATGCCGCTGGAATAGTCCGTTCTTGCATGCATTGAGGTCAAATTGGAAAAGCTTCATTTTGGAACGGGATGATATGGGGAAATATACTGCATTTGCTTGCAAATGCTGCCTTAATAATTTCAAGTAACAAGATTTTCACACACATAACTTTTTTTTCTCATTAGATTCACATAATTTTATATAAAATTCATTAATGTTGATGAATGGATTCAAATTCATACATGCAATTGTATGAATTAGAATCACCCATTGATGTTAAATATGGATTTTGATACAAAAGGAAAGTTAAGCCAATTCAGACGACAACAATACTGTAACAATAATATTAATGAAAGCAATAGAAATCAAGTTTCCAATGACACATTTCAAGAGCTTCGCTCCATACTACGGACGTCTTTTGACAAATATGAACTGTCAGTCAAATGAATAGATACGTGCTGCCGCGGATGATAAGGGTTTAATGTGTTAGGCTGGCTATTGAGGCAAAACGTGGTTCTAATGACTAATAATTAGACGATGTCAGCGGCTGAGAAATGTGTGCGCACGCATAACTTGACAAGCATACTTATTATTTGAAACGGTGCGTTCTCTGATAAGGACAAAATATATAGTAATGGCAAAACAATTAGTTCCCTCACATAAATTGAATGCATTCAAAAGGCAATAAACAGATTACTAAATGATACATTGTCTTTAAAACTGCCACATCAATCTCGTATACATGACGAAGGCTGTATGCTGGTTTGATAGTTACATGTATGAGACACTTAATTTGTGGTATAATCAAATAACAGAAATGATAATGTTAATATGAAAGGATGATGTAGGGTATGATGGAATATATTTCATATTATCACTAAGTTGAAACATTCTAGATATTTTGAGAGTGTTATGTCAACTTATTCTTAAATGTAATTGTTTCTATGGCTGTACAAGACATGTGTATTGTTAACAATGCACTGTCGCCATTGCAATATAGCCGATTTCCGGGAACAGGGAAAGACCTGCGTCATAAATGTTGAAGGTTACTTTCCGTGCTGCGCCCTCAATTAGTTGTTCGTTCAGCTGGGACCAGGCAGTCCCCCCGAGGCTTACGTTAAGCAGACGAAAGGATACATTCACAATTAGGTCAATGTCTAAGACTGAGGAAAACGTGTCTGTTCCGTCCCTGGTGCACTCAACGAACGCGCCAGCTTAATGGTTCCAATCACATGAGACTCTCCGTATGGGCGGGAGCAAATTTCAAGGTTGATTTAATTACAACTCAACTCTAACTATCCGGGCATCCGTCTCCTTAACAAGACGTGCAGACAGGATGTTTCACATTAGTCATAATGAAGCATTGACAAAAGTAACCTTAAGCTCAATTAAATAGAATTTTGCAAATCAAGACGAATATCAAGTTTGTATTCATACTTAACAAAGTCATGCATTTTGGTAATCTTTAACGAAATGTGAACTTAGCTAGGGTCTGTGAGTCTAAACGTGAAAGTCGCATTGAGACAAGAAACGATTAGTATTTGCATACTTTATCTATATAGTATATGCAGAACATTATATATACAGTATATGTAACGTTATAATGTGTATAATGAGAGAAAGAGAGAGCGGTACAGAGAAGATAAGATTACAAACATGTTTTGGAAAAAAGTTTGAAACAAGTTACAGAGCTACGTGTTAAGGCATGTCATAAACAGAGAGAGAGATGGGAGAGATAGAGCCCCATCCCACATACATTAACCTATCTTACTCATCTACCCCCTCTCTCTCTCCCTCTCTCTCTCTCTCCCCCCCTCTCTCTCTCTCTCTCTCTCTCTCTCTCTCTCTCTGTCTCTCTCTCTCTCTCTGTGCCTGGTCTAAACACATATCCTTGTGACTTGTTTGAACCTCTTTTTCAAGGCTTGGAAATTCAAGACATCGAAGCGTCCAGAAACCACTCCTAATGACTGAAGGCTGCAGGAGATGCTAGAGACTTAGGGATTACCGTGAATAAGTGGACTTATGATTGAAATGGCAAAAAATCAATGCTCCACTCAAAGGTACTCTCTGAAGCGTAATATCACCCGGTACTTGTAGCCTTTTCTGTAGCCCTATTGACCCTAGTTGTAATCTGCAGAAATGGCTTTCCCATTAACTTCTTTTGCAGCAATCCTTAAATTTACGCCTTGAATTACGTAAGTCATAACTATATCTGCGGATCCTGCGTGTACAATCTGTTTCGTTAATGCAGCTTGTCGGCTTTCAAAGCGCCTGCATGTAACTTCTTTTGACGGCACTTTAAAGACTATGTTTTATGCTGGGAAATGTTCGCAGCGGGAATGATTAACAGAGCGCTCGGCAAGTTACTTGTTATTCGCAGATAATCACTCTTCTCTGGTTATTGTCATCCCATAAAATAGTCATTTATTAGTCAGGCTGTATGCTGCGTCTCCCGACTTTATCGCCGGTACCACGCGTGATGATAAATGAAAGTTTTTATTAGAAGGATGAAAGGGGGTACGGTCTTAAACAATATCTATTCATAAATCATTCGTACCCATGTGTATGAATAGTTAACTAGAAATTACGTCCCATGCAGGGCTCAGTATGCAATTTGATTCCGGTAGTAATTCTTTCATGCGCATGGTCGACATGTGGCATGACACCCCCTTTCCATTGGAGGATGCGACCGCGATGCGACCGCGATGCGACCGCGATGCGACCGCACTGAGACCGCGCTGCGACCGCACTGAGACCGCACTGAGACCGCGATGCGACCGCACTAAGACCGCGATGCGACCGCACTGAGACCGCGATGCGACCGCGATGCGACCGCGGAGAGACTTTAAGATTTGACGGACCGCTGAACACATATCCTATAGATAAAGAAGAAACCTGTTTAATAGTACGTTTTGTATGTTTTAATCATCATTTTCAAATCGTACATCATATTCCAATTATGAAATATTGGATCAAAGAAATCTAAATCTGTACAGTCACTCAGCGATCGCCGTCTAGTGGGTAAGGGGCCTTGTGAGAATATAAAGCGAATACAAAGCGATAGAAAGTGACTGAAACGTATGCGTGGGTCGTTGAACGAGGAACTATTTATAGTTATAATTAGAAAAACGATGGTTAAACTGATAGATCCTAAAAGCCACCAGTCAAAACTTTTACGTGTTGGATGTGGTGTGCTTTGTTCATTTCACTGTTTGTAATGATGTAACGTATTAAATGAACGTGCTACATAACGGTTCGAAGCTGCAATAAACTCATAAGTGCAGTAAATGAATTGTTTAAATCCAAGTACCACTATAATGTGTACAATACAATCAGTTTTTAGAGGTAAAGATGAAAAATAACCAAACTGCGATAAACACTATATAACACTCCTGATTATATAGTAACACTAAGTTTTGATACAAATCGTATGCATCAGTCGGATGTCTCCTGTCAAAAATGTACAGCATTCATACTACTATATTTGAACACATTGGAATGTGATTTTGCTTATTCTCACAAGGGGGCGCAAGTAAGCATTAGAAAGTAGAGCTTTGGACCACATCCCACACATTTGTGCCTCTTGCTCATCTCATGAGCTCAAACATCAAGCATTAGGACATGAACAACATACTATTAACATGAACTGAATAATTGTAACCTCTATATTGAAACTTGTTATCATATGTACAATCTCCTGCCACTAGTTTGTTAAACGGAGTGTAAATACCAATTTTTCCTAGCAATATCGGTTGAAATATAAAACACCTAAAGCAATTTCGTGAGTACATTCAAGTACAAACAAGTACATTCATTTTTCAGAACATTAGAAGGGGTACTCAACAGCAGTTCTAAGCAGGTCATCTTCATAACAAGCATGTATTATGGCCCTTTAATTTAAAAACACGTATTAGTTATAAGAAGACATCTAGCTGAGGCAAAAAAAGAGATAACTTTGTGCTTGTGTTTTTGTTCCCGTTTCTCCTGACGACCCCAAAATTTTCGTCCCAGCATGCACTGTAACGAGGTCATCCCAAAAGGCATAGGGAGGGGGGCGATTTTTCTGTAAGATTTATTATCAAATAGCAAGATAACGTCGGCCCCATTCTATATTTATCTGACGCCGTGACGTCTTAGAAGTGCCACAAGTTTGAATAATAGATCTCATGTAGTTAGCTGATAGAATAAATAACCTGTTTGACACGTTGATGAAGGTTAGACATCCAGGTAATAAGATACGCCAAAAATAATTACTCAAGCAACTGGATAAGATTTTGAAACAGTCAGACGTTTCAGACAGTATCCACTGTCTTTCGTCAGTGGCTAACGATAGGGCTGAGAACACCAGCTTTATACCAAAACTCTGAATAGATATGTTAATGAGGTAAAGACAATTTAGGATGTCTTGAAGTAGTCTTCAAAAAGAAGATTAATTCAAGACAAAGTTTATGCCAATAGTTCAATTAGCTACTGTTGTTCTAGTACAGTAACTAAATGTTGCTCGTCCGGGGGTGGGGGGTGGGGGGCAGTGCATTATCCCAGGTGCCTGAAAGTTGAACGCGTAGACCCCCTTTCCTGTTGAGGGCGGGGTTGTACATCCTCTCATATATTGCTTCTCTAATTCCCCGTTCGAACCAGCGTTCTTCACGATCTAGGATGTCCGTGGATTCGAAATTGAATGAGTGTCCCTGGTTGTGTTTTAGATGGTGGTAAATGGCAGAGGAGTAGCGGTTAGCGCTCTTTCTGCAATGTTCCTTGTACCTTTCTTTTAGTGGTCGACTTGTCTCCCCAATGTACATGTTATTGCAGTTCGGTTCCTCACATTTCAGTTTGTAGATGACATTGGCTTTGATGCCTTTTTCAGGCCTGTCTTTTGGATGGACTAGTTTCTGCCTGAGAGTTGAGTGAGGTTTGAAGTTAGTGGCAATGTTGAAGTTTTGGAAGATACGTCTGAGTTTTTCCGATACTCCTTGGACGTAGGGGATGGTAATGTTGACCTTGTTTCTGTTGGTCAATGGTCTGCACTTGAGTGTTTTCTTAGACTGGTCAGAAGGTTTGAGGGCCTTGTTGAAGGTCCAATTTTGGTAGCCACACTTGGCTAAAGCCACACGGAGATGTCTGTGTTCTTCTGTTTTTGCTTCGTCTGAGGTAATGACATTGTCTGCTCGATGGAAGAGAGTTTTAATCACTGCTAGTTTGTGTTCCAAAGGGTGATGGGAATCAAAGGCCAGATATTGATCAGTGTGGGTCGGTTTCCTGTACACTTCGAACTGAAGGTTGCCATCCTTCTCTATGATGGTTTTGGTGTCTAAGAAGGGGAGCATGTTGTTTTGACACGGCTCTTGTGTGAGCCTGTTTCACCATTACATTTGTACGAGGAAAAACATTTGTACCGTTCTAACGTACACTAAATCTTCTCAAAATATATGACGAAATTATTTCAATACAATTCAAATAAAAGGCGAAGGACTGAAAACAGAATCACATTAGCACGACAATTTAAATAAAAGGCGAAGGAATGAAAACGGAATTCCCGAAACCCCTACTGTAAGTGGAACCGTCCACAAGTTGAAACCGCCATCTTTGAAACGACAATAATGCTGGAAACAGGTTTGGACTCAATTTTCGATCATGGGACCGGGTGGGGACGCCCAAGAACAACATCCAACAGATAGTCGACAGGCGGGAAGCTGACCAATATGCCGAAGAAGATCCAGGAGATAACGTACCACAGAGGGATCGTAGTTTTAAGTAAGTTTAGATTAGTTTTATTCGGGCGTTATAACCTTGTTATAACAAATGACCAGGCCTATGATGGTGCCATAGAAAACCCCGGGGCGGGTCATTAACAGTTAATTCAATCTCCAATTGAAATATACATACCTCAGTCATCCTTGCTTATCCAATTGGAACACAAACAAATAAACAAACACGCGTCTTCCTCCATAGTGCCGAGTGGGACGACTACACTGCAGTGCATGCCGGGAGGGATATTGTGGAGGGTATTCAGGGGGTGAGGAACAGAAACGCGCGCACAACTTTATGTCTTGTTTTTGCTTAGATGTCTTCTTAGGAATAACACGCGTTTTTGTATTCTAAAGAATTGTATCTTAAGGGTCATAATACCCTCTGCTAGTATGTTGCGAATGTGTACCCACTTAATGTATTTGGGTGTTAATTCCTGAAAAACTTGCTTTTATTTTGGTGGGTCCTCCGCTCGAACCAAGCTTGAAAGCACTTTCCGCTCCAACCTACCTTCTATCAGGGATTTCCTTCACTTCAGTCGGGTTCGTGTCTGCCCTAAGGTTTTTAATGAAGTTGCATTTTGGTCTGTCATGGCTTCTTTTCCCTTTTATAGGTTCCCATTGTACAAGTCTGGAGGCTATGATATCAGGGTGCCTAATGGAATGAGCAGCTAATTCCACTCTACTTGCCTTTATTACCTTCGCTGAGAAGGTTATGCAGAGGGTAGCGTTTGTTTGTGGGTTTGTAGTGGACCAGCATAACTCGAGAATGCCTGGATGGATTGTTTTGCATGGTATTTGGTATGTTGGTAGGTTTTGATGAGACCTAAAAACGATTAGATTTTGGGCCCCCTAGCGGCTTCTAACGGTACTGCAGCGGAACTTCCTGTCTTGATATCTCGTGTTCTGGACATGCTATGGAACTGATTTTTGAGTGGTAGACAGATCTTTGGACAGAGAGTAAGTGGTGTGGGTTTGGGCCCCCTAGCGGCGTTTGGAACTGCAGGAGTTGGTTTTGCGTCTGACTTTGAAAGGGAATAACTCAAGAAGGGCTTCATGGATGGCCATGATCTTTAGTAAGTAGATAGCTTGCGTAATGATGTACACGATTAGATACTTATTATGTAAATTTGTATCTAATTTGCATAATTAATGAGGAAAGTTTATACATCGGGCAAAGTCCATGATAGTACTCTGAAACATGTGACATATGTAACTGAGGAAGAGAGAAATATTAATTGATATGAACTATGCAAATGAAGACCTCATTTGCATAATTAATGAGAAAATACTATAACAAGATGGCCTTGATGGATGGTCATGATTTTGGTATGTAGATATCTTGTGTGATGCTTAGTATGATTGGACGATGATTATGCAAATCAGATTCTAATTTGCATAGTTAATGAGGCAACTTTAAAAATTCGCTTTGTTCCATGATATGACTGTTCAAAATTGTAACTGAGGAAGAGAGGAATGTTGATAGATAGAAAATATGCACATGTGGGTCTAATTTGCATACTTAATGAGTAACTTCTATAATTCCACACTGGCAAATGACGGCAATTTCATACATTTAATATTTTTTTGTGGCATCGGGAATATGTTAATGTGAACATCGTTAAACCAAATTATGCTAATAAGGGCCTCATTTGCATAATTGATGATAAATATTAGCATAACCTTCTTTGTTAAGCTCATAAGTTGTTAAGCTCATACTTTGGACATGTTATATTTTAAGACAATCAACTGGTCTGAGTTATCATTGATAAGAAACACTCCTAATACGTCAGTAATAAAGGTTAAAATCATTTGGCGAAGGTATGAGGTCGTGGAACTCTAGTTTTTCTGTAAGACTGGTGGCAGGTCTTGATATCCTTAAAATCGTACGTCAAAAACATCTGTGTAATATATAGAGTGTCTTGAATTACGATGAAACTTCTATTCATCACTATAAGACAGCGTGAAACGTTACGCTGATTTTATCATTTTATGCCTAACAGAGGAAAGAAATCAGCCCAAGCTTTTCGCATTACGAGGATCTCCGCTTGCTTTATCAAAGGATGCTCAAACCGCGTAAGAAAAGTCGCTCTGTTGTAGCGATACCAAACTCGATCAATCACTCTCACCTATTTTGTTATCATGCCATATTAACGGGTAAAAATACCATTTAGAATGTGGGTGTTTGTCGTAGCCTTAAACCCTGTATTTATTGCCCTATCATATAGCCCTGTGGCAGTCTGATGATGTTTGGATATCTACGTACGTGCTTACGTAAACTAGCAAAATCTTAACATCACCAGTTGTTGCCACATATCTATATCTACAACTCACGTTTTACAACTTACGCTACTGTCCGGAAAGTGCAGGAAACTACAGGAAACTTGATACAAAAGATGAAACTTCCATAGAATCTGTGTCAAACGCCACAGCCGATTCCCACACTTATAAAAAAGTATTCGCACATATCTTTATCTACAAGTCACTTTTTACAACATATACGATTATTCATATCTGCAAGTAACATTATACGATTATTCATATCTGCAAGTAACATTGTACACTCCAAGTACACTGCAAGTAACTTTTATGGAATCTGTGTCCAAGGCCACAGCTGATTCCTACCCTTATCAAAATCTTTTATTTCTACATCAGGTTTACATCGTCCAAATGTAATTCCATTCAAGAAGCGTTAAGGTTTTTAAGTTGAAATTAGATACAAGTATTTCAATGTTAATACAGCTATCCAGTTTTCATGGGATATACTATCTATATGATAAAAACGTTGCGTTTGAGATTCCAACGGAGTGTACAATTGGGGATTATCGCCTTATTTCAAGGTACTTCAATGACTATAAATCATACAAAGCTGCCGGAAACTTCGGAAAGCTGCTAAGCCGTCCTGTCAGAGTGAGTGTACGCACATATAGAGAACAGACCATGGTAGGGAATACCTAAGTTTCATTCTGTATCGGTTCCTTGACATTCTTTTTGATTCCGTTTTAGCTTTGGGGTTTTTGAGGTCAGGTCTTTCATTTAGAGTATCAACGTGGGACGGACGGACGTTGAAGTTGAAGGGCACAAGCGAAAAAAAGTTTCTCACTAACTCATCATAGATTATGCATGTAACAATCTATACGATGGTGTAGCATAAAATACCTATAGTACTAATAATCCACAAAGGAATTAGAAAATGTGGCCTTGGACAAACGCCATTTAACAATTGCTGGTTATGTATTGTATTGTATTATATTACATATGGACTGAACAGACAAATGTCTGTGTTTATTGTTCGTGAATGTTCAGAAACTTGGTACACTATTCAGACTTTTATTCTCTGTCAATGATGTCGCTGTTCCAATTTGGACATATGTTATAGGATTACAATATATAAGGTCACAGAAACGTCGGCTCTTGCGAGTATGTGGTTGTGAATGAATAACTTTTTTATTAGCCATTCAACAACATGATTAGATTATTCACGGAAGGATCGCTTTAATGGAGAAGCTACAAACGGATTTCTTGGGGATATGTAGTGACCCATAGACTTAAAGGTAGATTCATAGGCCACAATACTCATATAGTCTGGTATTGGAGAATAAAGCGCAATACAATAACATTTGAAGCATTACGTGATGAGCTGATAGCTTTAACATCCACCTCTAAATGACTTGTGGATGGGTAATTCTGCTACACTCTAAAATCGTCTTAGAAGAACATTATGCATTATGACCATTGTCAAACTAGAACAACTATGGGTATGTTTAATAATTCTACTTTGTTAAGGTGGTGTTTGTGGTATGTTGTGCGAATACATAGAATAGACACGGAATACAAGTTTACCACAGTGTACTAGGCAACGCAGAGGGGGGATACACTTGCATGTTGATAGAATGCAGTGAATGTAATTGAACTTTCTTCACAGCTTGCAGCATCTTCATGATTGATGTGTAGCTCGACTTTGCGTCCCCACTTTAAGCTTCCTCCCGCTAGAGATTTCATTTGGGAGAAGTAATCTTATCTATATTTCAGAAAAAAAGGCGCTGTGGCGTACTGGCTTTATAAGGAAAGGGTCTGTACCTCTTACGTAGGACGATGTAACGATGCTATCTGCGTCACATCAATTCTAATTCTGACTAACTCTGATTGGCGTGCATTTAAATCGTCATGAGGAAGTGGGCAGTTTTCTCAGGTCTCGTTGCAAGATCTTCCTTGATGAGGAGAGCTGCTCAAGGTTTGTGGTTTGAAATTCATTGTTGGCGGAATTTCTTTTTGCAAATATCCGTATTTTGGGGTGAATTTATACATTTTTTCATATCATGTATTTGTATGAGTATCGCAATTTTGGTGATAGAATATGTACATGTTGTCAATGAAAATAACCAAATTGCTAACAGTAAATACTATATGCACTATGTTGACTATAAGAGAGCTGTGTATGTGGCAAAATATAAAGTTTATTGACAGTTTGATGACAGAATAGTAATCTTGAAAAAAAATGACCACCGTGACATGCATATGAAGTGTGAAAAAATGTTTAAAATATTTCATTCTAGTTGACAAGACGGAGCTGAATAGACCATAGATACGTAGTCGATACACTAATATGGCAAGAGGTAAACTGTTAATTGTTCTTGTACATATTTCACAAAGGGAATTGGTAAGTAAATTAATGTTTTATGTGGCCTTAAGCGGGTGAGCGCCGTCTGAGACCAGGGGGTAAGATGAAAGCCGCGGATGTGGGAGGGCGCCAACGTAATGGTTTGTCTGGTAACGGGATGTCAAAGAGACGGAAGAGATGATTTTTCACGCTAGCTTCCCATCGTAGATTGCCCTTGGAGCAAAGCCAAAGTTTGCAGCTCTTTTCATCGAGAGCTATATTCCTTCTAAGGGCACTGTAGGTCATAAGAGTTTAAGGACAATTAAACCTCTTCGCTCAACTTTATCGGTTTATGATACAAAGTTGTTCGACTCTTTGGGAGTAGAATGTAGAGCCCATGGGTTGTCAGGGATGTATATTTTGTAGCGAAAATGTTGTTGCTTATATTTAGGTAGCTGTGGTTACTGTATTGATAGTGACTGAAAAGCATATTTACGGGAAATATTGCAGCAATGGAGCGTAATTGGATGATAATTGTTATTAGGTACCGGTTATCAGTCCTCCTTTATAAGTTAACTTTGTTGTATGTATCTGTATTTTGAGCCACTGAACGATATTCTATTCTTATTGAATTGCCCCAATGCATTTGTAAAGTAGAATTCAAAATCCGAGCAACAAAGCGTCACTTTTCACAAGAAGCGTTCGCACATCTATGCAAGACCGTATCCACACAATCTTTACATCTATTTTAGAAAATAGATCGACGGCTTTCGAATTCCACTTTACCGAAGAGGGTGTTGAAACTTAACATGCAGCCGCCCCATAGATAACCTTCTGGTTAAGGGGCCTTCAAAAATTGCATAGAAATCTTACTTTGACGCCTTATTGATGACGTTATCCTCAAACATTGCACGGAACCCGAAATGAACGTAAACCTTCATACATATGTGCCGATTCATAAGTACTGTAGAAAATGCCAACAAGGATAAGTGTGACTTTCTTATCAAGCACCAAAGCACCTCTGTACGCCTGAAGGTGGTATCAACACTTCTCTTATCAAACAATCTAGCACTCATACCTTATTCATATTCTTTTGCTAATCTGTACGGTAAATCAACTGTTCTTCCAATACAGAAGCACGTATGAAGACACCACTATTCCGTAGGGCCATTTACTATGAAAGGTCGCCGGGGAGCTCCTAATCCCCGCATAAGTCTTTCACGGTCAAAGAGGGATTATGGTGTCATGCACGCCGCTTTAACTAGTCCGATGGTATCATACACAGCGGTAAATGCGGGATTTACAAGCGAAACGGGATTCAAAGCAACTCAGAAGCCAGTATAGGTCATTTGAAAGATAACGTTAACGGCGAACATATATAACACTGGGCTCTCACTCATGCATTTTCAAATGTGACGAGGTAGTTGCAATAGAATAGATGCTGCGTTGTGAAAAATGTATAACCGCACCAAAAGTAAAGTGGGGTTTACCAATGGTGGTCAATGTCAGACAAGTCAACATTGGCAGACTTACGTGACATTTTTACATAATCATCACAATTGCTAAATCCCACTTTTCGTGCAGTTATGCAGATTTTCTTACCTTGAACATTATTATGATATTGTGCATACCGCCGTACATTATATATCTTTTATTTTGCCGTGAGTTTTGGTCTAAATCAATGAGATTGTAGCAGCTAATTCTTTCACAGGTATTCTTTCTAAGGGCACTTCAGGTCAAAAGAGTTTGAGGCCAATCAAACGTTATCGTTCAACTTCATCGGTTTACGATAAAAAGTTGTTCGACTCTTTTAGAGAAGAATTTGGGGTGTCATAGGCATCTGTGAAGGGCGTTTGATTAATTGTTCCACCACAAATATTCGCCGTGATTTTCTACGTGAATCAGCGAGATCGTCACAGATAATTGCTCGGGCAGGAAGACAAATGAACCCCAGTCGCCTGTGCCGGAGGCGGTGCAGTAGGTGTGCAATGGAGTTTTATTAAATCCGTAAGAAATGTGATTTGTCATTGGCCGTGAGTTAATGGGCATTCCAAGTTCACTTTTCTTACCGCAGACCATGCAGAACTACATGAACCTAACAGAAAAAGTTCATAACCTTGATTTCAGGTACTCTTCATAAATACGTTATCAATTACATTGTATTCTATATAATTGGAAAGCTTATGCATTTGTCTTTTACAGTGATATTCCGTTTGTTAAAATCATACATTCATAGATTGAGAACCAAAGCTACTTATGAGAGAAGACCTCGATAAAAAGTACAAAAAAATGCCTTGCCATTGGTCATTTGTCCGTTGTTTTTTAACGATTATCATGGTGTATTGTGTCAGTGGAAATCTTGCATATTATCCTTTAAAGTCACTGTGATACTTCATGATCTTTGTGCACCATGATTTATTTTGCGAGTCGCCCCCCAAAAGTGCAGACTTTTCTAACCAATGTCAGACACGTCATTCTTTTTGTTTGGTGACGCACGTGCACTCACAAAGTTAACTCTGGTATTCGACCTTAGAATTTAGAATCGTGATGAATATGGTATCAATGTAAATGGTGATAAATACACTTTCTAATGACACATAAAATTACACAATTTCTGACGAAATAACGTAGACATGATTGATCAAATTTAGGTGTCCATACTTTTTGTGTGTAGATTAGCTTTACCTAAAATCATTAATCAAATTACACAGGCCGTGAGGTTTAAAATCCATTCCCGACTCTCTGTATTTGCTGCACTGATTACATATCTGGGGAAGGCTTGTGTTAAGCATTTGACAAGTGCAGTCTTGATTGATATCAAGTGCAGAAGAATTGTTTTTAACACTTTCATACATGGATGTAATAAAGTGGCTAATGAAATGGTTTTCATAAACAAATACTTTAAGGCTTTGTGGGATTTTGCATCAACATATTGTATACGTATTCGACAAAAACAACTAGTGGATATGGTGTACATTTTTTTTAGCCTGGAATCTAGACCTATTATAGCTCCCGAGTCTCTCTCCGCAAATTTCTTTATAGTATTGCCTGTTTCTGTAGACAATTTACGCCAGTCCGTAAATGAACATGCATATGCGTCATCGTCTAGTGACTCGTTTGAACTAGACACATATACTTCGTTAGGACTTCGGGAAACTTGCAAGAAAGTAAAGTACGATTAAGCCGACATGTGTGGTGCTGTCAGAACGTTATGAATCACCCTAGGATCTTCTAAGGTCCCTTCGTTATCTCCCAAAACAACAATCGGACTCTCTTCAGTCTTATGTGATGAAAATACATTACCGGGTAACGAAAATGGGCTTTTAAAAGATGGCACCTAAGGAATTATTTCAACTCATAGGAGGCCAAACAGTTCTGTTTTTCATTATGAAATTTTATAGCCTTATTACTCAGATGAGGTACTTACTACTTGTGTGTCTTCCTTCTGTGGGGAAAGATGATTGATGTTCTTTTAACAGCACAGTCCCGCATCGTGCATTATTGAAAGTTTTAGACACTAATCGGTAACTATTACGCCTTGGGCTCTTTATACCATAGATGTGTATTCACATTAGGAACGTTGATGTATAAGAACCTAAGGATGTAAATGTGTTCCACTCCCACACGTTCAGTTTATGTTGAAAGTTAATGTACCTAAATTGGTCTTGTGAATTCTTTCTTAGCCGGATTGCACCACCCAGAGTTTGTCCCAGAATGTTCATTAGAGTAGTTGGAAGATTTAATCACACCATAGGGATTTATAACAAAACGTAATGAAAACAGAAATCCATACAGATATATTTATATAGTAATCAATTACAGTGTTTCTCGTGATCGTGAGGATTTGAGTAGGATATTTTCAAATCACACAGATACAGACTCATGTAATATTTTTGGTAATTGATCAGTGAAAAAGAAGATCAACTAAAATCACATGTAATATTATTGTATTTCAGATATATTTCAGAATGAATCAAAGAGTTGACACCCATAAATAGGAAGTCATGATAGTAACTGTTTTAGGTACTTTTGGAAATATCTATGCTATGGCTATTACACAAGAGTGGTAATGATACTGAAAATACATAAATGCTACTGTTTAAAATATCTTTTGCCTAAAGAATGTAATACGTTTTCTTCTACTATTTAGAGAATATATGATATTTCATGTCAAAACATTAAAGGTCGCTAGAGGGTGCTTTTGTACGATTTGGCATGTATGTAGGCACGCTCAGCAATTGCATGAATTGCTATAATGCAAATATAAGCCTTTTGAGCTGAATATATGTATACATTCATGTCCATGTACATTTTTAAATATACGAAGCCTAGACGTCTCTAGTCTACATCCTTAATTGACAACAGACAGCCGTATAAAATGTCATCGCATACATGCATACACACGTAGAGATCACTGGTAACATACATATTTAATGGTGTGGAATGGAATGGACTGTGGAAATTTGTTGAAGGCACTCCAAGATAGTGACACCACGTTATTTTACTAAAGCTGTGCTGTGCACTGTGCACTGGCACAAATAAAATAGATGCATTTGTTTTCAATGACAGAATTGATTATGAATTATGTCAATGCAATCAGCATTCCATTTTTAATCGCAAATATGACATGCAAGTGCCGTGACATACTTTTCTAACAACTTCGAATTAACCTTTTAACGACTACAATGTCCTCCATACATTGCCTTGTCTATCAATCAAATACGCAACATGACCCAATTATATTTTGCATTCAATTGACATGCTCCTTGCGCCGTAATATTGGCTGCTTTTCAATGAAATAAGACGACAAAAACTGAACGCTAAACAGAAAAATCTAAGTTTACTGTTTGCATATGCTTATGGATTATTGCGTTTCACAAAGATGTTTGGTCTCCTGATATCTCCTCAGACTACTTTATGTATACTAAGTTTGTAATTTGTATATGCCCAGGGGATTGTTGAGTTTGACGTAGATGGTCTATCTCCTGATATCGCCTCAGACTACTAAACATGTACCTTCACAACTACAGACTACCGTAACATATATCAAATCATTGACCTGACAACCTCTACAACAAATCCCCGTCAGCATGATATATTGTTCCTGATTGTGTCTGCAACCTTAATGCGGTAACTCACTTATCTTAAGTTTCCCGTGGGGCGACTTGTTCAGCTTACTCTGCGCTTCTACGGAGCGTCACGATTGAACACCGAGGGACATGAAGAATGTGGAGAAAACTTCAAACGAAATTGATTGTACCGAATAAGTTTGTCTACACTTACCGTGACAATTTGTTCATGTTTAATTAGACCCGGTTCTTTTCCACTACATGGCGATCGCTGACCGACGGTACAACCAAAAGTGGATGTATGTAACGCTTGATTTCATTATTCGAATATATGATGTAAAAGTATGATTTCAGATACAACAAAGCACAGCATGTCCAACTGTTCATTAAAGAAACCAAAAGATTTGAGTAGCCAACCCCCCATCCTACCAGTCTTGTAGTACCTGTCCACCTATTTATCTGTTTAATGATTTCAATTTTCTTATATTTCAAGATTTCTGTCATGTAGTTTATTTGAGATTATTTGTTACTCTTACGCTTTGCATGTCCGCACCTGTTTTTTTTTCCTTTTCAGTATTTGTAATATTTGTTTTGTACTTCTGTACTGTATTCTGTCGATGACGACACGAAAATAAGCTGTAAGCTTGAGTCTGTCGTCATCATGTCATGTATTTAAATGTTGCAATAAAAAAGAAAAAAAAACACATTGATCGTAGTTCTTTATCAATGACATTCGTCGACCAATCTGTCGGATCATTGGTCACTTAGTGGTCGCAGTCCCTAGGGGAAAGAAAGGATGTTTGCGTTTTTTGTTCTTAAACGGCTTAGACGTTATCTAATCACATTCTAGTAACACTGCATGCACATACATGATAGTATTCAGGTTCCTGTAAAATGTAGATTTTTTCTCATTTGCGGCACGCTTTAGATTCTTTCCTTCTGACTGAGTCCAAGCCAGTGTACCTGTACAGTGTGTCTGAATCAAAATTGGACAACCGGTATATATGACCACCCTTCGGCGTAACATACTATTACCATGCACCAGTGCTTGGCTGAAATTTCAGGCTCCTCAGGTTGTAATTTTGCAATTGGTTGCGTCTTGGATAATTCAAAGATCACGCTAGCTTTGGGTAGTTGGTCTTGTTCCAACCGCATGCGGCGGCATCTTTGGCATCAGGCAGCGCTTCTGGTAACGAGAGATAGCTCGGCGTGAATGGTCTCCAGAAATCCCTCGCGTATCATTCCCTACGTCTTGCCTTAGGCCGAAACGGAAATCTTAGGCACAGATTTCTAGTAAGCTTTGTACTTTATCCTATGTAGATAAAAGCAGAAACTCATCTTAACATCTTCAGAGACCGGGTGCGTGCCGGTATATTACGAGATAGGCCCTTGGTAAAGTTGTCAAACTGCCCGAAGAAACCCTAGTTACTAAGCTTATAAGGCAAATCGTATGTTATAAATTCTATGAAGCTTTAGTATGTAAAGCTGTACTTGCAAGACACAACATTTCAGACTTTACATTCTTTAATGTTTTGCTAAAGAGATGCCGATACTTCACTACACCGAAAGCTCTCAGCTTTTCCATTTAAAATGCCCATCACCATGAAAGGCCATCTTTCTTTAAACATTAAAGGAGACCGAATTATCTTTAAAAAGTGTCGGAAAGTGTCTGATATTCAGGGTCTCAAATACATCACAAGGAAAAATTTACTCTTTGAGGCCACTGTTGAAAGGAATCATTGCATTTGCCTGAGAAACGCATGAAGTATTGCTAATGTCACCAGAATAATTGACAGGAGCTTCAACCTATCTTTAGGCCCGGAAAGGATCTGGTTGCAACACGAGTGCATGTGAATTAGGCTCGGCTTCACCGGTAGGTATTTTCACTTCTTGAATTAGGGTCGTCATCGCCGGCAGGTATGCTCACTGCTTGCTTCCGTTAGGAGAATCATCTGCCTCGTAGAGACAGCTGTCCAAAAACAACGTTCTCTTGCAGTGTTTTGCCATATTGTGTCCTTGGAAAGACTACGTTCTGTGCGGTCTAAGTGAGTACAGGTATGATTCTTACCATTACAAATATGGAAAGCTATTTGACTTACTAATAAGCAAAAAGATAAATGCAATAGCGTAACAGTAATATACCTGTATGTAATTCATGGGTCGTGCTGATTGAGTTTTAACGCGTAGACATTGAAACAATATTAATTGCATGATGACGTCAATAAATGCACGGGAATTCGTTGTATACGCATCAAATATTTATGACATGTTGGCTGACAAGATGGTAGCTAGTATTTAAAGATTAAGAGAAAGAAATCGTTACCTGCTTATGATTTCAGGATGAACAATCAAATGTAAAACTCTCCATATTCCATTAACATGCCCTAGAAGGGGGCACATTTTATACATACAGGGACTACAGAATTCAGGGAAACGTTGAAATATTTACTTGACATGTCGGTGCTTTGCTCTTAGCCCTATGTGGCCGCCACATCAATATAACCTTGTAAGGGCAAGGGATGTGATAAATTACCATTAGGAAGGCAGTATTGACTGGACTACTTAGGTAAAAGAGTGCAGCTGCCCTGTACTCCCTGCACCTTTTCATCATAGGAACATCAAAGGGCATGTTAGCTTTAATGTTTCAAGGCTTTCATCTTGGGTGTCACGACCAACAGTGGACGTCCATTTCAAAGAATCAGCCATACATTTTCCTTCCTTCTTGTTCGCACCCCGCTGTGCTTAAGAGAAAGATTTAAATGAGAGTTGCTTCACCACTTAAAGGAGCATTCCACGTACTCCAGAAGCGGATATTATTTTTTAGATTATATTTTTCGGGATGCAAATGTTCCCGACTTTTACAAATTACTGTATTTTTGAAAGTAATAATCCTTTCCTAAATTCAAGTACCCCGATACGGACCCGCTTCTGATATACCTGCATAGTCAACTTCGGGCACAATTTCTTGGGTAAGCTTAACGAAAGCAGTCAAGTGACTATCACACATTCAAAGTACACAAAACGTTTGAAGACTATCCCGTATTGGGATACAGAGATTTTGGTACTTGTCGGTGAATGTACATGATCAGCTGTTATAGAGTTAGATCAATTAAGTTGAAAGCTGTGATGATGACAAAGCCCAGAAAAATGTCCGTCAATATATCTTTAATGTGTGAGGGATTTATGCGTGGCGTCTTCCGAACTCAAAGTCTTCAGTGGCATATCTAGTTTGTATTGTAACAGTTTTAGTTATGCAGCAGCATGTATTGCAAGTTAAAATGACGAGAGTATGAAAAATTTAGCAAGTCTTATCTGACATAACTAAAGAGTAAGACAAAGGACCGAACTTGTCAGACCAAACGTGAAAATGTGAGATAAGATTCATTTTTCCTAGTGGTGTCATTTCAAAGAAAGATGAATGGTTTCCGTCTAAAGGCATGACGTGGAACTGTAAAAATTACATAGGTGACAACGGCTAATTACAGATAAAATTGTACATGGGGAAATGATGACACGCGGGCAGTAGACAGATTTATCATCCCTTTTCAATGCTCACGTTGGCATAGAGGTTACCAAGTGTAAGGCAACTTGTTACAGCTCGCACAGAAGGCAATTGCCGTTGTTGCACTTGATTTACTCAGCTAGACCTGTTCAATAAGATTGTCTGGGAAGCTATGTTATACTGTCTGCAAAACCATTTAAGTGTCCACTGACTCGGCGCGTGCTTGAATAAGACGCTATTTTTGCATTTTACTGCAATTCTCGTATCTAAATTCGATACAGCTCGTAGTTTTTATTATGCATAAATGGCAAGGTCAGGAAATCCTCAAAAATGCAGTCTACGAACAATCTACTTCCAATTGTTGAATGATAAACTTCAAATACGGTATAAGTGTCCACTGGCAAGGCACGTGCTTAAACATGATGCTATTTTTGCATTTTACGGCAATTCTCGTATCTAAATTCGATACAGCTCGTAGCCTTTATTATGCATAAATGGCATGGTCAGAGCATCCTAAACAATACAGTCCATGAACAGTCTACTTCCAATTGTTGAATAATAAACTTTAAACTACTGTAAAGTGTCCATTGGCACGGCACGTGCTTGAACACGATGCTATTTTGCATTTTTCGGCAATTCCCGTATCTAAATTCGATACAGCTTGTAGCCTTTATTATGCATAAATGGCATGGTCAGAATATTCTCAAAAATGCAGTCTATAAACAGTCTACTTCCAATTGTTGAATAATAAACTTTAAACTACGGTAAAAGTGTCCACTGGCTCGGCACGTGCTTGAACATGATAGTATTCTTGCATTTTACGGCAATTCTCCTATCTAAATTCGATACAACTTGTTATATATGAGATAGTAAGAACATCCTCAAAAATTGCAGGCTATAAACAGTACTTCTGACTACTTAATAACAAACTATAAACTAACGGTAAAGGTAAAGGTAAAAGGGGCATCATTTATTTTCAAGCATGATGATGTTTCTATTGGTGTTCAGTGCAATGCGACAGCATAATGGATTTTTTTCCAACCAAGCACACCAGGGTAGGACCCTACTTTTATCGACAAGTTTATCGGGTTCTCTGTAATTGCATGATAGATGCCCACCATTTTCTAATTAGCAATATACTGCAGTGCCTACAACTGCCAATATCTGACCTCTTACTAGGCCTGTAGAAGTCTGAAAGTTATCGCACCTGGAAACCAAAGTCCATCCTAGATTCTAGAAGCGTAGTTTGATTTTGGTTTCAAACAATGAATCAAAATGTGTCCGGTGATCCGGTGATCCGGTTTAAAAAAAATTTAGCAAAATGTTTGTTCCGTTTTTTCTCTCTTGATATTGATCAAGATGAAAAGGTACAGGATACAGTGGTGATGAAGTCTAGCAAGCTGCTAATATTAACACAACCACTGGTAAATGAAAAGTAATAATGACAAATAGAAGTTGAGCAAACGTAACGAACAACATGAGTCTATAGGACACACGCCTCTGTGAAGTAATTATCGTGTTTGCGGGGCGGGCGGTTTGAGACCGTCTTTACTAGGAATAATAATTTCCTTAAAACCTGTTTCTAGCTTACGGAAAGCTTACTGGCGCCAGATACGGACTGTATCACACCTTCAAGATGGGTGTGTCGTTCTGTAATATCATATTACATTGAAATACAGCTACGGTGCCCAAATCAACATGCATCATCTCGTTCACACTGGCAGACGGCATGCGAAAGTACATGCAAATGCATCAAGGGGATCTTGAGTTCTAGATGCCAAGTTGCCAACACAAAGACACAATCAGCCGCAATACCCCACACAGGGCGTAAACCTCCTACACGAAGGTAACTATACAGCATTGCCCAAAACAGTTACTCAAGCAACTGGATAAAATCTTATGCAGTTGCTTGAGTAACTATTTTTGGCGCATCTTATTACCTGGATGTCTAACCTTCATCAACGAATACAACATTTGGATTGGGTAAAACAATGTCGTACTAGAGTTGTAAATTTTACATTGATGAAGGGTTTATACGTAGGAATTTTAAGTCAAATGTAGAGTGTTTGGTATTGATGAAATAAGTTTGAGTTAGATTTTTTTATAAATTTGTCTAGTTCCTTGGAAGAAGAAAGAGGAATCCGTGAGTAGCAGGTTGATACTGGCCTGTTCAGGTGAGTTGCGCAAATCAAGGATTGGACCGGATACACTAGGTTTTGTAGATTGCTTCTCTCCTTTCAGGTACAAGTAGAAACATACACGCCCGTGGAAATCCTCCATCAGATATGTAAAATTTATATGCCTACAAGAGAAAGCATGACCTTTGTAAGATTTGCCGAATGCAACGAGCCAAATATCTGAGTTTGATTTCCTGCAAAACCCTTCAGGAAACACAACTATGATAACATCTACGATGAAGCATCGTTTGGGAATTACAAATAAACAGCCTTAAGAAAAGAAGAGGGTACTTAAGTGTTCCCTACGAGGGGGTTGATAGCTGTGAAACATCACGTTACATGGTCGCCGCTAGCCATAATATATCACATCGATTGTAACAGCTTGATTGAGTATCTTGTAATCCCCCAATGCATCGTTTATAGATAATTGTTGTTTAAAGAGAACTTTTTGACGTTAGTGTTCCGCTATGATGGATGTTTGGACGCTAAACCCTCGAGGGTGTATTCCAAGAGGTATTGAGTTAACTTTATGATTTATGTTTATTGTTAAAACCCTACCCCACTAGGGTAGCGACATTGCTGCGACGGCGCTGTGACCAAAAATTTGACAAAGCGCTCAACGAATTTCATAGATAAAAACGGAATCTCTTTACTCATTCTGTGTTTTGTTGTTATTTCAGTCGTACTTTTATATTTTGCATGGTATTCCAGATGTAAAGTCAAGGGTTACATAAATCCATTTTAGGTCGCAGTGAGGTCGTTGTTTTGGTGGAATGGGGGCCTTAGGGATTTTATAGTAAGTTTTACAGATACAAACTTCAAGTTCTAATTTCATGTCACGCGTTATCCTTGGGGTGATGACGCCCCCATTTATCTCCTTGAGATTATACAAGCAAACCTTTAATTGCCTCCAGGAACTATGGAAGCAGCACCGTTAATTGTGAGGCCTAGATAATGCGTGAGGCCTTCTTGAAATACGTGCATATTGTAGTACACACACGCACACACACACACACACACACACACACACACACACACACACACACACACACACACACGCACACACACACACAAACACACAAAAACACACACACATTAATTATGTTATACCATTAACCGCTGAAAATGGCCACCAATGCCCAATAAGCAAGGTAGGCCATCGATGCATCCAATGACATCAATTGAGTTGACCCTTCGTAATAGGAACATAGTTTATTCTCTCAATTCAACCACAAGTCTTGATCGATATAAACAGAGGTTGAAATCGATTGGGTAGTTTGCTGCAGAGGCTAAAGCAACGACCAAAGGCAAGACTTTCCAATTTTATTTCAAACAGTTTATGATGTATTCATAGCATTGTTTACTTAATTTACTTTAAACAGGTTATCATTACCAACTTATCCAAGCCTCGAGAAAATCTATTCCCGCGATGTCAGCAAAAGGTGGTTAACGTCAATGTACTGTTGCAGTTGCGACCTTTGCTTTGCTACATGGCCATAGCTACTTCATCACTGGTACATCAGATACACCAGATATTTGGTATTCGTTATATGTAAAGCAAATTGAATCGCGAACACTTTCTCTACACCCTGACGTGGAAAAGATTGATCATATTATACACCCACAAAACTGCTAGCGACACTTTGACCTTACTCAAACCCTAGAAATAATTTGAGCCTGACCCAACCACAGCAGCTTCCGCCCTCTCCTTTGGGTCACAGAAGGTGCCTGGATGGGCACGAGGTCATCGACATGACAAATGATGTTGCTCAAGGATTGAGTGGACTGTCTTGACCCGAATTTTCCCATACCACAGAGTACTTGATGCTCGTTCTGCACTCATTCCTTTGCACATAGATCGTACGGAATCTCTTACCAGCTAGACGGCACAATTCAAGATCGATATACCAGATATTTACGCACAGGAGGGACCTCTTTACCGACCATTTACGATTCTGAGATTTCTCAGGGACAGCTGAGAGTCCTTGATTACTGTTAGCATCCCATACATGTACGTTTTAGATTACATTTCTAACAACGTTTATACAGATGGGTGTCTTGATCTTGCATACCCTTTCTGCATACTCAAACACAGAAGTTTCAGAAGAGCATGGAAAGGGCCTCTATACATCAGCCTGTAATGCTCACTAACTCAATTCTAAGCCCTGGCGGTAGTCGTGCGAATCAATAAGGTTCAATACCACCTCCTAATGTTACTTGGTATAAGCAGTGATCATTATTTTCCAGGTATCATCTTATAATGTGCCCAAATGTCTCGACAAATCATTAAAATCTATAATAGTATGCTTATATTTAGCTCAATGTCTGTAACTATATAATGGTACGTAAGATATTGTCATAATAATTTCATATAAAACAGGCCTTATAGCAGCCATGAATTGAGTCTGGAAACTAATAGATTTTGGAGTGGCGGAGCAAACGACATTGCATAATCACCGGAACCAAAATTGGTAGAATTCTTTTCTTTGATTTGGTAGGAAAATAATGCAAATGTATTATAAAAGATTTATGAATAGCGTCCAGTTAGACGTCTGCGTTTTATAGCAGGTCTGGTCGAGACAGTATTGGTAAATTGTACGCTTACATCGATAAAGGAAGCAACAAATTATCATGGGGATTTCAGGCGTTTCCCCCCGCTTGCAATTGTGTATGCTAGACAGCCATTACATCTCATGTTAACATTATGCAAGTTTCAAAGTAAGACTGCCGGCATTCATATGCTCATGGAAAAAAAAATCTGTGCAAGAGTATCACGAAGGATTTATAAATAGCCTCTAATTATACGTCTGCGTTTTATCGCTGTTGTGGTCCAGTCAGCATTGGTTAATTGTACGTTTCCATCGATAAAGGAAGCAGCAAATTATCATGGGGATTTCAGACGGTTGCCTCCGCTTGCAATTGTGTATGCAAGGAGTCCATTACAGCTCATGTTAACATTATGCAAGTTTCAAAGTGAGACCCTCGGCATTCATATACTCAAGAAAACTGTGCAAGACGTAGCCTCTAATTATACGTCTGCGTTTTATCGCTGTTGTGGTCCAGTCAGCATTGGTAAATTGTACGTTTCCATCGATAAAGGAAGCGTCAAATTATCATGGGGATTCCAGACGGTTGCCTGTGGTTGCCATTATGTATGGAAGACAGCCATTACAGTTTATGTTAACACTATTCAAGTTCCAAAGTAAGACTCGTGGTATTCTTATAGTCATAAAATCCACAGAACCAGAAAACTAAACTGAAAATTAAATGAATAACTTACACAGGTCATGCGTTAACGTGTGTCTTTTCCCACATACTTGCAATGCATGGATTCTACGGATATTATATATTCAAGTGGTGTCGTTACCCATTCGTAAGCAATACGAAAACAGTTCTGGGGAAACCTCTTTAGAAGCAATTTGCCACACTGAACCCATTATCAATAAATAGGAGAGGCTGCCGATACTAATTTTGGTTTGGCTTGCGGAATGTTGGTAGCAACAGCATCCTACGAATAGCCTCCCAGACAAAATGTAGGAAAGAGGAAGACAAATTGTTATTCGGTTGTGATGTTTCAAATGGTTACGTTTAACACTAAATTGTTGGCATTTGATCAACTTATACGAGAAAAGTACATTATGAAATTCAATATCCCGCTTCATTGAAAATATGTATGTATTATTATTGGTAGGTAAATGTATTACACAGAAATGAAAACGCGTTTTCCTATTGCTTATTGAAACGTTGTAGATGTTTTTGGATGCACCCATTTTATCACAAATTGATAGCATGCTTGTTTAATTGTTGATTCATAGGTTCATGTAATGGTGACATTCAAAGAGTTCATTGCTGCCGTAACTGGTAACGTCTGCCCTGACAATGCGTCAGATAAATAGCTTGTCCTTCGACAATGACCTTCGCGGTTGCTCAACAGTAACAAAATAGGTCACGTTTATTGAATATCCAGCAAATTAGATGAGAGTGCGTTCTGATGACCGATCGATGGTGGATGTGGTGGCGTTGGCGCCAAGGCCAATTTGGAGTTACTATATCGATGCTGAGACTTAAACACTTGCGATGTGGTGAGTCAGGGATTTCCTGCAGAGAGACATTCCATAGGCCATGTCAGGGGACGCCATGGTGTGCACACACAGAGCTCTGATAACTCACCAGGGCGATTTGGAACACCCCTCCATTGTATCATGTACTATTAAAGGCAATTGCTCTTTAAGCCTCTCAAGTATATTGCCCTTAAGCTTTATTGTACACTATCCCAGGGAAAATACAATGAACAGAATTTTTACAAATCACAAGCCCCTAGGCCCTAGAAATCACCACTTCCCGCAAACTCACCACGTAGATATGCGTATCAAGTTGATTATCAAGACCTTTTATCACTCAATTGTGTATGCAAGAGCTCGCGATATGAATGTACTGAGGAAAAAGACAGCGAAAATGAAGGGTTCTCTTTTAGAGATAGCTCTACAGGAGATTACCGAGCCACGGTGGGTCTCACCCAATCATTTGGTTTGACGTGTGACAAAGAGGTTCAGACGTGCTTGGGATGTAATACACAACCGGCCATTGCACGGGAGAAGGTCTGTCTGTTACCTGTCCACGACTCCCCGTGTATGTTCCAGGAACACGCGGCACGATCTATCAGGTGTTGTTCGGGACAATTAGGTACGGCGGATCCAGTTCATCTGACGATGTGGCCACCCGCCGTGACTGCTAAGTAGGGAATAAGGTGGGTCAGATGTCGTTTGATCTAATCCAGATTTGCGTCATGGTAGTAAAACATAGGGACTCAAAGAGTTGTACACGACATTGTACTAGCTTGTCTTTTCAGGACGTCTTGTGGGATTTTGTTTGCCCGTTTTGAATGTCTTGTAGAGACTGTTAGCAAATGCGTAATCCATCCACGGTATCTTGTAGAATTGACCCTATGATCGAAGAAACTGTTATAAAACATGTTGAAGTATCACTAGAGAATATAAAGTTCAAGTGGAAGGTTGCTACCGTGATTGTACAAAGGTCACAGTACATATGCTTGTACGACAAGATCAGGATATTTTTAGTTTTTTTGTTTGTGCCTTTATTTACACTCGAAAATTGCCCTATTCGGCCGTAACTCATATTTGATTGGCGTCCAAATTTATGTCTACATCATAACATTACCATTTAAATCATTGCTTGGGTCAATACGTTATTGTCAGTTAGACCAAAGTTCTTATTTTCGTAGAGTCTCACCTTTACAGCTAAATAAATAGTGTAAGGTAGGCAATCAGGCAGTAATGCTTTAGCCATGTTAGAAGGAAATAAAACTGAATCAGAAATCTTGAAAATTGACTAAAAGGTATGTTGCATGCTCTAACATGCGTATGATTTGCGTTAACCTTTATTCTAACTTCAGAAATGGCTTTTGGCAAATTACTAAGTATGCATGGCATCTCGATTTTGATGGAATCGTTCCCCGCACGGTGATTTGAGCGGCCACGATAAGAAGAAGAGGTTGGTGCGTGTCCGTACGGCCATGGCAACCTTCCAACCGACGAGCAAGGCAATTTCCCCTCTCTACCAAATGAAATAGACATTGATTTTTTTTTTAATTCAACAGGCGTCTTTAGGTAATTCGTCCCAGTTGGATCAGATTACTTATCCCCCTTTCTGCAGAAGATGTTAAAGCAAATTTAAACGGACGATCCACAGAGTTTTGTGAAAACTGCAAGGGATTGAAAGAATACTACTAGCTATTTGGAATAACTGTTGTGAAGCTCCTCGTCGTATCAAACATATGCACAAAAAAAGATTTTAGTAAAAGCCGATAATCTGGTATACTTCCCAATATTGCATCCAAAACTATGATTTGAAAGTCACAAAGTAATGTTATGGCACAAACGCTTAAAGTATCATATATCATTGCCTGCTGATTTCCCATAAGAATTCGTTTACAGCTGAGAGTACACAAAATTCTTTGTCTCTCAGGATACGAATGTTGTGGTCTAAGATGTAGGGTAAAACTGCAAGGTGACACATTTGTCTAAAAGCCTTCCGGTTTTAGTTTCAGTTTTATCGGACCCGGTACCCATTGACTAAACCGGTGCTGGAAATCATGGGCCATTTTAAAATTATTACTCCGTTCAATATCAAATATCTGCACAACTTGCAGAGTAATTTCTAGAATTCATTACTTATTTCCCATAAATAAAGACATTAAAATGATTGAACTCACATCAACGAGTAGAAGTACTCAGAAAAATTATAAGTAAAGATTTGTGATCCGATCTTTGACATAAATTCTTCCAAATCGATGGAGGTATGCTGCCAATATTACTTTGCCCAATGGGATTTGCTCGGCCGCAATTTACATGGCATACATATCCAGGACAGGCATATATATCTGGAATCAAGCAAAGAGGCCACTCGTGGTTCTTCATGTGGTTATTGCTACCATGAGTCTGCAGAAGAACACAATCCTAGTGTATCAAAGAACAAAGCAAAAACGGACTTAATGTACCTTTCTCGCAACCATGAGCAGATATCAAGTATCCAATATTCTATTGTTATGAGTTTCATGCATGTCAAAAGCGTTGAGAAATATATACTTGGCTTCAGCTACACCACGCAGGACTCTTAAACGTTGTATTTGGATGTAATTTCAGTTCAGACCAACAAAAAGAATGTCAGAGCGAGCATTGCTGTGTAATGTAAGAAAGAAATAAACATTTGACCTGTAGATACATTGAAAAACAACTCCATGGTGTTGTGTTACATTATCTGGATTCGGGCGTTCAACCTCAAAACAATGTACTCAAACGTCGACTGGGTACTTAAAGGGCATAGCACGAACTCGGAAGCCTTTGGTAAAAGAGCTGGCGTATAATGGTTTTGTTGAGGCATCTCATGCATCAATGCTCGACTTAAATGGCATACAAAGTACCCAGAGTGAAGTATACATTCTTATGTTCATTCCTGGAAAGCCGTTATGAGAGTCAGGTGGGATGTCCACCCACGAAGGAGGCTATGCACTTTTGAAGTGAATACATATTGGACCTACTAACCACCATTAACATAGATCCGGTGGGTTACATAAATCCGCCACTTTGAAAAACAGAGGGTTTGAGTGCTCTCCAGGGCAGCAACTCCCAGGTATGCACAGTTAAGATAATACACAGAAGTATATTATACTGGGGGACGTTTGGTTAAAGACCTGTTTGGATGTACTCTTTTGGGGATGGCGGAATTATGTATCCTGTTGTTTTTATATCTGTAAATGTTATATCCTATACGTTGATGAAGGTTAGACAAGTCATCCAGGTAATAGGATACACCAAAAATAGTTTCTCAAGCAAGTGGATACAATTTTGAAACAGTCAGACGTTTTAATATTTGAAACAGTCAGACAGCTGACTGGTTTAAAACTTAGACACTCCACAAAAATGATCACTGTCAATGCCTTTGAACCCCCTGAGGCTCAGTACAGTAATAAAACAGATTATACTGCCTCCACAGTGATTAAGTACAGGATGACTGTAGAGATAGCGCAGCACCGGGAACTCTTTTACATGCATGATGGGGACCACTTTTAAGCTGTGAAACTTCTCTTCTTTTATTGCAGTACTTATTGCTATCCCTCCAGAGGAAAACAACGTAATTTGCTAAATCACCTCTGTACCGTCCCTTTACAAACTGTTGCTCAATTGACATGTTAGAGTCCTAGTAATTGCAGAGAACATTACGGGATGACTTTGTAGCACGAGGAGGGGCCAGGGCTTCTTCCTAGAGGAATTATTAGTAGTACGTGGACATGACAAAGTAGGAATATCAAAAAACTTGAAATAAAGCAGTTACTGCTATCTGAAAATCATTTTAGTCAAATTGAGCCTATGATTTAAGTCTATTAACTGACTCAATTTGATTTCCTCACTACATTACAAGAATACGACCATGATTGGCATTTGATAGAATTCGATATCAAACTCATAGTCAAAATGTGTGCTAGCCGATGTAATTTGCCAGTTAACGAAGTAAATTCATCAAAATAAATATGGATACGTTTCCTGCGTAGTTTTTGTCAGCTCCTAACAAATTCAATCTATGTGATGGCAAGAACAGTGAACTAGTCTTATACGACAATATCCTCCAGAAGTTTAGAACTGATTGCCTGGTACCTGGTGTACCTTTAACCAGGTATGTGGTCCACATCAATATTTATCGAATTTATTTGCCAAGGACACTCTAGCAACTGGTGGATAATATTAGTAGTCAAATGTGGCATTTCTAAATCACTATTTCTTACACTTGAGTGTCATACGTTTTAGCTGAAACCTGAGCTTCTCAAATCAATATTCAAATCAGAATTGAAAGTTAAGGGAACCATGCTTTACATCTGACGGGTCAAGGTCACGCCGAGTGTTACTAAGAATTGCCTAGAGCTAGCTTTCACTATCTTCACACGGCAATCAAGAATCCTCACGCGCTAAGCTCTCATGGGTAAAGCTACCTGAAACACCCCCGGAAGGAACGTTTCATCAAGGTGTCATATGAGAGATTTTCTTAGGGCGTTGAGGTCCTTTAATAAATAACAATGACTTCCCTCGGTTGCACCTGAGAATTTGAATGAGCCAAGCTTGCGTGTTGTCTCATGCGGTACTTTTACATTACAGCGGCATAGATCACTTTCATTGTAGTATTGAGACAGTTGCATGGATAGCACCAGAACAGTTAAGGGATTCGTGTTAAGAGACTGGTAGAACAGGAGTTGAAGGGAGTAACACAGAATCAGGTTGGTTAATTTCCTTTGAGATCAAACTGTCTATAACTTTATGATCATATGAAAAATGCAGGCATTGTTTAAATCTGTAATTGCTTAAGAATGATTTTGTATTAAGGCTTATTTGTTCATGATTACTTCTTTCAGTACATTTGACATTGATTTTGTCATTTTTTTCTTCATTCATAATCATCAGTAATTGTGCATAGAATTGCCCCTGTGATATTGCGTTAACATACCAGTAATATTCTAGCTACTATGAAGAAAATTTGTAAATGCATGTTCATGTATCCCAAGTGATTTATTTAGAATTACAATCCCATTTACTGAAGGTGGCACTATTTGATACTGTACTACTACTAATACTGTAGGAGCTGCTTAAAATCTACAATGCAATAATTCATCAGTGACATGGAAGACTAGATTGTTCATCTAGATTAACACGTCTTTTTAAGAAAACTTTTACATGTAATCGCTTGTGTGTGCAACCGACTTGGCGCCATGTCTAAGATAGCTTTGCCTTCTTGATAGAATACACGGCCAAACTCATTTCCATTCACATTGGGTTACAGATAAAACCAACTCCGTGTTATTTTCGTCTTTGTGGAAGTCCATTTTAGGCAGACATACCACTGACGATATATGTGTTCCTGCTCAGACTTCTACCGACAAGCCGGCTCCAGCACACCTTAAGAAATATCTTCAGGTCAGCGGTGTCTTCTACTAAGATGAAGCCACGATTGACTGCTCTTGCCTTCATGGCCTCGGTTTTCATCATGGTGTCTGGAAATCCAAAGAGCGATCTGGTGGTCACCACAAAGTACGGTCCCGTCAGGGGGAGGAGGATCGAGGCACCCAAACATGGCATGCGGGCCGTCAGAAGATACCTAGGTATCCCTTACGCAAGGCCACCTGTAGGTGATCTCCGGTTCAAACCACCACAAACACCCTTACACTGGGCAAAGGAGAAGGACTGCACCACAGCTGCAGCTGCTTGTCTGCAGGTCGTCCCACCAGACGACGCTACATTCCCCTTTCCTCCCCGCTTCAGAAAATCGATGCAATCATACTTGACAAGGATGGATGAAGACTGCCTACACCTGAATATCTACAGTCCAGAGGGCCAAGGTTGGTGGTTTATCCATTTACAACACACGACGTATGGCTATGCTCGGCGGAATAATATAATTACTCCACTTACACCTCTGCCGGTTCGATTAAATCATGACGCTTTTTTTCACAACACTCTGTCAAGTATGAAGGAAACAACAAAAAAACTGCATAATAGAAGGCTATCGATTATATTGGAAGCAGAGGACTTGGATATGCCAATAAGCCTGCACATCACGTTCAAGGGTTTCAAATAATTGGCTCACGTGTACAAGTACGTAAATTGCTTTCATGTTTGGTCCTCATCGATCTACTGTGGTGGGATCCTTTGGTACTAAAGATGCACCACTCTCCTAGCTATCGTAGCGGGTGCAAGGCATGCATAATTCTCAGTAGGGAGTCACCATGCTGGGGTAGCGCACAGGTTATCATTGTTGTGGGATTATGGGGATATTAAGCTCTTTACCGCTGCAAGCTGCAAAAATGCGACACCTTTCAGTTAAACTCGGGTGTTGACTTGAACTGACTATCCACATCAAAGAGTGACGCACGCAATCGGAATGCTAAATACGTCATCTGTACCCAGCACAGTTTGTCTAAGTTCAGAATAAAAGATTTTTCTGATGCTGCGTCATTGACTGATGCTAATCTATACCTCAGTGTCAAACGAAGGGCACATATATGTGTAGAAGGAATACGTTTGAGACACAGAAAAGACATATTCTATGAATACCAAAGCTTGCTGAAAGAAGTAACTGTTTTGTACTATCTGCATTCCTCTGTGGGGGCCTGAATTGAGTCCAAATCATCCTTCATTCAGGAACAAAAGGCGGTTTGATACAGATGGTATGCCATCGTCCGGCATCGACAAATCAACTACACTGTGTGTTGAATCACCATACGATGATATTCTTTTTACCGACGCGAGGGGCACATTTCGTAGCCTTGGGTCAGCAGTTCAGATAAAACAGTAATAACGCTGGTAGCAACGTTGAATTGTTTCCAGTTTTCTCTAACGTGATGCCTGGATAGCATAAATTTACACCACACCTTTGCAGGCACTCCTTTTGCTGTAAATTTTATTGAATTCCTAATGTTTGACAGACTTGTACGATGGCCTGCAACTAAGTATTGAACATGGTTAGATTTTACTTCATGTCTACCGTACGTACACGTTGCCCCTGGCTGCGCAGTCCTATGTCTATGCCACTTAAGTGCCACATATATTGATTGAATTTGATTTTGTGCCGTTTATTTGAGCAACATTGATTTTTACACAATGCAACTTTTAAATGTGATATCATTGTATGAATCAATGGAAAAAGTTTTGTTGGAGAACTTCGACTATAAACCTCAAGTTATGTTGCACTGTCAGCTTTTGTTGCCTCGTATCTGATGGGAGTTACCATAATGATGGCAGCTCCACTTGGCAACGGTGTTGGGAGCAATAAAACATTATTCTCCGATCCGTATCATCAGCACTCAGCCTAAAGCATAAACGGTTTTATTCGCTTCTGTGCTAAAATTGGACTGTAGACTTCAGAGCTAATAACCATGGGAAGACGTTAAACTTTTCGTTTCTTGTTATTTTACGTTTGATTCATTGTTTTGACTCCATCAGTATGTTTTGACTCGATATTTCTAGTCCATTCAGTTATCGTTGTTTTAGTTATTATCTAGTCATTATATTTCAAATTTGATGAATCGTTACATTTTCAAGTTAGTCTTTATTCCTGTATTATTCATTATTATTCCTGTATTATTTGATATGTTTAGTGTTGGTATGTATTTTTATGTAAGGGGTTGAACCCCCAGAAATCTTTGAAAAGCGCCACCAGGCGAAATGTATTTCTTGTTGAATAAATAAACTGAAACTGAAACTTTTTGTATCATATGTCAGCATGTCCTGTTGGCTTTATATACCCAATCTAATGCAGACAAGAAATAGAATCATGTTCTTAATCTCATTGCAATTGCAATAAACACGATTTGCACGATATAACACCTCATTGTAAATATAGAAATAGTATTTGATTGAATTATCAATTGATTTGTAATGATTAGTTGATTGATTGATTGATTGATTGATTTACTACACTGAAATACTTTTGGCACGTCAATGACTATGTTTGTTAACTCCAGGGAGTCTTGATCGGGAGGAGATGTATCCTCTGGCGGTGCTGGTGTTCATCCACGGCGGTGGCTACACTTCCGGCACGGCTAACGCGTACGACGGGACCGTCCTGGCCAGCCACGGCCTTGTGGTGGTGGTCACCGTCAACTACAGACTGGGAGTTTTTGGTACGTCCTTGTCTCTTTTGATTAAAGCTTTGGTCTTCTTCTGAATAATGTTCGATCCGGTTGCTTAATCAGAACACGTGACTGTACGGTGATATGACGTAATCAGTGTGTCAAAGGAAGCTCTAAGTCGGTACCGTGCCCCGTCCAGGTTTAATGAATGAATGAATGAAGATCTTTGTTGCACATTTTTGCCACACTGGGCTAGGTAAAGCTCGCAACAAATCATGTTGAAAGTAAGTAGATACATGTTAACAGTACTGTACAATTTAGATAACATTTACCAAATTTAACTTTTCGCTCTTTAGGATTGTAGGTGCTGCAAATCATAGGTGGCTTCTCAAAGCAAAATTTATACCAAGAAATATCTATTCTCACAGGTTTCCTGAGTACTGGTGATAAAAGTGCCCCAGGCAACTATGGGATCATGGATCAGATCGCCGCCCTGCAGTGGATCAGCGACAACATCGGATCGTTCAACGGTGACCCGACCAGAATCACGCTCGTCGGGTTTGGAACTGGCGCCTCCTCCGTCAACCTGTTAACCATGTCTCCAAAATCCGCTGGTAGGATGAATTACATTGATTAGCATGGTGTAGAAAACATGGAAATAAAAGTATTCAAAATGCATTATTTTATATATATGTTTCCAATAGGTTTTATGCACGACTGTGATAAAATTACATTTTTGAAATTGTACATATTTGAAAATTTCAGCAACTCGAAGGGCCATTCATTGTTTGCCTACATACAATTGCCAATGAAAGTTTCTTGCAGATATTTTGAGTATCACTAACTGTACATGTGCATGTACATGACATTGTGCTATGTTCCATTATGTCATGACAAGTAATAAATTGACACTTCTGGGGTTTATCAGGAACTGTATGTTTACATGTCGTTAGAAAAATGAAAATTGTTTTGTAATTTTTTTTAAATGTTGGATTGGTCATTTCAAACTCACCTGATGTTCATACAAAGCTGCAGAGACAATGAGTTACTTCTCCATTTACCGTCAGTAACGTTACATACATGCTCTCCGACCTAAATGCTTCATATTCTGTAACGAATGGGCTTTTCTTGTTATGATTTATTTATATGCATTACACCCTGGGCTGTACTTCCAGGCTTGTTTCGCCGTGCTATTCTTCAGAGCGGATCGGCCCTATCTACGTGGTCGATGGCACATAATCCCCGACACTCAGCCACCATTCTAGCAGAGAGAGTGGGGTGCTGTCGCGAAGACACCTTCCAGACACTCCAATGTCTTCGCAGCAAACGTCCCGGTGACTTGCTCATCAAAGAAGCCACTTTTTCGGGTTCTCCGTTTTATTCTATGTTCGGGCCTGTTGTGGACGGCACTGTCATTACAGACAATCCACGAAGGCTTCTCGAAGGCGACCTCTTCCGAAGTTATGATCTGATGCTTGGTATCGCCGAAAACGACGGCTACAATTACGTAGGCAACTTGTCAGGGATCAACGATGGTCTTCCAGAAGATGCATTCAGAGTGGTCGTCAGTGACTTCGTCAATCACGTGTTCCCCTATAGGGAAAACGAAATTCAAGACGCCATCTTGTTTATTTACACGAACTGGGGAAACGATAACAATGAGACAAGACGACGTAGCGTTGTTCGAATGTTCACGGAGCAACAGATTGCAGTGCCTATTATTGACGTTGCCAACTCACACTCTCTACGAAATACCGAAAGCTCGACTTATTTCTACTGTTTTACATACAGGGCAGACAACAGCCCTTTCCCGAAATGGGCAGGGGCAGTGAACGGGGAAGAACTGCCATTTCTATTTGGCGCTCCTTTGGCACCCTTGAAAATGTTTCAAAATCAAAATTTCTCAAAAGCAGAAACGATGCTGAGTGCAGCCATCATGACTTATTGGAGCAACTTTGCCAAAAGCGGGTAAGTTCAACTGTTTAACAGCAACCTCTGCGTATGCTATTCAAAGAGTATAAAATGTCTACCTTGCCCAGTTCTTTGCAGTTGCTATGCTTTAATATAGAAGAATACATTTTGTGTTTTACCTAAGCCTTTTGTTTTATGATATGCATGTTTTGCATGGAGTGAGCTTGTGAAAAGAGTTCCTCTGAAAACCAATCTTTCTTTGAATAGAATCGGACTGTAGTTTGCATAGCGCCTCATCGCGACAGTTGCAATCATTGCAGCTTCTCGTAGTCTTACCAAAACATTAAAACTTTACATTTTTACCCAGAGAAATAAATCTTTAAAGAAATATTCGGGGAAAGAAGTAAATGTTACAGTGTACGTATGTTTATTACTTCAACTAAATATTGCTTTGTACTCATCTTTCAGAAATCCAGAAGAACCTAAAAACCAGGAAACTACATTCATCCACGAGAGGCCAAACAGATATGAGCGGATCGCCTGGGAACCCTACAGCGTGGACAACTGTAGCACTTGCCGAGAGAACTTCATGTACCTGGGGATGAACCCACGGACATCGCGAGGGTTCAGGTCACAGAGGGTGGCGTTTTGGATCGAGCTTGTCCCGAAGTTGCTCCGCCCGCAAGCTATCCCCGGACACAACAAGCTTCATCCACCACTCACTTCTAGCGAGATGTGTGAAATCCCCGACCTAGCGCGAACTATTGCGGGTAAAAACGGTCTAGCAGTGCGCTATCCAGATGATAGGCTGAAGACATTCGGTGCAAAGAAGCATGCATCAGACAAGTGTATACCCGTGTCCGCAACCCCCGCATCCCCGGCCCCCTCACCGGCTACTGAGCAAGGTCACCCGGGCAGGTCGGGCAATTCGCCGCACGACTGGGCTGATCTTCACGAGAGCTCGGACGCCGCGGAACCGAAGTCTTCGGGACTGAGTGTCGTCATTGCAGTTGGAGCCACCTTACTGTGTTTAAATCTCGTAGTTTTGGTCGTCTGTTACAAGAGAGCAAGGCGACGACGCAGGAAAACTGACGAAATCATGCATAGACAGGACAGGACAAGATTAACGGCATCGGACATGCATGGTTTTTTAAAGATACACGAGACTGCGCAACGATATGAGTCGAGTCAAAGTGATGAGACGTTAGAAATGGAGGAGATCACAACAAAGAGTAGCTGCCTGGTGGAACATGAAGATATAGAAGACAGCAAAACTCGTGTCGTATAAATGATAAAACTGATGAAAGGATACCAATATGTCACCGTATACCACACAGTTGCCTCTGAACGAGTATATACTAATTCCAGTCTTCTTGGTGTATGTGTATGAACGTATTTTGAAATGCACTTTGTGTAGTTGAATGTGTTCGTTTCAAAATTCGGTAGAACAATTTTATGATTATGATATGATAAGAGAAGAAGCACACGACTTGAACACAACGTCACAGAATGGGTAGGTATATGTAAAATGATGTACAAATATTGACCACTGTGGTTTTTAAGCGTTGTCTGTTTAGCAATGAAAATGTATAAACTGTATGTAAGGCAAACGTACATAACGTACGTTGAAGTAAATTCGTGCTGTTGCATCAATATATGAGAAGTTATCTAAATTTGATGCTCTTTTTTGTTTGATTTAGATTTTATACGCATGATTTTTTTATTCACTGTTATGTTCTTTGGGTGAACAAACATGAACATCAGAAAGTTTTTAGGCTTCGCCTTTGTGGCAATGCTTTACCATCTCAACAACCTCGGAGTCCCTTATGAGTTCTTTCTCTCTTTCTTTCTTCTATTAATAAAGATATATGGAAGTTCCTCTGGGCGTCTTAGAGCACTTTCAGCCAAGTTCACTCGTGATCACGCGTGTCTTATGTAGATACCGGTTTGTGTTTTCCCCTTGATGTTGTTGGTAAGCTTAGTTATATTTCTTGGCAAATCCGTAAGCTTGTGACGTGGTCACGGCTCTTTCTCTATCACCTGCCTTTGATGTCCCTGGTTCCTGAGGGAAGTGTCTGTTGTCGACGACATTTTCCACTTCAGGAGATTTCCCCATAAGAGTCGGACAGGCTGGCGCCGACGTAGAAGGTGTCCGGATATGGTGTTTCCCATCCATTAATTTTAGCAATGGGAAAGCCCCGTGCTCGCGCCCGGGGTTCGATTCCCATTGGCCCTCTTTCCACAAGCACTAGATAGCAATCGTTGAGGGACAGTTTAGCGACCAAAATTGGATGCGTGAGCCGCCCATGATTTATCATTGGAATATGTTGCAGATGTTAAAGTATGATCTAAAAGACAATAAAATATACAAACGTAAAAAGATTAGTTCTTTATTTATGAAATTCTTTGAGTGATCTGTGGAAATCTTTGGTAAACCGGTTGCTTAGCGGTCGCAGCCTCTAGTTGAAACTTAGGATAGTGTTAGCATTCCACATGGCTCGAGGGCAACGTTATCATAAATTCCTGGGGATTACATGAGCTTGTTGCACGGATTATTCAAGCCGTGAATATTGTAATCAACAACTTTGAGTAGGATGTCCTAAAACACATATCAAGCTCTAGCTTTTAAGTTTAGAAAAACAATACATAATACGTTTTATACCGTTGTACTAAGTATGATAAGCTAGTATTACTGGTTATTTCTTGTGGGTTGCTTACGTGTTGCTGACAAAAGTAGCTTTCCGTTGTTAACGTTTACATTGTGTAGGATTTTGAAAATCTCACACTATGTACTAGTATTTTGTATCTATAAAAGTTACGGCTTTGATATTTTTTGTATGTAATATGTACAAGTTGTCAATACAGATGGTGTCGCAGCTTTGAATAAGCTTAATCGAAAGGTATGTACAGTATTTTAAGTTCATGTATTTTCATTGCGATGACATACATGTATGCATGGCTATCTGTTCTATTAAAAAAATGCTTAGTGTAAGATAATTGCTAGTGGCCGTGAACTTCCATTCTCTTTTTGTTTAAATTCGCTTCATCTAGTGTTACTGTCAAGTGTTGTTACTGTTTAAGTTGTTATTCGCCATTCATAAAAAATGGTCTGCAGAAGGGCGAATTACAGATTTCTACCGGTGTTCAATTACCAAGCAACTTGTAAATGATCGACGTTAAGTGACACAATTATAAGACGACACAACCTTGTGAAAATAGTGTTTTGAATAAAACGTTGTTTGTGAGGAAACCGGTCTTTACCTTGGTTGTTAAATTTCCTGCGTAATCATATATTTAAAGTGAAGGCAATATATGACAGAATGTACAATCTCACCCTCAACAGGAAAGGATGCCTACGATTCAAACTTTTCTGACCTCCCTTCCAGAGACAACATTTCTTCCCGTACTCAAACATCCAGAGGTAATTGAGTCATTAGCATACAGCCTTGTCTTGGGTTCATCTTTAATTGAACCCTATTAAAATTGTCATGATCTTATTTACATAACCATTCAGAGTTTTGAATAAATAGCTGGTGAACTTTATATTCTGGTTCAGTCTCAACAAAAGATGTTGTCTGAAACGTTCGAACGTTTGCAAAATTATTGAGCAACTGTTACCTTGCATTTAAAGTGAAAAGTTCAATTGCAGTTGATCGGCACAATTTATGTGCTATCTTACAGAAGAAGAGAAAGGGTGCTTTACTTCAGAAAAGGACTTACTCACAAGCTCATACATGACTCACTTTGACAACTAGGATATCCCTCCGCGGCCAATGATATCAACTACAATCCGTTAAACGTGAGGAAAATACGACAATCGAAGTGATAGTGAATATTGGTTGCCAAGTGACAGAGGGGCATAACTGAATCGAGTGTTATCCGTCCAACGAGGGAAAAGATAGCAAAGACAAATGATATCTCAACGTTCTCTGCGCTTGGATAGACCGTATTTTATTAAGCAGTATATCATAACGCCCACTCTCTCACGTACTTCTCTCACCATACAAACATGTCATAGATGTACAAGAGTTTTACTGTCAAATCCCTCAGTGGGATCCAACTGTGAACGCTTCGAGCTGCGTTGCTCTTTGAGTTCTATCGTCTCTGTTTTGTGAATCATTTCCTTTTCTCTACTACTATCGTGATCAGAAAGTTGGTGTGATTTTATCGAACTATTGTCGTCATATACAGTATGTCGTGCTCTTTTCCTAGTATGTCCATTTTCTAGGTTTCTCGAGTCCTGGTCCTTTCCTCTACTAAAACAGATGATGAATACTGTGATATTGACTACAAGCAGCGCGGTTCCAATGGCTATGACGACGCTGAGCTGTGGGTAAATGTTCCCCGTTCCCTGTTTGCTACTTTCCCGTGTGTTCTGCCAATCCTGGTCATCTAGTGTGGGAGGGGGGCTGTTGTCTTTACTAACAGTTGGAGCAGCAGGAGTCGGTAACGTCACACAATTTGTTCCTTTCCTGACAGTGGTTGTCTTTGTCCCTTGACCCGGATGTGTTATGCTGACGTCACTTCCGGGCTGGTGAATATCGAGTGTCTCGCACAAACCATGTGTCTCTACATCCGGATAAAGGTAGTTGTTACTCGGTACCGCTTGAGGGTACAGCAGTTTTGGAACCAAGTCAATCCAGAATGCAACTCGTTGAGACCGGAAGCCCAGTGCAAGCCTCGGTCTCAGTCCCAAATGGAGGTAGTTTTCTGCACAAGTCGGACAGTTTTCAATGCTGTATCTCTTCCATTCAAGGTTCTCGTATATATTTGGCCTTTGATGTATGAATCTGGTTTTCTGGGCCTGGGGCTTATTGGGATCACTGAAAAAATGAGAAAATAATTCAACATCTTAAGTCATTGACTCAGATGAACAACTAAATGGCTATAACTGGCACAATTGTGAAAGCATTTACTCCACTAGAACCAACGTTTTATTTTGAAAATGGTTCTATCTTGTTACCAAGAGTACTCCTATTGCCCGAGAATATCCAGCATTATAAGAAAGATGAGAAAAACATTTGCCACATGTCTTGTAGGCTAACGGCATTCCATATCTAAGCTAAAATTGGTATAGAAAACTTTAAGTCGGATACCTGTACCAACTTACCCACTTTTGGCAAAGTTACTCCAATATGTCATAACTGCACCGCTAAGCATAGACTCTCCTTTGGTGAAATTCAAATGTCCATACATCCCCATAGCAGCGATGGAAGCGCCGAATATCAGCGGTAGTTCTTCCCCATGGCACGCCCCAACCCATGTCGGGTGGGGGCTGTGGTTTGTCCGGTAGTTAAACGCAAACATGTAGGTGGAACTCTCCGAATTGCGAACGGAATGTAGATTAGCAACCTCAACTAAAGGCACGGCTACCTGTTGTTCAGTGAAAAGTCGCACGAGGCCTCCCCTGCGCGTTCTGTTGGTGTTGTTCCCCCAATTGGTATACAGGAACAGTATAGCGTCGGTTATTTCGTTTTCCCGATACGGAAAAACTTGGTTAACAAAATCGTTAACGACGGCCTTGTACCCATTTTCGGATATACCGTATTCAATGTCAGATAAGTTTTCGAGGTACGTATAGCCTTCATCCTCTGCGATTCCAACCATGAAGTCGTAGCTTCGGAAGAGGTCCCCCTCCAATAGCCGTCTCGGCTCATCGGGGATGACTTGTCCATCAACGACGGGGCCGAAGATAGAATAGTACTGCGACGACCTCGACGATTTGATGTCTGTGAGAAGTAATTTTTGGTACGATTTGTTCCGGAGACACTGCACTGTCTGAGCGACATCCACTCGGCAGCAGTCCAATTTTTCTGCAATCGTCGTCACTAACCTGAACGGATCGTCTGCCATCGACCACGTAGAGAGTGCGGATCCGCTGTGAAGAATGACCCTCCGGAATAGACCTAAGGGACAGCAAGATGCGTATGATTACATCGCGCCGTTAAACATAATAGCATCTGATGGCAACCCCGCGACTTAGTATTATTGAACGTATATTTGATATGAGCTGTGTTCATCCAGTATGACAACATGAAAACAGCCAAAGTCTTTTGGGCTTTCCGCTATCAACAACGAAGTTCATCGATCAGAATACCAATCAATGGTACCCTCCAAGCTCTGTCACGTAAATTTCACTCCCTCGTGTCTTCATTCGTCTATAGCATGATATCTAGTTATTTCCCAATGCGTTTGCCATGCAACACATCAAAGTTGAAGATATCTGACCTTGTGCCAATAGCTATAACTTCCTGGTCTTACCTGCTGCAAGTGGGGATAACGTTAATAGATTCACGGAGGCCGCCCCTGCACCGATACCGAAGAGAGTTACCCTCGATGGATCGCCGCCAAAGTTTCCGATATTTTCGTTGATCCAGCGCAGGGCCGTGATCTGGTCAAGGAGCCCATAGTTGCCGGGTGCTGTTTTGTCACCAGTGCTGAGAAATCCTTTAACATAAAGATAACGGGTTAGTTCTCGTGAGATGTATCCTATATAACCGCCCTTCGCATGCACGCGGCTTGGTATTAGTTGGTTATATTACACTGAACGACCTGCCAAACCTTACCTTTGTACATACATCTAATTCGTTGTTTAAAGCTATCTGATGGATCACATTTTACAGTATTTGGTGGTAGTGAATTCCACCATACAAAATTTCTTGGGAAAAAACGAATTTTTTTAAACAATTCTGGGTTGATAACTACTTGAATGCATGTGTATTTCCTGGTCTGCTGTGGCATTAGATACTCAGTAGTCGGTACGTCCACCATTTTATTTGTTATTTTGTACATCATAGTCTGGACATGCATAGGCTGGATAAAAGTTGATTCACCGAAAGCAATGTTTTGGCATGTTACTATTTTCAATTCAACATACATATAGATACAGGATGGATGGATGAAGGAAACTAAAGTAAACGTAAAAAATTTTTTGTAATTGTACAGTGAACCACGAAAATCAACATGTACAGCCGATGAACAATGTCGAAAATATTATGATGTAGCATATTACCAAAAATTCCCAGTCTGTAATTGATGGTGACTACCACTACGAGGCCGTGGCTGGCCAGGACGGTCCCATCGTAAGCATTTCCGGTTCCGGTAGTGTAGCCACCGCCGTGGACGAATACCATTACTGCTAGAGGGTACCTCTCATTTGGATCGGGAGGACCTATAACAGAGATAAATGTGTCTCAAACATATTTTCAAGCAGAGGTTGGTGGGAGAGATTGTGATCTTCTTATCATATGCACAATTTTGTGTCCGCCCGACCCACCAATCCACAGGTTGCTGGATATAAGGGGCACGGGGAGGGACTTTGTACGTTTCTCAAAGAACATAACCCCCCCCCCCCCCTTGTCTTTTGACGATGAGACATGGAGCAGAGGTTTGTGGATACGGCGGACGTCGACGGAAAACGGTCAGAAGGTTACAATCTTTCCCACCAACCTCTGCCTTTGGAGTACTAAAAAAACATAATGATCTTAATGTCATTCAGTACATCATTGGTGCGAACAGCAGGAATCAAATATAATAATGAGACACCATTATTGTATATCAAGAACTAAATCACTGTATATGAATTTCTGTGACACTAATTGAGCTCTAAATAAAACAAACAAAGAAACAAACAAGCGAACCATATATGAAGAGTATGTTCATGATGATGTTCTTATACAGTCCATTCACATTAACTTCTAGGAGCGTCAAACCTTGAAAGATACATGATAGGACTGTAGTATACCAGGCAATATTACAAGACAACAGATTCAACTTATATGAATGACAGGTGTAAATACTGAACCAGCATATCTACATTATCCTGTGGTCATTTCAAGATCAATATTCTTAAACTCTAGTTTGAACTTGTGTCCCTTCATACATACATGTCATCAGAATTGTGTTGATTTGAAAATTCTGTGTACACAACATAATATTACCAAAACAAAGGGGAATGGATCATAAGGCTGGCATGCAAGCACGCAGGGGAGGCAGTCCTTCAAAATATCAATAGAGACAGAAGCATTGTGAAAATATTTTTATAATTGGTGCATTATGAATATCATCGAGCTGGAGCTTGCTGTGTACTTAAATCATATAATTTTCGAGGACATGAAAATTACCAGCTTTGACTACATACATGTACGGCAAGGCCTAATTCTTTAAACCAAATGAATAGCTAAGCTTTGTAAGGACAGTGATTAGTACATACAAGGTAACATCAGCATTACAAAGCCTTTAGTACACAAACAAATGATACCTCTTTTGCTTCGCGGTCGATAAAATGGCCTTGACTGCAATTACTGGTCAAAGAGGTTTATCTGTAATTGAGAGCTCGTAGAGCCACATCTGAGTGCAAATAAGCTTCGTATGCGCCTTCGAGCAGCGCTGTTTAACCTGATTACTGACCAGATCACGAAGAGAAACTCTCTGTGGCTTTCGCTGGGTGACCCCAATGATCTTCGGCCCCTATAATGACCCAGTGCAGTTGATTGACTCAGAATCAGAGCTGATATTCTTCGACCGAGTCGGTACCCCATTCCGTCCTCTTTAATTATCTCGACGACTGTAGAAAATTACAACCCTTCGCTGCAGCAATGCCACAAGAGACACTTATCTCCAGCACTCGCCAGACATATTTTCACAGTACAGCCACAAAATTACCGAGTGGACTCAAAATGGAACAGAGGATTTTATATCTGGGACGACGCACAACTTTCGATGACGATGAGGTCTTCAGCAAATACAATGAACGTATGTCGCTGCTCCACTAAATGACACTAATTTATCAGACCGCTGACCCATTTAAGGCAATTTGAGTGGGTTGTATACTTAAGTATGCCCTGTCACAACCAATGCATCCGATATCACCCGACATAGAGATTGGATCCAAAAGTATACACTCTATTGGCCTCTAAAATGAACCGATAATTGTGTGCAAAAATATTAGACTGAAAGTATTTTCAAGTTGAGAACATTTGTCACTATAGACGACTTTTCATTCTGTAAAAGTACGAAACGAGAGATAATTGATCATATTTATAATTTGCTGAATCTAACAGCATGTCTTTATATGCAAATGACCAGTATTGGAATTTTTGCACGAAGATGAAAATGATTATAACATATTGCAAAGTTTTGAAATATGATACATTTGCTGAACAATTTGCATTCTGTGTATCATAAGCTAAAGGTGGTCCCTTAGCCTATTTGCAACCTTAGGGGTAGCGGGTTGTTATCCACTGTGTTTAGGGTTCGGTATATCGGAAGGTGGAGCACATTCCTCTCCTTTCACCGTCTTTCATTCCCCAAACCGAAGTCAGATACCCTATTTTTGTGAGGAATATCGTGTACAGTGTCTTTTCCAAGGAGGCATCGTCTTGCAAGGAACTTCAGGAATCGAACCCCTGACATCTCGATGCCGTGACCACTAGCTTAACCACTCAGCAATTCAAAGCCACTATTCTATCTGTGTACATGTACATGTACACGTATGACAGTGCTACTATACCCTGAGGCGCAAAAACGTAATTTGAATTAGATACAGAACTTTCAACTTCAGCATTCATACTTGAGCTGTAAAATAGAAATCATCTCTATAAAAACACTGTTTGCCACTTTTGATCCATTCAAAATATGAACTTTTATTCTCACAGGTAGGAAACTTTTGACCCACGACGGATTGATAAATTGCTAGGACTGCACCTGGAAACACGCCCACGTTTCTAGCCCGTTTTTACGATTCCATTCATCATCCGAGCTCCAATCTTTACTGCCTGGGGGCCTTTTGAAACATCGATAGCTCGATCCCGGTAGACGTTTTATGACACAAACCGATGAACTATAGCATAAGAACGTTCCAAGTTTTCTTAAGGATCTAAACTATTTAAGGTGGGAGGAGAAAGGAACTTCTTCGTACAGTTAAATTGGTTAACCCACTAAATCATATCATTTCATCTACAATGGATACTAGCGTATGCAAACCGTAATGCCAGATGATGGTTTAAGTATCTAGGCCCGTATGATTAATCTGTTTATTATATTCATTCAAAAACATTTAGATGAAGTTCATTGCATGTTCAAACAAGGTGTTTGAGTTCCATAAAAAATTACAATCACAAACGCTCAAACCCTAGAATTGAACCCCTTATTTTTTCCCAAAGAGTATTATAATGATAACAAACTTCATAAAATAAAGTAATCATGTTTCCAAGAATACATATTAAGGACAACCAAAGATTTTCTTGTTTTGAAAGCTGTTCATTTTGTTGTGGTACCAGAGTCGACACAGACTCTTATTTCCACAGTATTGCGAAAATATCCTTAAAACATTATGAGAAGTTGTATAAATGTTTACTGACAAAGTCACAGAACGATTTTTGTAAATCAGCTATTGCTGCCTGGGATGTCTATTATTACCTGTTGCAATTTGATAAAATAGATGAATAAAAAAAAAGGTTTGATTTGTACTTCAAAATATACGCCAGGGTCCAAACAGGCCCGATTGGTTATGCATGAGGTATAGGTTATCTGTTTGATATTGCACACAATGCGCCTGCACTATTATCAATCTAGCCTGTTCTATATACAAATGTGTGGTGTCAGAAAACTTCCCTTGATACATCTTACATTAAGTAGGCATCCTGTGCTTTGTTGATAAGATACACGCATACATATCAACCGATACGTCTTTCAGCTCATACATACCAGGACGCACAGACTTAAATACATAGAATGAATTCTGTTGAGCACCTTATCTTCTGAGGTGCGGGTGACGATTTGGGTTAACGTAGCTGCAAAGATCTGTAAATTTCCTTCGAGTGGAGCCTTTTATTCCAAGTTAATCTCTTCACCCGAGGAGGTGTTGTTTTGTTTTGTCTATCTATACATATTTTTACATGTACATATGTGAACATGAAGGTAATGGCTGGTTTGAGCGTCCTAACGGAATTCCCTGGTATCGTAGGTACGGTTTGTGTACGTACAATATTTATTTGGTTGGGCCGGAAAGAATTGATTTCTGGTTTAGGTTCCAATGTTTTGGCAAAGACATGGAAAGATGAAAATTAGTGTTTATATAAGAAAATAGGATATATTTAGGGGTAACCATTTCAAAACATGTCATCTTTGGTGGAGAACGATGCTATATTCTGCATTCTGCATACTACACCATGAAATCACCTCAAGTATCCTCTGGTTGACCTCTACTAAGATCCTCTCACTTAACATTGCTTGTTGGTATCATCTTGGGATGGATCTTTCTGTGCGAACATAACACCTAGACATCCCTTCAAGGATGAACAAGATTCACACCATGTTATCAAAAGGAATATGTGCGCTGAGGGCACGAAGGCAAGAAGCATGAAAAATCGTATTCCTGTTGAGAGCTTCATCGTGATCTCCTTTGCCTATTGTTGGTTATAGTATATTGGATCTTCAACAGCAGATAAGAGAATTGTACCGGTATTCCCTATAGGAGTATACATAATATTTCATGGGGCCACAGAGGCATCAACAATCATCTGTAGTCAAAGCACGATGTTGCCTGGAGGAACTTAACAAAGTGAACCAGCGGCTTCTGTGACTCCTGCAATTACCCTGGGAGTCTTTAACGAAAGTCTGAGCCCAACTCTTACTGAAACGTTAAGCACCAAAATCCTGGCACGATAACGAAGGCGAACGTGCCAGCAAAAATGTCAACTTTCATACTTCAGCCTGGTGCCCTAGGATCAGCATGTATAAAAACGGGGAATTTGAATAGCTGTACCAAATGGAATGCAGCATCAGTGGTCCCCGATGTCTGCACATTCAAGATATCTAGGTTTTCAGGACATCCTTGAGAAAGCTTCGATAACCCCTTTTTACCTTCGCCAAGGAGGTTGTGTTTTAGATGCCATTTGTGTGTGTGTCACATAGCCTGAGAAGCTGGGGATGGATCCTTATAATATGTGTTAGGTGATTTGATTGAGAACAAACGAAAGTCGATTTTGATAATGGGCCCCCAAGAAGCTTTCTACAGCACTGCAGTTGGACGTCCGGTTTTTTATATATCGTGTTCTTGACATGCTATGGTCGTGATTCTTTAGTGATACCAGTAGATAGCTCTTGGAACCGATTGTAAGCCCCCCAGGAACTATCCTTGGAACTGCAGGGGCGGATTTTGTTTCAGACTTTATTTCTTTAAAGGTGGTGATCTTTATAGTTGAATTATGAGTTACATTTAAGAATTATGAATTATAAACAGCTGCTGCTGTGCCGCGTGCCTTCGAAGCTGGTGTGCTACGCTGAATGGCGGTTTTACCGACTATAAATAGACAGATACAGAGAAAAGTTGACTTAACAATAGAACATAGCAAACTTTTAGTTATGGCCACCGGGAAATGTAATCTTCGTCTATTGTGTTTGAAACCTTGCCATCGGGGCAACGGTGTATCAACAAGGTTATGCTCAATCAGTCGTTGAACGATGCGATAAGAAAGCAGGATATTGCGACTCGTATTGGAAAAGCACAATCGACCAGAACGTCTAACGTAGTGTAATCCAACGTAATGGTTTACCCGGTTAGTCGTAAGTCTAACTTCATGTCTAAGAGGATCAAGACTGCACGGAATTATTGCTTGCTGCCTTTAAGATTTTACGCAAATTGCATTTCAGAGACATTAGAAAAGATTAAAGTTGTAGAGAGGAAGGGAAATACAATAGCTGGAAAGCATCAGTAGAGAAATCGTTACTTGTTCCTGCCATGTGACCAGAAGGTATCATAATTCTTTCAACATTTTACAATCCTTCCCAGCCCATCCTTAGGATATAATTGGTCAAGAGCCTTCGGCCACTCCCTAATGGGAAATTGTTTAAGTTTACAACACAAGGGGTCGTTTAACATAATTGCTTATCATCGGAAGGTCGACTCTATAACACAACTGTCCATAACTCTAACTATGCTCATTGCCAAAAGTCCAGAGTTAACGACTTTGATGGTTATTTTACCTAATTGCTCGGCAACGGAGGGTGGACTCTATTATACAGCGAAATTGCCGACATTTTATATGGAGTCAATGGTCATGAATGTTTACAACGCTAGTACTGCGTGCTTGAAGAGTGTATCATAGACAACCAGAAAACACATTGGAATAACGGTTACTATTGCCAGCAATTTCAACCAAGGGACTTGCTTAAATACGTGGATGACATTTAGCTGACCGCATGTGGTCTCTGAGGGAAATCAATTTAAGAAATAAAGTGTCACTCCGGATGAGGCTGTAAAAGCAAATAAGGACGGGTATTCTGTGGGAACGACGCAGGTCTATTAAGTCGTTAAGCTGCGCCTTGCTGCACCCGCGAAATTGTCTCCTTAACTATCGCTATGTATGCAGACAATGCACGTTGTAAAGCCAGTAGACTGTGGATGGGACTACATTGAAAACATTCAAGAAATCGAACATCTTATACCCCTGTGAAATGTTTTTAGTCTAGGATTTTGTCAGGTTTTCGACAAAAAATATCACAAGGATTTCTATATTACACATTACATGCTACACTTTGGGGCAAATGCCATTCTCGGGTCCTGACTTTTAGCCATGCGACAACGTTCACTTCCTGACAACCTGAGGAAGAACTTTAGACGAAGGCTAGCTCAGCCTTCGCATCCTACCAGTCACCGGTTACAACTCAGGTAGGAACAAACTTGGACCAGGGCCAAAAGGACGAAACTTAAGCACGCACCAAGACAAAAAAACAAACAAGCATTTTCCTGCTTTCTTGCGAGGCTTTTAATTGGGTCAAGCCTGCAGCACCAACTTTGCACCCGGGCCAAAACAGCAGGGCCAACATTTACCCTGAGCAAGCAGGGACCTTCCAACAAACTAAGAAAAACAAATACACCGAAAATACTGCCTCTATTTCACGGAGGTAAGAACATAAGATCAAAGGCATCTTTGTTTCTAGATCTTTAACATACTAGTATCTATCACTGACAACCATGTGACATCTTTGTTAATCTTATAATATCACAAAATGATAGATAATATAATTATTAACAAAATGGAATAGTTATAATAAGAAATTACGTTTGAAAAGACTGATCGACCTAACAATGGTTGATTCCTCAACGTAATTACTGAGATACATGTATGTATCCCTAGGCTATAGAAGCAGCAATAAATGTTGTGTTCCCGGATATTTAAAGTTGAAGACATTGATCGTTAGGACTGAGCTTCCATTATTCATACAACTTTTCGAGTTCCTTGGGAAAGGGGTTCTTCGTTTGCAAGTATTGCTATCTTAAGGTTGCAGGGGAAACGGGTTCTCAATTCTCCTTGTTTGCAAGTCTTACGATTCTAAGATTGGAGCAAATTCTCCTAATGATCCTCAATTTCATGATTGGCATCTTGATCCATACTTGAAGCTACATTCGTTAAACTTATTTCCCCAAATCACGCCAACTTGTCATCACGTATTGAATCAATGTCTCTTGAAATTAAAAAAAACGATTCGTAATCTTTCACCACGAGACACATTGCCATGCATGATATTCCAGAAAATATGCTGTTGGTGTACGGAATTATCACCATCTACTCTACCGAAAATCCTATGCATTACTTCATGTTAACTTAGTATGGAACACTATCATTATACAAGGCCATTCGCTTGTAATGACAGCACATGCACAGTTTATCCATTAGTCTAGAACTGGTTACCAAGGAAACGGCGCAGAAATCGGATTAAACCAAAGCAGAGAGATCAGAAAGTTTCACCTCAAATTACATTATCCAAAGCTCAATATAAGTACTTCATCATGGAACTAAATTCTGTACACATTTATGAACTCATCACATAATGGGAAATCGTCACAATGAATGTGCGTACATGGAAAGTCGTCATTACGATGAGTAGTTAGTAGAGTGTGCATATATTTCGGAGCTGTTGGAACTGCAAAATGACCTTTTGATTGCTACCACAGTTGATTGGTTTATGTGCGATATGTTTTTCATTCATTAATCCATTGAGTTATCTGAAAATGTCGTAAAATATGAAAATTATTAGTGGCTTGCAGGAAATCATGTAATTGGATATGAAGCATATCTACAACATAACCAGGGGCAATCTTTCAATCTCGAAGGCACAGATATCCAAGACCGCGAACTACTTTGGTTCGAACGTGGAGTTAGAGAGACAATATATGAGAGAATGTACGATCCCTTCCTCAACAGGAGAGGAGGCCTACGAGTCAAACTGCGTAGCCTGGCGTTAATTACTGCTATATCACACCCACGAGCCAACGTTAGCTCCTGTACTCAGGAGCTAGTTGTCTCATTAGCATCAACCTTGTCTTGACGTTGTCTTATTTTCATATTGTGCCTTCCACAGTGTCTCTTCACCTTATCAACATTTCAATGCAAATCTTGCTCCGGTCACTGAAGAAAGGTAGTGGATGCTACCTGAATCATCCGACCTAATTTGTGTTTTATTCAGAGAGTGCGTGTTTTATACGGTGTATAGCTGCACCCTTATGCGATGAGTACATTTTGGTATGACAAACCCTTCATAGACTGTTACCTATTACTATTCTAGCACTACTCTGTAACCTAAAACATGTTTGTATACACATCTACCATTTATTTGAATATTTGGCGCTATAGCACGGTGCTGCGAACGAATGACGGTGACAAAACATTACCCATTTGTAGCAGCTTATATGCCGGTTTGCTGGGATCATGTTTTCACGATAGCATATGTTGTCTAACGTCAGATTAGACATAAATTGTGTATAAAAAGACGTCCTAAATCCTACCCTATCAATCATTTACGTTCGACCAAATCCATCAGTTCACATTAGAGTAGTCTTTGTAAAGCTTTTAGTCTATTTACAATGTAATGCGGCCATGTTACTTAACGAAAGTCTACAGTAATTTGTAAAGCTTAATCTTAACAAGCTAATTTGTGTGCAAGAAGAGTACGACACATTTTCATAATGTGAGGAAAATGTTTTGAAAAACAACTTGAAACCCTAGTCCTGCTGAGCCTGACAATTGTCGGTTTGCACATGTGTGTTCTGTATGCTAGCTAGCCCTGACAATTGTCGGGTTGAGGGTATTTCTAGAATGCGTGTGTTGCACCCGTGAGGTTGTTGTAAAGCAAAGTAACTAAATGAGCGACATCAAACTAGCACTCTTTTTGTTTCAAAGCTGTCTGGGCACTTCAGCAGTGGGGGCACATTTTTGCTCTGGAAATCCAGCAGGCCAAATGTTAATCAATGTACTAGTTAGGGCATCAAAAGAAGTTTCTTTATTCAATGCACCTTGACACCAAATTAGAAAGAGCGACCGTTGATGCACAGTTCACAAATGCTATATTACCTCCATACTTCCATAATGTGGCTGCCATACTATTTATGCCTCATAAGTTATTGCTGTCTTTATCATTGTTGAGATCTTCACGAGTTATAAATCAACGAATCGATGTCAGCTCTTGCTCGGTAAAATTATCTCTGCGGGCCAATAACATTGAGTGTTTACGTGTTTAGAATGTTCCGTGTTAAGTGTTATTCCCTAGAAGACAAAGCAAGTACCCTAAGGCTTATTACTTACACAAGCATATGATCAAGGACCTGTTGAATAAACAAGTTGACGGCAAGCACGTTTATATCTCTTGCCTGGAGTCTAATATATCACAGATAATTATACATGTGTTGAAATGTAGTAAGACTCAAAGTATGAAAAACAACAGTAATTCTAAAGATATAATCAAGAATGATACGTTTTGATGAACTTAGCAAAAGGATGCCATTTCGTTCTTGATATATCATACGAACAAGTAAGTTACATTGTTACATAAACATTTAACGCTCACGCAAATGTGTCAAGTATATCAAAACACCAAAGTGATCTCTTGCCAAAGGAAAAAGCCAGGCTTATGCTAAAGGATTTGTTCTCATATATTATTTACCATGCATATGTTTATCATGACCACAGAACAGAAACGTTTGAGGAAAGAAACAGAAAGGAACAGACGAGAGTAAGTAAAGAAAGAATTCCTGTGACGATAACCAGGCGATACCTTTTTTATACCATTGAAACAGACCAATAGATCAATCAATAAATGAATAAACAGACTTCCCTACTAGGTTGATACCATTTCATGTCTTCTTTGTTCTCAGTTGCTCTGTTGAGTGTTGCTATTATAAGGAAAGGGCTCATGATTTAAACAGACACTTACCTGATATTTCAGGGCTGTAGATATTGAGATAGAGACAGTCCTCATCCATAGTCGCGATGTATGGCTGTAATATGTTCCTCTGCGCGAAAGCAAAGGTTAAAGTGTCGTTATTTGCAGCGACAATCTGAGGGCACGACGGCCCCGGTCTGTCAAACTCTCTCATCTCCACCCAGGGCTCAGGCGTTTGAGGCGGCCTGAAGCGAAAGCTGTCAACCGGCGGTTTGGCGTACGGGATCCCGAGGTAACGAGTTACGGACTTCATGCCATATTTTGGTGCAGGGACGCGTCTCCCCCTGACAGGGCCATACTTCGTGCTCACCACATGCCAGGAATAGGAGTCCGCCGATACACCCACCATCAAGGCAGTGAGTGTGCACCACAGGAGTCCCATGCTGACACGTCTAGCCATTTCTCCAGAAAGATGCAGACAGCAATCTTCCTTTACAGCCGACCTAAGCAAAAATACACACAACAGGGTCAGATGACACATCAGCATAACTCAACGCTTTCTGCACAAGCCAATGATCTCCAAGTATTCCACGTTCGTTATTAGGATGCACGTTTTAAAAATAGAAATGCAGCGTTGCCCTTGCGTGCCCTTTCCCATTGGTATTGTCATTTCACATAAAGTGGTAGCTGCTTAAACGGTACGAGGATAATTTGGCACCAAATTACCAACAACATGGCCAACAAAGAGAAGTCAAACCCCACGTATTTATGATTTGCCGATAGAATTGATTTAACGGAGCTTGTTGCGTCAACATTTATTGTAATGAAATTCCCACTGAGGCAATCGGGTGACTGTGGAGGGACTGCCAGGAAATTGAATGAGGTTGTTTGGTCGTTACGCGTCACCCATGGGATGGCATAGTATTGAATCCCTGTTGTAAGGTAGAAAAAAAGACGTTTCTTTTGACGACAGTCCTGCCATATCTATTATAATTCAAACCGTTATTGTCTCCCCTCTGATTAAACCGATATAAATGGCGGCGTCAAGCTGAGACAATTTTACCAGATCGAACTGTATGCGCGGAAGATGTCACTTGGGACAGCGTTGGCGTAGCCTCAGCCCGTTTTAAAGACAACGTAAAATAAACCGTTATCTTGTGAAGCAATGCGCACCTTATTTCACGGCACACGTGATGTCCAACTTCACAGCTCGCTTAGACAGTCACTAGTACAGTTACTGTAGTACACTTTCGCCATCGAAAGATAACTTTGCTTATGTCGGCTAAATTCTAATTTAGGCAAGCAAATGCCATCGTGTATTAGTTTAGATTTTATAAAAAAAGGTTAATCTGCAATTTTCAAAATGTATTTTTAAGGAATTGCAGCTAGATAATTTGCTTAGAAACGTTGATGTTGATACAAGATGGCACTGACACATGGTAGAGACCTTTCTTCCTTCAAAAATAGACTCGCAGTAAATTACGGAGACTGTGTGCCGACATATTTTACATCATTAACACTCCATCGATCAAGTGCAGCACAACTATTGCAATCCCTGTGTCACCCTAAAAATATGGGGCCACAATCGATCAAATCGTAACGGTCGGAAGATGATACACTGACGTACATATAATAACAGTACACCTCATTTACCTGGCAAGACGTGATCTCTAGGCATTATACCACGCAGCTTTGGATCATATTTTAGCTAGAATGACAAAGGCTTGTGCACTAGTGATATGATGTGCATTATGGCAAAAGCGAAAGATAGCGTAGTGCCACAATCCAAAAATTGATTGCCAAAGCAATATACGTTAGCACTTTGATTTATTACGTGCTGACCTACATAGCGTTTTCGACTGCTATTAAAATTGTTATAGATTAGGGACACAAGTGAACCCCGTCCTGTTACAAGGTCTTTTGTGACATTGACTATTTCTATACGTGTGGAACATTTTTACAAGAGTTGGTAGCCTTTTGCTAATATCTCAGTATTTCATGCAACCAAAACAAAATGATCCCCAAAGGAGCATCTGTTTCGGTTGATTTAGAGGTAATTATATTCAGGGCATTTGGGAACTAGGCGATGTATTCATAAGTATTGTGTACAGAACTGTATTGTAAACGGTTTGAAAACAACTCCCTTATTCAAGGGGACATAAAGCCCATTACCGATTATCATGGCCCTATGCAGCATTTTTGACCTGACATCTACAATTAAACATTTCCGGGCATCATCGATCACACCTGACGGAATCTGTCTACTAACACATCCCATTAAGCTTCCTTAAAGGTTGATGGTTGCAGTGACCTTTTTACACCCGTGCTGTAGAATTGACAATCACTAAGATTTCAGCACAAGGGACAGCAACATGTGCAGGAGTAATAATGAACGCACCTTTTGTTGTCACGCCTGCACAATGACGGAGTGTCCTCCTGAAAGATCACAGGCGCCATCACTGTACGCTTGGCCGAAGGAACATTACGCATTTGATGGCTTGCCGTATATATCACAATGCTGATGACAAACGGTGTCCCATAAGCACAGGCGTCTTATCTGAGACCTGGGAGAAAAGTGCCACCGTATACAGTTCAATTATGGTTAATTCTGAGCTAACCGCCTACGCAGTCCGTCTATCTGGCTCCCTTACAACAATTTAAGAAGCACCAGTGTGATTTGGATGGTACCAAAGCAAACTGGCATCGATTCGTTTACCAAATGTCTCAAATCAAGATGCAGATGCGACGGAATGTCAATCAAGCACTAGATACGACCAACCACAATCTCCTATAAGCTGCATATAGATGATTCAATCAAGGGGAGTTATCGGGTTTGAACACAAGCAATGGTGGTTGATGATTAGGATCTAGGCTAATTGGTCATCCTTTTAGCCACTCTGTAATCCGTCCGCCTAGCCTGTAACGTGTTTGCAGTTCAAAGGCTATTGCCTAGTCTGCTGTTGACACAACCCTTTACAAGTCATAAACCCTTCCAAAGCCGAAACATATCTGAAGTAACATTTAACAAAATTCTAAAGCTATGTTGAATACGACGCGGCTACATTCGCCGTAGGTAGTTTTATGATGCCATAGTGTTTTCGAGTAGGCTGTGACAGAACTAATGGAAAAGATTTAAGACAGCATTTCCGTGAAAGGACAGCTAGATTTTGTATTACGACCTTCCCAAGAATATCTTTAGTTTATGACTGTACCACGACCGCACTATGAATGCGACCGAGCCCATAGATAGATATGGACGCCAAAGAAGAAGATTCCCTCCATTCTATTTGTATAACTAAGGGTTACGGCTGTAAAACTACATACCATGACTGTGAATCCTCTGGCACACAAAGAACGCTGACTTGGTCTGCCTTAAGGCGCGTCTGCCCGTCTACGGCACCGTTAATGGTTATAAAAGGATTTCATAGCCGGGTCCATATACCGTGACCCGTTCCGGCATCAGACGGAGAAATGGTTTTGTGTTCGGGTCTCCCCGAAGACAATCCACAATTTTCCCAGCCAGTGAGTCATCTCGACCAATGGGGACCTATTATCAGACAGGGGAAAATCAATCCCGTTCTTCCATGCATTGGATCAAAGTTGCTCTCTCTTTCCGCATGCAGCATAAGACATATGTCAACATCCTGACCCCTTGAGGTTTTCCCCCATCGCTAAGAAAGACTTAATGTTACACCGTAGCACCGTTACCATGTTAAGGTCCACAGGCCATCGAGTTGATCAAATAAATCAGCAAAACATATCTTGTTACGATTGTCATGTCGATCATTATCATCTAAGAGCTTTGTCGTATATTTACAATCATTTCGATAGAATTTTAAGCATCATCTTTCTATATGACCTGAAAATAAGGTTACTCGATACATGGTCTTGCATCAACAACAGTGCAGAAAATATCGATTTGTTTGAGAATCTTCAATTAGGCTAACAATGATGCGTCCATATTCCATTATGCGCACCTAATTCTTACATGCAGACATCTCCAGATATCATTAAATATGAATATGGTTATGAAGAAACATTGGCAACCCTGCCCTCAAAATATTCCAATATATTGCATTGAAACCGATTGAAGATGCAATCGCGTTGGATGTAAAAAAGAATTAGATAGTAGCTTGCATACTAAGATCTGTTAATGCTCTAGAAAGATTATCACTGACACGGGGTGGTTAAGAACTTGACATGAAAATGAGGATTAGCTCCGACGCCTAGAGAATAACCTGTTAAGTCGACGTTAAATTCAAAAGTAGTAGCTTGGGGATATATATCAACCTGTCACTGATATATCAAGTAGTAGTAATATATAACATTGTATATGATCTGCGTCAATTCATAGATTTCGCAATATACATACAATATATGCACATACCAATAAAGCATATTCTTTCTTGAGTTAAATCTTAAAGATTGCATAGCACGTTCCGCAAAGCTACTGAAACAAATCACTTTTATATGGCAAGAAGTAACGCATGCTTCCTACAATGCTAATGTTACACAAATCTACTAGTGTGGCGACCTCACTGCGACCGAGCGATTTGATAGAGTTCTCAATGATTATCATAGATAAAATGAATGTTTTTAAGCTTTGCTTCTTTTAAATCATACATTTGATTTTTTCATGATGGTCTAATCATGAAACCAAGGGTTGCACAAATTCAATTTAGGTCGCAGCGAGGTAGCAGTGCAATCGTCGTCTAGTGGAATGGGGGTCTTAATGAGTAGGTAGCTAATCTTCCTCAAGCTGGCGGCTCTAAAATTAGCTTGCCAGCTGTGGTACAATTTTGTTTGGCAGTAGAGAGCTGGAATATGTCATATTCAACGTCTGCAGGTAACAACGGACGGCGACGACGTAATACCGTGAAAAATCACCTGTCGTGCTAATCTTCCCAATGGGTATGGGAGAAACACCCAATTATAGTATACACCGTACCTGTACATCTGTATTGTCTTCGGTTGTGTCATATTTTACTGTGAAAAATTCAAGTTTCCTAATGGAACTAGACAAACCTTCCATCGTGAAACATATCTGTTCTTTTATTTTTACTAGTACTGACAAGCGAGGAGAAGTTTAATTCATTTAGTTATACTTAGTTTTATTTTGTATCTGTCAACTGTATCTGTTAAACATGTTTTGTACTGCTGTGATATGTACTAATCCCAGTGTGGAACAAATGTGGAAAAAAAGTTATTTATTCATTTATCTTTATAAAAGAACAATATACGGCGTATTGTAAAGACAGGCATAATAGATCCCTGACTTAACATGGTGAAAAGAATTTCCTGGTATATACATGTCAGGGTAGACATTGTGATCTGACAGAATCGCCGCCATTAGAGATCCCCATCGGAATCTGTCGACAGGGAGCTTCGATCGGGATCTCTACTGCATATTGTAGCATCGGCAATTTCGCCAGATCGCAATCTCTACCTGCTATCTACATGGTATAATTCATGCTGATATAGATTAGCATTTCTTCCGTTCACTGGAAAACATTGGTTATCTAATTAATTAATGTTGCTGTATCTATCTTTCATAGAAATTGAATCACATGCTAACTTTTTTCTCATGCAATAATGAACTCGTTCAACCAAATAATCGTATTTGTTTTGTTTGACCTGCTCACTTACTGCAGCGTTTACATGTGACAATGCGTCGTTTTATGATCTAAAATACGTCGATTTATGATCTACAGTTGTTTCATAGGAAACAAATTGCTTCTACATATAAGCAAATCAAGGTATGTGCAGTCTAGCGTGGACTTAAATCCTGCAATTCCAAGATATACTGAGAGCCTACCTCAAGACGTAACGTCTATCCTTTACAACTGTCTCTCGGAAATCCGGGTGTCTGATTTAGCGTTACGTGCAATTTCCTGTCCTTCCTCTTTTCCAATTTGGCCCGATGTCAAATAATGTTACAAAGAAGAGAGACCCTGTGTGCCTCTAATACGCTGTAATTGCCTGTTGATCATCACTTGGTGAAGTGAACGGCCACGATAAGAATTCGCCAGCTTTTCACGTCCCTAGATAGTACGGTAGTGGCAAGACGATCTTGGAGGAAGGCAATGATAGAGGAAGAATCTACTGGTAAGCGCCACTGGTGTACTTCGTAAACCAGTGGCCTGTGTATCTAGGAAAACACTTCCTGAAAACACGCATACATGAGGAGAATGATGCTCACTTTATGTTAAAAGAATGTACGAGACCCTATTGGAACAGAAAACAGCAGTAACCGTCCTCCTAATGGAGGTATAAAACGAGGCCAGACCTACCGGTGTTCCAGCAGCGCCTTTTCCTGGCTCCCCGCATCCTTCCCACGTACAATTGCACAAAGAGAAATGGCGTTTTACACGAAGATTACTCCCCAAGGTAGAGCTTAACAGCCTGTTACCTGCATGCCTCCTGGCCCTGTGCACTCCGATTGCCTCAGCTGATCACGGCGAAGCAGAACCATGACTTGATTTTCTATTTATAACCCGGTCGAACAACGGGCTCAAGCCCCAAGTCTGACAAAGGTCAAGGATTATGAGCCAATCATTCCATCTCAGAGGAAACAGTACAAATGACCAGGAAATTAGGGAAAGTCGTGCCAACGATTTTCTGTGTCTAATACTTCGGCCTTGACGACCATACCGGAAAATAGCTCTTAGCGGGGTTTCACATCTGATCTCTAATGGTTTCCTACCGTGTCACTCTCGGTCGTTTGGGATGTACAAAAAAGTTGATTGAAACATTCTATAGTCGGAAGAATGTTAAGCAAGGAAAGGAAGTCAAAAAATCCAAATAGTTTTGGAGTTGCTCGAGCGTATTCGTCAGGCATACATGTGATGTTAACTTCCCTTAGGTTGTTACGAAACGCGTGCAGTAAATAATTGATCATAGCTTATAGTCACGTTTGAGAGTCTTAAGGTTTTTGGTTGTATGATCGAATACCATCATGTAAAAGATGTATGAAATCATTTTCATCTGTTCTGTGGTGATAAACGAGTTCCATTATGTTTAATATAGTGTACATCTTCCTGTTTTATGCTAGTTCATAAATCACGAAGTATGCAATTACTACTTGACTGGATTACATTTTACCATAAAAAGCATAGAAAGCACCTTCTAACTGTGGTATGAAAAAATATTTTAGTATGTTTATGAATGCCTATTTTGGAATAAAGTAGGGCCCAGTTAACCTACAGGTAGATGATATTGACACTTAAATTGTTTTAAAAATTAGAACGTCTCTTAACCCTATCCAGACTGGGGGGGGGGGGGCTAAAAGTGCCCGCGCCAACTTTGACATAGTATAACTGCCGAACGACATATGCCAAACGTGGTGACTTTTCCAAGAATTTAGTTGGCAACAAAATTATGATAATAGTATAAGTTTATGATTTTTCGTGTTGCCATGGCAATGGGTTTCTGAAAGGCATTTTATACAAAAATCACTGATTTTTTTTAAAACAATGATATTTCTTTGTTTTTTTTTCTCAACCACACTAGTTTTCCTAAATGTATAGCATTATATGTAATTAGATGTAACTTCATGATTTAATATTCAAATTAAAGTTTCTAGTCTATTTTTAGTGTTTTTTGGGGTCATAAGTGGGAAAAAAGTATTTATAAAAATTTCAAACTGGCCGATCCAAGATGGCGGATCCCAAGGGGTCGCTAACAACACGAGACCTCATTTAATGACGTCATTTTGACGTCAACGGAGTTACCATTTACGTAACATTTCTTGGTATACCTTAAAATCAAAAATACATACTATTTTGTTTAATACCTTTAGATATTACAGGAATTCCCTATTTAGCCAATAAAATCACATCAATGACGTCATAAATACGTCATATTACGTCATAACGTCACCAAAATTCTAAGAATTATAAGACTTTACATGAACATCACTCCCTACAAATTTGGGAATGATACATCATACCGTTCAGAAGTTATGAGGGAGGGTGCGAATGGACACCCCCAACACCCCCTCCCCCTTCCAAGATATCCCAAAAAAGCCCAGTCAGGATATAGGGTTAAACAGAGAACTGTTCTTATATACCCATTCTGAGCCGGCGTTCGGAGCGCCGTTCCACGCCCCGAAGTTTGGAAGGCACCGCCTTCTATACCGAACTTTTGCGTTTAAGGGAGCTGACATCGAACATCATATGATTTGATTTGTGCACTGGTTCTTTTACAATTGGGATAAGACGTATCAATACTGCAGTTCTATAAAGCCTAGGTTACACATAGCCGAACATGGCTCCCGAACGCTAGCCGACTCGGGTCGGCGGTAGTTCGGGAGCAGTCTGACCAGTTTTTGGGCCACGCCTATCTTCGGGGCCGAACATGCGCCGAAGATGCGCCGATCATCTCCTAACCAGTACACGAATTACTCCCGAATGGGCCCCGAATGCTTTCTAGCTTACTCCCAACCATCCCGACCTCTAGCCGCAGACTGCCGAATCTCTCCTGACTAAACCCCGACCGATTGCAGACCCTCTCACGAATTTAAATGGACATATTCAGCGACTTTCAAAAGAGGGGTCATTTGCGGTTTTAATTAAAATAATCCATTCTATTATGTTGTTAACATCACCGAGAGATCGAATTCGGATCATGGCTAGCTTTAATACTGCGTTTAGTGTTCTTCTTTGTTTTTGGTCGTGTGAAGGTCGGGGGTGATTCGCCCACGTTCCGATAGTAGTCACTTGGTTGAGAATTAGTTAGCAGAGATTTGTCTACGGCCTTGGGGTGAGTTATGGGTAGGTTGGAAACTAGCTGGGAGTAAGTCAGTAGTGTTTCTGGCGTGGTTAAGGTTCTAATTTTACTACTGACTCAATCCCGAATACCAGCCGAGCACTAGCCGACCGCGCCGAACACCAGCCGAACACCAGCCGATCCATTTCAGACCCTACGTCCAGAGCCGAATGTTTTGAAATTTTCAAAACATTCGGCTGGCGCCGCCGAACACCAGCCGACTCAGCCGAACGCCAGCCGACTCGGCCGAACGCCAACCGAGCTAGCTCCCGAATCACTCCCGAATCACTCCAACCATGGTCGGGGGAGAGTCGGGAGGCCATGTTCGGCTATGTGTAACCTAGGCTATATAGCGGTCCCCCGAAAGTGCGAAATGGAACGAAATGGAACGAAATGGAACGAAATGGAACGAAATGGAACGAAATGGAACGAAATGGAACGAAATGGAACGAAATGGAACAAAATGGAACGAAATGGAACGAAATGGAACGAAATGGAACGAAATGGAACGAAATGGAACGAACTAAAACATATGTAACATTATGAAATGAAATACCAGTAGATAGCGCACGTTGCACGTGCCATAAGGCACGTTGTAACATTCACAGTAGACGGGAACAGGAAGCAAATACATAATTTAACGTGTTTTATTTCTTGAATCTATTTGATGATATTAAATACAACGTTTTTGCCGCGTTTGTGTGGCTAGATTCTTCCCTGAAAATGGGAGCCGCGTGCAAAGAGATCCACCGCTCTTCCTTGATTTTACCAACTATCTGCAAATGAAATGCTGCAAATAGCAGGGAAAACCAGCAAACGGAACTGAGTATCGAAGTAAGGACTAGATTATACAGAAGTTGGTGGTAACATTGCATCTCATAATTCACCAAGAGGGCATGAGGCAAGCGTAATTTCACTATTTATACAGCGTGTTTGCGTGTTGTGTGAACCGTGAAATACATGTCCCGCTCGTTCACACCCTCCCTTTGTTTTTGTCGTGAACAAGGAAGCAGAAATGTCTCCAGAGATAGTTCTCAGTCCACGTCCGTGATTAAATGGAGTGTGAAATGTCACACTTGTGATGCAGCGCAGAGCTGCATTTGCATATCATTAACGGATGGGTCCATTCTCCGACAGCCGACCAGCCGAACAATTGGTTGTATAAAAATCGTTGTTGCGGAGATATGCATACGCTACGTACTAGTTATTGACTGAAACCATATGAAAATAAAACTTGGAAGTCGGAGTTTGATTCAACCTGTCAGTAGCACGCACACGTGCACAGTTCCAATGCGCTGGTAACATTGGCGGTTTATTTGCATGCGGGGCTCCATTTGCAAAACGCAAACACGCTGTATGAATAATGAAATTACGCTTGCCTCATGCCCTCTTGGTGAATTATGACATGCAATGTTGCCACCAACTTCTGCATAATCTAGTCCTTACTTCGATACTCAGTTCCGCTTGCTTGTTTTCCCTGCTATTTCCAGCATTTCATTTGCAGATCGTTGGTAAACACAATCAAGAGCGGTGGATCCCTTCGCACGCGGCGCTCCCATTTTCAGGGAAGAATCTGGCCACACAAACGCGGCAAAAACGTTGTATTTACTATTATCAAACAGATTCAAGAAATAAAACACGTTATTTTATGTATTTTCTTCCTGTTCCCTTCTACTGTGAATGTTACAACGTTCCTTATATTTCGCTTCTACTTGTATTTCATTTCATAATGTAACATATGTTTTAGTTCGTTCCATTTCGTTCCATTTCGTTCCATTTCGTTCCATTTCGTTCCATTTCGTTCCATTTCGTTCCATTTCGTTCCATTTCGTTCCATTTCGTTCCATTTCGTTCCATTTCGTTCCATTTCGTTCCATTTCGCACTTTCGGGGGACCCGTATATAGTGGGTCATTTCATTTATCGAAGGAAATGTAGTGTTTATCTAAACACCCTCATGTTAGATAGATAGAAGCTGTAGCCTAATCAAGCTCTGTATGATTTTAATTGTTTCGTGTTTTTAAATTTTGGTTGCATAATGTATATCATGATAACAGGCAGTTGCCTGAATGGCTTCCCTACTTAGCACTGTCTGAATTTGTACCCCACGCAGTTGGATCCACTATAGATGTTAATTGTACCACCACATGATTGCCTTAGGGGCGTTTGTTTTTGCGCATTATCTTTTATTTAGTGTAGATTGTCTTTTGTTTTTACAAAACCAAATTATACGCCACAAATGATGGATCTAGACAAAACGAAAATGTAATTCTAACGTAATTAATACTAATATAGGCAGACAACGTTAGACCTTTATTGAGTGTACTTACGTTGCGTTGGGCCCTGATTTCAAAATTGACCATAAAACAACTTGTCAAAGTAGGCCACCGGGTAAACAGATCACATGGACGGTAGCATAGGATTCTGCCTTGTTACTCCATGCGAAATGGAGGTATTGTTTTGTGTGTGTGTGTCTGTGATGTCTGTTTGTGTCTGTTGTGTGACCTTGGTACAGCGGCAGAACTTCTAGTTATTGTATCTTTTGTCCTGGCCATGCTGTGATCTTGAGCCTTTGGTGGCATATAGATTTTGGTGTAAGGAAGAAGTGTTGTAAATTTTGGCGCCCAGCAGCCTTTTTATTCTGCATTTTCCTTACAAGATATGAACACAAGAATATCGTATCTGCAACAAAAAAGACTGCGGTGAACAACTTGCATGATTTTTAGAACCCCTTTATCCGATAAGCCGATGGTAAATATCCGTCAGGTGTGTATATATGTGTGTGTGGTTAGATAGATAACCTGCCCTCTTCATTTTTCCAGGAGCGGTGTGACATTGATGACAGCCAATATTCAATGTTGACAGTCCTTGAGTAAGTGATCAATGAACAGATGTAGCATGGCACGCCTCGTATCGGACATTCAGCTGAAGAATCGATAAAGAAGACATTAAAACGGTATCTTTATGTGACCCTTATAACTTATAAACACCTAAAATGGAATACATTTAGTTACTGTCAATACATGTATATTACAACACAAATACAGATCACACATAAACTTTTCATTAATCACAAATAGTTGAACAAAAGTTTCTTCAAAATGGAATATCTGGGTATTAAATTGAAGCTGGTAGATACACCTTAACTCCTCCAAATGATAGACTATGTATATTTTGTGATAAGAACAGGATAGAGAACGAAGTACACTTTGTTTTAGAATGCCCACGTACAGTGATATACGTAATACCCTTGTTAATGCCATACAACTAGAACAGGAATATATAAACATAACAAAGGATGACATGTTCTCAATATATCTAATGTCATCAGTCAACTTCTATGTTACGGAAAAACACTTACATGTAGTTTCTTAGTTTTTAGTGAACAAATACAAAGGCACCTATAAAGAACGAAGAAATTTCGACTACATATCTCTGAAAAGTTCAAGGAAACAAGTAAACCTGTAAATTTAATGGAACGTGGAACTTTATAGGATTTAATCGACTTTTGTTACTATTGAACGTTTTTCCTTCGACCACTATTTCCGGGGCCGAAAGACGCTAGCAACCAAAAGATGCTTGGAGGCAGGAAACTATCGATTGGGGTAATAATTTGGCCCATCGTGTACCCAGAGGAGTTTGAATGATTTGTGCAGCGATCATTCTTGACAAGGTCACAGGATCGATTCGCAGTGTCAGGAAGAAAACAGGGCAGTAACCATTTTGTGGGGCAGGTCTATGAAATGTAAATGCAGTTCCGATTCGAAAGCCAATACATATCGTAGCAGCACAGCTGCAACTTGACATCGGTAGAACTGTTGACTCCCAAAGTTGTTACTGGCCGTGGCCAAAGACGTCGACGGAAAGCACAATTAGCTGCGTGAAACGAAGTCGTGAAAGTGGAGTAACTGTTTATGGGTTCAGTACGTGCCGTTGTGAAACAAAATGTCACCGTGACCAGAAAACCCAATTCTGAACACTGGTGTATCGTGTATCCGTGGACATATTCTGAGACTTAAGGGGTAATCAGGATGGTATATTGCTTAGTAATTACCATTGGAGCGTAGATTTCGAAGTCCGTTCAAAATTAGCACTGTGAAATTACAATTAGCGTACTCTTTAAGATAATAATTTGTATGTATTATCGTTTTTCTCTATATAGCTATAACTAAGCTAAAAAAATTCGTCTATGTAACTTCAACTATAGTGAGGATTTATGTGCCTTTTAAACGTTTTTCATATCCAGTACACTGATAACAATTTCATCTATGTAAATCGATATCTATTCCAATTAGCTCTATCAGGAATGATTTGCGGCATCAATATTGTATTTAAAGTCGATATGGATAACTCATAATCGATGTTATGCCATTCCATCAGATCTTCATGTCCCATACTGAAGTTACGGTCGTAACCTTTGCTTCTCTTTATCAAAAGCTTTATCTTCATAAACAAAGAGGAAGTGGGTCATGCTACCAAGGCCAGAGCTCATGTAGTATACTCAAGCCCCATCTGGAACATTGATTAGGACGATTCTTTTGCCCGAACAGAAGTAATTGAAGAAATGGATGTAGATTTCGTGTGTGCAAGATGTCCATGTCCATGATCATGGTCGAAGAGTATGTTTTACTTCCCGCAAACACACATTAGCTCCTGTATTTAAGCAACAGTAGCTAATTGGCTCATTAAAATCAACGTTGTTACCTATTGACTACCAATTTTTTTTTTCAATTTATTTGCATAGCGATTCAAGGTTTGTGGTTAAAAGCCTGTTGATCGAGAGATCTTACTCGGTGTCACTGACGAAAGGTAATGGATGCTACCTGATATCTTACAGTTTCTAAAATCATATCCAGTTGCTTGAGTAAATGTTGTCTGGACTATGTTATACTGCATACAAAAACAGTGATGATACAATTCAGCGTTGAATCAGCATGCATAGCATTGGTTATGAACGACCATACGAAAGAACAATAGCTACTCACACATCCCCAAATGGCTAGCAAAAACGCAAATTACTTGCAAGCCTGATGTTTCTATATGACTTAATTGTAAATTTTATATCTGCAAAACCTTATTTTGATATTGTATTTTATTGCATGCATTTTATAAGCAGAAATGTAAGTGAATCGCATTATTCAATAGAATATATCTACATTGTGATTATTGCCAAGTTAACTTGGGTGTTTTTAAAAGTATTCAAATTGTCACAAGATCAGAGTTGAATGCAATCGAATGCCATTGCCCCCAACTATCCTTCCACCAAAGGTCATTTGGACAGTAAAACGTGACGCCTACTGGTTTGAAAATGTCAGAGTCATAAACGCGACGTGACTGTAAGCAGTCGTGCTGCATACCGGTCATGAATATGCCTGTCATCATCCCCTTATCAGTCACTTGATGAAAGCTCAGTTGGAGGAGTTCTTATGAACAGTTTGTATAGTAAATAGACACATTAATGCCTCCATGAAGACGCCAGTTGCATAACTTTTCCTTATCTAAGGAAACCACTGCCACTTATCCGGCGATCATCATCTTGAGTAGGAGGAGTTGACATTTTCGAAGCTATCTTCTGTGGAAATGCATATATGGCTACCAAAAACAGACATTTAGCAATTGTCAAAAGCCAAACATGTAAATTACAAAACAAAATACTATAATTTCAATTTAAATTTTCTGAGTTCTCATTACGGATACGCTAAAATTGAGGTTTTCAGTTTTGCCTCAATCAATTTAGCTAATTCTTAACAGCATGAAACATTATGTCATAAGTACATTACAGAACAATATATCTTCGTCTTTCGGAAGAAAACAAAAGCAATACACAATTGCCTTATTATTATCATTATCGAAGAGTGCCAGGCAGCAATTAGGATTGTTCCGACCAATGAAGAGTGATCAATGACACTAATCAGCCTATTGATGCAGAAATCATTAATATCATATCGCGATATCCAACTGAGCAGCCAAATCTACATCAAGATAGCCACAATCAAGGCAAAAGGTAAATTGGTATCAATTAGTACCCTAAGGATGTGACAAAAGCGATTCAGCATATGGGTAAACCCCTAAGGTTCATAGTAGGAGTATTGCTTGCAGCTATTCTAATCAGGTTGGAAGCCATGTAATTCTTTGATAATTAGACGCATGGAGGTGATTCGTGTATTAAGGAGCTTCTCGTAGATTGTCACTACTGTTAAATGAGCTTATTAATGAGGCTGGGCGCCATCAGGATCTGAGGGTACGCAGTAGGTATTTGGTCTGTCAGAGATACAAATTTCCAATATATGTGACTGTGCAAAACAAAGCATTGTCAGTTGGAGTTACAGAGCGCAGTGAATCTTATCAAAAGTGTCAAAATTAAAAAACAAATTGTATTTCATTCCAACTTGATCATGCTGCCTAAATTATAGATTCAACAACAACGTTCAAATCGTACACTTCTTTCTTAGCGTAAAGCTAAAGTTATCACCAAATGACACAAGGCAAACATTGAGTATGTGCTATATGCGATGATATAACTATATTCAATTCTTACATAAATTGCAACCAAAAGATATGCCCATTCAAATTGTAAAATGTTGTGGCGTTCTTGACATGGCCAGTGGCGTTCTTGACATGGCCAATCTAAGTAGGGTAATTAAAAATTGTTGTGTAGACATGGGGCGCATGGGGCGCTTTTACACAAGACAACCAAAATTCACTGAGTTCGGCACTTGTCTTACTGTTTTACTTACTTATACGTTGTGATTGGGCGAGTTAGGTAGAAGAAAGTCATGTCTGACAATTACAGCCTGCAAAGCTACGTGACAATCATGTGCATTTAACACAATTTCAATGTTAGATTTGGGACTTCTGATAGTGCTAACGTTACTGAGTATCTTTTACTCAAAGAATCACCCTTGTTGTTATATCATCTAAATTGATGCAGAAATTATCACCATAACACAGCTTTATTTGCTTGAGTAGTTCAACAAAATTGTTCATAGTGCAATTCTAATCAATATTTGTATCATCATTATTTTATGTCAATTACACAATTATTCATTTGTGACGAATACATTTTTTTTCCATTATTCACATGCTCACCTCGGTCTCTGTACATTGGATGGTCCTATTACACTGATTCCCTCTGTTATATGTTTTGTATGATATTTGTTCAGTTTTGTCGCTGATAGACTAGTAATTATCCATTTTGCTTGAGGGCTATACGGGTTGGCTTAATTAGTGGTGTTCTACCGAACCTAATCTGCTAAGCATTGGCCTGTTTCTGTCAGAATATCTGTTTAGCTGGCATATCGAGTAATCGCCAACCGTAGCAAACTAATCAAAGCTCGTAAAACAACCTTCGTGCGCACTAATTTGCCTGGGCGGGTGGCATCACTCCCAGCACCGTAGAGATCCCAGGGAGCTCCCGATGGTATGACTACTAGTCTAGGGGAAAAAGAAGGGAATTTTCCAGGGCAGTTTAGACCATCGTGTTTGACATTAAGAAATGCATGAAAACTCTAAATATTTTTGAGGTAGAAGGTCTTTTATTATTTGTTTGTGAAGGCAATGTTGTTTGGAGATCAACATTATCTAGCCGTGGTATCAACGCTAACCCCACAACCATAGATGTATCTATTGATCATGTGTTTTTGAATGCATCTGCCTGGTACGAATTAGGTCAAAAGCTCCCCCTTAACCTATAACAGACTTATGTAAGACAAGCTATTTCATCTTCAGACATACAACCGGAAATCGTAATTAGTAGTGCTACATCTAAAATTGTTATAAAGATGATCCCTTAAGCCGGTACCGGATCTCCCTAAAGGCAATATGTCAATATTAAGCGCGGAGAGCACTAGATCTGTCTCTTTGGTTTAAACCGTCGGTCACTTCTAACATTATCAACATCTACCATACATGTATCAATAATAACGCTGACCCTGTTGCATATATAACGGTAGCATAACACGTTTGTTAAGTTAAATTAAAACTCGTCATTGACTTTTGTGTCTTACGAAAGAAAAAAAAAACATTCTTATAGCAAAAGACTACCAAATAGTAAATAACCTCTTGGATGTCATTTAGAAGGATTACGATTAAGTTAAAGTGCTTTGGAGAGGATTTCCTCTTGTGCTTTTCATGCCCACCATGTGAGCACTTGCCATATGCCACTTCACCACAAAGGAAGTCTGCTAAGTCAGGCTCGTGATAGAGCAATACGCCTGAGGTAATATTTCCTGGAAATATCAAGGCGATGCCATGACCCTAACTTCCTTTCAAAGCTTTTCAAAAGTAATTGAATACAGTCTTCGCAAGAAGGGATCAATCAAAATAATAGACCAAGGCCAAACGCCCATGTTTCCTTACAATTTTGCCAAACTGGCATCTGGCGCCAACTGTGTTCTTAGAAAATCCAAAGCGATGCCACGGCCCCAACGCCCACAACAATTCTTTTTGAAGTGATTGAATACAGTCTTAGCAAGAAGGGATCAATCAAAATAACAGACCTAGGCCAAACGTCAATGTTTTCTTACAATTTGGCAAAACTTGAACCAGGCACCAAATGTGTTCAGATGTTGCTACATGTAGCTTCTATACATATATTTTGAATAAAATATTGTGCAAATCTTATTTTTCTGTACAGATATACAGTCAACCATGCAATGTGTGTATCGCCTAAAGCTGTTACAAGAGGCAATGTTTTTGATGTCAGTAAATCGGTATTCAAGAGTTATCGAGTAGGATTTACATAACACAATGTCATGCAGAAGGGAATTTGAGATTCAACACTTTAGATGGATATTTTATTAGAAACACCTCGATGAGTAGAGCAAAGTATTCCAAAGTATTAAGTAAAGTATAAAGTATAAAGTATAAAGTAACCCATTGTCTCCCGAGATAACATCGCTGATGTCCTCGTTCAAGGTTCAAGGATAAAGAAACGTTTATGATGTCAGTAAATCGGCATTCAAGAGTTATCGGGTAGGATTTACAAAACAAAATGTCATGCAGACTGAAGGAAATTTGAGATGCAACACTTTAGATGGTTATTTTATTAGAAACACCTCGATGAGTAAAGCAAAGTATTCTAAAGTATAAAGTAAAGTATAAAGTATAAAGCAATGTTTTTGATGTCACTTAATCGGTACCCAAGAATTATAGAGTAGGATTTACATAACACATGCAGACTGAAGGAAATTTGAGATGCAACACTTTAGATGGTTATTTTCTTAGAAACATGGCGATGAGTAAAGCAAAGTATTTTAGACGGTATGATTTCTTATGCCTTATCCGCATATATAATTTCATAGAATACACATTTTATTCTATACACATAACGTTACAGTTGGGCATACAGTTGGGGTTGACGTAGAGGAAATAGATATGGTGCGATCTAGTTGAATTCAACACGCAACTGGGATGCATCAGTATTCAGGAAATTGATTCCATTTTACATCAAAGATATATCCCACCGTGCCCTAACCCTGCACAAGGTTACTTTTTATCAAAAAGAGATTTTGCTACACCGTTCGCATGCGTCATCCAATCAAAGAGACTTCTGACGTTCGAGGTCAATTGACTCACCGGGGAGTACCTGTTCTACCAACTCTGAAGCAAAGAAGGATACAGTTAAAGTACTGACAGGGGAACCACCATATTCGTCATTTCTCACAACCAACAATCGAAAAAGACCCCAGGGCGGACCTGAGGAAATAACTCAGCTATCACAATCCCAAAAGCGGTATCTCATTCCTTCATTAGGCCATCCGCCTTTACAATAAATCAACCTGGACAGGGGGCGGTACCGACTTCCGACGAACTTTCACCCAGTGTTGACGTCACACGTGTGAAAAATCACGTGTCTACAGCACTTGGGTCGGATAGCCGATGAAGACCTAGAGAAAATTCCGGTGGGTTAGAGAGCAGTTTACTTCTTATCAAACAGACCAGCCTGTTAAGGACATGCAATTCAATTCTTATTCATCAATACATCTATAAAGTGGATATGTGGGCGGTGTTTTTAATGAGGTGTGTAGAGATCAACACAATTCATGTGTCTATGTACTGCATTATACTTCTGCCAGTTGATTTTACAATAATATTGGGTTGAATTGAATTGAAAACGTAGCATGACAGCGTCAGTAGAGCTAAATTGACAATGGTCAGATAGGATAAAAATTCATTTCCGAACTTCATTGTCTTTCATAATCTCGATATCTGGATGTATCTAGTTCAAGCTTTACATAAATAAGGATAACTTTTTAATGCTATTTGCGGAACATGAGATAATGTAGTAAAATCTCCCTTGGATACAACTGTGTATAGCCAAAACAAGATGTCAATCTAGAGGTCCACTTATAGGATTAGATAGCAAGATCCTAATTGGTTCAAGAGGCTTGTGAAGTACCGCGTGAGTAGAGGAAATGCCGTCTAATTACTCACGTCAAAAGTACAAAGCTCCGACACCTAGCAACAGTCCAAACAGAATTAATGACCATCCTCGGATACGGAACCTTAAGCCAGTGGCAGTTTTTTTTCTGGGAGAGCTGCCTACAAAGTGTTTGTTTGATCAGCCAAGGCTGGAAACGTATCTCAAATCTCATACTATAGTTTCCTCTACCCACGCGGTACTTCACAAGCCTCTTGAACCAATTAGGATGGAACATTACCATCCGTATCATCAATCATACGAGAGAGAAGGGTACGGTTTGCAGGACATAGCTAAAGAAACAAAGAAGAACTTGTAAGTGAACTCCTGCTCTGGGCACCAACTCATGGGCACTCCTTTGTCGGGCGACCCCGACGGACCCACATAGACCAACTTGCTGGGGATGTAGGGGTGAGGTCTGAAGATATAGGCCAATAATGGCAGACCGTGAGGCCTGGAGGGAGAGAAAAGCCTTAGTCCGGGCAAGCCGCCCGACATGATGATGATAGTTGTGTACGAATTGCCGGTACGTTTGTGGTAAATATCAAATCAAAATCTGTATGAAATCTGGAGTTCCATGAACCCATACCTTTGCAGAAATGTTATTTTTTAAATCTTCATATTGTTTAATGCTCCTGGCGATGAGAGGTCTTTCAGACAACACATACCCAGTTAAGCTTCAAGTTGAACTCCTGTTTCCACTAAGTTATATACAGACCATGGCTTCCCTTATCTGTTTATGTAATTGATTACTGTAGAGCCCCTGGGGACAGGCCCTGGCAACAGGGGATTATTTGCCCCAGTGTGTCAACTGGCAACTGACAGCTGTCTCGTCTTTGACAGTCCTATCATGCAATACAGCGGATGTGTAAACCTTCCTCATTAATTATGCAAATGAAAATCTGATTTGCATGAATAACATAGGATTATGTGACTCATTACGTAAGCTATCTAGACACCAAAAACCTTATTGAGCTAGTTATACTCTTTCAAACTCCGAAACAAAATCGTTCCCTGCAGCCCAAACCTGCACGACTTGATTTCCCTCCAAAGAGCTATATGCCAATCAAACTTCATGACCGTCGACCATAGAATGTCCAGAACACGAAATATCATACCCAGAAGTTCCGTTGCTGTATATTAGAAAGTTGCTAGGAAGGGGGCCAACATCTTTTCGTGTTCAGCTTTTATCCAAACCAACTCACATACCCAACATCAAGACAATCCACCATATCAATTTTGAGTTATCGTGTTCTCAAACAGACACACGCTCACCGAAACATAACCTTCTTGGCGAAGGAAACTAAATCCCGTTAAACCTTTACTAGGTCCAAACGGCCCTGTACAGATTCTCGGTTTGAATTGCTTTATTTGACAAGAATGACAAAAGTACCAAATTCACACAACAAGCGTTATTTATATGCATACGTGCGGAGTATATTGTTATTAATATCCAGAAATGTCTTCAAATCGAAAATAACGATCTCAGTCAACTGCAAAAGTGCGTCATTGCGTTGTCCCCTGTGTATTCTGACAGTACTATTAAACTCTAAATCAGCACGTAGTACAGTAATTTTTTTCGTAACATTCAAAGAACAGTGGCAAGAGACAACCAATGCTTCGTGTTCTGAATAGAAATGTAAACTGACCTTGAAATTTTAACGAGGGTGCCGACCTCTGTCTACAATATCCGGTTACATCACTTGATACATACACATAAGACACTTTAGCGATTTCCTAATTGTACCCTTCGGAAGAAATATGACCCACTGATATCCTCACAGGACACTATTACCAACACGCTCCCAATGCCGGCGACCCTAGGGTTAATTGTTTCCTTTCCGGCATGCATGATTGGCATTCGTGTTATTTTAGAATGCTAAACGGTTGTCATTTATTCATTTGTGGATTAAATCATTGGTAAAATCCAGAATCAGGGGTTATATTCCGATACTATCTCTGCAGTGTATTGGCACGTTGGCATATTAATTGGGAGCAAAAGTGATGAAATATGATTTCTTCTATAGAGATGTCAATACGCGCTAAGTGAGTACCTGACAACTGAAATGTGTATACATGTTATCAATAAATTGATAAAAAAGAACTATTTTGGCTTCATGAACACTTAACCAGTAACTGTCTTCAAGAAAACGTTTGATTGATGGTACTGTTGGACTGAAGTATCATTCACGATGGCACGGTGGCCATGAGTTGTTTACTCAGAAATGACATAGTACTTAGTTCAAATCACTGTCAGGTCCCGATGTTGTGCCCTTCTAAAAGGCAATTTACACCAATTTCCTCACTCGACCAAGGTGTAAATGAGTGCCAAGCTATAGCTAGGGACGTCCCTCGATTGGATAGGGCGTTAAATTGAGATCCCGTGTTTGAGGAGAGCCGCACGTCGAGCACGTAAATGAACCTACCACACTTATCGGAAAGAGTAGGGGTCCTTCTAGCCTCCGTTGTAGACTACTTCCGGCTGCTATCTTTTTCAAGTTACCGTTTTTTTTATTACATTTTTTTCTTATTGCTGTACAAACCAGGTGGGTTACGCCATGAGGCAGCATATTAGGAATGAAATACAAACAGTTTTATTATGATTTATTTCCGATTATCATTATTTATTACTGTACCTCTACCAACGCTCCTATGTCAAGTTTAATTGGTGTCCTATAGGTCAGAATGGACTGGGCGACTTTATTGAGTCGCAGGACATGAAAATAAAGTATTCAATCATTCATTCATTCATTCATTCACAAACAGTCATGTAATTTCATCATTCATTTTGCCAATATAGATCAGCTCTTGCAACGGTAGTCCACTGTTGGTTCGCACTGTTGTGTCTAGTTGGTTGATTTTTCATTCCGCTAAACCATGTAATCAAGTGCACTTCCTTCCTCCTTTGAAATCAGTATGTTTTGATACCCTTCCGTCGGATGTTCAATCACCCACACATCCACATGTAAAGTGGCTTTATGCTGTGAGGTTGGAATTTTGCCAGTACGAATATAGCTATGATTATAGTTGTTTGCCGGACCAGAATGGCCCAAGTCGTTAGTACTCTCAAAGCAAAGGTTGGGTTTCAACTTGTTTTTATTCTATACTTTAGGCCCTTTTGCCGGGCTTTCTATTTTGTTACGATTTCATAGTTAATGACATAATGAAGCCGTGACAAAACAGAAAGCCCGACAATTGTCTAAAAACGTCAAAAAGAAGCCGAAATCCAAACTCAGCTTGAAGAGTAAGTCATGATGGGATGTTGCCATCGTGGCAGGTTTTGCTGATTGGTAAGTTCTAAAACTAAGGCAAAGCGATCATTGCTATCCATTGCAAAATAACTGTTGATTATTATCTTTTCTTTGGTATCAGCTATGAAATTCAGTTGTGACACTGGAAAACCGTTTATCAGAATCTATTTTCACCAGGTCTCAGAACATTTCTTTAATTGCCTTTTCAGTTAAATGTCATTGCCAACAGTTGCTTCTTTGAAGATGAGCTTGCTGCGTTCTTACCTGTCGCGACAGCCAGTGATGCCTTAATGCGATATTCTGCATAAGCTTTACCACCTCAATTTGATTATACATTTATACATTTCAAAGAAAGAGAGAAGGAACGGAAGAAAGAAAGAAAGAAAGAAAGAGAAATAGATTGATTTGTATGCCACACAACACGACTACGTGCGTGTGCGCTCTGAAGAGTTAATCCTCCGTTGTGAATAATTGCATGCATGGAGCTGGCAACAGGTTATTTTAGAAATAGGTCGAGGTCGAGTGCAAACACAGCTGGTGAACAATTTATTTGCGGCATCCTGCCTTATATGTTTGCAATCAAATCGCAAAGCAGGTATAAGCCTAGTCGGATATTAAACTTGCAAGAGAGGAATACTAGAAGATGACATCCTTTGATAAGATAAATGGCCCAGTATGTTAGTCCTCAAGCTGTCAGACAGCTAAATGAAGCAATTATCGTCGCGGTCTGTCCTTGGGAAGGTTCTTCCTCACTCCACAAACTCTTACTCATTAGTACTCCACCCAGGTATAGAAATTGGTATCTAAATTCGGTTGGGGAAGTAAAAAAGCAATGGAAGCAAAGGGTTGGGCTTCACCTTCCAATACCGTGCACTAGACACAGCATATAACAACCCACTGCCCCTACGGCCTCAAAAAGATTCTGGGGTGACCTTTACCTTTAGACTACTTCATTGCTGAATGCCAACATTTCAGATATGCGTCAAATAATCATTATTATTTTGAAGTAACCATAATCATCCTCACCCACGGGTAGTGTCCACCCTCGAAGGTACATCGTAAAACTTCTTATTTGGATGGCTCGAATTCACCACAAAAAGTGCATAAAGTACCTTGACATTCACTGATATAAACTGATATTCAGCAGTCATGATGTATTAAGACCGTTCCTTGACCACATGGGCACGGTCATTTCTATTCAGGTCAGTCGACATGATTGTTAGAAAATTGATGTATTATAACTTTTTCTGTAGTGCCAAAGTTACTATCTGTACTTATTGGCAAGGGGAATCCTGACGTGGGTACCGTTGTGAGTATATTCATAAAGCAGAAGTAATTGATTCAAGCTGTGATTCAAATTAAGTTGCGTAGTATGCGATTTATTGATACCAAAATAACAAATCCAACGGGACCGCTTCATGCAAAACTGCTCCTCACCTATTCATTGAACCATGCATCCGCATAGTACTTGATAACATGAAGTTACAAAAGCAAATCACGTCGAGACGATTATAGATATGGTGACAGTTGATATATGGAGAACATGCCCAATGCCTCATTAGGCTTTATGACATTATCCTGAGACTCGTCAACAGTACCACGGCGGCCATTATTACGTAGACGTTAATTGTTACGTTGATATGATACGTTGACATGATGGTACGATAATATACCGTGTTTGCTGTTATACGTCGTTTTTGGACAGACAAACTGCACTGAAGTTTTTCATAACTTATTTCAACAGTGCTACGTACAGAGAACAATATACCCATTCCTACACCTGGGTAGAGTCAGGAAAGTCGTGTAAAGTGCCTTTCCCAAGGGCACAACATCTGTGGCGTCAGGGGATTCGACCCCGGGACCGCTGGATTCCGGGCCAAACACCCTGCCGTTACGAAACACGACTCCACGTTTTTGTTTAACCGGGCCTATTGCCGAAAGTCAACAGCTACAAGTGTGCGTTTTCAAGAGTGAAAATTTTGCTTTCAAAAGAGGGAAGCCGGTAACAGATTCTATGTCAGTTAATTGCAAGAACATGAGGTAGACGTTGCCATGAGTTAGGAGGCAGAGTATACATATATGGCAAAGTCATAAAGGATTGAAGTGGATGCTAAAACATAGTAAAATGTGAAAAATCAAAGTAGACTTGAAAACATCGATTTGAGACCGAAACAAATGTCTAAGATTTATGAGAAAACTTATGAGCTGCCGATTGAAACTACTTTCCCCACGGATGCGTACCGCGTTTACTTCTCTGAAAACACTTCAAACAACATCTTTGAAGTCGATTCCCTTTTATGTATATAAAAGGTCCAACTGTTACACGCATGCAATCATCGGCCATTAGAGATGACAAAACCTTGCAGGCCTGACTAACATCAAACGGTTTTTATTAAGTATAGTCAGAAGAACTCCTCAACTGAATAACATTTCCGAGAAGCCATTACATTTTCCTGAAACATTTTAGCCTAGACGTTTCAGCTAAGTAGGGCACATCTGTCGAAATGAGCAAACCAACACTAACGCAACCTTTATGGGATGTCTTTGTCGAGTGCATGTGTAGTTCCTCAGTAAAAGTTTATCCCTAGACCCCAGGCTTTGGCCATTCTACCGATTAGTGCAAAACATTTTTTCTTGAATGTAAACCTTCCTGGACTGACCAATTTTTTTTTTTAACCAGGGGTCCGCGCCGACCCCGGAACTTTACGATCAAGTTCTCGTAGGACAAACAAGATATCAGATTCTGATTGCACACTTCATAACTACAACAAGAACCTCACAAAATTGATTCGGAGTATTTCACACCGAGGTGTAAGTAGCTTACACAACCAAATAGCAAATCCAGCTCGACCGTTCCACATGAAAATTATGTGCTATATTATAGTTTTTCCTGTACGACTTCCTATTAATTTTGTGAGTCCACAATTGACCCATATATCCCATACAACCAGAGGCTACACTGGCTCACGATCATGTCAATGGACATTATCACAGCTGTTTGACCAAGCAACTACTAGTAACTGGAAAGTCCATGGACTGGTCTCATCGTCCATGGTTATGGACTAAGACTAGAACCGTTGCGGTCAGAAAGAAAACTACGGGAGATATAAAGGAAACTAGCGGTGATTCGGATAAAGTGGAGAGAATTGAAGAAAGACTATTTGTAGCTGTAGGATGTTCAGACCACTGCAGTAGCGGGACGTAGTGGACTACTATGCACTGCACGAAATGGCCACGTATCCTGACGGATCCGACGTATCCGGAATCGGGCCTCATGGCGTTTCCGAGCGAATCCGGAAAAATCCCAGTTCACTGTTCGGATACTGAAGTGCCCGCAGATCCGACCAATTCCGACGCCGTATTCTTCTGGATCCGTGATGCGCCTCGGATACCCGAAGATATTTGCGCGGATCCCTCTTTTTTTTGATATTTGGAATGTTCGGATTGTTTGTATGTCGGTAGTTGCTTCGGATCCTGACGAATAAATACACACGGCACGGCATGATCTCATTTCCTGACGAATCCAGCAGATCCGGAATTGCGCATCACAGCAGATACGGAACGTTTCCGATTGGATCCGATGCACCTCAGATCAGACAATTCCGGCGCCGTATACGTCTGGATCCTTCATACGTTTCGGGTACAGATACGGAACGTTTCCGAGCAAATTCAGACAATTACCAGGTACACCTCAGATCCGGCAATTCCGACGCCGTATACGTCTGGATCCGTGATGTGCGTCGGATACCTGAGGATATTTGCGCGGATCCTTCGTTTCTAGATATTTGTCAATATGGCAGAGATGTTCGGATTGTTTGTCGGTAGTTGCTTCGGATCCTGACCAACAAATACACACTGCACGGCACGCGGCATAATCTCATTTCCTGACGGCAGATCCGGAATTGCGCATCATAGCAGATACGGAACGTTTCCGATTGGATCCGGTGCACCTCAGATCAGACAATTCCGGCGCCGTATACGTTCTGGATCCTTCATATGTTTCGAGTACAGATACGGAACGTTTCCGAGCAAATTCGGACAAATACCAGGAACACCTCAGATCCAGCAATTCTGATGCCGTATACGACTGGATACGTTTCGGGTACAGATACAATATCTACTCGGATCTTTCATTTTTTTACGTATTTGCCAATATGTTAGAAGTTCAGATTTGCCATGTTAGAAGTCATGAGCTGTCTCGGATCCTGACGTGTACGGAACACGGATTCGTGTCGGATATCCAAATTACCCACAATACACTTCTGGGCGCGACAAACGTTAACGGTTTTCTTTCGGTTAACAGCACAGACAAGAACGGCGTTTCATCACCTTCTGTGCTTAACATGGCATCGCCAGAGTCTACCATGGTCGACCAGTGATTTTTGAGTGGCTTGAGAGTCGAAGGGAATTCGGTGTAAACTCAAACGCACGAAATTGCGACGTTGTCTTCTTCGTGCATGCAATATTCGTCGCCCCCCTCCCCCTTGTAAACGCTGGTAGGGAGTTGATTCATCATTTTGAGGGACTGCCCTTTGGTAAGTACAAATTGAAAAATTCCCGTTTCTAACTAGTTTTGACGTCAGTTATCCTCCTATTGTGGCTTGACATATCATCGCATTCGCATGACCATAAGAATTCTCCAGCCGACCTGCCCTTTTACGGCGTTAGGATCTAGGAAATTTAAAATTTCAATTTGTTCATTCTTGCCAATGGTCAGCAGGCATGTGTGTCTGGTTAACGTTTCAGATACAAAATAGCAAGCAGTGGAGGGAAAGATAATTAAAGATATGGAAGGGAAGAAAATGTCATAAGTATTTGTCCCACAAAGATCCCACAGTTTGTGGATAGTGAACTAGAACTTATAAGGAGGCAGTAGTGTGCCTCAGTGATTATTTCATTCAGTTATAGCTGTGCATGTTTGATCAATATCATATTCAAGTTATAGATGTAAGTTTTACGTAGTCAATTCAACGATGCCCAGATTCATTTTTTTACACATGCGAGTATGTGATATGTTTAATATTTGTCATTGTTTCCATTTATATATATATATCCAGTACAGCATCGGCAGATACTTCCTTCACAAATGCAGCACATATTGTGAGGACCTTGGCTGGGAACAAAGCAATCAATTGTCAGATGCTCAGCTGCTGAGTACCTCAGGCTCCTTTGGTAAGTCCATCATCGGTACACTTCAATGTTAGCTGAGAGAGGCATGATGGATATCCATTGTCCCGTGTTTTTTGTAGCTGCTGTGATGAAACGAAGCCCATGTCAAAATCATGTGACATGTTCCTTAAATACGTGAATTGATATTTATTCATCATTTGGTTTTATCATATAGGAACTGGTTCATCACAAGATGGACTCCAAGCTGAGTCCAACATGCAGATACAGAAGAAATCAGCCTTGCCTGTCCCTTACCAAGAGTGCATGGAAGAAGTGAACTCAGATGTAGTCAGATAATGGGGAGAGGACGATTATACACATGCAGCTCCACGGCATATACTACTTACGTTTAAAATGTGGCGTGTCATCATGGGAGTTCTTCAGACAGTATAATGTTACTTTCTATTTTCAACCTCTGTATTTGAAATAATTGTATCTGATGGCTTTTAGACGAAGAGCTGGCCACAAATAGGGCTTTTAATACTTTAGTGGAATATTTAGAACATGTAGATAATTTTGGTCCAAGGGCACTATACAGTAGTAAATATTACCACAATGTTGTGATGGTGTTAATTGTAATACATTTCATAATTTTTCAGAACATTGTGCTTGCACAACCCCAATTTACCGACATTAACCTGCATGTGCAGTGGTGCTTTGAGTATGTGGATGTCCCTCAGCCTGTCTCAAATGAAATGGATCATTTAGCCACATAGTACTTCCGTATTGTATTGTATTTGATAGTTTTTGAACTTAGAAATACATTATGTTGAGATATGAAATGATACATATGTTACATACAGGCTTTCCCAAACTTCCTGTCATTCAAAATGATATTTTGGGTATAGTTAAATCAGGAATGCAAGCACTTAGTCGGATCCGTTACGGATTCGTTGTTGGGTCCACCTGTATCCGTCAGTATTCACCATTTTCTTCAAAATACAGAAAAATCCCTGTACGCATCCGTCAGGATCGGTGGCATTTCCGTACAGTGTACGGCTCCGTATTCGTCGAAAATACCTTACTTTCGGATTCTTCAGGAAATATTCCATAAACCGGTGCGGAAATAGTCGGATACGTTACACGAATCCGCATGTATCCGTCAGTATCCGCCAAAAATACAGAAAAATTCCTGTTCGTATCCGTCAGGATCGGTGGCATTTCCGTACAGTGTACGGCTCCGTATTCGTCGAAAATCCCTTACTTTCGGATTCTTCAGGAAATATTCCATATACCGGTGCGGAAATAGTCGGATACGTTACACGAATCCGCATGTATCCGTCAGTATCCGACAAAAATACAGAAAAATTCCTGTTCGTATCCGTCAGGATCGGTGGCATTTCCGTACAGTGTACGGCTCCGTATTCGTCGCAAATCCCTTACTTTCGGATTCTTCAGGAAATATTCCATATACCGGTGCGGAAATTGTCGGATATCTTACACGAATCCGCATGTATCCGTCATTATCCGTCAGTATCCGACAAAAATACAGAAAAATCCCGGTACGTATACGCCGGGAAACGAGGCCATTTCGTGCAGTGATGGGTCATCCAACTACTAAAGGATCGGAATACCAGTCACCTGTCAGTGCACCATGTCAGTGCACTATGCTACACCAAGTGTCTAGCATTTCATACGGAAGATTTTTATTTCTAATTGAACACTTCTCTCGTTAAAACACCGTTTTTCATTTCTCTGTGTGCTGAATTAGCCCAACAAAGCTTGTTAGTCCGAGTGTGCATGCGGATGAACTATGTTTTGTTTGTACCTGTTTGATATTAAGTACAATAGTCTGTGTCCAAAATATGTTTCTTAAGTTCATCCCCTTAACTATATTCACGCTCATATTCGCTCATATTAAAATGTCTAAACACGAGTTGTTTGCAATATTTACTGTTGTATAGTGATGTCTAGGGCCCGACTAGGACGACTTTGAATGTATACTTACATAATGTATGGGATATAAATCTATGATCCAAAAAAGTGCGCCTCTAGGATCATTTGAGTAGACTGATACTGTAACAGAATAAGCGCCTGCGCGTTCAGACAGCGTGCAACTAACTACATTAAAGATCAAAGATAAAAGCCAGGTCCAACAAATGTCATTACAGATGAAAGCAGGAAGGCAGATGTACATAAAAGGACACCATTTGAGATACTAGATGAAGCGGGAACATCAGAAGATGGCACTGCAAGGTATAACAGTGATTAAACAAATTAAATTCGAACAGATGGATGATCTTCTCCGACTTCTCTTTGATGTCGATGCCTTGATCAGAAATACTCTAATATTAGATATAAAGTTCTTTTATCGGTGAGACTTTTCCTAAAGACCATTCTTCTTCTTGGTTCTCCCGTCGTTACGACAGATGAAACAAAACCCCGTCAAAAAGATTTGTGTAAACAATTATAACCCAACACTTTGTAGATTAGAGAATGCCAATCACTACAGCTTCTACAAGGCACAGTGTCTGAATGCAACGTCAGTCTATTATTGTGTATCCTTACACGTAACTCGGAAAGAGCAAGTCTGGGCGGAGGAAACTGTTATCTGGACCGTCTGTTAAGACAATAAGAGCCAAAGACAATAAAACAAACGTCTCCGTCAACCCATCAACGTTTCAAACTTTATAAGTTCCCAAACAGACGCTATAATTTTTCGTATTAAGTGTCCCCATCATTGTTCGATCCGTTCCATTCTCATACCTCAAAGCTGCACTGTGTAGGATTCTGACCCCAAATTGAATATATTCGTGTGAACTAAACTTAATGACATGTACAGCCATTTTTCAGCATATTTTCATCATCATTTCGTCTATTTCTGGTATTTGAGAACTGTGCAAAAACATTGAATAAAAAGACATTTTTTACACAACCAAGAGATTTATTCCACCGACGTTTCTGTGACCATCTGTCACCTTCTTCAAGGCAATTCTGACTGGTTCACATAGTAATGCAACACAGCGTTTGGGAATGCATCTCATTATTATGGATAAGCAGCGACACCTGTGCTGCATTACTACGTGAACCAGTCAGAATTGCCTTAAAGAAGGTGACAGATGGTCACCGAAATGTCGGTGGAACAAATTTCTTGGTTGTGAAAAAGAGTCTTTATTCAATGACTTACCAACCTGATGAGACTATTCACGGATGTGCAAAAACAAGCTACAAAAGATCCGCTGACTTCCAGAGACCACCTGAAAGTAGATCATCCTGCTGTAAACAACTTCGTGCACACTGGCCGGTTTCCTATGGTGGTCTAATCACTTAGGCACACTTCCACTCAAAACACTCATATATTTCTCCATGGGGGTTGAATACAATTATGAATTTAGTCTATTTTGTAGGCATCCATAAAGTGGGGTTATTTTCCCTTCAAAACTGCAAGAACTCTGGTAAGTATGTTTTTTTACAGAAACGGGTGAACTGCAAACAAGCACCTCATTAGGAATAGACGTATAGAAGCCAGTGGCCAGCCAACTATGGCCATGTGTTGGTTCCACACTGTGTGTTGGCTTCGATGGATGATTTTTTAAGTTGTTTGTATGGTGCAATGGTGTTATAACCCTCCTCCCCCAATGTTGGTAAGCAATTCTATAGGGTTGATCTAACTGGCTATGCAAAGAAGCGGTAGGAAAATCTACTTTCTGTATTGGCCTAATCCTACATAGTGCAGCTTTTAAAAAATATCAATGATCGTTAAGTTGCAGTCGGCTTACGGCAAATCTCAAAGCAAAAGGCTACAAACGAACACTTAATGAATACACTTTGTGGAGAAGGCGGCATCGCCCTTTCAAATCAGCCGACTAATGTAGAAAGAGTAGACGTACAGTTAACGGGATTACCTACCTAGTGTTACAACAATCCCTTCAATAACGGTTACTCAAAATATAACTGTGCCTGCTGGACCGAGATCTACCCATTGGTTGGCATTAAAAAAGGCTGAGTAAGATTAACATGTTAAAGCTAGCTACCTCTAAGTTTACTATTGCTTATTCACGCTCAGAGTTTTTCATGAACATGTTTGCGAAGACACTTCATTAAAATATGCAGAACATAAATGTAATGACCTTCTAAAAAGAGGCGTGATAAAAAAAGCATCATCCCATCAAACGTTTAAACTTGTTTTGCCTTTCGCTCTGATTATAAATGATTTCATTCATCGTCTTTTGTAACAACGATGCAAATGGTACGATGGGCAAACTTAGTGGAGAGTATCAAGGTGACCTTGGTAAAATGAGTAAGTGCATCTGTTAGGAACAATTATCGTTAAACGGCAGTCCATTTACAGTTAATTGCACAGCCATAGGCCACAGCCAAACACTTGCTGGATACAAATAGCTATGTCAGCCTATGAAGATTCTGCCAGTTGGTACCAAGGTGACCTCATTGAATGATGTGTATGTACAGTTTATCAGAGGTCCTTCAAACATCCATAAGAAGTTCATGACACTGCTTTTCAGGGCCATGCATCCCTAAAAAACGCGCTATAAACAACCATTGACAAATATCCAAGATTGAACATGATATTCTCATCATAGTTATCTTAAAGTCACCATCAGGAGAGAAGAAAGTGGAGGGGGATTTTTGGTTTGATTAATTCGACTGTAAAAAGTACAGCCAGGGCTACCCAACTAGCCAAAGGCTATTACAAAGGGTTAGCCCTGGTAACAGTATTCATATTCATAGCAGGGCGATAGGACACACTTTGAGAAAGCCTACATCATTCATCACGAGAGCAGTGCTTGAATGTAACCCATTGAGGAAAAGAAGAAGGGCTAGGGGATCCGGAAGACAATGGCTCTCTTGGAGAAGGGTGTCAATAAACACCTGGACAGTGCAAACACTTCATGGCTAGAGGTAAAGAGGACCGCTGGAGACCGGAAGCGGAGGATACAAATCGAGGATTAAGTCACGTCAGTTATATTCATGTTATGAACGGAAAGGAGATCAGCATATACGATAGGTTAAAAGAAGACAGACTTGGAACTGGTCCAACTGCTCAAAGTTCAAACTGCCCGAAGAAACATATCGATTCCTCCAGACTGTTTAACCCCCTCTGGAGTATATCAATGCCTGTATACCCAAATGACCGAAGTTTCCGACTGCCTTTATTGACCCATACATCAACAATAGCTACACGCGTGCAGAAATCCGATCGTGTCGATAAGCCTGTAGACATTGCCACGCCTGTCAGACAGGAAGGTTGGCGATAGGTGAACGTCTTAGAGCTTGAAGAACAGTCTTAGCAACAGCTTAAGCTGCCATTTTGAAGACGCCCAAAGCATATTTCAGGTGTGATATGGATTTCAAAATGGTATCGATTTCCGATATGTTTTTGGAGCAGATTCTGGTCTTTCATAATTATGCATATGTCACACGTGTTTATAGAATCTAGGTGCAATGTATTAGTAGCAGCATTGTTTTAAAATAAACAAAGTTTGGACAGTTGGAGGACGACGTATGGTACGTACTGCTTTTTGTGACCATAGATTTAACATTGATGTAATTACATTAAAGGAGAACGTGGACAGTTTACTCAGTTTGTCCAAGATCTTATTAAAGGCCACAGACAGATGAGGGAGCATGCAGCTTTATGTCAAACAGCCAACGGGTTGGCAAATTTGACACAACAGGATTCGTCTCTGGGCTAATTAAACCACGATCACGAAAAGAAAGAAAATTAGACACTTCTCCGCATTAGATGTCGCTTGCCTACTGTACCGCTGTAAATAGATATGAGACAGTTGTGGCATAATTGACACTTTTGTGGTGTGTTAAGCATACTTTGCTCTCGATCCGGGTGATAACTTTTTTTATTCTATACTTAAAAATGGACACTGATCTGCTTATGATAAACTTACAAATGTACTAATTTTATTTAATCTCCTTTGTAATCACATCAATGTTAAATCTATGCATGGTCACAAAAGCAGTAATTACCATATGTCGTCCTCCAACTGTCCAAACTTTGTTTTTAAACAATAATGCTACTAATACATTGTACCTACATTTTATAAACACGTGCTTATTTTATACTCATAAATGCACTAATTTGTTGTCTTTTCACATCAGCAACAGTGTACAGTCCATTCCAAGTCAGCAAAAGGGTTGTCATTGTCGTCATTCACAACTGTTTTTAATTCTTTGTAATTATTTGTCAAGGAGATTCAATACTTTGTGAATGTCATTTCAAATTTAGAATCATTTGCCCAGTTGTGTAAAACGTTGGACATATTAATGATGTGGGATATGATCTTTCTAATAGTTTCTAGATAATGGTTAGAGCATTCTACCATTTTCTACCATTTCCTACAATTAGAGACAATTCCATGTCATCGAGAGGGTTATCAGATAATATTGCTTATAAGTTTGACAGTTTTAGATAAAAGACTATTTCAGTAAAAATTCTTCTAAATTGTTCAAACAATTAAGAATGAAAGTTTGAACTTGTTGGAACTAATATACATTGGAAATATTTTGAAAGGAATTGCACAAATATATCTTTATTCAGAACAATTTTCCAACATCTATGTGATTGATTCAATATTGGAAATGCAGAAATGATAAATCCTTGTTTCGAAACTAATACAAATAAGATATGCAGAGGTATAAATTTGTCTAACACGTTGGAATCGCAGCATAAAATATATAGAACATCAATTAAATGTTTGAAATTGTTCTCAGCAGTTACTTATCTCACTTAGATTGTAACAAAGTTTTGAAAATGTTATAACAAAAGGCAACAAACACCCATAATGTAATGTGGAATTGAGTCTATTGCAACATGTTGTAAATGGGTCAGTGAGATGTGAAGAAAGCAATTAACACATCTTTGCGAATTATGCTTGGGCACTTTGATGGCTTGCCACAAATGACCTAACAGTGTCCAGTAGTGAAATCTAAAAATATACAGCAGCAGACATTAGAACCTACTTTTATGGGGCAATAACCGGTTGCCCCAAATCCACTATTTAGAAAATGTTGTAAACATTTCTAAATATTTTGAAATTTATAAGAATCACATAGATATTTGCAAATTGTTCTAAATAAAGAGATTTTGTGCAGTTCCTTTCATAATGTTTAGATTATCTAATTGGATTCAAATAAATTCAAATATTCATATTCAATCTTTTTGAAAATTTAGAACTATTGTGACTCAGATATTCTTTTATTCAAAATACTTGCATACTTACAACAAATGGACTATATGCCATACTGATCTAATTATAGCCCATAGCACGTAGTACATGTATACACGCAAATGTAAGACATAATTCAGTCACGCTCTTGCACGTAGTCACCTTATCTTAAAATAGACAGGATCAGATACATCAAATGATCTTTTTTTATAAAATATCAAGATAAAAGCATTTTAAATCAAAATATGTTCATCTCAATCAAGCAAGTTGATTGGTAAGTAAAGGTTGACAACTTCTAGTTTTGTATGGCACGGAGGAGAGAAATGTCTATTTTAAATTTTGTACACACGTTTACTTGTAGAATATTGAATTTCTTTAGGATTCCAACCAACGCCTTGATAAAACAACGACTACATGCCATGGGAATACTCTTACAGATGCTTTAGGCATGGTGGTACAAAAAATACAATTTTGGCCTCAGGGCATTGGGTTCGTTTACTTTGCAATGTAAACAATACTCAGAAAGGTTTTAACACTGTTGCTACTAAAACCCACGCATGGAGGTAAAATAGACCCAAACTTAATCTATGTACATATATATGATGACTGTGATACCTGTGTTGAAATTAAATTCGTCTGGAGAAGAAATGTCATGTGTCAGACGTCTAATGGTTGTATGTGTGCAGTATTTGATAAAGCTTTAGTCCAACGCGTTTAGACGTACTCTGATTTCAGTTTGATATTTTGCAGAAACTGCTGTAACAGTTATGTTCTTGCAGACTTTAACATTCTGAATACAATCTAGTAACTTTTGTGACATCACAACGCAAGCCCCTACAGCACCTATAGTTCAATCTGTGTTTTTTTTTCAGAAACTTGAAAGTGTAACGAATCATTTGGTGTTGTGACATCAACAATCAAAATAATAACAAGAATGCAGATACACAAGCATGTTTAGACATACTATGATTTCAGTTTGATACCTTGAAGAAACTGCTGTTATGTTTCTCAAGACTTTATCATTATGAATATAATGTTATATTAGTAACTTTTGTGATATCACGACGTCATCCCCTTTAACATCTTTACATGGATTTGTTTGTTTTTTTAAATGAAGAGCAATCAATCACTTTATGTTATGACATAAACGAGTATTTGATATTATACCAAGCATACAGAGTTGATAATCATGATCAAACAGTATTGTTCATAAGACATGATGAAATATCATTGCTGACTAGGAGATGATTAAAGATGGAGACTGTTCAAAGTACATGGCAAAGTGGTGAAAATCCCTTTTGATTTACTAGAAGAGTATCAGTCATAGTTTGTTTGTTTGTTTGTTTGTTTGTTTGTTTGTGTATTAATGAAAACCTTTATCTATAATCTGTAAAGCTCGTATATCCAACATTCGGAGTAAAACACCAGCTATGCAGATATATTACACTGAACGACCTGTAACACCAAACTTTGCACTTCTTACTGAAACATCGCTTTATAGCTGGTAAGGATACCCCTAAAGTACTTGTATATTAGTAGTAAAGAGTTGTAGTCTACGATAGTCCCAGAAAAGTACGAATTCATTAATCCTCTGTAATCCTAAGTTGCTAGCTTTGGTACTTGAAGGCATAGCTATTTTTTGTTTGTTTTCTGAGCTGGCATTTGGTACTTAGTTCTTGGTAAAAGTCATTCTGTACACCATGCGTGTTCTGGACATTTTTCTTTTGTCTTCAAGTGACACCGACTGAAGATCTGTTTTTATTTTAGAGACACTATAGTGTCAAATTGTTCTTGCAGAATCTGACAGCTTGGTTCTATACACTTTTCAGTTAATTTTGACATGTCTTAGTACATAGATCCCAGACAGTTGCAGCATATTCAAGGTTTGGTCTTACTAGCGACATGTATGCAACTGATCATGATGATACCTTTACTGGGCATGCCCACAAGTTACCTTTGATCACTCTCAATGTCAATATTCTTGCAGGCCACTTTTTATTAAGGCCACGAGGGAGGAGGTAAGGGTCAAACTATAGTTTGCACTGCTTTTATAGTCATGTTATACATGTCTCTGGTGTACAGCTTCAAAAGTCCCTCAAATGTCAAACACCCAAACTAGTTTCTCATTAAATTCAATACAGATCAACGAGATGCACAAGGACCTCTTATGTGGCATAGTTGCATAAGCCTCACATGTAAAGGTCCACAGGTAGATAAAGGCAGTCATCCTGGGACTCATTGATTAGAATTCTGTGATTATGGATTCACGGAAGAATAAGAATCCTATTAAGTGAGAAAATCCTAGGATGATAAGGAAAGCATAGTATATGTCACGGGCATTAGTTGCAATGCCACTGGCCTGAGGTACTAACACCTAGAATACTGATATGGGAATCTCACTAGATTTTCCGTTTTTCATCAACTTTCTGTACGTAAAAAACATAGGGTTAGATGGTGCTGTTTAATTGAACGCATGTATTGTGTATTGCAAACATAAATTGATAAAGTCCTCATACACGGTAGAATCCATCATACAAACGATTTGGTCGTGCTGGCTGCATGCCTGGTATGGCTATCTTCCTAACTGTGCCATCACTGAAGTAAGTGAGCGGAAAGCAATGGCCGTTTCATGCTAGCTTTTCAGTTACTGAAGACATATCGCCTGAAGAGTTACATGATAAGGCACACTGGTGTAAACTCAACAATGAGACTCCAAAAGGTGAAGGGCGCACAGCCAGCCATGGAGTGGTACAAATACAACTAAGTGCCGTTGGGGCTCGGAGAACGACATTTACCTGCCTGCTGCATACTGTATCTGTATCTGTATCTATATAGCCGGTATAACCGCCATCAGGCGTAACACACCAGCTTCGCAGGCACGCGGCGCGGCAGCAGCTGGTCATATTACACCGAACGGTCTGTTACACCTAGTCTTTGCATATCTGACTGCAACCGTTCTTTAAAGCTACTTAGTGATGAAGCTCCTACAGTACTTGATGACAACGAGTTCCATTCTACTATGGTTCTCGGGAAATACGAATTTTTGAACACGTCAATCCTTGGCTGATAACTCTGGTACTTAAAAGCATGACTATTTCTGGTCCTCTTCTGAGCTGGCATTAGATACTTATCAGTCGGTACGTCCACAAGTTTATTAGTCATCTTGTACATCATGCAAAGTCTGGACATTGTTCTCCTGTCCTCAAGTGACATCCATTGCAGGTCTGCTTTCATTTTTGTTACACTGGCGCCCCTTTCATAGTTGTTCGTGCAGAATCTGGCAGCTTGGTTCTGCACCCTCTCGAGTTTATCTATATCCTTCTTTGTGTATGGATCCCAAACTGTTGCAGCATATTCAAGGTTTGGTCTTACTAGAGACGTGTATGCAAGTGATTTTACCTTTGCTGGGCATGCCCACAAATTACGTTTGATCACTCCCAATGTCTGTTTAGCCTTAGTTGTTACTTTGTTGATATGGGTGTTCCACTTTAGCCCCGTTGTTAATGTAACGCCTAGGTACGGGTGGCTCTTTGCTGTTGCTAGAGCCTGTCCACAGAACTGGTAGGTGGTTACAATTGGGTTTCGTTTGTTTGTTATATGCATGATGTAACATTTTTCCGGATTAAACTGCATTAGCCATCTGCTTTGCCATTCTTCGAGTGTGTTCAAATCTTCTTGCAAAAGCTGTGAATCACTCTGTGTGGACAACTCTATATATAACAGGCAGTCATCGGCAAATAACCTAACATTTGAATCAAGCTGGTCTGGTAAGTCATTTATGTACAGGAGGAAGAGTAACGGTCCCAGAACAGTTCCCTGTGGTACGCCTGACGCAACTCTAACTGGAGCTGAGGCCTTGCCTTCTACCACTACCGTCTGTTCCCTATTGGTCAAGAAAGCCTTCAACCAATTTAGTGTGGTGCCTTGAATTCCGTAGTGCTCTAGTTTAGTGATGAGTCTGCTATGTGGGACTTTATCGAAAGCTTTAGTAAAATCAAGAATTGCTAGATCTACCTGTTTTTTACTGTTCAGTGCGCCAGCTATGTCGTGAGCTGTCAATATAAGCTGTGTTTCTGTGGATCGCTTTGCTCTGAATCCATGTTGGTAGTCAGTCAATATGTTGAAACTTTCTAAGTGTTTCATGACATGACTATGGATAATGTGTTCAAGTAGTTTGCAGGATATACAGGTCAGTGATACAGGTCGGTAGTTGCCGGGGACAGCTCTATCTCCCTTTTTAAAAATGGCACATATATTTGCATCCCTCCAGTCTTTGGGAATTTCTCCTGTGTCTAACGAGTGTTGGAAAATATTGGTTAACACAGGTGCTATTTCGGTGGCTGTCATTTTGAGGAACCAAGGAGGTATTTGGTCTGGACCAGATGCTTTAGATGGATTGAGACCTTGGAGCATTTTTTCGACACCATTAGGGGAAATCACTATGTGTTCCATGGGAGGGGTACAGGGCTGTCCGAGAGTTGGCATGTTTGTTGTGTCTTCCTCTGTGAACACACTTTTAAACTGTGAACTGAGTGCCTCTGCTTTTTTCTCGCTATCACTGACAATGGAATTACCAATCTCAATTTCACCTGCAAGCAACTGTAGCCTTGGAAAATTATTTGGAAATGTAAACAAAGCCATGGGTAATGTTAAAATGCCCACGCATTCTTGGAAAACTCCGCAAGACACAATCTCAGTACACAAAGTTGTTGACCGTGAGGCCACTTCTGAAATGTCATATGTCAGAGGTACACAGTTTAAATAGAAGAAGAAGAACTTTATTGCGCGACAACTGCAACAGGTACGATGTAGATACATGACAATTGAAGTATTTCTAATATCCAACAATCTTAGGGAACTAATCAAATACATGAACAATAGTAGAGTTAATCTGTCTAATAGATAGTGTATATGCTCTAGATCAGTATATATGTTGGTAACGTTAACACTACACTGCGTCAGGAATCTATAACATCGTCTCGATGTTATACATAGAGTACTTTCATTTTGTTGATGAAGGTTAGACATCCAGGTAATAAGGTACGCCAAAAATAGTTACTCAAGCAACTGGATAAAATTTTGAAACAGTCAGACGCTTCAGACAGCATCCGCTATCTTTCGTCAGTGACTAAGGAAACGAACTTTCAGGCACTTGGGATAACGCGTTACCCCCTGCTACCCCCCCCCCCCCCCCACGAACAACATTAGCTCCTAAAACAACAGGAGCTAATTGATTAGCATACAACCTTGGCTTAACTTACTTTTCTATTGAACCATCTGAAATTGTCTTCACTTCATTAACACATCTATTCAGAGTTTTGGTAGAAAATGTAGTTCTGCCTGATATTTCCTTAGTCACTGACGAAAGATAGCGGATGCTGTCTGAAACGTCTGACTGTTTCAAAATTCTATTCAGTTGCTCGAGTAATTATTTTTGGCGTACTGTCATTTTGGTTTTAGCTTTATTCCCATACTTTGATAAATATATCTTGCCTTTAGCTTTAATCCATGTCTTTTTTTCAATATCGTCTGCAAAATCGTCACAGACATAAACTTGGCACCACCATTTTGAAATAACGTTTGTCTGCAATGTAGAAGTAATGTATCATCTGTGACAATTGCCCTAATTGGTCCCAATTTTATCCAATCAACTTTATGTATTCTGACATAAGTTCAATTTTATCAACATTTGTATCATTTTTCATTGTAACGTGCAACTCTGTGTGTTACGCTTTGTTGGAGTTGTAGAAAATATTGATTTCATCCTGTTTTAACAAGTTGTTTTTTACTTCGTTTCAATTGATATACTTTAATAATCAAACTCTTCTATCTATAAATGATGCTGTTCTTGGATAAGGGCCAATCAGTGTTTACAGATCATTACTTCAAAATAAGTATTCCAGGAAAGGATGGATTGACTTCCCGGAATACCGGAAGTCTACTTGATCAACTATGAAGTGATTTATCTTTAACTTAAAACTTGCAAACTCTTTCAGTAAGTATGAATATCAATATTGTCACCTGGTTGTATTCCGATCAGTTTTCTTTTAATCTTTGTCGCATTTTTGTTGGTCAAACTAAATGTTTGACTATGATTAGTCACGGGAAACTGCCCTTGATCTACTATATCGTTTCAACAATCTTCTTAGAGAGCTTGAGAGTTTAACCTAAATCGTTCACTATAACCTTGTTGCAAGATGAAACTCCTGTAGCTATAAAATATCACTCCACAGCAAGAACACTGGTGCCATTAATTTGATTTTAGAGTGTTTAACGATCACATGAATCACAGTCATCATACGTTGTTGCACGCACAACATGGCCGACCCCTACAGTCGGAGGCAAGGTTGTCTGTAGACAGAATCATTAGCCTAGATGGTACGACAGCGATAGTATTACTACTGACATTTTCTAGATATGCTATATGATATTTTGATGACGTGTATTAATCCAAATCAAACGTTTCATAAGCCTTTAAGTCTCAAGTAATCTTGGTCACATTTAAACGCCTCTGAGTAGCTTTACCTGGGTCACAAGCCACGTAACGTGACTCATACGCAAACTATCTGTGCCAAGTGCCTGTCCTTCTCCATACAACAAGGGCTGCTGACTTTTCGATGGTAGCTCTTGACCTTTTAAGATTTGTATCTTATACAACGTATGTAACCTCCATTAACATTAATCCGTCGGGTTACATAAATCCGCCATTTTGAAAAACAGTGGGACTTTAGAGATCTCTAGTGCAGCACCCCCCGGGTATGCACAGTTTAGATATACAGGAGTGCATTACACTTTGGGACGTTGGGTTGGAGATATGTTTGAACGTATATTTTTCGAGTGGTGGAATTATGTACAATGGTTGAATTATGGTAGAAGATGTTACATGTAAATAAAGAGAACACAATGGGTCAAATGTGCTTCTTTCTTGTCCTTAATATTATATGCAATTGATTCCCATGTCAGCGTTATTTCTTGAACTTCCCCACAATGGCTTGTACTTTGAGCAATCACTTTCAAACCTCCATTTGAAAGCCATTCTGAATCAAAGTTAAACTGCAATTGCTAATACAAAAATTAGACTCCATGATTCTTAGGTGTTGGCAACATCAAAATGTTAATTTTCAAAATAGCTTAACAGTCCATAAAACCATATTTTAAGCAGCTTACAACTTGGCCTCACTCACGTGTAGTAGAAGCTGCCAACATCTCTATGCTTTAGGGTCGTTTTGTCGTCCCAGGTTTTCAAACTATCTCATATTCAACCCTTTGTACTGAAACTAGCCCGACATTGCAAGCTCTTAGGTCGAGTATTTGCTCTGCTCTGATCTGTCTAGACGCCATCGGATAGCCTTTCGATTCGCTTTAACAGGGTATAAAATCCCCAACTTATCATTTCAACGTTCTCTATGCTGAAATAGGCTTTTAGTACCAAGTTTATAAGTAGGTGAGGTATATATACGGGGTAATGCATCAGGGAGGAGGTCAAGATGCTTCAATAAGGACTTCTTTAGACCTTATCGGAAGGGTTTGGGTCAGTGTCCTTTTAAGGCACTTAACTCAGAGTTCGTTGCTCTCGCCAGTACGTGAATGCAGTCTCAGACAGTAATTGCATTTGACATCACAGCTAGTTTCAAATCGCAGTATCAATTTTCAACGTTCTTCGCAATTAGATTAGACCGGAAGGCGGGAACCTTTCATTAGCGACAAGAAACTAAAAGTTTCACTTTATCTTCGGGACTGAGTACAAATTGCGTGTCAGGGCCAGGGGAAAAGCATCTCTGTATGCTAATTTTTTCCTCATGGAGGGCTAATGGTAGCCTCTACGAGGCTCCAGACGTGGCTGAAAAGGGTAGAACTCGGCCAAACAGAGGGGTTGCCCAGCCGATAGATACAATTTGCCAATTCGAGCTATGTCCTTTGTTGGAATAATGGGAGGATAACTTTTATACCGTTTAAAGAAGACGACACATCACAGGCTCCCGGCGTGGCAAATTGTATCTATCGGCTGGCCAACTCCTCTATTTGGCCGATTTCTACTCTTTCCAGCCACGTCTGGAGCCTGGTAGAGGCTAGGCAAATAGCGTCGGCAGTCAACTTCAGATTTAACTGACGTCAATCACGTTTTCCCCACGTACTTGTTGCCAAGATGAGAAATATTAAGCTATTCCCATGTGAAAAGAATGAGGCCGAGGGAACAGTGAACCTTTGAGCAATATGAATAGGTCATTTATATAACTTCTTTTTATGGATATCTTTAGTATAGATCCTATTTGGAGAACTTGTTTGCCACTAAACACCATTGGGTGTAATCTAAAGCACCCAACCTCCGGCTTAAAAGCGTTCTCTAGACAATTTATGTGTGGCGAAATAGTTCTAACAGAAGTTTTAAAAGCGATGACATGGCCAGAAAATCCCTTTTCACGGGAAACACATTCATTTTCCCTCATTGATCGCTTCCGTGGCGCCTGTTAGGTCCAGGCATACTTTGTAACGTATGAAAGACCCTGAAACCTTACTCTCTAAACGTCGATCGGCTTGGCTTGCGATGTATGTTGCACATTGTGGTCGTTAGTATGGTTATAACATATATTGCTATAGCTACTGAGACAGAGGTAGCCTATGCATGTAACGACTTTGGTTAAGTCGTGTGCTAGAACAGCAGTCAACTCCAGATCTCGAGGGTAATGAACTGGACTTGGGTGTATTATCTAAATTGAAAACTCTATCTGGCAGAGGCGGTGCACTTTTCCTAACTAACGTCTTTCTCATGGTACAGCAAAACATATTCACGCTCATAAAAATGACACGAGTGTCTAGACATCCAGACCATTTCGTCTGATTTTTCTTCAAGTTCATTCTGGTTGGTAGTCCCGCAAGGTAAAAAGCTTTGATAGTGTATTGCTTCATTATACTTTCCTCTGAACCACCACCACACACCCTCCTCTAGCAGTGCTGAATCCCGCTCGGCAAATACTCGGCAAACCCTCCTGGGATCTGCTCTTTTGAACCGAGGTTTTAGGTATTGGTGGCGTCACCGACAGTTGAGCTAGCCTTATTTGGCACAAACAGCCATTAGTTGCGCATAAATGATTGATGAGCTAGCCTTATTTGGCACAAACAGCCGTTATTTTGTTCTGAACCCAAAGTAGCTATGTAAGACGTATTAGCTGATGGCTTCCCAGTGACCTTTGCTGATTTCGATAAGACGAGCTTATGGCAATCCTCTGATTGGCTTAAAGTTGTTTGCTGGTGACGCCACCAATACCCAAAAACCTCGGTTCAAAAGAGCAGGGCTGATCCCGGGAGGGTTTGCCGAGCATTTGCCGAGCTTGATTCAGCACTGCTAGAAGAGGGTGCAGCACAATGATGTACGAAAAGCAATCAGTTTTTCTAATCAATACTCAGCGTTGATTTATGAAAGAGGCTTTATTGACCAACCGAAACAAAAGACTCGAGTTGTTTCTGGTCACTGCTTCTGCCCATGGATACTGTCTGGCCAACTGAAAGATCTCCTGGGAGATTATCATAACCTACTGTTGCCAAGTTAGAGCCCAATCCAACCAGACTGGGTTGTTTCCTTAGTATTTTGCAGTTGTCTGAGCAAATGGTGTGCGTAGGTGTAGAAGACTAAGTTGTAAGAGGAAGTAAAGTGGGGTCCAGATATTTTCTTTTCAGGTCAATGCCGATGCTTACATCAGCAAAAACTTTTGCAATTGTTATACAGAATTCACCGTATCAAAACGCGTCCTAAAGTATTTCCTTTTCAGGTCATTGCCGAAGTTTGCATCAGCGAAAACTTTTGCAATTGTTATGCAGACTTCATCGTATCAAAACGCCTCCTACAGTATTTCCTTTTCAGGTCAATGCCGAAGCTTGCATTAGCGAAAACTTTTTCAATTGTTATGCAGACTTCATCGTATCAAAACGCATCCTACAATTTGTTTGTAGGTTAATTTATAGGTATGAAACTTTTGCTGTGTCATTAAAGATTGTTGTATCAAAGGCAAGGGGTGGTGATGTTATGTCCCTGACTCAGAGCTTAATTAACACAGGGAAGACTGAGAACACTGACACAACTGTATTTTGGAGACCATTGCTACAAATGATGATATAAGGATGAAATTACTTTGTTTAAATGTGGCGTATATAATTTCATTCATTTGCAGAGAAAAATTTAAGTCAGACATTTGCACATAAACGAATCTAAAAGAAAGCCGCTTAGAAAGGGTAGTATAAATTGTAACCATCTTTCAATTGCAGCTTTGCAATCTAGTGATTCCTTTGTTTCTATTTTATCAACTACTCTAGCGGTTTTGTTTTTCTATTCAATGGCTGAGTGGGCACAATTCCTTGTTATATCCCCACAGTAATGACTGTAATACCAAGTAACTGTCGGTGTAGATTATGTATCGTAAAAGTAATTATCAAATTCCCTATAGTCACGTAAGTGATGCTAGCCCTGCTGATGGTTGAGCCTGTAAGTAGCGAGGTGAATCATATACACATTTGAAGGTCAGTCACTTCCGGTTTAACAACCCAATATGGCGGCTATGACGTCACGTGCAAACACCTTTTTGACCTTGTGCACATTTGGCGCAGCGTAAATCCGTCTGAGACGTGCTATCGTGTTATTTACAACCGTTTCGTTTATCGGATACTGTTTGGCGATTTAAAACTTATGCCGATATACGGCCATGCATTCTAAATAATGCTGATCAATTAATTGCTTAATCGACCGCTTGACTAATTGGTTGGTTGTATGGTTGGTTGCTTTATTGATTAAACGTTTTAGGTTGCACATTTTCCGCAATAAATGATTCTACGTTGTGTGGTTTGCCACCTCCAGAACTGACCAGGACACAGCCATATAGGTAAATCACAAGAGTATTTAAAGAAGTTATAATGGAAGGCAATGGACAACCAAGAACTTGTACTAGCCTTAAGCATAGCTATAGATCAGTTTTATGTATTTTTTGTTACCGTCATTTCACTGCAAAACAAGGCACGTTACCACACACGTGTTTTGGGGTAGACCGACTAGATGCTAATGACAGATATTCAAATCAGTCTTCAAAGTTTGAGGCTATGCCCGTCAGGAAGCAATCACGACGGTGCCTGTTCCATAAAGATATAAATTGACGCTCGAGTCCTGATTGCCGCCTAGAGTCCACACCCTGCAGCCGTTTAACTAGATTTAGTACTCTTGGAAAAACAGCTATTATATTCTACTTTTTGGAGGGAGATATGTTGGGATTTTGGAGCTGGATGTTACAGGTAAGGGTTTTTACCTTCTTATTGTGTTGAGAAATCAAACATATAGCCATGTCTGTGGTGTCCGTATAGGGTGTAGAAGTTTGGTGTCTTGGTGTTGTTTTGATGTAGTTGAGAGGGGTTAAAGGTCATTTTTGTTTTGATCTCAAAACAAACGGGTTGCGGCGTATGGAAGGTAGAGATTATGCTCTAGATTGACACCCCTGCCAATGTAACTTTATCATGGACTAAAACTCAGGTATGTGACTTTTGACAGCCCCTCTCTTACATGAATACCATGTATCAGAATAGGAAGTCTAATAACTGGCCTGTGGCCTTTAAGAGCTACGTTACGACAACAAGTAGATTCTGCTCCCTAGCTCACATCTGTATTCAGCTGTCTAAAACCAAATTTAACGGTGGCTGTAGAAAATGGCATCGTCACAGCAGATGACAAAAGTTCAGAAGATTATAAGGATTCTGCGAGCATGTGGCGTGATGTAGCGATCAGCTTTTCAAGGACTAAATATTCCGACCAAATAGCACTGTTAACGTAGTCCCTTATACTCCAAATTTCCTCGGGCAGAAAACGTTGGAATTAGGGTCTTACGTAACGTCACGCCTCAGTTTGAAAATGAAGCCGTTGGTTTTAGTCGACTTCCGGATATGGTTAACCGTGCACATGGTACATGAAAAAGGTAAAGCGAGAGACCTCAGACTGAGGAAGAGCATGACGCTATATTTCATTTATCCCGAGGATATCATTTTTATTCGTATAGATACATACTTATTAGTCTACTTTTAGTTATTTCATTATATCATACTGTAAGCAGAAAAACAATATTTGCTAACATCTCGACTTACTTGTTCTACTGCGTCCATATTCTTTAAGCGTGACACAACCGATTTTTGTTCTAGCGACAGACCGCCCTATTGTTTTTAGTAACAGACCCGATCTTTTTTCTAGTGTCAGTCCATAGGATGTGTGAAAAAGTACATATTGGGGGCACCCCTAGAAATAGAAAAGGGTTTGAACTTCAAAACTGACCAATCAAATTAGGAGGAAAATGATTTTAAGTATATACAAGAAATGCGGGGGTAACAAGATGGCAAATCAACTTCAAAAGATAGGATACCAAATAAGGACATTCTGAAGAACGAGGACATATTCTTACGTGTTGCACTCATCATAATTTGTCTCGGTATTTCCTGAAACGACGCATGTTGGTTACAGGGAGGCGTCTCTATGCAACCGCCCACGTCATCAGTGCGTCTCCAGACTCTCCACTCAGAACGCCTCTAGCTCACCGTTCCACACATTTCTCAGACTGCTTCCACCAGACTGCCACAAAACAGCTCGCGGCCGGTCTAGGGCGGAGACAACAACACGGCAGACTAACAAAAACTGTAAGTACCATTCTATTTCCTTCAGGCTATGGAAGAAAATGTTTACACGTCAGTTTCATCATTGACAACTCACCTAATTGTGATGTTCTTGTTTAATTACTAATCATTTCACCCTTGGCAGTTCGTTTAAAAGATACTCTGTTGTCTCTTATCATATAGAGTCGCCAAACGTCTAGAGTGCACAACGCTAAGCGTTACTTTTTTTGATATGATGAAAATCTTTTTCATTTTCGTCTCACATGCAACAAGTGTTCTTTCTAAAGCTTTTCTATGCTGAAACAGAATTGATAGATAACGTAAAACTACAGCATGACGGGGTAGTACTTTGTAAAATCTAATAGAAAAAACTGTTAAGAGGTGGTAAAAACTATATCGTAGCCACCAAAAATATGAAATGTCTGTATTTCATATGTGGATTATCAAAGCAGATATTAACCAAGACACTGTCCACCGATTTGAACACAGTGGTTGTATTGAGGCGGCGGTTGTCGACGTTCGGTTTGATTCAAGTCACATATTCTGCGAGGCATGCGACCCGTTGGCTGAACGTTTTCGGTAGGGATTTTAGTGCAGGTGGTTATTTGCGCTGGAACCACGCAAGTACGCAGACTAGACGTTATAAAGGGGGAAGTTTGACGAGCTGTGAACCTTAATGGTGCTGTTAGATTCGTAAGCCGTCGTACGATCTTAAATGTTTCTAAGCAGGTTGTGATAGAACAAACCGCCGACAAGAATACAACACAGCCTTGTCCGTAATATGACAGTTAAATTTTGTGCGACGTATGGACGACTATCCTAAAGATTCCCACAGTTTACAATAGTAAGATTATCGTACGACGTATATGACTGGCCGGCCCTAAACGGCTTATTCTGATCGTGTTTTGATATCCGCATCTCTTACTGATACGGGTTTGTATGGTTTCCATGCCAAAATATTCAATACTCCGGCAGTGGCATTAAATGCCGTTTGTTTTCAATCACGCATTCCTTTGTATCTGATTGACACCAATTGAGCGGATTGCATTTCTTAAAACCGGGCGGACGTTAGGAGGTATACGTGCGGTGATTTGAAAGGTCTGGGCGGAAATCGGTAGGAATCAGAATCAGTAAGCCATCAGAATTACGAAGAGGAAGATTACAGACGACGGAAAGCTTGACTACAGCCTCCGGAGTTATGTAAGTACCATAAGTCTCACAAAGCGTAGGATGTAATTTAATTTTTAGAACTATAAAGGATAGACAAACTAGATTTGTTATACAACGGGCGACTTGCACAAAATACAGTTAGGGGAATTAGGCTGTGTTAGATAATGCCTATCTTGTGATGCTATAGCTACCTGTCAATGAGGTGGCATAACTGCGTTTAGATAGATTGTATTATTACACATTGCCGGGCTTTTATCTAATGATTTCAAGTTAATCTGACACCTGGAGGACACTTTGCACTAAATCAAATTCAAAGAATCAGACAAGGGGAAAATGCTAGCGCAAAACAAAATGTGATACTTGTTATAAGCCATCAAAGTCGGCCTCTGGCGTTGGATGCATTTGCAGTTGGCGTTTCTATATTGCTTCGCACATGACTTCGTCTATATATGTAATCAAGAAATGTCTGCTTTGAAGTAGTACAAAGCCTAGTCAAATAGTTTTCCGAACAACAGCAGTGGGTGTGCATTGAAAGCATAAATCTAATAAAACTAGATAAAGCCAGTCGACTCCAGTTCTGTACAGGTCTTAGCTGGCTGTAGTGTATGTAAATATATATTTCTTTACTCAAAGGTTAGAAACAGCCCCATAAATGTCAAAATATGTACATGCTTATCTCAAGGGTATCTCTGCCTGACACTCTGATCCCAAGTCAAAGTCTGCCACCCTATGACTAATGCTACGGTTACAATTGGAAAAGGGGGCACTGTCGGGAAGTTTACGGGGTTTTTTTTCTCACTTTTGGCCGTGATCCCTATGTGGATCCATGGTACACTCTATGGATACCGGGCTATTCCGGGGGCTCGGCCGGGCCCCGGGAATAATTTTACTCGGAGTTAAAATTAACCCGGGTCCCGGTAACAAATAGACGTCGTAAGCTTATCGTGAGGAGGTCACCGAGAGGTACCCTTCCGGTGCCCGGCATTCCACCGGGACAAATTTGTGGCTTCGGCGCCGGACCGGGGCTACACCCCCTACGGGCACCGGCGCAAATATCACCGTAGCATTACCATGGTTGATTTCTGTCCAATTGGTATTTGCTGAAGCAGGTGGGTCTCTTGTCTACCATTTGCGCAAGTGTTATTGAAAACCTATACTTCATTGTCAATATTGCTGCTCGTCAGGAAAGCTGTCGGACAATACACAATATATCTTTATGGTTATATCTAATGAATCGAGTACGTCCACTTCTACACTAAAGAAATATTGCTTAATTCGCCCAACTCATTTATCTACCAAACGTTTGGCGATTGATATTCTACTGCATGGAGAAAAGAAGTCAAACCCATCTAATATGTGCAAATAGATATAGAATAGTGGCCATGTCTCTTTTAATTGATTAATTAATGTATGTCATTTTCCTTCTTTGTTAAGTATACATATGTTACAGCAAATAACAGTTACTCAAGCAATTATATATGATTTTAAAAACGGTCAGGCACCGACAAAAAGTAGTGGATGCTACTTGAAAAAAAGAAACGTCTGACCGTTTCCAAAATCATATGCAGTAGCTTGAGTAACTGCTATTTGGCGTAACGTATGTATTCTTAGAAAAAGAAGGAAAATGACATACATTTTTCAATTTGGCGTATTTTATTACCTGGATGTTTAACTTTCATCGACGTATACATGCGTTGTATATATTTTGGTTTGTTTTGTTTCCAATTAGCTTCGGGCATGCATGGTTCCGCAATAAAGTTATAGTCTAATCTTGCTTGGTTATCAGTAGAACTGCACAACATCAATGACTCTTGCAAGACAGTCTGCACTTTTTTTAGCGTCATTCTATCATTATTTCGATGGGCAGGGTCACACCATCCATCCGTATTCCCCACACGGTGTACTTAATCGTCCCGCAGGGCACAGTTAAGGGGAAAATTGGCGAGAATGCCGCAAATCATTTGTCATGCTTACAGTCGCTGACCTGTACAGCTATTCTATATCCTCCGGACGCCCGGCATAAATGAATCACCTAACCTATCCTCTGGAGCATTTGATTATGCATAGACGTGTCGCAGTCTCCCTGGCCATGTTATTTATAGCAAGGTGTGTAGCAACAGAAACTTACCTTACTTTCCAAAAGCAGAGGAATCGATTCGCCTTTTTTTCGTGTTTTTGGGTGTTTTTGTCGGGCTTTCTATTTTGTTCCCTTTTCCTTGTGTCGCCGGGACAAAAAAGAATGTCCGACAAAAACGCCTAAAACACGTCAAAAAGCAGTCGGACCTATTCCTCTGCTTGGAGAATAAATTGATCTAACATATCGATTTAGCTTCTAAAGAAATAGTTATCGTTTTTTCCAACTTCTCTTTGCTGTTACAAAATCTTTCAACAGCTTGGTATGTACAAACATGCAAAATAGATATACTTGCGTGTAAAATGTAACAGGGGGCGCCCTGACATCGCACGCGCCCTAATATCGCACGGATTTTTACTGATCTTATTTTGCATAAGTACGCCGTGTTTGTGTCCAATGACTATGCTGATAAGGAAGGTAAATAACCAAAGTTCATGCACATAATTGTCATTTACATTCAAAACTTATGTGTACATATTCATTTCTTGTTTTGTCGAAAAGTAGTATTTTGACAATAATGATGGTAGCGCTAAGTAGAGGGTCACTGCGAAGCTAGACGGCCCGGCACCTAAATATACGACCTGTGCCATGCAGATACATAAGTCACACAGCTATCATACACATAAGAAAAATAACTTCATAAAACACTAAAAATTTGGGTCTTTAAGTGGTTGTTGAGAAGAAAACCGACCAAAGAAAAAAAACGTTAACATTGCTGTCGTCTGACGACGTTGTTTTCCCGCCATTTTTTTGGGCCGCGATGGTGGCGGAACGATTCAACGCACAGTTTTGTTACGCTCTAACATGTGATTGGTACCGTCTATGAAAAGGAAACAGAATACAGAGATGGCGAAGATATTTCCCAATAAGTAGACGGAGTATTGTTGATGTAAGCGGTGTCGTTTTTTCGTAATGATTTCGTAAGTCGGGCCGCATTCAATACGTACGTCGGGCCGCGTAGTAGCCTATTTCCCGTGGGAACATGAGCTGGGATGCGCTAGATATAGCCCTTCTCACATGACGTGAGAAGTGCACACAGTCAAAATTTTCCGGTCAAAAGAAAGCTAGAATATAGCAGACTTCAAGCCTTATTTACATTTCCCTAACTTCATCACCAACTTCCGAAGAGAGCAAAATTACCAAAGCGTAATAAGTTAGGCACACTATCTGGCGTAGCACTAAATCAGAAGGTACATTCGTGAAAATGTCTCACAGCGTCTTCCGCATGTAACGCGGAGCATGAAGGGCCCATGAACAGTATGAATACATTTTTTGTCCAAGTATGGTCTTTAGATGAATGTGTTCAAAATTCATTCATTAAAACATGACCATTCTCTGGCAACCAGCAATGGAGCGCCGTGAGTTCCAGCGCGTAAAAAAACGTCCGATATTTGGGCACCCCCCGTTAATTTCTATAGTAGCTGAATTCTTCTACCCAATCATTTAGACTTATGTTTATTCGTTTATGGTTTATTCTAGCTTTCCTCAAACAGACTTGCGAATTATCCTACAAGATGTGATGACAGCTAGCTTATGACCTGTTTGGCATTTTAACGGTCTCAGATACCCCCGTAAGGTAAAAGTATAGCAACAGACTTCAGACGAATGCGAGTCATGGCGCCTTCGCGACGCCTTTTTCCATAAGCTTCGAAAATCATCGTGAAATCGGAGTAGACCCGTGTTACCTGTACTCACACCCTCGCCTTTCTTATAACAACAATATCTCTAAATCCCACATATCTCTTAAAGTACACACCCACACAGTTTTAAAAAGGCGGACAGGTCGTCAAGCTTTTTAGGTGTGTAGTTAAATGTAGATAGACTTGGAGCGAAACTGAGACTGGCTTATTGGAGATTTCCGGCCTACGTCAATTACAGTGTGAGGTTCGTTAGATTTGAATGTTATCTCTAGTACGGGTTGCTGGAGAAACAAAATAGAAAAGTCCCAAGAGATGATAAATGAAGCATAACGCAGAGTCGCCTGTTAAAATTACTATCTGCAACTGACAACGTGTAATTGGAATCTGAATGGAGTTTGAACTATAAACGCCAACACAAAAATTGGACTTACCCAAATTTTCGACTGAACAGCACCAGTCTTTGTCAAGGAATGAGCAATCCACTGCTTCTGTGACGTCACGTTATGCAGATGAGACACGTGACTCGGACAGCAGTGGATCATAGGTTGCAGAAAGTCTATGGCGCCCTCCGTCTCTGTTGAGGGATGGTTGTAATGCCCGGATGTAGATGGACTCCTTAATCCCTCTCGCAAAAAATTCCGATTCTGTGTCCAGAATCTTAACCTTGTCCAATGAAACCGAATGTCCAGGCGACTCTAAGTGAATGTGTTTTGAAACTTCAGAAGAGGTTGTGCTCGGACGCTTGTGTTCGTTGAAGCGGGTTTTCAGTGAGCGTTCAGTCTCTCCAATGTACGTTTCTTTACACTGGCCTCTAATGTTTTGACCTTGACAAGGAATGAAGTACACCACTCCGCACTTGTCCTCCCTCTCCCCGAGAGAGAGGCCAATTTACTACGGTCGAAGGTCGCTAACATCCTCAAGCAACCCAAGAAGCCTCAGTCCAACCTTTCTAAAGAAGAACAGGAAGGTCTGAAGTCTCTACAGCAGGATAAGAACATTGTGATTTTACCAGCGGACAAGGGGCGGCTGACGGTAATTCTCAACAAGGAAGACTACAAACGAAAGTGTTTGGAATTACTTGGTGATAAGAATACGTACCGTAGACTTGGAAAAAGGGACCCAACAACAAGATACAGGGACGAACTCATAGCTGTACTCCAGCGGTTTCAGACTGAAGGTGGGTTAAACAATATTGCCTATAAACGGTTATACCCAACCACACAAGTGCCTCCGAAGTTCTATGGTCTCCCTAAAGTCCACAAAACTGGCATTCCACTGAGACCCATCGTTAGTAGTATTGACTCCATTTCTTACTGTTGTGCGAAGTATCTGGCAGATACTCTTGCCCCATTAGTGGGCAATACTCGATACCACATTAAGAACTCACAGCAATTTGTAGAACTGATTAAACATGAACATGTAGAAGAAGATGAGGAACTCCGTTCTTATGATGTGACAGCACTTTTCACTTCAGTTCCGGTTGATAAGGCAGCAGATGTAATTCTACAGAGACTGAAGGAAGATAAGTCTTTACCCCAACGCTCTACTTTGAGCCCAGAACAGTTGGTTGACTTACTCAAAATTTGCCTGAACTGTACTTACTTTGTGTATGATGGTGTATTCTATCAGCAGATCCATGGGGCCGCAATGGGGTCACCAGTTTCCCCCATTGTGTGCAATCTGTACTTAGAACACTTGGAACAACTTGCCATCAAATCTGCACCCCACCCCCCTGTGTGGTGGTTCAGATATGTCGACGATACGTTTACTAAACTAAAGAAGGCGTACGCCAATGATTTTACAGAACACCTAAACAACTTGGACCCAGACATTAAGTTCACGTTTGAGAAGGAAGAGAATAGATCTTTAGCGTTCCTTGACACTTTAACAACAGTACAAGAAGACGGGTCACTGCAAGTTAAGATCTACCGCAAACCCACGCACACGGACCAGTATTTAAACTTCCAATCAAACCACCCCTTGGACCATAAACTCGGGGTTGTCCGTACCCTTTTTCACAGGGCGGAAACCCTTATCACGGATCCACAGGACAAAGAAGACGAGAAACTTCACATTACAAGTGCCTTGAAAAAGTGCGGTTATCCCACTTGGGCTATTGAGAAAGCCACTGCGCCCAAACCCCAACGGCCCAGCAGTACTAACAAGACCCGGAACAACAAGGGAACCAACAGGGGATTCGTCACTTTGCCCTACACGAAAGGGGTGTCTGAAGGACTTAGACGCATTTTCACATCACATGGCATAAAGACCTGTTTTAAGCCAACAAAAACACTTCGAAATGCCCTAGTAGCGCCTAAGGATAAAACACCTAGGGAGGACAAGTGCGGAGTGGTGTACTTCATTCCTTGTCAAGGTCAAAACATTAGAGGCCAGTGTAAAGAAACGTACATTGGAGAGACTGAACGCTCACTGAAAACCCGCTTCAACGAACACAAGCGTCCGAGCACAACCTCCTCTGAAGTTTCAAAACACATTCACTTAGAGTCGCCTGGACATTCGGTTTCATTGGACAAGGTTAAGATTCTGGACACAGAATCGGAATTTTTTGCGAGAGGGATTAAGGAGTCCATCTACATCCGGGCATTACAACCATCCCTCAACAGAGACGGAGGGCGCCATAGACTTTCTGCAACCTATGATCCACTGCTGTCCGAGTCACGTGTCTCATCTGCATAACGTGACGTCACAGAAGCAGTGGATTGCTCATTCCTTGACAAAGACTGGTGCTGTTCAGTCGAAAATTTGGGTAAGTCCAATTTTTGTGTTGGCGTTTATAGTTCAAACTCCATTCAGAATGACTTCTACCAACACAGATGAACTTTCAAGTGTAATTGGAATGTCTCCGTGAGATGAGTACACGTCATTTTTAAAGCAAGCTATGACGTATTGATTACCATTTTCCGATGATTTCCTTCCCAAGGGATAACTTAGCCTTTTACCATAAGGCGCCGTCTTACGTTCGTGATCGTATATCGGGAAAGATGGATTTTGAATTTAGAACTTGAATTTGATGGATATATCTAAACGGGCCGGGAACGCTTACGCCAATTCATTTCTATTTTTCACCACTTTGTATATATACGGGAAAACTTGATGGCGTCAGTACGTAGGCCTCTCTGTGCTTTTAATAAATGAATGTGATCCCGCAAAACATTTTATGTTCACGGAACATCTGTATCTGTATCTGTATAGCCGGTATAACCGCCCTTCGGAGTAACACACCAGCTTAGATGTTTCTGGTGGATGTTTCTGGCACCAGCTTAGATGTTTCTGGCAGATGTTTCTGGCGTGCAAAACATAACACGTTTTGCACGCCAGAAACATCTGCGCCATAGACACCACCTCTGACACCTGGAAGAGGTAATTGGCTACACTGATTTGACAAAAGTGATGGAAAAATGATTTCAATTCACTTACCTGAGGAAGTGACTATATTGCTGTTTGTTTTCTAACTTTCTGTCACAAAGAAACGAACACTTTTGAATTAAGTATGCAATGCAGGTGAATATAATGATGTCGACTATGTCGAGTAGAGAGTGCCACATTTTGCAAGAGCGCCTGGTGCTTCAGTTCAAGTAAAGTTACCCCCAAAATTTAAAAGCCTTCTATACTCTTCTAGATATACCCCAAAGTTGCGTTCTTACTCGTTTCACATAAGTCCATCATAGTGATGACGGCTTCTTACACGATGATTGAATAGTGCTTTTCAAGCTGGCTTTCCTGAGAATGGATTCTGAGAAACGTTCCGGTAAATTCGAGGGTATTGACGACTTAGAGTGCTTTGAATTCGGAAAGTTCCTCAAAATCCATCCACAGGAAAGCCTGCTTGAAAAGCACTATTCATTCTGGTTGGAAAATTTAGAACGCTGACGTCACATAATTCAATCATCAGGTGAGAAGCTGTCATCACGGCGCAAGTTGTAAACGGTCGGAGATCCCTGAGCTATGACGGACTTATGTGAAACGAGTAAGAACTATTATGACTGGGGGGGTATATTCAGCATAGTATAGTAGCCTTTTTATTTTCTGTATAGCTTTCCTTCAAAGGAATACGGGACCAGTTTAACATGCACCCCTCTAGTCTGAACCCCAATGGTACAGCAGGCGCAGCACGGAGGCCTCTCATATACGAGGCTGTGGGCTATATCATTCCGTACGGCTTGTCTCCCTTCAGACTCAGCTATTCAATTCTTCCAGGGGACACATTTCAAAACCGGTACCCGGCGGGGCAGTTTGCAGGAAAGAAAATCATATGCATGGCCCGCTTTACACAGACGTTGCTGGCTCGACTCAAAGTGGAGTTGACTCTAAACCGTTCTCTTTTACACATGTACATGGGGCGGTGCGGCGAATTGGAACGCCCACGATTTTGGCTTTAAGGCTTCCTTTGTCCGCGCACGGTGTATCACTATGTGTACATTGCTTTCGGACGATTTACACAAGCGTTTTCTGAGCAGAGTCCACGTTGATTTGAGTTGACTTGGAGTCGTCTTGGAGCCGCTGAGTCCACCAAAATGCGTGTCTAAATCGATATCAGGGCCATGTCATTTTAAGTCTATTTTACAACTTCCTGTTACATTGTGTGGAAAATGTCTTTTGACGTCGACTCGTCATATATCTAGAATAATTTTAGCTTCCTATCAAAAGCCATATGTTAATCACACATACATGTAAGACAATTGAATATTGATTTTGACAATCAGACACAGTATATAATCGATGGATGTGCCGTTGTGAATAAGTCTTCCGCTAGTTTCGACTTTTTTAAAAGTAATTGGGTGATTGGTCAAACATAACATTGTTATCTCATGCTTCGTTGTCTTATCAAGAACTTTTCTGTCTGTCTGTATTGTAGTTGTGACAGATAAATGTGAACATCATAGCATTAAAAGTTAAGACCACGTATTTCAATTTCAATGTTTATTTCAAAATCAAACAGAATTACATTAGTGTGATACATGTACGTCTGGATTCTGTCAATTTCTGCTAATAGTATTAGGATGGGCCAAAAAAATGTACACTTACTACTTTAAATATATGTATACACATATAAGAGTGACGGTAGTGGTGATGATAATATCATTTGAAATATCAATATGAAAATTAATGATAAAGCTTATTATTCAGGTTACTTTTTAACATTCAACTAGACAATTTGTTAACACTACATAACCTAAAATGCCTGCATTTAATTTCAGCTTTAAGCTTCAAATAGAATGTAGATATTTGCATAGAATTACGTTTTTGTCTTTTTGCTGTCGAAAAAAATTAAATATCTTAGAAAACAGAAAGATAAATTATTATCTTAATACCCAGCACATGTCAGTGGTTAGTTCTCCCGGGTAAACAAATCCACTTGTATTCCGTATTTACGTCTATCCTGGAAAATTCTCAGAATAACAAAATGTACGTTGGTATTAGATTGGCTAGACTAATTTTCAGTCGCGGAGCGCAGCAACTAACCTATATCCAACATTTCTTGTTCCTGGAATTAAATACTAGTATTTTTATTCATACTGCATAGCGTCCTTTATTCCACAAACTGTATTTCTTCGTGTTGTATCAAATGATAACATATTTTACTCAGGCAACGCGACTTTTGAGCGATCCGAAAAGCGATCGAAATTTTTCATTTTTTGTTAGTGTCTTTCAAATCCTACGTTTACATCATGATTCGCGCTGCTAAAGCCATGTGGCACATAGTCGGCTACGGTCTGCCGACACTTTCCAGACCGTTATTGGGAGATAGTCGTGAGCAAGTCGTCTGTAGTTGGGAGGTGGGTGGCGAGGTTGTATACTAGTCTTTTGAAGTGGACTGCACCATACATCCGACTATGCGTTTTGGAAATTCTGCTTGGATGCGATTAGAGAAGCAAGCTGGGCCTAAAATAGGATGAATATGACAACCTCGGCTGTGTGTAGCTGCATGTCAGCATACCAATAAACAGATAGATAGAATAGATTCAAGGCTACTCGCAACCCAGCAGCGACCTTGGTTGGAGAGTGGTCAGGAGTGAGAAGGTCCTGAATGTGTGATATGGGCTTGAGTAACGTAACGTAAGTCTCCTTTCTTGTGTCAGAACCAGCACATTGTAGGCGTCTATGTTTGAGGCCTGGGAATATCACAAACAAAAGTCACTTGCGCAGGCGAGCAATATCAATGGTACATATTAAGTAAAAGGCAAAGGTAAAGGTAGTCCCATAGCCTTATTTGAGGCCGTAGCGGCAATAGGTTGTTTCCCACTGTGTCTAGGGCACGGTATTGGAAGCACGAAGCCCAACCCTCTCCTTCCACCAACTTTTTTCCTTTCCCTGGCTGTACTTTTTTTACAGTCAAATAAATCAATCAAATCAAAGTCAGGTACCCATTTTTGTACACCCGGGTGGAGTGAGGAAATTAGTGTTAAGCGGCTTTCCCAAAGGCACAACATCAGTGGCATGTAAGGGAATTCAACCCAGGACATCAAGGCTCTGAGGCAATTGAATGCCCTAACCGTTACACAAACACGACGCCACAAAGTCGGTATAGCATTCGGCGAGCAATATCGATATAACCTAAGTATGACGTGCTGTTAAAGCCCACCTCTCACTGGACCCGCGGCACGCTGGCGTCGTCGCTGCGTCTTAAACTGGATATGTGTTACCATTGGCTTTATAATGGGAATATCATTCAAAATGTATAAGTATGACCAAAAGACAACAAATACACAAAGCTTAATAAGATTCGTTTTTTGTCTATGAAATTCGTTGAGTGCTTTGTCAATTCGATCGGCCGCAGCGACGCCGCCAGCGTGCCGCGGGTCCAGTGAGAGGGGGGCTTTAGACACTATGTCGCCTACGTCAAAGTCTGCAAATGCACCTAAATTATCCCATCACTTATGATGTATGCACTAACATAGACTGAATGTTGCACGGTCACTATACATCGTATAGAACTATAGATGATACAGTCCACATAGCTTGACGGATAGTCTACACAATTTAACTACTATAGAGATGCCCTTGCATGATCTCTTCTCCCCTTTACACCTGCTCTCCTGTAAAGGTTCTAGCTATTCCTTTCTTTCACGAATTGTGCCCAACTTCATGAACTTTCCAAATTGGCTACATCGAGAGTCATGAACGCAGAAAGTAGTTCTGTCAGTTTCTGGCATTCTGACAGAAAGCTAAAAGCTCTCGAGGACTGCATCCGCTGTGGAAAATTTAGAGTGGTAGATTGGAGCCTCGCTCTGAGTGTCTTTCCCACGTCCTCCCTGATCAAGAAAAATTGGACAGTCTACATTCCTGGCCTTTCATTAATTTGATTAAGAGCTTGACAAGGTTAGTGTTCCTCGACTTCTTTCTTCTTCGTCCAAATGCATATTCTAACGAATGTCTCGTATTAGTCAAGCAGAGCGAAAATGCACTTATAAAATAATTACAGACAAAAACGAATTATAAAATGGATGTATGACTCTAAGGCATTATCCAGCATAAGCCATGCACTTTCGTGGTCTCGTATGAACGTACATTTATTCTATTTATATGTTTCACGTCTTGTCATTACGCTTATGTAACACAGGGAATTACCAAAATTGTCACTCTTGGGCTTGTAATTATACATTACTATATGACAGAGCCTTCAAATTCAGTTGGGACCAATTACGTACCGTTTGAATTTCGCCTATTTATTTGAGTTAAAAGAAATTGATCGATGAGACACTGTATGGAATGGTATAGAATTAAGTAAAGTGTGTCAGACCCAAAATAACCCAAAACGTTTTGCGACATTTCTGCATTACTGGCGAGACAGCATCAGCACTCACTCCCACACAGACCTCTGGGGAGCGCAGAACCCAAGTTAAGAACTGTCATCCTCAATTATTCTGAGCTTAGCTGTACCCAACATTTCTGAGCCGCCTACAAATACGTGTATTTGTTGTCTCAAGTCAGTACCCAGCTCTTCTGAGCCGCCTACATGTACCGTTACATGTTGGCTTAGGTCAGTACCCAGCACGTCTGGGTCGTCCTCATGTACGTGTTGTCTCCAGTCAGTAGCCAGATATTCTGAGCCGCCTACATGTAGCGTTCCATGTTGGCTCAGGTCAGTAGCCAGCTTTTATGAGCCGCCTACATGTTACGTTACATGTTGTCTCAGGTCAGTAGCCAGCTTTTCTGAGCCGTTTACATGTTACGTTACATGTTGTCTTCGGTCAGTACCCAGCTCTTCTGAGCCGCCTACATGTACATGTTGTCTCCGGTCAGTACTCAGGTCTTCTGAGCCGTCTACGTGTAGCGCTACATGTTGTCTCAGGTCAGTAGCCAGCTTTTCTAAGCCGCGCCTACATGTTACGTTACATGTTTTCTCAGGTCAGTAGCCAGCTTTTCTGAGCCGCCTACATGATACCTTACATGTTGTCTCAGGTCAGTATCCAGCTCTTCTGAGCCGCCTACATGTAGCGTTACATATTGTCTCAGGTCAGTAGCCAGCTTTTCTGAGCCGTTTACATGTTACGTTACATGTTGTCTTCGGTCAGTACCCAGCTCTTCTGAGCCGCCTACATGTAGCGTTACATATTGTCTCAGGTCAGTTCCCAGCACTTCTGAGCCGCCTACATGTACATGTTGTCTGAGCCGCCTAACATGTAAATGTTACTTTGGGTCAGTACCCGGTACATTTGAGCCGCCTACAAATTGTCCATGTTGTCTCAGGTCAGTATTCAGTACATTTGAGCCGCCTACATACCCATGCTGTCTCATGTCAGTACCAAGTACGTTTTGGCAGCCTACATGTAATTTTACATGTTGATATGGGTCAGTACCTTGCTCTTCTAAGCCGCCTACACGTGCATTTGCAAAGCGGATGAATATGATTGACTTCCTTGGCCATCTGCCACCCGTTCTTTCTCCTCCCTCCTCCCTCCATCGCTGTTCTACTCTTATTTTCGTCTGCACTGAGTCGTTAGGCCATAGGGTCAGTACCAGCAAACCGACCTTATATATCCAGGCTAAGTATCCTTTCACAGAAGACTACTGAGCTAAGACGGCCGTATAGGGACCACTTACTACAGCTTTTACATCTGAGAGTAACCTTCTTAACTGGATTGCTTGTCTGAGCTGACAACATGCTTTTAAAATCCTCCCCTATCTTACTTAAAGCTGTGAGCAGCAACGGGAGACTTTGAAAAGGTCACTCCAGCTTCAGGTAGATTTCGTCAGGGAGTCGATGGTAGCAAGTGAAGCTTTTAGTCCTAAATAGGATCGGGTGGAATTAGACGGAATGCAAACAGGAAGAAAAAAGCAAAATCAAGGTCTATCAAATCTACATCTAAATAAGGTTTTATCTTGTCATGATAGAACAAAACATTACAAAGATACGATATCTATATCTCGAGATTTGATTTGATTGCATGCAATTTATTCTGGAGAATATTGTTTTGATTTAATACCGCCCTAACCTATACGCAGGCGGTACACGGTGGCCCCTGATGAAAACCGTAACAAGCATCCAATCTTTTTGCTCTGCGTGTCGTTAATTTGAAAATTAGATCGGCACAAACTGCCATACTGCCATTTGTAACTCAGCATCCATCACATCCGGCACCATCGCGCATAGGGAGTGTTACATAGCTTTACATTTTGGCCTCCGCGTTGCTAAGTGGGAAGGGGACTGATATTTATATAAGACCCGGCAGCTGCAATATGAATAAATGCCAGGCAGGTTGTTAAGCTCTTCCGTCGACTTGGCTGCTGCGGGTTGTAGAACTAAGATATGTGATTACCAACCGAACCGGGTTGAACTTTTCCTTAAGCCACGCTTAGTTACAGGACAGCCGACACGTCTGGGCAATTAGCATGGCAGCTCGGTGGATTAAGAGACCCTTGTGGGGCTTACCCATGCCTTTGGGGCAAAACAATTATGAATCAGGAGCCGAGGCGTGTCGCCAGGCCCAATAGACAGTCTGCAGCTAGCTCGTGAACTGGTTGACTGTATGTTAATTACAAGTAGGTGTACGCAAGACTGAAGTACGTGGTTAATGGACTCGACCATTGTACCAGCTTGAGCACATTCTCCAACGGCAATGAGAAACATCAACTTTGATAGAGAAAAAATCGGACATACACTTCAACACTGGGGATATGGATTTGTGAATGGATTTGTATACGTCTTCCTTTTGTAATGATGTATGTTATATCGGGTTGACCTCCCCCTGGACCTGTAGGATAAGTGGAGGAGGCAGATATGGCTATCAAATCTAATTGAAGGTTATTGATTGGATGAAGCTCATTTATGACCATCCAATGAACAATCTTTCAACATTGGTGGTGCGTCAGCAAATCCGTTGCTTGTCCAGTAGCTAATCATTTTTCACTCAAGTCGTCCGGATATCCGGATCTGGATCGTGGCTCTGCTGAAGGTGTCGGTTCCTGCCATTGCGCCATGGAAGAGTCGATGAGGCTATGGGTCATGTTTTGGCTCTTCGGTTACTGCAGTTCATCGAAAGGGATGAGGCCAAATAAGTTGGAGTAACTAGATTCTCTTTTGCCTAGCGCTCGTTGGTGCCAGTGGTGGTAACGCCGAGGACATCCTCAAGTTTCGACAGGTTGGTTCTTACCGAAACATCTTTAACCAGATCCGAAGCAGTTAAGAAATCAGCATCTGTTCTGCAGCAGGCTTAAGATCTGTACCCGCTGTTTTATAACGGTAGTTGTGCAATGTAAGCTTTGCGTAACACATGGTATTCTACTCGTTAAGCAATCGATTAAATTAGTTTAGACAAGGGTTTGTCATATTATATCATTTACAACACATTACGGGGTGAACAAGTACGTAGGTTCGTGGAGGCCAATAGGCTAAAGCCCAGGTTACACATAGCCGAACATGGCTCCCGAACGCTAGCCGACTCGGGTCGGCGGTAGTACGGGAGCAGTCTGACCAGAATTAGGCCACGCCTATATTTGGCGCCGAACATGCGCCGAATCTGCCCCGAACATGCGCCGAACATGTCCCAACCATCTCCTAACCAATACACGGTTTACCCCCAACCAAACCCCAAATGCTTCCTAACCTACACCTAACTATCCCGACCTCTAGCCGAATCTCTCCTGCCTAATTCCCAACCAGTTGCTAACCCTGTCACGAATTAAAATTGACATATTCAGCGACTTTCAGAAGAGCGTTCATTTTTATTTCTAATCAAAATAATCCACTCTTCTATGTTGTTAACATTACCAAGACATCGAATTCGGATGAAGGTTAGCTTAAATAAGACTTTTAGCTTTCTTCTCTGTTTTTGGTCGTGTGAAGGTCGGGGCTGATTCGCCCACGTTCTGGTAGTAGTCAGTTTAGATGGGAATGAGTAAGCAGAGATTTATCTACGGCCTAGAGGTGAGTTATTGGTAGGTTTGAAACTAGTTTGGTGTAAGTCAGCAGTGGTTATAGCGTGGTTAAGATTTAAATTTTACTGCTGACTTACTCCCGAACACCAGCCGAACACTAGCCGAACACTAGCCGACCGTGCCGAACACCAGCCAACCCATTCCAGACCCTCCGTCCAGAGCCAAATGTTTTGAAATTTTCAAAACATTCGGCTGGCGCAGCCGAACACCAGCCGACTCAGCCGAACGCCAGCCGACCCAGCCGAACGCCAGCCGAGCTAGCTCCCGAATCACTCCCGAATCACACTAACCATGGTCGGGGGAGAGTCGGGAGGCCATGTTCGGCTATGTGTACCCTGGGATTAAGCTACAATTATAAACTTTTAAGCTTAAAAGCCTTTGAAAGGCATTTTGTTCCACATATTGACATCGTTAGAGTACATTTACCTTGTATCTTATCAGTCTGGATAGGCAGTCAGGCCACCTCTCTGGTCTCTACCAGACTACCTACGCTGACTGTAGGCGGAATAGGTTTGCTAGCAGAGTTTATTTAGCCACCATATATGATTTCATTAGTCATGCGCAGAAGGAAATGTTAACCATTCCGTGGACAGTCTCTCCTGGTCAATTGTTCCCTTTTTTGCCAAATTCTGCGATCCAAACTCCCGTAGAAAGGCCTGGTGGAGGTTTCGCCCTTTGAACCTGACGGCGATCGCTGACCGACCGAAAAATGACCAAAATTTGATTTGTGTGACCATTGATAATTGAAATTTCCAGCAATGTGTAAAATTATGATTTTAGCAAAACACACAAACGTAAGAAAACCTGCATGAAATTCGTCGAGCGATCTGACAAATCTTTGGGCGCTCGGTGTCTAGTGGAAAGGCACGTTACACATTGGAATATCTATCATCTGTAGAAATATATAGGCAATCAGTTCCATTCCATTAGGTTGGCGACCTTGATGCGACCTAAAATTTGACAGAGCACTAAACGAATTAAAAACAATCTTTTTACGCATAGTGCATTTTGTTGTCTTTTCAATCATACTTCTATATTTTGCCTCATATTCCAAGTATGAAATCGAAAGTTAAGGTTGCAACGATGTTGCAGCACAGTCGCCGACCAGTGGTATGAAAAACACAACGTCTCCAACCTTGAATGCCAATTGATTCTTTATGAAAGGAAATTCTCAGGGGCTGGAGGTTAGCAACCCCTGGTTATTACAAATAGGGAAATCCAATTCTCTCAAAAGCCTCTTACACCTGGGTCCTGGGTTGTACTACTGGGGCCTAAGTACCAATAGGGATTGCCAATTCAAACCTTTCAACCCCTCCATTCCCTGTTGCAAAATGTTTTCCTTAAAACAAAAAGGTTAGATTTAAAGATTGTATGAAATCAAAGTACAACATTTTCTTGCCAAATACTCAACAACAGTGAAAGCGTTATTCAATTAGCACACACGTACGCGTTTGCGCTAAATATAGACCCTTAACCTGTTATAACCCATTCCGAATTAGAATTGGGCAGGGCGCCCAACGACTTTCATTGATGAAAGAAAAATATTTTATGCTTTGTATGTTTTTATGTATTTTCAGTCATATTGTTACATTTTGCCTGGCATTCTAATGATGAAATCAAGGGTTGCACAAGTACAATTAAGGTTGCAAGGAGGTTGCAGGGCGGTCGCTGTCTAGTGGAATATGCCATATTGAACATAGCACCGTCAACAAATCATTTTCCAGACTGGAGCTTTACGTCACAAAGTCATCCTTGTACTACTGCCAACGACGTTGCGGTGAACATGGCAACTAGTTTGGCTCGCCAAAAACCTACTTTTGAGAAGCAAGCAGCTGCGAGGCGTATAATAATCATTATTCCATGCATGTAATCGCAAGATATGACAATGACATGCTAAAATCCTTGCTGCCAGTCATAATTTGAGTCTGATTGACTTTGTTGCAATTCAATCCCGAGGAGTAATTGCCATTAACCTAGATATACATTACAGACTTCAAAAGAATGAAAATGAACCCCAAATGCGGAAAATTCAGATATAGAAGAAGAAGAAAAAGAACTTTATTGAGCGACAATTGTAACGGGTATAATGTATGGCAATTTGTAGATACATAACAATCAACTATTTCCAATATTTAACAATTTCAAAGAACTAATCTATAACATGAATAACAATCGATCTAATAATATATTCTCGTGGCTAGAACAGCCTACAATGTAATGATGACGATGACTGTTATATATGCTACTGTTGGTTGTACATTTTGTATTTTGTATATATTTTCCGATTGTTTGAGTGTGCTCTTTTATACTTTTAATTTTAAGACTGCGTAATTCAGCCGGTTTACTTGAAAGAAGGTAACGTCATTGGCTGCAATACTATTTTAATTTCTGTATGTGTCAATTCCTGAATAAACCATTTATATATATATAGTATTCTGTGTCAGGAATGTAAGACAATGTCTCGTTTTTGCATAGAGTTGTATAAAAAGTGGCATACATAGGTCGATATGTGAACAGGGCAGGACAATATCATATTGAGTATCTCTGTCTTGGTATGCGGCATTATATCCTCAAGCACTTTATTTATTTTATTTATTTTTATCGATCTATATATGACATGACAGCTCAGTTCAGCCTTTGATAAATCATTAGGGATGAGTTTTGATAGGTCCCGGTGATTTGGTGTCTCAGGGGGAAATAGAGTATAATCTGCACACATGCGGTTTCCCGCAAACACCAATTCCCCTCGTTCTGTCAGAACTAATCACCTATATCAGTAACACGGTACTTTATTATCATGTCGTGTGGATTGGTGTTAATGAAACAAAAAAGTGCTTCCATGTTACAAAACTCTGGCGGGAATCGATTTTGGTTAAAGAATGGCAGATGGGTCTTCTAGATAGCAGAGCGCGCCGATGTTAGAAAGCCTACTTAAAGAATCACACAGGAAATATATCAAAGCTGTTTCTTATGTAGGATTAATCCATAATTCAGATGCTTGTTACATAAGTTATGGTATACGCAGAAATACGCATACAGACGGCTGTATATGTAGCCATTTCTGATTGTTTCTTGTATCGCTCTTGTTGTTGTAAGTTTGCAGTTTACGTTGTAGGTGAGGACAATATGTTGTCTAAGAGTGAAAAATAAAGGTTGAACATTGTTAACCCTTCAATGGTTAATATTTTTTGCTTCATTTTTGTAAATAATTTATTTCAGCTTCAGCTAAAAGCACGGAACTAAACCAAAGCAACCTAATTGAGCTACTTTCTTTGAATGTATGTTATTATCTTCTTTTTTTAGCTTATAGTTTAGATCGAAAGGAAAATGTAGTAATGCAACACACTTAATACAAAGCTACTATAGCAAACAACAAACTATCCATGCATTTACGTAAACAACCAATAAGCTAAAGATATGTGACAATTCATGTAATATCATAGTATCCGCAGGAGGGGATTTTGCGAAAGCGTTTAATGACGCAAGCAGGTTAATATTGCAAGAAACTGGGTCGTTTAATGGTGCCAGGCTTAGCTACCTATCTATGAAAACATGCTATAGCTTAGTATCAGTAGCCCTTGGGGGCATTTATGTACTGATCCAAGTGATTTGGATGGTAACCGCTTTATGGGAATGATGGATGTTCAATGATGAATGATAAATGTTTGATGGCAAAAGCAGGTTATGGGGCTAAATTAAGCCACTGCCCCCTGTATATAACTATTAGATAACAGTTCTGCTAACCTAAGCAAAATTAGAGCCCAAAATTTTGAAAGTCAATTTATCTAGTCCTTTCTATAGATGATTAGTTAAAACAACATTATGACAATGTATAGCAACGTCCATTATGCACACATATGTCGTCGTTGTGATGTAAGAACTCACTGAAAATCGTGGCCAGAGTTTTTGTAGGCTCGTGAAACTAAAGGGATCATCAGGCAGCACGATTTTGCGTGGTTTTAAAATGCTCAAAGTTTGAAGGTATTACGCAAATGTGCTAAACAATACAATGTCACAACGATAAAGATTTCAATTTTTTCTTTCTATTTCCTGGGTTCTAATATTACTTTGGTTGTCTTTAAATGTACTAATCCGAATGATTCGGTTGGTATCCTTTTTTATGGGCATGGGCTTTTGTTGGATGACAAAAGCATGTTGATGAATTGAGTCTACTAAGACTGCGATTCGCCTTATGGTGCCACCCTAAGCTATCGGTCCCCTGTATACAGGCAATATGTAACAGTTATCCTCGGGGGCATTTTTGTACTAATCCATGCACTTTGTATAATGACCTTTTTATGGATATGAGCATGTGCTTGCTGACACAAGCTGGTTAATGTATTGAGCCTACTAGTCGATTCGGTGCCAAAAGACGGTCTCGGCACCCGATGTAGTTGTCCGTAACCAAGGACGTGCATGTAGCAATCCATGTAAATTTGGGTGGTAACCTTTTTATGGGTATGAGCTTTGGTGGCAAAACTGGAAAGGAAGTGAGGTCACTGTGAAAGTGGAACACTGAAAGCAAACCCTGTTGCGAATGCACGTGTATCAAAACGTGCCGTCACAAATCCTCTGCGAACCAAGTAATCGCTTGGGAGACAACCGGCATTTAGGCTAGTCTGTATGCGGTAAAGTCTACTACGGCGCAGAGCTAAAAACAGGTACGTTTAGAGCTGCTCTACTAAATTTTTTTTTTCCATTTTTCTCCCTTGTATTGCGAACCCAGTACAAGTATCCGGGCATTGATACCTTTTTTTACACGGGGATTAGATTAGATAAAAATTCCAAAAGCAATTTCTCGAGTGTTAGCACCATAGCTATAGACACGCCATATTTGATGGAGCGTGTTCTGTTCTATTCATAGAAAAAGTTACAATTGCAAGAGAAATGGCTCATTTGTAGTGTGCGGTATACTGTATTGTGCTTGATTAAAGGATTAAGTAGCGCCAAAGCAAATCTAGGGCACGTCGCTTGGGTTAGCCAACATCGTTAATATTTTTAGCCACGTTTGGCTGTTCTGATTACCAGAAATAGGCATCCGGGTTATAAAGTGGTACCTAGTACCATGCAAACAGCGTGGGAATAGATTTCATTAATGTGACATATTGTTTTAATCACAACATTTTCTACTTCGTATACCTTTGTCTGTATCTGTATCTAATATAGCATAGACTTGACATAGTCGGTATAACCACCCTTCGGCGTAACATACCAGCTTTGTAAGCGTTGTTTAAAACTGCCGTGTGAAGTTGCTCCTACAGTTCTTTGTGGCAGGAAGTTCCACTCTACGACAGTTCTAGTTGGGAAGAGAGAACTTTTGAACACATCAATTCCTTTGAAATCAAAGTACTCGTGTGGTGCTTGAGACGAATTCGAAGCATGATGCATTTTCGGCCGCTAATAGTGCAATGCGGCTACACTACGACTTGCTTTTATAGCCAAACACACTGCGTAAAACCATAAAGCCCCCAATATTAATATATCAGAAACATATGGTACATCTGTGGTAGTCTACTTGACTCCATTACTCCATATCAAAGTACGCGGCTAACTAGGATTTACGAAGTATATGCCGGAGGTTGTATCATTCTCCATTGCTTTACATCAAAGTACGTATAAGTAGCTACGTGCGAACTAGGATTTATAAAGGATCAACCAAAGGTAGTTTTTATATCAAGTTGGCTTAGTAGTACATGCACTGTATTAGTGTACGTAGCTACGTATTAGTTACTGAAGTTGAAGATACTCAACTGATCAAACAGCGCTTTTGTAGAAGTTGATTCTTAAAACTTTTTGTGGGTCTGTCTGTAGTTGTGTTTGATAATGCTCAAAAAGGCTTCTGCGGTCTTGATGAACTTCCACTGACTAAATCCCATTCTACTATTTCGGCAACCTCGCCGTGACCGCACTGCGACCCAAAATCATACAGATCACTCAACGAATTTCAAACATGAAAAAAGGACATTTTTCTAGTAGACGCTTTTTATGTTTTATCGTCTTTTCAGTTCTACTTTTACATTGTGTATGATATCAAGGGTTGCACATTTTTTTACGCTTTGTGTGTTTCGTTGTCTTTTGGTCATATTCTTTCATTTTGCATGGCGTTCCATTCATGAAATCGACTGTTACATAAATCCAATTTGGGTCGCAGTGAGGTCACAGAGCGATCGCCGTGTTGTGGAATGGGGGCACCCGCTTTCTGATTCGGGTATGGGCCATGCGCCAGCCACTTATTCAGCGGTCTACACCATGAGAGGGGCAGTTTGGTCAAGGCAACTCAAGTGTGTTGGCAACTGTACACGTGTTAGTTCGACATACAAAACACCGACAGGCTTTAGAATACTAATAACCTAAAGCCCCTATCTTACTGGACCCACTTATTCAGCGGTCTGCACAATAAGAAGGGCCAACTCAAGTGTGTAATTGTTGGCAACTGTGCACGGTGTTAGTTCGACATACACAGCACCGACAGGCTTTAGAATCTAGTAACCTAAAGCCCCTGTCTCACTGGACCCACTTATTCAATCCACACCAAAAGAAGTGCCAACTCAAGTGTGTTGGCAACTGTACACGGTCGGGTGTTTGTTCGACATACACAGCACCGACAGGCTTTAGAATACTTATGAAGTAACCTTACACTGTCCCAAAATCCATACGTTTGGGATGGAGGCTTAAGCCTCTATCTCACTGCACCCGCGACACGTTGGCGAGCTCGCTACGACCAGGCGATTTGACAGAGCTGTCAATGAATTGCATCGATAAAAACAAACATGCAAGTTATTCCCATTATAAAGTCAAGGGTAACACAAATTCAATTTAGGACGCAGCGAGGTCGCCAACGTGCCGCGGATGTAGTGAGGTTAAAAGTAGACAGTGCAGATAAGAAGTCCCACATGCACTTCCTACATAAAGTGTCCTGTTCTCGGTACCTATCAATATCCATGCGGGCGGGATAGAGACCTACAAGGAAGCACTGTAAATAACTTGCACATGGACGCCACATGCTTACCCCGGCCCGACACTAAACATGCAAACACTTTGACAGTTGTAGGACCTGAAGATACCCTTTCATCTCGACTTACAGAAATCAGTAAATTATCGTGAGCCTGTCTGTTGACACATCTACGAAATGTGAAGTATCCGGGTAAAAGTATAGAAGGCGTGGCCGATTAAGTCTGGAGAACTGAGCAGAAGAGCGGATGAGTGTGCAGTCTATGTCCAGAAAGGAGACAGCTGTGTCTGGTGATGTAACATCTTCTTTTGTCTTAATTACTTTATTCTGCCTCTGATCGGTCTTCCCATTCTTCTAAAAGGCAGGAGCCCCATAGCCTTTTTGAGATCGTAGGGGCAGTGGATGGTTATCCACTGTGTCTAGGACACAGCATTGTCATTGAGTCCAACCCTCTCCTTCTACTTTCTTCTGCCTCCCAAACCGTAGTCTGGTCCCAGTATTTACGCCTGGGTAGAGTGAGAAAAGTTGTGTTAAGTGCCTTCCCAGAGGACATAGCATTTATTAGCCAGGGATGCCATAGCCTTGGTACCAGACCATGCACCGTACTACAGTCGATGATCCTTCGGCTGGGGAAGCAACTTGCCCCGCCACAACAGTTAGAACACGGCCCCTTATTATCTCTCGCGCGATAGATACTAGAGATCGGCAACCAAGAGAGACCGGGTGCAAACTCAAGGTCTTCCGCGGCCAAAATGGGTTATCGGCTCGAATCGCGCGAAGGGTCTGGTATCTAGGCTAGGAATGCCAGGAATCGAACCCCTGACCCCTCGATCTCATGTCCTCTAGCATAGCCTATCAGGCATTCGACGCGACGTTGTCTAATCAACGGCAATTTCCTGACCTAGTTTGAGACAAAACAGCCCAATATATGCATGCACACCCGCGTGCAAGAAAGTGGCTTCCATTTAGACGTTGCATTATGAAGAGATAGGCATTGCAGACGTCAATGCTGAAGAGTCATGTACTATTTGTATAACTTCTGTATTCTTACCGACAGATAGTTGATAGCGGATAGTTGATAGGCGTTAGCAGATAACTACCAACTACTAATTGTGGATCCTAATAAACTCAAACTTAATATGATTTGATTATAAGCTATTCATAGAGAAAGTTTGGAATACTTTTCGGCCATGCTGTCGACGTACCGTTTAATACACTTAACGTGATATTCATGTGCATAGAATAATGACGTCAATCAAATACACATTTATGCCGTTTCAAATTAAGAATAGTTATAGTCATTAACCGAAAGTTTATTTGCACTTTTTTACCCTGATGGCTCATTGCAAGTACGTACATGTAACAAAAAAAGGACAGACAGACAATGAGGAACGATATAGCATGTAACTATTCTAGTCTAAATATTGACACGGGAAACAGGCGACATTTACAATGTGCATCGTGAGTTCTAAATATGTCTTTAATAGACACCAAGCTTTCTTTTAAATGCCTTGTGCCTTATCTTTATTACTTTTCATTAATATACCTAAGTTTTTAAAGAATCTATAAAAATGGCAGAAATGTCTTCTTATAATTAAAATTACAAAACCCATTGCCTCAACGGCACGGATATAGTGCATTTACGTCATTGTGTTCGCCACATGTTCACCAACGTGCGCTTGTACAATGCGACGTGTACTTCCGACTATAATTGCCCACTAGGGAGCTGTTAAAGGAATCGTCTGCAACTTTCTCATCAGTGTTAACAGCGGAAATAGCTGAAAGGTCCACCTGTGTCATACATCTTCTAAATCGGTTGGCATTTTCTTTAAGTGCTGATGATCCCCCATGCGTCACCAACGTATGATAAAACTTACACCCACTTTACTTCGACCTTTTGCTTCGATCCTCTGACACCGTTACTGGTGCTTTCTGGGAAGACGTCAGCGACGATTATAGTGTCAACTTAAAGCCCTTGAAAATCCCTCTTTCTCCTGAAAATGTTGGCGAAAATCTGGATACTTTTTGGGTTAGAACGAACATGTAGGGTCTATGCTTTTTCGTTGTGGTCAAATTCTGTTCAGTTCACTAGTTAAGTTGGCGTAAGGACATATGTGAGTTGTGAGGTCCTGCGGATGGATACAGGAGAAAGCTGTGGTCAAAGGTAGGGTTTGTTTGTAATACTTCAGTCAGATCTTCCTGGAGTTTTTAACTGAACAACCGTCTGCTTTTGCATGGTTATCAAATTGACCGTTGTGAGGTTCTGGTGGAAAAGAATTTTTAAGATTGAAATTTGGTTTTATTACTTTTATGGAGTTTCAGTGTATTTTAGCATAGGCTCCTACGGCCAGCCCTAACTCTGATATCAACCCTTTTACTTCCATGGATTGAGGTATATGAAGAAAATTCTCAGTTTGACCTTTTATATGTGAGGGACAATATCATATTATAGCAGGAAATCTATGATTATTTCCAAAGTTGTTGGTACCTGGACTCTAATCCGTTGTATTTCAGACGTTTGATTATGTATAAGTTTGCAACTAGTTCAGATGGACCTGCTTTTCCCAACGATCCATATAGAAAGGGGGGTTTCTGGTATCATTCGAATCTTAAAGCTGGTTCAAAGATTACAGATTGCATGTTAAAGATTGAATGTTGCAGTAGGTTTAAATAAGGCAGGAAAAATATGCGTTTGAACGATTTCTGTCGTCTTGAAAGCAATGCAATTACTGCCCTTTATCTTATAAGTGACGCGAGTATCTTGAGCTGTATTCATTCGAATCTATCGGACTACAAAATTATAAATAGTTATCTCGAAACATTCTCCTGCCGTCTAGTTCTCGCCAGCTGGACTTGTCAAGATAGTCGTCTGACTAATGAGAGCATTGATTTTTCTTCCGTCCTGTCCTTTGGGCGGGTTGACGCGTCCTGATTCCGTCACTGTGACAGGTGGTGCAAACGATAACCATGAGAAATGTTGGCCGTGGGACGCTATTAGCAATGCCAGCGGTGTAACACGCCTCTGGGCGTTAAACAGGACAGTATATAATGAGTCCAACCGAGAGTGTCCTTGTCCTATAACTCATCATAGTTAAAGATAGCACGTTTTCTGGTATTTGTCTTCACATAATTCTTCCACTATACACGTCAAGGCGAGTGTCCGTCTTATCAACGGCCGTTGCCGCATTTGAAACGACCGTCGCCATATCGCCTACTGGTCCGAGCGTTCCATACCTTGGGTTTCACAAGAAGCAAAAACGTCTATGATGTTTTACGTCATAAGTTATTCATATTTCTCAAATCAAGTACAGCAGATGCTAAGAGTCTCCATGCTACAGACATTTGCACAAGAAGCAAAAAAGTATATGATGTTTTACGTAATAAGTTATTCAAGTACAGCAGATTTTAATAGTCGCAATGCTACAGACAGATTTGAATATATTTTTAGATGCAACAACTCCCACAATGCAAAAATAGGTGAATACATAACAGCTTTGTCATTGGAGAAAAAAAAAGAAAGTACTGCATGATTATCCCCACTCGATCGTAATACTATATCAAAGACTTATTTGTATTGGTGATTATAATTATTAGGATGTTAAGCCTTATTCTATACCTCTATTTTTTACTATGCATATGTTTAAGTGTTGTTACCGCACTTTGTACCGTGTAGATAAATTTCTTCTCTAAAGCAACCTTTAGATTACAAATGCACGACAGTGTCATGATGAATGGCAAAAAGATATTATCGAAAAAATAGAGCACACCACCTCAGATTCGAACCTCAGTAAAAAAAATACGGCACGAGTCATTACGGTATGGACGGAGCGCTAATGCACTTTCAAAAGAAGATGACCGTTAACGAGAAGAAAATTAGCCACGCAGACATTTAGGATTGTATTTACGCTCTTTCATCACAATAGATAGTGCAAGCAACAAACCTAAGACTACAAAAAATCAACAAATCAAGAACAAACATTGGATGTGTTTTAGGAACTTTTAGGGGCAAATTTCTTTTGAATTTTTATGTGTAACGATTCTTTGACGTCCGCAAAGTGGCCAATGTAGGTGGTGGCCTTGTGCTTAGAGCTGTTAACTTAGACTCTTAAGGTTCTCTAAAAGGCTCCAATGTAATGCAATAGTGGCGTAATATCGGACATCAAGCAACAGGGCTCATTTAGGAATCTTACAGGGAATCTTACATTTTCCAACTTCAGTGATGTCTGTAACAGCAACAAGTAAAGCCACAGTTATATAGCCAGGGTGACAAGAACTGATATTGCACCCAAGGGGATTCATCAGAAACACAAACGAAGACTTACATCTCACAGACACGAGTCATTAACCACCAACTTGAAGATACATTGACATACGGTTGTGACAAACTTATTAACACCCAGTCTCCTGAAAAAAATCGGGGGCTTTCTCCAAGTCTTACATCTTATATCTTACTGACACGGGTCATTAACCACCATGATAAATTGACAGACGGTTGTGACAAACTTAAAAAACACCCCGTCTCCTGAAAAAAATCGGGGGCTTTCTCCAAGTCTTACATCTTACATCTTACTGACACGGGTCATTAACCACCATCGTAAATTGACAGACGGTTGTGACAAACTTAGTAACACCCCGTCTCCTGAAAAAAATCGGGGGCTTTCTCCGAATCTTACATCTTACATCTTACAGACACGAGTCATTAACCATCATGATAAATTGACAGAAGGTTGTGACAAACTTATAAAAAACCCGTCTCATGAAAAAGATCGGGGGCTTTCTCCAAATCTTACATCTTACATCTACAGACACGAGTCATTAACCACCATGATAAATTGACAGAAGGTTGTGACAAACTTATAAGCACCCCGTCTCCTGAAAAAGATCGGGGGCTTTCTCCAAATCTTACATCTTACATCTACAGACACGAGTCATTAACCACCATGATAAATTGACAGAAGGTTGTGGCAAACTTATAAGCACTCCGTCTCCTGAAAAAAAAATTGATACGGAACTCACACGGAATTGCTTATACGCACAATTATGACAGGGGCTTTACGCCTAAAGCCTGTTTACCGATTATGCGGACCAAACAAACAGCAGCAAACAATATGCCTGCTATAACCTCAAAATCATTCAAAGAGACACGTGCGTTTTTTTTACTTACCCCGAGGCTTAATTAATGAAATGAGAAAATGTAAATAAACGGGCCAGTCCCCTTTGTTAGCTTGGATATGCGGCTTTTTTATGATAAATTTCAACGAGTGGCAGTAGAAAAATAGTACAGGTTTTCCCTCATGGTATCATCTTTATTCTTCATTGTGTGTACCAAGGACATACATACTTACTTACTTATCCTCTTCGTCCCTGGAGGGACACAAGGCCACGACTTTTCCTTCCATCTGGGTCTACCCTGCGCTACATGTCCCATGGACATCAGGTCCTCTGACACTGTTCACCTCCACAGGGGTTGGGATCTTTCCCTTTTTATTTTGCCATCAAGTCTCCAGTCTAGGTCAAAAATTGGTACAATGACCTAGTTGGTAGAGTGTTCGCCTTGCACATGGTAGCTCGTGAGTTCGATCCCCGGCCGGGTCATACCAAGGAATTTTACAAATGATACATGCTACTTTCTCCGCTTAGCACTCGAAAGAGTATGGCAGTGAAACACACATCACTACCACCTGCTGAAGTCACTTGCACACATGTGTGGACCATGGGCTACAGAAATGGGGATTTGCACCACCCCTATGCGTGTTATCAAGACGCCTGCGTCACTTTATCTTTAACTCCAGTCTAAGGCGACTTTACACATTCTGTCATCCGCCATTCTCAGTATATGGCAAACCATGCTAGCCTTCTGCTTGCGACATACATGTGGTGAGAACATTAGTTCACAAACTTATATTTTCTGACATTTCTCCCATAAACTTTCAAAAAATTGACCTGATTCTTTAAAACTGGGCCATGCATGTTTTGAATCATATTCATAACTCAGTCATTCGAACTTGCAGTTGAGATCGATATCCTAGCTCCATCATGTGATGAAACTAGTCACTGCGAATCCCCACAAACTCCAATCTGATTTATTCAATCTGACAATGTCTAACCTTAACCTTCCTCACGGTGACAAAGGTAGGCGCTTCACGTTCACACAACAACGAACTTGACCTTCTCCAGGTAGGATTATATAATGAGAGACATTGATCAAAAGTCTAGACGACTTCCAGTCTGCGTAATGTTTGATTAGCCATTGGCTACGCCGATGTAACATTGTGCAGTTGCCAAGTTTAATCGACCGTATTCTTGAACATGTATCATGCTTATATAACCATTATGACCTGGATACATGCCAGTAGGGCGGGCATAACATTTCAATTACCTTTACAGGGGCCTATGCAGCTATTAAACTGCCGCCAGTCTATTGAATGCCCCTTTCTTTGTTACTCGGGTCATGCTAGATGTAGTGGGAAGTTCTTTTGCAAGTTCGTACCTGGAGACAAATTGCACGTACTTAGACGTGGGAAGCACACATGGGGTAGAGACATAGGAAACATTTCACTGACGTCACTGTAACAAGACACTTGTTCAAAAAGCTTTTTTTTTGGCTATATATCTGTAGTCGAGGTGTGTCTGCCTTCTCATTTCGGAATTAGAGGTAGACAAAAAATCCCACTTTCTCTATCTTTTGTCGGTGCTGGGCTTGCTTTTCTTCCGTAAATGTTGGAGAGTAAGGGTAAGTCGTGGTGACTTCTCTAAATAATTCTGCTCTTTCGTTGTGGATATATGAATACATTGTGTTTTGTCTTCCACAGTCTTTGACGTACAATATTTACAAATCATTTTGCACACTGCTAATCCCTTGCATCTCCCTTTCTCTGTTTCTAGGTAGGGAACACTGTCACTGATGCCGTACCATTGCTGATTGTAGAGCGCAACTCAGAGCACTAGTGACAGTAGATGATAACTCCAACCTGCTTTTCAATCTCCTGACTAACACAGATGGACTGATTTGCTGCGCTGATTGGTTAGTTGGTTAGTTGGTTGATTGATTGATTGATTGATTGATTGTTACATGTGTTTTGACAGGTCGTAGCCATGGATGAGAACGTCACAGAAATCGACCTCTCCGAGCTTTATGATGACATCTACTACATGCTTGAACAGGAGGGTCATACAAAGGCACACTCAGCAGAGCATGCCTCCATCACACTCCGCGTCATCCTCGGTTTAGTCTACAGCCTCATCATCATCATCTGCGGCATCGGGAATCTCCTCCTCGTCATTGTCATGGGGAGATACAAGAAGGCACGGACAACGACCAACCTGCTCATAGCCAACCTGGCGCTGTCAGACTTCGTGGTAGCTGTACTGTGTATTCCCTTCGACCTGGACTATTATATCATCAACGAGAGGGCCTGGAACTACGGACCGCACATGTGTCGACTGGTCAACTACGTGAAGATGGTGTCCCTATACGTGTCCACAGATGCCCTACTTGTCATTGGAGTTGACAGGTAGGAAAAGTCTTTGTTTTAGACTGATGAAATTACTTTGCCATCGGTGTCTTTAATGAGAACTAGGGGGTCCAAACATACACCACTTTTCCTTAAATCAAAAGCCATTTGTCAAGTCAAGTCAAGATCGTGCCAAGGACAAAAGATACACAAAACTCGGAAGTTCTGTTGCAGTGCCAAGATCACACACCAGGTGGACCAAAATAGACCTTTACCTTCGTCTTCACAACACCTATCAAATATTATTACAATCTATCCAGAGGTTTGAAAATTATGCTGACCACAAATATCTGGACACATGAGCACACACATAGACACACAGACACACCAAAAACAAAGCCTCCATTTTTCATGGCTGTAACAATCAACTTCAGTCTGGAAGTTACTCAATGTTAGTGTAAACATATCTGAAATAGCAGGTACTTCCAATGACAGGCCATTTGCTTTCCCACTAAATATACGTATTTGGAAAAGACACTCTAGTTATATATAGCAGCATTTCTGTGCATAGTTGGTCAAGGGAGGGGGCATTACCAATTAGTACTTAGCACTTAGTTCTTCCGTGCCAATCTCCTCCTTTCAGGTTAGATTCAGGCACTGTGGCTAAGACAACGCGAATGAGTTTGAAGGGTAAATCTTGGTTTAGTCAGGAACAGATATCATAGATAACAGGAATTGACGCCTGGGCACTTGATATGTAATTATGCAAGAAAGAAATAGCTGAATGAGCTCATACAAATCGAGGTCTAGGGACTACCGGGAAAAGATGAATCGAAGTATCTATTTCATGAAATGCTAAGCTTGGTCTTTTTTTGCAACAAATGTAATTATGGGTGTCATCGATACATTTCATACTGCATGAGGATCGATATTTCATTACAATGGCAAGAAGATTACATCGATTTTCATGTACAAAGAAAAGACAGTCCTATAAGAGATGAATGGCAAATTTACAGTTTGAAGGATTTGTAACAAACCGGATGAACAAAGTGCCATGACCTTTGATACTGGTTCCAATTAATGATAGTCGGTCGATGTTTCGGTTCAATAGACATCATTGGCATCGTGTGCTGTAACGGAAGGGTTTTCGGCCCAGAACCCAGCGGTCCCCGGTTCGAATCTCCTGACGCCACCGATCTTGTGCCCTTGGGAAAAGAGCACTTTAAACGACTTTCCTCAATCCATTTATTTGTAAAAATGGGTAAAATATCATGTGTGTGGGTCAAGACACCAGCAGTAGCTGCCTTTGTCCCACTGTTGCAATTCTAAAAAAAAATAAAAATAAGAAAATAAATAAAAATAAAAATTAAATAATGCGTAGGGCACCATTCAGGAATCCGGGTTACTATAGCTAGTGATACAGTTGGCAGAGATCGTTGACATCAAATTACCTTTTAAGCTTTCAGCCATTCGCTAGAGTGCATGGCAAGTACAATAACAAGAAATTAGGGCGCCAGTCAAGGAGGCTATCTCCATAGATATTTAATATGTCGGTAGCCTTACATGAAGAGCTTTACCACTACATTCTCGTCTATTGACATCAGTTTTCATTCTCTTTCATTATCTAATCCGACCAGAAGAATCAAATAGTATCAAAGAATTAGGACATCGAACCATGTTAAGCGTCCATATTTCGCAACTAATAAGAATTAGGACCTGGATATTTCACAGCACAGAAAATGAGACTGCAAAACCTAATATACCGATAGTATCCCTTTAGGCGATATACCGTTAGCAATGTAAAATGCATCAGCAGGTAGCTCATTCCTCAAATAGTTTAAAGATGTAGGTGAACAAAAATATCAGTAAGACTAGTACTAAACGTCATGTTAGTTTTCAACCAGACTTTACTATAATAATCAATGTTGACGTTTCCATTTGTCATTTTTATTTCCAGATACATGATGATCCTTCATCCCAGCCGACAGCGGATGGGGCGGAAGAGTGCCATCTTGGTGTCCGTGGGTGTGTGGGTCTTCTCCATGCTGATCGCCATCCCCTCGGCAAAGTTCTCCAAGATCCAACCGTACTCTAACGAGACGCAGTTCTTCTGCGGAGTGGTGTGGGACGTCCAGGTGGAGACCGCCTCCAAGTGGTACTTCGGCAGCATGCTGGTGTTCCAGTTCATCCTGCCTGTTGTCATCATGGCGTTCTGCTACCTGGCGGTCGTGTGGCAGGTGTTCCACAGAGAGCCCCCGGGTGTGGTCACAGACGCCCACAGGTCCACCTTACAGCGATCCAAGAAGAAAACCCTCCGCCTCGTGGCGATGCTGGTCATGTTTGTGTTGTGTTGGGCCCCGTACTACATCTGCACTGCCATCAGGGACTTCCACGACCTCCTCAACAACAACCCGATGAACACCAACATCTTCTACGCCGTGGAAGCAACGGCCATGGGTAACAGCGCCATCAACACCTGCGTGTACGTGGCCTTCAACGGAAACGTCATTCAGTACGTCACCAAGTTTGTACAGGAATGTTTCCGGACAACTAAGAACAATGAGGGAACAATGGTAACCTTCCGATCAAGACATGCCACCGAGCATGCAACCAACGTGACAACGACAGAATTCCCTCTCAGTAACACGATTTGAAGGAAGTTCACTTCATCAATGTCAAGTTGAAGGCAGCCTGATACAATAAGCCTAAAAGATGTGCCCTAAGACTGTTGGATCCGATTCCGATTAGATTATGAATCAACAATGCCATTGCGGCCTGTCAGTATGAGGAGAGGGACTTGTCACTTGCTTTTCTGATGAATATTAAACTGTTTTCCAGGGATTTGGTTTGTTTTTCCTTAATATAGTTTATCATGATAGGCCGGCGTGACATTCATCTAATATCGCGATAAATGCCTACACATTCCTGCCTACACATTTGCAAATAAAGTGTATATATTTCCTCGACAGAGAAATCCAATTGAGCTCGAAAGGATACTTATTCTACTGTTTTGATCTTAAGTTCTTGATTTATTTCAAACGTGTTTCCTTCCTCTGTTTTTTTCATTATCTATTGACAAAAAGTATCTACTGCCTCACTCACTCATCTTACTCTGGATCTGAAAATATAACAATAGTCGTTTCAGCGTATCTTTAAAGCGTTGAAGACGAACAGCAGAGAAATGTAAACTAACATTCGGAATAGACTATCTGCACATGTTAATCAGGTACCCCAGCAAGCTGTAAGAAATGATGAAAGAAAAAGGACAATGATTCCAAAATAACAGACTCTTTATATTAACATAAATGAGGGGGCAACTACTACTTGTTATATACTCTTGATAATAGAATACTCGTACTCGGGATATGCGAATTTAAACAAGAGTGGAATTCATTCAAAAAAACTTGCTCATTAATCATTCATGAGCAACTGCCAGTAACCTTGGGTCAATAGAGCAGGGTCGATGCTGCAGGCTGTGTTGCCGAGCAATTCAGCCCTGCTGAAGGAGGGTAGATTATACGTTGGGCAGAAAACAAATGAGATACAGAAATCTTGGTCAGGTTTTTTCAACACGTTGGACACATATTGTATTTTAGATGGCTTTTATTGCAGCTGGTGTATAGACGACCATACATGCTTTGTATATATTTGTAAAGATATGCGACAAGAGTACACGCGCATTGCTTGCACTTGCACTTACTTGTATGCTTATATGGAAAGATACACAGGTTTTTTAGCTATATCGTTTGTGTACAAAATGTTTAATGCCTTCAAAATGTAAGTGGATTTGCCATTGAAAACGTTTGCAGCTGCAAAACGTGTTTCATAAAGTTTTTTTAAATGTGATGGCAATTACGTATGGGTCAAACGTTTTATTATATGTATTGCGTCGTATAAGCGGGTATCTCACTAGACTGCGCCAAAATGCGCTAGGAAACCATGCAAACTTTGCAAAGTTTCACCATCGTAACATACGCGACCTCTATAAACAAAATGGCCGCGCCAGAAATGTCTCATTTTCGATTTCGGCTCCAAATCAGTAGCTTCATTGGAAATCGCAGTGGTGCAACTAGTTTAAAAACTAATCAACAATGATTGAGATTTAAAAACAGATTTGCAGTGATCGCACCCCGGGTTGCGTGTTGTTGTTGTTTTTTTTAATTTAAAAAAAAATCGCAATTTCAGGCAACAAGTTGGCGCCGGTTTCTTCCGCTAAGGAAATGACTCTCGCAATTTGGTGAGATACCCGCTGTAGTTTTTGATTGGTCACCACTTTGTGGGTAACACATAGCAGCCATAAATACTGTACGTATTGCCAGGTATATGTATATATATATATATATATACACTCGATGAAATGCTATATATTTTAAATGTTGCTCAGTTTTCAGCGTTGTTTGATTGACATACTTGGTAGTGCCACGTAGTCTACTCAATCGGATTCAGAGCCATACTTTTTAATCTGATTAACAGGATTGACGTTAAATGCAGTAATGTCAGACGACTATCAGCTTAGTATAAAGTATTTCTAAACAAGATACAGACTGACCGAGTACGAAGAAAATGTTTTACGTGATTTCCCACTTTTGTAAATAATAGTGACAGGATGGATATATCAGATTGAACACCTGATTTTGTCTCCGTCTGTGGATTCTTATAACATATATATTCTGTACTTTCCTTCTGTTTTGGTAACAGCTCGCAGTAACACTATTGTTTTAGAAAAAATGATGACTGATCAATTGATTGATTGATTTATTGACACGCTTATCATCATTTTGATCTATAGTTGGGATTGTGAACCGTATTAAATCGATAACAACCATACCGACGTGTGAATTCTTTATCAAAGAAAGCCCCTTGTAAGCAGTGCGCTCCGCTGCTAATTGTATCACAGCTGTAAGTCTAAGTTTGCAATTTTCCTAATCAAACTTGTGCGGCAAACAGTTGGTAATAACTTAAGTGTCAGATAAAGAACCCATGAGATGGCATGCCCTACAGCTTAAAGCGCTGTCTTTTTTATCAGATGTTCCGTAACTAATTACATGCAATAAGAATAGTAAATGTGCCCCAAAGGAAACGATATAGTCCAAAGATAACACAAAACATTCTGCCATTATCCACCATTCATCCATTATGTTATGTAACAAACATTTATGGTAGATTCTTGACAGTGCTTGTATATCAATATTTTATTGCGTTCGTGATTTATATGTAAAAGTATTTTAAAGGGAATGACCTGAATTTGTTGATTTTAAACACTTCAACACCAGCGTAAGTCAGTTAACTACGGAAATCTGCGATGCTGTTGTTTGTTATATGTATAAAGCTGTGCAATAATAATAAACCATTCATCAATTATCCACCAGTCAGACACTATCTGTTCTCTGCACTCTCCATAACATCCAAAAGAAGCAAATTCAACGTCTTAACCCTATTTAGACTGAGGGGGGGGGGGTCTTTTGAGGCCCGCGCCAACTTTGATGTCGCATAACTCCTGAACGGCTTATGCAAAAACCGCCAAACTTGGTGACTTTCCCTAAAATTTAGTTGGCAACAATTTCTTATTAATAATATAAGTTAACGATTTTTCGTGTTACCATGGCAACGGGCAATATTTTACAAAATTCGCTAATTTTGGTTTTAACAGTGAAATGTGCTCAACCTAACATATCTTATGTAATCTCATGCAACTTTTATGGTTTAATATTAATCAATTATGCTAATTTGATGACGTCATAGGTCAAAATCCAAGATGACGGACCATATCATTAGTTTAGGTATAAACAGTCAATTTTTCCTTCAAAATCGTCACTACCTGGTACTTTTTCAAACAGAAAACATTTAGATAAGTTTTAGTCTATTTTCATTATGTTTCATTGTGTTTTGGGGTTATTTGCTAAAAAAATGTTGTTTTTTGAAAATTCAAAATGGCGGGCCCAAGATGGCAAATATCTAAAAGATATATGACGTCATTTTATGACGTCATTTTGACGTCATTGCTATTGACAACAAAAGTGTTAGAAGACAAATATTGTTATTCACCACTTCCGTTAAGAATTTGTTGCATGCCTTTGGGTTTTATGGGAATAACCTATTTTTACGGTTCCAGCCAATAAAGTCATGGCAATCACGTCATAATTACGTCATATTACGTCATCATGACACCAAAGTTGCCCTATTTCACATAAATTACTTATACACCATCCTCTAAAAATTTGGTGGTCATGCCATATGTAGTTTAGGAGTTACAGGGGTCTGAAAAGGAGGGCCTCAAAATCCCGGTCTGAGTAGGGATAAGAAGGTATCTCACTGGACTTTGAATTTAAGCATTCGCAAGGTGGCCCAAACCAGTGCCAATTGGCCCCAAATTGTCGCCTGAAGTTGCGAATTTTTGAAAATTTTTAAATGTGTATAATGTCAATGGACAAAGTGGCACACTGCAAATGTATTTTTCAGGAGTTGTTATCAGCGTATATTGGTTTGTAATTAAGTGGCAACACTGCGATTTCATATTGAAGTTATACTAAATCTAATTTGGGGCCGAAACTAAGACTGTGACATTCCTGGCGCTTTCGTTGTGTTTGTAGTCGTTACGCGTGCGCGTTAGGACAAGTGAAAATCGACAAGAATTTGAAAGGTTGTCGCAATTTCATGACAAAATTTGATGCAGTCCTGTAAGCTGCCCGCTCTACTTTGTCCGATGAGCCGGGAATGGGACAACGTTGTCTATGTGTTGGCACCGTTTTTTTCGTCTTGGAGTTTTGAATTCGATTAATTTACTTGTAACTGCTTCAAAGATGTATTGGTTATTAGCAAACGTAATCAGTATAGTTCAGTTCAGGTCATATATAGCATGTATGAGGTAATGAAATTTAACAAAGGCTTAAGGGAACAAACGACCTCGATACTAATATGATATAAAAGAGCTGACGGAATAGACATGCCCTAGTGAGTTCCTACGAGAGCTGAGTAAAATGGGGACGGACGTCATTCAGGGTAATTTAACCTTGGGAAGCACACTAGGACCGGGCCGCTAGCGAGTCCCTTCGGCGACCCGAGACAGTCAGCCCGCCTGATCTAAATTAACGCTCCGGGGTCTTGTAGCCCTGGGAAAGCCTGCGCCCTTTACTGTTGGTAAGGGCCGGTCAACTCATTGGCTAGAACTCCCCCGTTGCGCTAATTTGTATCGGCGGGCTTAGAGCTTTTCGCCACCGAAGGAACCGGCTAAATGTCCCGATGACAGTCTGCCTCCCAGGGTAAGGTAATTTGGCACCGCGTACCGAACAATGAGCACCTTGTTTGACCATAGACTATTTACCGTACCAATATGGTATTCTGCCACTCTGAACAATATGCTGACAGTAGGCAAAGAGTGCACAAAAAGATGTTGGAAAAACAAGGAAAATGTTTCGAAAGTTAGCAGAACAAAAATATGGATATTGTTACATTTTAATGTCCTCTTGGACAAAAGGAAAAATGACAAGCTTTGAATATTCACATATTAAGATATTGATCGCAAAAAAGTTGATAATGTAGGCAAATAAGTTCACGATTAAAAATCTATAGTCCCTGTATATAGGGCGGTAGCAGCAGTGCCTGAATTTATTAAGCCTGAAATCTTTCCGAAAAAAATGAGTGATTCAGACACACCTTAAATTGAGATCCACATATTATGTAAGGGGCCATGTCATTCAAATCATATGACGTGAGAAAGGATGAAATGGTATTAAGGTGCAGTCTCCATTGTAAGCTTATACCCTTGAAATGTCATTCAATGATAGTCAGCTTTTTATAAAATTTTAAGAAAAAACTGTAGTTGTGTAAGTAGGAGTGACCAGTCTTGCATAACGTGCCCTAACTTGAAATAGAATGTGTGTGTGTGTGTGTGTGTGTGTGTGTTTGTGTGTGTGTGTGTGTGTGTGTTTGTAACATGATGGTAACATAAATTTATACCAGTTAGATTTTTGAAATAGCCACCCAACTAGCTACCGGTACTACCGACTCCAAAAGGCGTTGTTAATAGCAAAGCCTAGTCTCTACATAGACTAGATAAAATGTATGCACTGGTTGTTCACGGTATAAAAATGCGTAAAACCCGTAGTTTTCCGGCTCAAACCACCCTACTCAAATTTTGTATCCTTACGATCTTGTTAACATATAGATAAGTGTTTCCATCATTTCATCCTGACAACTGTACTTACAATAATCTACTCAAAAGTAGGGTAAGACAGGCTGAAGGATATGATTAAATCGGTTTATGGGACTATGTGGCGTCGAAAGTGGCGTCGGTGTGACGTGACGGTTAGAGCGTTGCAATCTGTCAAAAGTGTCAACATTAAAAAAAAAAAGGAGTTGATGCCCAAAGATGCAAACATCTGCACCTGGCCACCAAAAGCCGTTACGATATTTTGTTTAATAACTGCACAGGTGATAATATCCATATCACGATGTTACTATACATGAGTCCTAACGGTTGTCAGCAATTCTTCAAAGATCTGCTACGTTAACTCAAAATGGATGTGTTTTGATTATCTATGCCATAATAATAGATGATTCATATCTATGTACGAAACCCCTGAAGGAAATATGGATTGTGAAGACGCGTCAGTTATAGATAATTGTCCCCAAAGTAACAGAGGTGCGTCAATGTGTAGGCGTATTATTAATGCGGTGTCCTTGCAGTATGCTCTAAACTATAATGATAATAATTATGATAGTACAATCTTTAACTGTTCCCTAGTATTCAGCCTCATATAGATGTATAAATCTGATCACTGATACATCATGTATGAATACCAATCTCAGAAAATCATTTTGATCATCCGCCAAAAGTAGTTACTCGCGCAACTGGATAAAATGTTGAAACAGTTAGACGTTTCTGACAGCAACATCCGCTGTCATTAGTCAGTAACTAACGATAGGACTGGAAAACCTGGTTTCATACCATGCTTCTCACGAATAAAAAAAGTTTCAAACAAACAACAGAGGTTTAGTATAAAACCTGGTTTTCCAGTCCTATCCCTAGTCACTGACGAAAGACATCGGATGCCATCTAAGACGTCTGACTGTTTCAAAATATTATCCAGTTGCTTGGGTAACTATTTTTGGCGTATCTTATTACCTGGATGTCTAACCTTCATCAACGCATTTCCATCATTACATATCTATTTATTTTCTGGGTAACTATAATTGGTATGAATATCTAAAATAAATGACTAACAAATAAGGGAAAAAAGATATTCAACGACTAAAATCAATTCAACAATCAACTGTATCTCTGTTAGATTTTATTCGACCCTTACCTCGTCCCTCATATGAAAAGCCGATTTGAGCTTCTCATAAATAAACAAAGGTTCAAACAAACAAATACCATTCGGTAGCATAGTTCAACAATTGGCGCACATTGTCGTCAACAGTAGCAATTTTCTTTCATGAAACTTCTTTTGAGGATATGTCCTCATTTAAGGATATGTCCATATTTCAGGATATGTTCTCTTGTGAGTATATGTCCTCATTTGAGCATATATCCTCATTTGAGCATATATCCTCATTTGAGTATATGTCCTCATTTGAGTGTATGTTCTATTTTAGAGATAGTTTATTAGAGTTATGTTCTCATTTCTTAAGAAGCTGTTTCCTACACTGTCTCATATAAAGTGTACTTAAATTGTCGATACGCTTATTACCTATCTGGAACATTTACTTAACTTCAATATATGTTTATCTTTTTTATGGAATGTATTCATGTCTGTCTTATTTCAATATAACATGAATGAGAACTTTAGATAATGAACAAACAAATGCAAAAGAAAGAGAAAGATAATCAACGGCAAAAATTCTGTCAACAAGAGTGTGAATTTGGTACTGTGGTTCCACAACAGTAGCATCAGGGGTGTCCTCAACCGTAGTAATTTTCTTTCATAAACTTTCTTCTTCTTCCTGAAGCAGTGAAAAACACTTAAATCAAGGTCATTACTGATTGGGCGGTGAGACTGGTTCCTTTAAGTGGGTGGTTTGAAGTTTTCAAGTAGCGTAATTCCTCAAGGTTGGCAGTTGTCATCCTTGTGGGCCTACTTCTCAGTACATCTAGGCATTAAGAAAGGACACTTAGTCGAGTTGAGGCGATGTCTTTTTCATTTAAGGATGTGTCCTCATTTGAACGTATGTCCTCATTTGAGGATGTTGTATTTTAGAGAAATGTTATGTTATGTTACTTGAAAGTATGTTCTCATGTGAAAACACACTGTTACCTAGTACACAATCTCATCATAATGTGTAGTGAAATCTGATTGTCGATACACTAATACCTATCGTAAACATTTATTAAGATCAACATCTATTCATTCTTTTATGCCATGTATGCATGGCTGTGTTATATCAATACATCAAGATGAGAATCTAAAATGACAGAAAAAATTATCAACGGCAAAAATTCAGTCAATAACAGTATGACTTTGGTAGTGTGGTTCCACAAAGAACAAAGATAAATGCGTCTTTAAGAGAAGCAATTTTCTTGCATAAGATTTTCATCCTCTTTCCGCAGCAGTGAATGGCACTTAAAGCAAGGAAATTCCTGATGGAAAAAAAATAGTTTACAAGAGTTTGAATTTGGTAATGTGGTTGCACAAAGGTTATGGACACATGCGTCTTTGAGAGTAGCAAGTTTCTTTGATAAAACTTTCTTCTTCTTTCTGCAGAAGTGAATGACTCTTAAACCAATTGCACTTAAGGATATTGCGGATGGCAAAACTTCAGTGTACAAGAGTTTGAACTTGGTAGTGTGATTCCACAATGGGCAGTGACACAGGCGTCCTCGACAGTAGCAAATTTCTTTAATAAAACTTCCTTCTTTTTCCTGCAGCAGTGAATGGCACTTAAACCGAGGCCATTCCTGATGGCAAAAATTCAGTCTACAAGAGTATGAATTTGATGCTGTTGTTGAACAAAGTGCACTGACACAAGCCTCCTCAACAGTAGCAATTTTCTTTCATGAATCTTTCTTCTTCTTCCTCCAGCAGTGAATGACACTTGAACCAAGACCATTAGTGATGTGACGGTTAGAGTGGGTCCTTTAAGTGGGCGGTTTGAAGTTTTGAATTAGAGTAATTCGTCAATGTTGGCAGTAGTCTTCCCTAAGAGCTTCCTTCACATTCCATCTCTGCAATTAGGAACGACACGTCGACCAATGACGTTACTGATGGGACGGAATATTTACTTCTTTGCTTAAAGGACTACCTTCAGTAAGTAGGAACAGGAAGGGTAAGGTCAGGTACGGCAATTGATTAGCTTCGTGCTTCAAAATACACCGTAAAAGGATGTTTTACCTTGAATAACTCTTTACCCGAAATGACTTTGACAGGCTCTAAACTACTCAACGCATATCAGAAATGCCAAGGTCCTGGTGTTGGTTCAACTCTTAAAGTTCCAAAACAACTATTCGGTCATAAGATGACATTAAGAAAGGCATGGCTAAGCGCCCATGGCCACACCACTTAATTGTCACCGCTATCTTTCAAATTACCTATACAGGGTTTAAAGTTGCTTTGGATCTCTATTCGCTTGTAAATCCGAAATATATAGTACCGTCGGACTAGTTAAAAAGGTTATGGTGTATGGAACCACGATCTCAGTTTGAGTGGATTAAACAAATTTTGTTTATTTATTTATGTATAAATCTTAACAGGAGTCCCTTTAATAAACTGAGTAACTGATTTCCCAGGGATCCCTGAAAGCTGTCCGAATATGCAGCTTGTTCTCTTCTGTACAAACCTGGTGTGTTACGCCATGAGGCAGTTTACTGGGTATGCAATACTACACAAACAAACAAACTAACAAAATGACAATGACACATGCGTTGACTCCTCAAACGTAGCAAATGTCTTGGCTTAAGCTTTCCTCTTAATTCTTACTGAAGCATTGGTGGTGATAGAACGGTTCGAATGGGCCCTTTATAACAGTGTGTGTTTTTGAAGCTTTGAAGTAACTAAAGGTAATTCGTCAATGTTGGCAGTTCCCTAATAGCTTCCTTCGCAATCTATCTCCGCAATTATGAACGACGCTTCGATCAAGGACGCTACTGATGGAACGGTATATGTTTTCCTCGCCTTAAAGGACTATTTTAAGAAATTATTGGAAGAGCTCAGGAAGGACTGGAGAGTTCGAGCGAGGTACGGCAATTGATTGGATTCGTGCTACAAAATAATACACCATAAAATGATGTTTTACCTTGAATAACATTGACTTTGACGGGCTCCTAGTTATCAAGGGGATTCCAGAAATGCTACGATCCTGGTGTGGGTTCATCTCATAAAGTTCCAATGCAACTATTCGGTCATTATATCACGTTTATAAATGCATGATTGAGCTCTCAGAATTACACTCCTGGTCATCGCTATCTTTCAAATGACCTTTACTCCTTTTAAAGTTGTCTTGAATCTCTTTTCGCTTGTAAATCCTTGCCTTTACTGCAGTGTGTAGACTGCAATACCGTCGGACTACTTTAAAAGGTTATGATATATGGCACCACGATCCTTGTTTGACCGTTAAGACTCTGCTTGTCTCCGAAGACCTTCCACGGCCAGTGACCTTAAAGACGAGAGTGCCTGATAACTAATAAATGTAGTTACCGTGAAGACTTGGTTATCTTCCACGACCTTTCACGGTCAATGACCCTTAAGAAGAGAGTGCCTGATAACTGATAACTGGTTTATTCACATTTTTTTCGCAACCAACCAGCAGTTGACAATTCATTGGCATAACATCCGTTAGGAAACACTTGGCAATACCCCCTCTTCTTCCATGTGTACAGCTTTGCAAGGCAGATATCGTGTGCACTGAATTGTCCTATAACTGTAGCTTGCAGTTGAATGTATACAATCAACTAAATCTACTGTTCGATCGTTAACACGTCTTACTAACAACCGTAAAAATCATTTACTTACTTGGGATATTCGAACACAAATCTTCAGTTTTACAGTTTTACAATTGTCCCTGTCACGGTATCTCAATCGCAACTAGAAGTTCGCCTTTCTGAAATCTTCTGGAATGTTTTTTGATCATCAATTTAAAACTGTCGATTGAACTCTTCTGTGAACTTTTTGGAGAGTGACCTGTACCTCTTATGTCATGTTCATAATGGTAAACATGCTCCTAAATACACACACATGCTCCTAAATACATTCACTGTGTGAATGTCACGCACATTTCACATCCCGTGCAAAGGATTAGGACTATCTAGTCAACAAGCCTTCAGTGTCTGAACCGGGGCTCACGACCTACTTCGAAAGTTCCTCAGTCACAAAACATATTCATGGCACGCCTTCGTTGGCCTTATCTCTGAGAACAAACTTTGTCTTGCACTTGAGATTCCTTCATTTTGCAAAAGATAGTAAGAGTGAACACCAGCAGTGTCCTATCTCTATCTAGATAAAGTTAGATATATGAACTTAGATATATGAATATGTAAACCGTTGTCGAAGAGGCGTCCTGCCTAGTGTGCGGGGTGGACAGAAAAGAACTATACGGCAGAAGACATCATTTGCCTTCAAATCGTTCGGTGCTTGCATCATAGAATCAGCATGTGGCTAGCTTCTTAGTATCTTCTATTTCAAAACGCTGCATGTGGCCATTCGACTGGTAACTGGGTATTTGGGTTCTCCAATTCATTTTTGGTACGGCCATGTTGATTCGATTATACAGATGACATCCTCGCGCGCATCAATTTACTTCTGTGTCCCCCAAAGACGTTTTCGACTATACTGTAAATCGAACAAAGCACCTGCTCAATCAATCAATCATTCAATCAATCAATCAATCAATCTTTATTGTGAAACCAACCTTGCAGGCATGTCTGAGGACACATCTGAATTTCATAAGATTTCTTACAATTTCAAAATTACGTTAAAACATTGCAGTTGACCAGATAAAAGCTATCAATGTTCATATTTATGAACTTAGATACATCAAACGGCTTTGTAGGTCCCTCAGAACCTCAGACCCTTGCGCGCTCTGAGCGCGACCAAAATGTCAAATGTCAGCAACTTTTTAAAGATTTCACAGATCACTCAACAAATTACAGAGATAAAGAACGAATTTTTGTTACGTTTTGTGTGCTTTGTTGTCTTCTCAGTCATACCTTTACCTCTTGCATCATATTAGAATGATAAAATCAAAGGGAAAACAGATTCAATTTTAGTCGCTGCACGGTCGCTCAGTGTGTGTCTTAAGTAATATATGTATGTTCAACTTGTTTTTTTCTGTGTTGTCTGTAATGTGAACTGTTTGCAATAAATATATTTAATCATTCTGCGTTATAATAGAAACGTAAATCACATAATTTTGAAACACATTTTGAACCACTGACAATAAAACTTGGAGGGAATTTAATTTGAATGGAAGCAAGTACTTGTGGGTATTGGTCAATTTGTATTACCCACGAGCAAAACTATGATTTGACCACAAAATTCTCAGAAATTCAAGATACACCATTTCAAGAATGACATTTTTTTGAACTACAGTTAAGACAATTCAATCCTAATAGAGCGCTCGCTGCGATCCTTGAGCGCTCGCTGCGGCCCTTTGATCCCACCTTGGGCGCTTTCATGGCGCTCACCGCGCTCTCACGGCGCTCTCACGGCGCTCACCGCGCTCGCTCCGCGCTCTCTCGGCGCTTTCGCGGCGGTCGTTTTTTGATCGCCATCCTCGGCGCTCTCACGGCGAAGGTTTTGAGCATGTTCAAAACCATCGCCGAGGTGACGGCACGCATGGCGCTCTCGCCGCGCTGTCGGCGCTCTCAATGGCGCTCTCGCCGTGCTGTCGGCGCTCTCACAGCGATCTGGCCCAAAAAAAATGAGGTCGCCGTGAGAGCGCGGTGAGAGCGCCGTCCAAGTGGAATGGGGGTATAAGTACACGAAGATAATTCATCCAGTATCATATCGAGACTTGATAAATGTAAGCATGAATAGAGTGGTGTCTTTATTGAATACGAGTGAGTGATTCCCATATATGGACGTTAGTAGACCCATGCTAATAGTCTTCATCCTGTTAGGTCTAATCTTCATGGTAAGCGTGCCTGCGTTACCCTCGTTGTGTAAACCGGCCTCATGTTGCGCATTCTCACATGTAATAGGTCAAAACCACTTTCATCTAGAACCTCGCGTAAAGTTGGTAATTTCTCGATAAAAATGAAGTGGGAAGAAAAGTTTGAAGCCCAAGTCACCCCCATCAAACTCCATTAGACTGGAATGGCACAGTACCGAGTAAAATTCATGTTGGGCGGGATTTGAATAACGCCATTCGGTAGAAAGTTGGTCAAGAATCTGGTTGAAAGTTTTGTACAAGATTGTGTACAAGAGCAACGGCCATATGTAACTGTGTGGCATTGCCGTTACTTTAATTGGACTTTAATCAAGTCAACTTCATGCTGTACCAATCAACATCCGCCATTTTGGTTGCTGTGTTTAGCTCCCATTCCGTTAGACGGCAATCGTGCTGTGATCTCACTGCGACCTTAGTACAGTTGGGCTTGTGTATTCTTTGATTTCATACTTGGAATGTCATGCAAAATGTTAAGGCATGACCGAAAAGGGCATGTCCCTGTGGTGTAATGGTCTGCGCCTCTGTCACTTACCACATCTGGTTCAAATTAGTAGGAACCAGAAGGCCCGAGTTCGAGCCCGGGTATGACATGTCTGAATAAGAGGCGCACCAAGTCATACAAAAAAAACTTTATAAAAATGGTACATGCATCTGAAATAGTGTGGAAGTTAAACACACTCCACTGCCAGTGGACTAGCCCCCTGCTGTAGTGATTTCACCACAGTGTGGCCCAGGGCTATGAAACGGGGTAGGCGCCGCCCTATACACCTTATGGAGTGGGAGGATTTTAACTAACTTAATGACTGAAAATACAGCAAACCCCTTAACGCGTTAAAAGATTCGTTAAGATGAACTCTCGAAATTTAGGTCGAAGGCGATCGAAGCGGAATGGAGGTATTACTGCGCCAAGTCAACACAAAGTTCGTCTATCAATTAAGTTTCCTGCACAGCAATGTCGCAAAATTTCATATAGCCATAACTCTGGAGTGTACTCTTAGACAACTTTCTACCAAATGGCGTTGTCCAAATCCAATCAGTATTGAGCACAACTCGCCATCTCACTGTCACTGTCGCCATTACCGGGTTGAAAGTAGTTTGATAAGGTGAAGTACTTGGAATCTGATTGGACATATTCAGTCATCCTAGAAATCAATGTCATATAAGGGATTCGTGTTCCATGTTCAAGGACATCGTCCAAGCTTCTCAAGGTTACAGCCAAGAGAGTGTTTGACGTAAGTCTAATCATATGCTTTCCAGAGTGGGTTAGGTAAGAGATAGATTTCCTTATACCATGTCAAGACGCGCTTCGAGGCGTCGAGATTCACGCCCATATCTGAGAAGCAATCAAATTGGAGGTACTCAAGGATGACAGGGACTCCGTTTGATATTCAATGTGACCTTCAAATTAACAACGAGGATTTATGTAACGTTATACAAGCCTTTTTAAAGTTGCAGCGAGGACAGAGGTACCACAAAGATAGTTTGTTCACATCTGGGTGCAAGTTTCCTTGTTGTTTCAGTAGCAGGGTATACCCGGATATATTTTTCCAGGGAGGGGTATTTGCTGGCCCCTTGTTTTAAAACATGTCGGAGGCACCTCCTCGAACATGGGAACCTCGTTCGAAAGACGGGTGCAGCCCCAACCGAGATGTCCTACCCAGGTTTGAACCGGGGTCTCCTGTTGCCAACTGATCTGAACCAGGAGCTCAACTGTGAGGCTGAAGCCGGTTGAGCTAAAGGGACATACCTCAAAAGTAATGAGATGACACATAAAGAAGCGATGCAGTACAGGTAGGCTTTCTTGTTGATGAAAGTCATCACACAAAACGGGACTTATTTTCGTCAGTGGAAAAAAAAGATAGGTTGAAATGTCTTCTAATCGCAACAATAAAGCAGCCGTATAAAGATTGATGTACCATTACTTTGGGACTGTATTATTGGTTTGAGTGTGTATCATTATTTGGGAGTGCACATGAAGAAGAAAACAGGAGCACAACGACAGAGCAAATTTTGCTAATGGCCTTTCAAATGAAGGTGGTCTTGATGACTGTAAAAATAACTTTTTCGTTCTGAAATGGGCAAATCAAAGGGTTTTCTTTATTCCTGTTTGCCCTGTCTTTTGTGTCATCTAAAGTCTGTAGACACCGTAATGGGAAAGAGAATACTTTGTAACTAAAACTTTGAGCAAAGGTGGGCGGACAACCATGGTAATTGACTTGATGAAAGGCATCACACAAAATGGGACTTATTTTCGTCAGCAGAAAAAAATATAGGTCGAAATGTCTTCTAATCCCAACAATATAGCAGCCGTATGAAGATTGATACACCATTAGTTTGGGACTGTATTATTGGTTTGGGTGTGTTTCATTATTTGGGAGTGCACATGAAGAAGAAAACAGGACCATAACGACAGAGCAAATTTTGCTAATGGCCTTTCAAAAGAAGATGGTCTTGATGACTGTAAAAATGACAAATCAAATGGTTTTTTGCTTCCCGTTTGCCCTGTCTTTTGTGTCTTCTAAAGTCTACAGACACCGTAATGGGAAAGAGAATACTTTGTAACCGAAACTTTGAGCAAAGGTGGGCGGACAACCATGGGAATTGACTTGACAGATCAGTTACCAATGGGCCTGGGTCACGCAGATGGTTAGTGAACAGCCAATGTTACTCAGGTGACCCATCTTGTCAGTGCAACTACAACTGAATGAGACATTGAGGTAGACTTCTTTCCCCACGCAAGTTTGGCAACATCTGTCTTTGAGACATTAACTCCTTATGGATCAGTTAAAGGAACATTCGTGTGCACCTAAAGTCTAGTCCCATTCTCACAGTTGGTCTTGTTGTCTGTCGCAATTTGCTAGAGCGAATCGTGAAACGTCGCCGTGAAAAAAAAACCTGGATGATTTCCAGTGATAGTAGCGCAGTAAGGTACTTAATGGCTCCTGCAGAAACAGGGTGGTCACCAATCCAGTCACAGGCAAAACTGTTCAGTGTCACCACCGCGGGGAGGAGATTTGGGAAATCTGGAATCTGAAACAGACCAGTTAGCTATATATAGAGTTACTGTTATTATCATTTTTGTTATTGGGTAGGCTGACTACTCTCTCTTCGCAGCCAGGGGCTGAATTGCGAGTAGCGTACAATTGGCGGGGCTAGATCACAAGGGTCTGGAGCGGCTGCCATTCGGCGCTAACTCAGGTGACTTAAATACGACAATTGCCCCATGTGCGGCCATAGGACTGTAGGTTTTTAACCACTCACGCCGGGAAGGACCCCTACTCTTTTCGATAAGTGCGGTGGGTTCTTTAACGTGCTCGAGGTTTGGCTCTACTAAACACGACAGAACACAGGTAAGAAGTTAGAAACGAAAGAGACAACTCGGCACAATGCAGGACAGATCACAGTATTTAGAATTAGTTGATTGGTGGAAAGTGGAAATCCGAGGACGAAACATTCAGATCTACAACTTTGAATTAATTTTTGGCACCTTGACAACTCCTTTGATGAGTCAAACGTCTTAACAAGGGTATCAATCTCTTAAAGACAGTACAAGCCTCTCTAGGTTTACAAATAAGAAAATTGATCATACTGCAAGCAGACAAGCATTGTTCGTCTATCAATTACCTATACTCAACCGAGAGTTGACTATCCTTGTTCACCTTGGAGTCAATCCAAAGTTTTCCATAAGGCCATGTTCATTTGATTATACGGATGGCATCCTCTGGGAACCCCAAAACTGATACGAATAAAAACAGTTTACCAAAAAAATAGTTGCCTTCATTTTGAAATCTACGTGGTCAGGAAGGTTGAACAAATGACTAAGCACACAGAGAAATGTATACCAAATAATGGATTCTTCCTTTCCTGGTCTTTCACATCTTTTTGCAAGTCACAGCATACATTTGCTAATTGTGTAGCTGCTTTGCACGATTTACAGTATGGTAGAAAACTTTTCTTTCTTTTGAAACGGACGAAAATTGATGCGCGCGCGGATGTCATCCGTAAAATCAAATCAACGTGGCCAACAGACAATTGCGTGGGTGGAGAATATCAAAAGAGGTTTGTTGGGTCGTTTGTTCGTCCCTTAACGTTCGTTCAAGAAATGAACGGGCCCGGTGGCACACTTTGTTCACTTCTTAAGTCTGTCTGCAGTTCGGGAAGGCAAATAAAAGGTGCCACGAAATCTACAAAACCAATTCATCGAGACGCTATGAAGTAGAACTCTAAAGAGCACTAACAACTGTGTCTGTTTCCAACTTCTTACATTGTGTCTGTCTGACCGCCTTGCCTACATTTGTCAAGCTTGCTAGCTTTGCTCAGAATATAATCTCCATGATATTTACAAGGTCTAAAACTGTCAGAAGTTAATCGGGTTTCTCGTATACTGTAAATGCATTTAAGTTCGCGTGGTTTTTATTTCGCGCTAAGGGGAAAATTGAGTGTTCGCGGTGGTTTTAAGTTCGCTGCAGTGTTGTAGTCACATACTGCTACAGTATTGAAGTAAAATGTTCGCGGTGGTTTTAAGTTCGCGTGGTGAAACGGTCGCCGCGAAAACCGTAAACACCGCGAACATTTCTGCATTTACAGTATCATTGCAGACGCTCCTTTGACATCCGTAAGGTATATAGAAAATCACTATTAATCAAAGAACTTGCTTTTGCTTTGTCAGCGGTTTGTAGACACCTACGTGACTTTAGAATGTGTTAGTAGAAGACAAATTGAGACCCAAACCTAGCATTGCGGCGGCTACGTTATAAGATAGATATATATGTCGCATATTTTTGGCGCCGGGTAAAAGCGCAGATACTGGTGAATGAGATAAAAGTGCCTGGTGGGCACAAATTACAAAGAAAAAAAACTGTTTTGGATGCTCTAAAAGTTTATTTCTACATCAATCTTGTAAGGCAATGTGGAGATAGCCTACTTGTTATTTGTATGAGCTATCACCTAAAAAGGTTTGTATAAGTTAACTGTACAACTAAGGTACTGCTAACAAAGCACACAGAATTCCTATAAGTTTAAAAAGACATCTACATAATTTTATGCGATTTTCAGTAAAAGGAATGTTGATGATGTTGAGGTAGAATTTAAAACATTATGCACATGTTATGCTGCATATGTCAACCGTAGTTCACGATATAGGTATTCTCACTATCTAAACGTAAACAAACCATGCCTTCTCCACACAATAACAAAATACATATTCTCCGATCTATAGCTAAATGCTATTGTAGCTTAGCTCCATTAAATAGCATACGTAACTTCCATCATATTACAACTGCCACAAATCACAAACAAACAATAATGGCAAAGGTAGATTTTTGAAAATTATCTTCTATGAATATTTCTTTCAAAACTGGGATAACACTAATATGATATATCGTATACATACACGAAGGCTAATCGCAAGTGCACGATTGTAGTGTTGAATAATGATAATACGTACAGTGATATCGACAGATGATACGTACACTAATAAACAGTTGTAGTACATTGTACACTAGAGAATTATGAAGTAGAGTAATTGCTGAGATAGACGCCCCAGTAGAAACCATTGAAGATCATGAACGACAGAGGAAACCCAATCTTTGAGAATAGGTCTATTCTTGTGGCTGCAGTCATCCCGTCCATCCCCTGTGGAGGGCCTTCCCCTGGTACCGTTTGGAACTCTGTGGGACCGGCGTCAGCTCGGGAACACCTCCCGTTAGCCTGAAATGAACCAAAAGTTCGTGAATAATTTCATCAGGTTGGTGAATATATGACTGAATAACAATGTTTTTGCTTCACAACCACATGTGTATACGTAAAGGAATGAAATACAAAAATTCACAGTTTTTATCTGTAGATTTTGGTTCAAAGACAATGTTTTTAATTCATAGCCACATAAACAACAAGAGCCGACGTTTCGATGGCCACCTGTCATCTTTTTCATGGCAATTCTAATTGGTTATCACTTTGCACTGCAGCTAGGTGTCGCTGCTAACAATGCGGTACCAAACGTAGAGTATTGTGACACATAGATACATGTATTGTTAACAGAGAGTCAAATACCAGCCCTTGTTAGATATATGGCTGAGAATAAAGAACTTTGCAAATTGTCTTTGAGCCAGAAGGTATTGATAGGAACTGTAATTTGCTACAGTGAACTTGTTTTCCCCTCCTTTTACGTATACGGATATTCAAGGATAGAATATCGAAGTTCTTTACTCACAACCATACACACGTCACGTTTAACACGAACCGACGTTTCGATGACCGCTAGCTCATCTTACATACGTGGTTGTGAATAAAGAACTTTGATATTCAATCACTCACTAACCCATCCACGGATCTTCAAGGTCAGTTTTAAAGGCGCCTTTTCTTGGCAGATACAGACATGAGTGTAGATGCACGTGCCCTAGTTGAATAGTTTTCTTTGCTATAGAGATGCCTAGGCCTTTGTCATTCTATTTAACGATTTAAAAATTCACAGCGATTACACATTTTGTTCTATTGTATACATGAATAGAAGTGTTGTTGGTTGTTATGCCATATTTTATCACTTATATTCTTGTAACAAAGCTCTGAATTTAAAAATCATATGCATATTGTCTTTTTGCACACCTTCTTTTTCGCCCGATCGCGTTAGCTGTGGCTATACTTAGTAGATCACAGTAAGCTAAATTTTCATAAGCGTCCCTTACCCTCATGTTCTGTACAGAGTTGAGTTCGTATGTTGACTTCCTGGATCTTCGTGGAATTCGTAGACATTCCGCTAGGGAGCGCAGTCGATCCTTCCGCAGGGAGAAGTGATAAGCCAGGGAGAACTCGACCAGCGCCGCGAACACATAGATGGTGCAGACCAGCATCCAGATGTCAATGGACCGGATGTAGGAGAACCTATATGGAATAAATGATTGATTAAATGATTGATTGAATCAATGAACGAATGAATCAGATTTCTATATAAATGACAATATTTATTTTTGTATACATGACAATTATTCTCTTTGTATGTGACCTTACGTCTGAGACCGCATTGTTAGCAGCGACACCTAGCTGTAGTGTGGAATATTACCAGTCAGTACTGCCCTGAGGAATTTGATTTTTATCTTTTTTTATTCTATTTCATTCGACTGTAGAAAAGTACAGCCAGGACTACCCAACTAGCCGAAGGCTATTACAAAGGGTTAGCCCTGGGAACAGTATTCAAAGATCAATATAAACTTTCTCAAAGTGCGTCAAACACACACATAGAGGCGTACACAAAACACAAAGTAAAATTACATAGAAGAAACAAAATCAACAAAAACCATCACAAGACTGAAGCGCATATGGAAAAAAATGCACGAGACTAAGCTATATATAAGACAGAAGGTCAACGAAACGTCAACTGTTACTGTACATAGATACTGGTTGTTAAGAAAGAGCCATCCAATGAATGAAGATGGTTTGCTGTAACAATTGACTTTGCTAATAAGAAGTAGAATGTCTGATTCAAGTATTTTTGAAAGAAAGTTTGACTCACTTTGGCAGAGAGCTTCTGGACACCGTTGTCAGTGTCGTTGCCGTCAGGACAGTTGTGATGCCCAACGCGACCCGAGCAGGTGCCTGATTCGGACTGATCCAGAATGTCAGCCAGGACAGGCACACGATCAAAACACTGCGGAGGACAAAATTCCGCCAGATGATTACCTCTGAACAAACCAGAGCTGTTTTTCTGCAATACCAAGGTCACACTCCAGGGGACCAATACCAACCCATATATCAAACATCATTAGAGGTTCTAAAGTTATGCTGACCATAAATATCAAGAAACACAAACACACACACGCACGCACACACACACGCCAAAAAACAATACCTCAATTCTTAATGGTGGTAATTATTATTACAGTTATTTCTAGTATAAACGCTGTTCACGGTGCTGAAAATATAACCATTCAAAGCTAGGAGAAGATTTTCTTCTAAAATATAGTTTAAAATGCGCCAATCAAAGGAAGACCATAACACTAGAGTTGACAGCCTTTCTAAACGTACGTACGTACCTTGGAACATAGGTTTGTATCAGGTAGTACCCGAGCTGCCGAACCAGCGTGAATTTGACCTCGATGCAACTGAACGATCCTGCAATGTACCGGAACATGACATTCATTTTCAATACATTTCACTTGCAAATAGCACATAATGGTTTTGTTGTAGACACTAGCTCTATGCTTCCCACTTTCTTCGTTGAAAAACATTACGGATGAAAGAGTGTTATAAGGACGTTCACGATCCTAAGTACGCATGCGCAAGGTCAAAGGTGGACGCCCCTGAGACATAAACAAAACATGTCCGACACTGTCATGCAAATCGACCGACGGAACCGAGACAAGAACTGTTTAACCAGTTTAACGGTCTTCAAAATTGATCTTGCGCATGCGTGCTCAGAATAGTAAACGTCTTTATTGCCTTCCGTAGCACATTTTCATTCAGACGAAAAACTGCATTAAACACATCGTAAGGCTTGTACTCACCTATTGTGTAGTTCCCGGTACAGTCGCGAGAGGTCCATCCTGAAATGGCATACTCCGGCAGTTCTATGGCCGGATTGAACTCCACGGCGGGCTCCGACCACTCAATTATCAGATCCTTTGTTGTGTAGCCGTCTGTAACAAGTATAGATGCCATTTTTGCACAATGTTGGAACAAAACGATATGATAATGCACGATATTGTCTATTCTTCTAGAGCAGAGAAAAAGGGAACCGAATTATTAGTAGTTTATAAAAGTTGTACAAATCTCATGTTTAAAACTGTTCATATAAAAATGTCTACTTACAGCTGGCTATCTGGAACGTACACGTCTGACTGTCAAATGGATACATGTGGAACTGCATCGGGCAGGAACCTATCACCGTTTTTCTGCAAATAAGGGGAAGAAAAGAAAGACTAGAGAACAATTACAACTTTTTTATTGGAAATATGGAGACATATGCATTGTTTTACCATGTAAATCTTACTACACAAGTTTGAAATATATCTAAGTTTTGCATGTTGCACACTCTGTTCATCAGTTACGTTGAGAAAAAAGTACTTAACCTAAAATCACATGATAAAAAGGCATATGTGGTTAACCAGTTATTGATAAGTAGTAAAAGATTTTGATTTGAGTTTGATAGACTTTTACATAATATACTGTATGCTTTGGGGAGCTCCTGTTAAACCGGGCTGAGGTTTCCGCTTTTGTGGGTGTGGCGTAACCAGCTGTCAGACAATTGCCTGAATGCTTTCCTTAAGGTAAAGCCGGTTCTCTGACTGGCTGACAGCTGTTAAAAAGCCCAGCCTACAAAAGTGAAAACCTCAACCCGGTTTAGCAGAGCCTCTCCAAAGTATATATGATATAATCAGCGGGCAAGGCTCTGAGTAAGAGGATGGTAGCCTTCGTTGCGGAATTCTTTCGGCTGTTTTCATTTAAAATATCTAAAATATTATCGTTTGCTTACTACATTATTTTTCTTATTACGGTTCTAGAGGTACGCAGGTAATACGAAAAATATAATAAGAAAACGGTAGATTAAAACTCAGAGGTTTCTCGATTAAGCCTTCTTGCTTAAAAGAAAACAGCCGGTGGGAGTCTGCAACCGAGGCTATGGGAATGGACGCATTTCAGACTAACTTTTCGCCGAAGAATATGTCCCCTGACGGCCAGATCCACAGAGCCTTAGCGTGGTCAGTGGACGCACGGAAGTTTGCGTCCTTCTCGTTGACAAAGTAGATACTCGGGGTCCAGATGTCGCTAGAGTCCACGTTGTGCAGCTCGATGTTGTCGTACAGGTCTGGGAACTCAAAACGTGGGTCGTTCCACCACTGACGCAGGTAAAACGTCATCACGTAGTCCTGCACAGAGGTTTACATACAATTTTTTTATTTTCAAAATTCATAAAGAAATATGTATATCTTAAACGCGTCACTGCAGCTGCGGCACGTTGGCGACCTCACTGCGGCCGAGCGATTGGACAGAGTGCTGAACGAGTTTCATCGATAAAAAAGGAATCTCTTTTACGCTTTGTGTGTTTTGTGATCTTATTAGTCATACTTTTTGTACGTTATTCCCATTGTAGTCAAGGGTAACACAATTCCAATTTGGGATGCAGGGAGGCCGCCAACGTGCCGTTGTCTAGTGAGATACCCGCTTTAACAACATTCTTGGTATTGAAAATGAATACATGTAGGCTTTACATGTAGGCTAAAGTATTTTTCAATGGTGGACTAGTTATAAACACAAGCTGGCTATCTAAGAAGACACTTAAGTTTAGATACTTACCATTTTGATCTCAGAAAAAGACCCCATACTTGCAATGTAGAGTTGCACTTGGACTACAGTTGGTTTCCCTGTGCAATGGTAATTTTTAAAAAAAGGCTTTTAAGAGATCAATCGGAAATTAAAGTACAAAGCATCATTCTTCAGATTTAGAATTGTGTATTGTCATTAATTATGCAGATTAGGTATCATTTTTGACATCTATCGATGTTCATCTCTTGCAGACTGCGCACAATACTATATCACTAGGCTCGTCCCTGAGGTGTCGCCAAAACACTAGATTTGCTTATTTTTATAAGTGAGTAGAAATGTATATCTAAAAAAGAAACCTGACATCTTAAGGTATCTGCCACAAAAAATCAAGATCATATCATGTCCGGGGTAAAAGATACAACAATGGGAACTTCTTCTTCAGTACCAAGGACGGTCGCCAGGAGACCTTGATATTTGTCTTCCCAAGCCCTCCCCACATTCAAAATACCATCGCAATCCATCCAGTCCTTTTTAAGCTATGTTGACCACAAATATACGGAAAGACAGAATAAAACTATTCACGGATACGGAAACACAAGTAGACAGACAGACGGACAGACACAGAGAGAGAGAGAGATGCCAAAAAACAATATCTCCATTTCATTTTTCTTGAATAGGTGATTACCTCCAAAATCAGGCCGCACTCTTCCATCGTAGGTCTCTAGTTTTTCGAATACAGCCTGGGCCAGGATCGTGTCGTTATGATGATGTACGCTACGGGATTAGACATAAACCGTTACAACATGCACAAACACATCCAAGTCATATCATTCAATACATCAACTTGGTTTGATATAAAATATAACGCTTTTGAAAGCTTTATATATGGATTGTCACGTATATGTTGAAGAATCGTCGGTTAGCATTGAACATTACTTAGATACCCAACCCCATGGTATTGATCTTTGTATACGATGTAACATTACAATGGTGAGATAGGAATTGAAAATATGGCAACACATCATATGTAGCTATTCATCATACTGAATACAGACGATGGACGGTATACCACATGGGGCAACACCATTTCAAGGAATTTTGACGCAAAATGGTGTTTTGACGGCTTACTGTATGATAATTAACACAAGCGTTGGACGGTGTAACACGCATGGAAATTTCATTTCAAGAAATCTAATTAGATAAAGCAAAATGATAATTTGACAACTTACTGTATGTGCGATTCTGCCTTTACGCAATTTTCTATTCCTGTAGACAAAAAATCATCAGTTATTGGCGGAGAATACAACCAAAATTGTAATTCATAAAGAAAACAAATGCTTTTTGTACACTTCCATGTGTGTATACAATGTTCTTTTACTCACCAAGAAGGCAGATGTGGATAAGAAAGATGGAAGCAAAGAATTCGAAGCGATGGGGCCGCTGCATCGTGATTACGTCTTCGCTCTGAAATTGGAGAAAACGGATTGGAGACATCAAAATGTAGCACAATATATTGTGAAAGCTAACATAACCTAGAGAATGAAAATAATCTTTATTGTGTTTAGAACAAACTTACAATCACAAGATGAATGATGACAAATTCCTAGGACGACCCATTTTCTGGATTTGGGCACGGCAAGGTAAAAAGTAATATCCTGTGCGTTGGACTGTTCATGCACCGAAACTGCTTTTAAAAACTCTTTATCATTATCTGATTGACACGGGAAATTACTCACTAGCATATCGTACTTATCGATTATTGCACTTTACATGTTTATACATGTACTACTAATTACAGCGTGAGAAAGTCCCGTGGGTTAACGTTTTTCCAGCCAACAGTATTTCTTGTTCTGAAAGAATCCTGAAACAAGTAGAGAAATATCCAATGTACTTCTAATTCTATCATGCCCTGTATCTGTCTGCCTAGGCCAATATGTATAAATATATACATGTATAACGCTATGCAAAAGAGAAACCGTGTCATAATGTGAAATGCACTATTCCATTATATGATGGAACGAGTAACGATGTTAGATTAGTACGCTAGTATAAATAGTTCGTAGTTGTTGATACTCCATATTTTAGCCATGAATTTTACATGTTGTAATTCTTGCGCAATAAACTTTGATTTAACTTGACGTTTTGACTTATGAGGTACAGATTGCACATTTTCCCTGCTTTTCAGGTGGCCTACTTTCCTGATAGGCCCTGTCCTTGTGGCTAACAAATTACAGTGAATGTGTCATAGAATACTTTGGTATTAGCATACATTCACTCTCAAGGTCAGCACAAATGGAGGGGGAGGGGGTCGTTTACGTCATTCGCGGTGTCACGGACCACCGCCAGTGGCAAATAAGCATGTCATACCATTTCTTGAGCCATTCATCTCCAAAATGGGTTCCTAAACGCGTGCTAAGCGGTCATTCGTGACGGGGAAAGCTCCGGAACCGCTCAACCAGAGCCTGGTATTATCATCATAACAACGCAAGGCACTATCACAGGTAGTCGGGCATGAAAACTATTACAGTATTACTTGACCTCAACAGGCCGGCCCAAACAGTTTCTGTATCAAAGCATAATGGCTGTGACTTGATCACACCTCAACTACAAAGACATGAAAACGTCTATCTCTCTTCTTAACCAAGCCGTGTCAGCTTAGCTCAAAGATTCTGGCCCTACCCTCACCAAGCCATACCACAACTACTAAAGCGTGAAGAATGTTAGCAATGTTTTGGTTGATGCATTTTGACTCCGCTTTCTTTGGGTGATGTTGGCGTGTTGAGTGAGCATAAGCATGCTCTATAAGTACAGTACGGTGCACACCTACACAATACAAGATTGACTGTGTTTAGCATCTCCCAACGTAAACTGAAGTAGTAAAAAAAAGAGTCTTTTTTTCCTTCCACAGGACTAGTGACAAACACTCCTAGCTAGCTTCAGATGAGCAACTCTTCACGTGTTTTACTTCAGTTCTTTAAACACAAGAATCAAAATGACTTGGCTGATTTCTTGGGGAAAGCAATGATGGATAAAACCCCACAGAACACATGTACAACAACTTACCTTATGTCCAAGACTGGTTCTATCTTTCCTGAGAACGGTAGTCCGGGTTATGGCAGCTTACATGGTGGTGCAGTCCAAATCCTCAGGTAAAATTACCGGCTGTAGGCTTACTTAATCGTCTTATTACATGCTAGAGATACGTGTATACCGTATACGCGTATCTATACGTACATACCAGCCTCAAGAAATTACTGTGAATCAACCACCTTACGAACTAACAAAATGGTAGATCCTGACGTAAAAATGTTTCCCAGTCCCTTGAAAAAACAAGCAGTTCTTTCCCAGTGCTGTCTCACCAAACTGTGCACCCTCTCGGACAGTACCAGTAGGCGTGCGACGTTTTGTTCACGGTGGCTTACCTTTCATCCAGACCTTTTCAGTGTAAGAGCGTGGCGTGTTTATGGTGTGTTGGGTTTCTATGTGCATTGTATATGTTGAATACTAGCTCGCACTTTTGTGACCGATGGAAAGTTACCTATGGTAATGATTACGTACTCTATTCTCTTGTTAGTATTGGTGTTGTTGGTCTGGTGCGTTAAGTTACATTTACGGTGGCAGCTGGTTTGAGAATTAGAATTAGATAGGAGCCTAGTTATTGTACTAGTAAGAAATAGTAAACATTACAGATGTTATTATCATTGATGTGGGATTTGAACTGCTAGAATAGGACTGTCTAGCCATAGCCGATACAGTAGCTGGGCTTATACCAATTAGAATTTTGCCATGTAGATACTGGCAAATATTGACTGACGGAGGCCATATAGATTTGAGTTCACAGAAAAACTGTATGGATACCGCCCAAATTTCTCCACCGCCCGTTGACTGTTTAATACCGATACCTGGTTGTAGCTAGCCCCAAACCTTTCACCATGCAGTTTTCACGCACACATCAGGATAACATTTCTTTCTACAATTCCTTGCTATTTCTTTCTTTCTTTCTTTTCTACAAAGACGCCGTCCCAGCACGCTGGGCTCTTCAGATACGTCTGAATAGGAAGCTCTAACGAACGCCCCCTTGCGACTATTCCGGGTAGTAAGTTAAGTCCTGAACAGTTTTGAAGGAAGGAAGGATTTTTAATTGTATTTATTAATTTATCTATTTTCATCTATCTATTCATCTATTTGTGGTTAGTTGTTGGAGCAGCACTAGTTTTCAACATATTGTGCCGTCTATCAACAATCCCTGTAACTTTCAAGATCACCAAGAATAACGCCGGTAGCTAGCTTAGTTACATGCTACCTGTCCACAGCAAGATATGCCATAGGTTTATTGTTGTTGTGTTTTTGCTTTACATGGCACAAAAATGACATCGCTGGCTATGACCGCGGGTAACCCTAAATCGGGTGTTCCAAGGCGGCTTGTTCTCTGCGGTCATTGACCTGCGTCTGTGGATCGAACATGATTCTTAATTCGAAAGTTTGTTTTCGTCCATTTTTGCCCCTTTAAAGTAAAGCGCCACTTACATCGGCTACTTATATCGGTGAGAAGCAGTACTCTAGTCAGAAGCTCTGAACAAGGTGTCTGACAGACACCGAAACGTCAGCAGGTGAGATTACCTGGTTGTGTTAAATGTCATTGGATTTGACCGAAAAATCGTAGACAAGTATTTCCATCTGATTTAATCGCCATATTTATTTGACATGATCCGTCAAAACATTCATATAGGTCTTTTACATATCGGCTACTATGTACTAGTACATTGTAGCCTCCAAAGCAGGCTCTCCGGGCCTTTTGGAGGGCTTTTGCTGATGACTTCTTTTTGTACTGGGTCATTTGTGAAGCCAGCCCGTTACTATTATATCATTAGGCTCGGTAGAGGCCTGCAGCACAAAATACCCAGTACAAGAAGAAGTCATCAGCAAAAAAACGGTCCCAGAAAGCCTGATGTGGAGGCTAGCTGCTATGTTAGTAACCGACCAATGGAAATATACAAATCAAAGGCATCTAAACTTGATCCTTAATCTTTGGAGCCTTTTCATAGAATCGTTGGAACAGTTTATCTCTGATAGCGAGGTCCCATTGCCATCTCTGTTTGCGCAGATTGGAACAGAATTTACGGTCAACGACAAATTCGTCGTTCCAAGACGACGACTTTATACGAAGCCTACTGGTTTGGTTCTTCGCTGCACAATATCGCCAGACACTGCCAAGAACCGCCTGAAAATGTCGAACTTCTTCAAGAAAATCTTCACCTTCCTCGCGAATCTTACGCCACAGCGATTGGTTGAAGTAGGCATAGAGGGCGTGGTCTAAAGCGCTCGACACTTTGTAGTTGTCCTCCATTTTCTTGGTGACGATTGTTGTATTGGGACTTTTGTATTTGTAGTTCTTTGCCTTGTACTGGCGGCTGTTGTACAAGATGTCGCTCAGTGTCCAACACAGGTGACGTTTCAGCATAACTAGCGAGTGATCGAAGTACTCCATGATCATGACAAGTGTAAAATCCCTTTCAATGCCTTGAATGAATTTCTCCACCGCCCGTTGACTGTTACCGATACCTTGTTGTAGCCCCAAATCTTTCGCCATGCAGTTTTTCACGCACACATCATGATAACATTTCTTAGGCTCTACAAAGACGCCGTCCCAGTAAGCTGGGTTCTTCAGATACGTCTGAATGGGAAGCTCTAACGAACGCCCCCTTGCGACTATTCCGGGTAAGTTCTCTTCCAAGTGAAAATAATTGAAGGCAGACTTGATTCTACTGAGTGGGTCTCTAAGGATGGCTACGAAACGAGTGTCTTTTGGCATGAAACGCTCAAAGTTGATTTTATTATAGATGGTGTGGTGAGTGAAGATGCTCCATTTTATGCCTGGCGGGAGTTCCATGGCGTGTTGAGGGCGCATGACGCGTCCACAGCCGATCCAAGGACTGATGGCGTCACGTGGAAGGGCGACGACTAGGTCATGTTCAAATCCGTAGCGCATGAGGATGGCTTGAGTAGTGGAAGAGCCACACTTGTGAACCTTTATGAAGGCTAGGTTTGTGTGGGGCGTGCATGCCTGGGGACTGCTACTGGGGACATTCTTTCTACACCGGGGGAAAGAACAAAAGGTAATAGTTCATTGGGATCATTATCCTTTATTATAAACGGGATACAAATACATAATTATACACATATACATGCACATACAGTCACACGCACATATTCACATACAAAAACAAACATACAGTGATACATATATACACATACGCGCATACATAGGCCACACACATATATCCAATGCCGTCACTAGAACACATTCACCTGTACTATTCCACACTGCAGTTAGGTGTCGCTGCTAACAATGCATGTTCCATACATACATCATGTATATACATACATACATATATACATACATACATACATACAAACATGGAAATGAAACCAACCTTTCATCTCGAAGACTCAAGTTCCTTTCCTTGACTTTGTGGACTCCCGATGACAAGACTCCAACTCCAAATCCAGAAGGTTTTCTCAAATGAGTTGGTTTGGGTGTGTTGGCCATAGGTGGTGGCGTTGTCATGACGACAGAAAGTGACCTCTTGACGACCTCTGCCAGTTGTGGCGTGATGACGACATGGATGAACAGCACGGCCATTACCAGTGACATCGCGTAAACGGTTTGCCGAGCGATGAACATTTTGGGTATAATTCACAATTCTCAGCTATTTTTTCCTCCAATTAACAACTATAAATCTGTAGGAAAAAATAAAATGAACGCATTTAAACTTGTTGTGGTCTTTTACTATTGCAACACGTACAATTCTAGAATTTCGTCGAACAAATTATGATACAATATAACGTTGTTAGATTAAACTCAAGCGTCCACAGTAACTGCAGTTTCCTTGGTTTACTTGGTCAAATTGCTTCAATGTTGTATAGGGATACTGTTGTATATGAATACATGTAGATAAATGTGTCTATAAAAGTAGCGTCCACCCCAAAATATTTCTATATTCTGAAAGTACACGGCCTGTACTTAGGGCCCTCCATTTACACAGTAACTCAAACTCTTCCCCCGTGACAGCCAAAACAATTATGCTATCATAACGCATTTACTAGGCACGGCAATAGCTGAAGTAGAAGAACTTACCAAAAACGAACTCTAAAGTCACTATTACTACCGCTTATTTCAGTGGAGTTGGTGACAGACGGCAAAACCTGCTGGCTGAAAAAATCCGGTCGCATGATTTAAGTATACCATACAATATGGCGGTCGGCTCTTATCGTTCACAGCTGAGGGAAAATCATACAGATTGACACCTGCTTGAACGGATCCCGACCGATTTAACTGTCTATCACAATTAGGATTTCAACCAATGACGAAAGCATAACAAATTAAACAATAAGTGGTTCGGCCAATGAGATTGTGGCCGTATGCCCGTCAAATATTTGCATTTTATGCCTTTGCCTTGCATTTCTACGTTTTGACGGAGGTGGGTGGGGCTACAGGATCGGTCTATCAATTTGATATGAGGAGAATGATGACGAACAGATTGGTTGTTTATTTGTCCACGTACGTAGACATTATAAGAGGTTTGCCATTTCATTTGATTAGCATCAAAAGCATACAGCCATGGCAAGTATCCGAATGTTGTTACAAAGGGTTAGCCTGATAACTGTACAATACAAGTGGTAACTGAGGCAAAAAATAAGATCATGATCACTTAAAGGCGTTTTAAAAACTCAAGTGACTTAATTACTAACGTTTACCTAGGTGTAATATATCTGTGATAAAAAGCAACGGTACAAATTTATCAAAAAGCTATCTGGCTATATGGCACGATCAATACGCATGTACACTATGTAATCTTGAAAGGGGTCGTTCAGTACATTATAAGTCTATAAGAGATCTTCCATAAATCATAACCTGGTTTTCTTTCTCCGATATACGTATATATATTCAGCTATGCAAAATTAAACAGAGGCTTGAATTGTTTCTCATGGCTGTCAACTTGTTTTCTTGTACTTAAAGTACCAGGGAGAAAAGCATCTCGAGCCCTGTATCGAATCTTGTACTTCAGAAGTGTGTGCTTGAATCTCCTTGCGTCTATTCCTACATTGACACTTTACACTTGCACATTCAAATGCCTTGTAATATCGAGTGTAAACACCACGTATCTGCTTGGTTGGGCTGTCGCCAGGTCTTTGCCGCAGTGCTTACCCACAATGCCGCAGTGCTATCCCAGCAGCCTCTGCGCGCGGCAGCCATCTTGGAATCTGCCTGCAACAAAGAGTCAGGCCAGAAATCTTTAAAATTCGACATTTTCCCTTGTTCCCCTCAAAACTGGGCCGCTAGACGGTCTAATCGTGTGGTTATATGCCTTTTTCAAATGCGACGAGGAAGAAGGCATCCCACGACCAGCAGGACACGGAAAGGAGCCAGAGAAAACGGCGAGTTTCGGGAGAGAACCGTCAAGGTTTGGCCGGCTTGAAGAGACATAAGCAGGAAGACACTGATTTTTGTCACACGGATCCTACGCATCATTCTAGCTCACAGATGGACGAATCGGTAAACAGTCGCAAGCCAAACTTCTCGGCTCTGGTCGGCAGTAACGGCCTGACGAACAGAGCTTCTTCTCTGGCGAACAGCAAGCCTGGCACGGCCAAGAAACTGGTGATCAAAAATTTCAAAGGTAGGTCCAAGTTATGTAATAATACGTGCGGATTTGTGTCACATGTCACCAACCCACTAGAGGATGTCATCTCTGTTTCAGGAAAAAAATGCTTTGACAAGGATTTTGAGTGTTTTGGAGAAAACACAGATATATTCCGGACTTAACTGGCTGCCTAACTATGCATGTCAACAAGTTGTGAATCTGATGATGCTAGTTGCCCCTGTAAACAGTGTGGAGCATCATGGTGTTATGCTAGATGGATGTAAACAAATGCATGACGAAACAAAGTCGGAACCATGTATTTTTTGTCAGTGCACAGCTCGCATGCCACATACACTTATGTATTACTTTGATGGCATGTGCCCAGTTGGAAAATCCTTATATGCATTTGTTTATATCAACTACCATGGCCAGTATATCATTATCATCATCTCCTGTGTTATACATGTACAGTCACTGAAACGTCAAAATGAATAAATCTGTGCAAGTATGCAGCATGTAATGTTCAGTGCAAACCTGGTGTGTTGTGCCATGAGGTTGTTTACATGGTATGCAATACAAAGAAACAAACAAGCATGATGCAACTTTGAGTTGCAACCAGTTTTCCAGCATGTGTCAATGGAGTACATGTTTCTGTGATTCCCAATAAAAGTATCAAAACAATACACAACATCATATTAATATTTATGAAAGAAATAGCTGAGCATGGCACAACAATGGATGTCTGGTATAAAGGTATATGAAATCATATCCAAGTTATTCTTCTATATGCATTTATTAGTTTAGACAAAACCATGATCTAAACTATACTATATATCATATAGCAAAACCACTTTCTATATTCTTACGTATTTGATATGGGAGACCCGTAAGTAGTATGTCCGAGACTATGTATGATATTGTATGTTTGTTTATGTGAATGCTCCTTATTATTGTTCCAGTCAATGTGCTTAAGTCTAAAACCTGACACATGTAAATGCCAAATTGTCTATGTTGATACCTGCAATCTAGCAAGATTTTTTTTGCAATTTGCAGGTCAGTATTTGTTGCCTCGGAAGTACGAGTTTCCATGTAATAATGGCCAAAACCACAGCAAAGGAATGCAGAAAGGGAAATAGTTACACATTTCTTTTTCAATAAAGTTGCAACAACAACTATTACACATTACTTCACATCTGCTATGCTGGTTGGTTGAACATGGAATTGTCAGACCTATAAACTTGCATGTATTCAATGATATTTTTATCATCACCATCCTTGCTTGTCAGAAACAAACTTTGTTTTCCACTTTCCACATCTTTTGCTAGATGCCACTACAACTCATAAATACAAATATGATACCTTGTTTATGAATAGAAATGCAAAGGCGATTCACACCTTGTTTACAAATGCAAAGATAGACAAAAATGTAATAAAATGAATTTGAAAATAAATTAGTTATGCTTTCCTCCCATTTTAGGTAAACCCAAGCTACACGACAACTACAAAGAGGAGACATGGATGAAGTTGAGGGGCGCGGTGGACGCCATCCACAAGAGCACGTCCATCAAGTACAGTCTGGAGGAGCTGTACCAGGCCGTCGAGAACATGTGTTCTCACAAGATGGCCGTCATGTTGTACGACTCCCTCAAGGTCGTGTGCGAAGAGCACATCAAGCACCAGATCACACAGTTCAAGGGCAACCAGGGATATCCTTTGTAACATTTATTTATAACTGTGTAAAATCGAGGTGTTGTTTTTGGTCTATGTGTCTGTCTGTTTGTGTTTTCAGATGGTATATGTGGTCAGCATAACTTTAGAACCTCTGGATGGATTGTAATGATATTTGGTGTATGGATAGGTCTTGGGAAGTTCAATGTCCAGTATAGCCTGCCTGGCGGCTTTCCGTGGTACTGCAGCAGAACGTCCCGTTATGATATCTCATGTTCTGGAAAAGCTATGGTCATGACTTATGGCTTGTACTACCACTGGTAGATTGCTCTCTTTTTTTCTGTTTCCGTATATACATTTTCACACAATTAGAAAACTATACAGAAAAAGCAAAGTAACTTACCAAAAACACTTACCACGGTATCACTATATCAGTGATTGGAATGTGAAAGGGAAACAGAACTGAATACAAATTAGGTACATGTAAATGAATTCATCATGCTGCTACTTGTGTTCCTGTTGCAATTTGCCAAGCAAAAATCTTTGAAACCAAATACTAAATAATGGAGAAAATTTTTATCTCTTACATATTTTAGATTTTTGCCTGACAATAAATGATGTTGGATTGGACAACATATTTGCCCAATGTAATCAACAACATCATGTCAAAAGACTCAAATGTTGGAAAAATAAGAGCAAAGTTCAACTATCTGTACTGCCAAGATTTGTGACTCATTTGACATTAAACGGTCTACTTGAGGTCAATGACCTCAGGAATACATGTTCTGTTGCAGTAAGCAGTTTTTACTTCAAGGTAGCAGATGTAAGAGTGCCAAAGTAGTTTTCTAAACAAAATTGTTTTATCATCACAGTCATTATGTAGCACTTTTTCACATGTAAAATTTGTGTCAATTCTGTATCATTTGCATGAATTCCTGTAAAATCTGTATACATTTGACATCCTCTTTATTAGCACTTCATAGAATTTGCAAAATAGGCGCAAGTCAGAATTTTCCTACTGTACATTTATGCCAGTGTCAACTTTATACTGTTTGAAGTTGTCCTTGACTTCTGCCCTACTGATGAGCTGGACAGTGTGCTGTTCCTGAGGAAGATAAACAAATGTTGGCAGGATCACTGTAGACAAATGGTGGGTATTCTGTTTTTCTGTTGTGCACTTCTGCGTACCACTAATGTGTTTGTGTGTACATTGTACATGTATGTACATGTATGTACAGTTGATTTTTATTCATAGTGTATGAATGACAGATTAGATTTTGTTCCAAACAATCTTTATTGACACAACAAAAATACAACAACTTCTGTTACATCTAGAATGTAATGAAATTTAACAATCATTTGCTGTAAAGTTACATTTTTGTATGATTACATATTTTTTTGTCCTACAGATTATGATCCGTAGCATCTTCCTGTTCCTGGATAGAACCTATGTATTACAGAACTCCATGGTATCATCTCTTTGGTAAGTGTGTTGATTTAATCAATTTACTAAATTGGAGTTGCACGGGCATTTCTCATCATCATTTCTGCCTTAACGTTATAACCTGTGCTGGTCCCATGTACAACCAGCCTGGCTATAGTGGCCCTAAATTACCTTATACAATGTTCAGTATTCTTTATAGACAATTGCGGTGCAGGGCAAAATAGAGTTGTAAATTCATTTATTATTGTGTCGGTTTTATTTCACAGTAGGAGAGGAAAAGCATGTTTTGGCACTGTTGAAACAATTCTGTAGTAGAGAAGTCATACAAGGGAATCGTATTAGTGATGACATAAAATCACAGTGAAGAGGTGACACTGCAAAAGACGGAAAGATAAAAGCTACCACAAAAGTTTCAAGATTTGCAGTACAGTGCAAGTTACATGTACAATTACCTTTGGCAGAAGGTTATATTTTTGGTTTGGCTATGGTGGGGTGTAGACAGCATAACTCAAGATGTCATTGATGAATGTTAATGATTTTTGGTGAGTGGGTAGGTATCAAGGGGACGGAGGTTAAGTTCAAGAATGGGCCTCCTGGAGGCTTCCTACAGTACTGCAGTGGATCTTGCTCTGACTCATTTGCCTTCTAATTTCCTTTCCTGTGTACTTTCTCCAGGGACATGGGTCTGGACCTGTTCCGTCAGCACATCATCATCGACACGTCCGTACAGACCAAGACGGTGGACGGACTCCTGCTTCTCATCGAGAGAGAACGGAACGGGGAGATGGTGGACCGCAGTCTGCTCAAGAGCCTGCTGGGAATGTTGTCAGACCTACAGGTATCAGGGCTCGAAATTCAGTTTTGGGAATAGGTGCACTGGTGCACCCAACCTAAAAAATTGGGTGCACCAAAAAATCTTTGGGTGCACCACATAAAATAGAGTAGAATATAACTATTGTAAGCAAAACCTAATGACACACCTTACTGTTCCTCTTCATGCGCGTTTGGCACGCAATCTCGGCACGCAGTTTTGAAGCTTTCAAAATCGAGATTAACTCAAATTCTAACATCAAAATCTTAAAGAAGTACTACAACAAAGATTTTATTATTTTCTTACACTAAGATGTCAAGAATATGCTGTCTACTAGTGTGCAGTGATACCTTTACACATTAAACCGTACGAAAATATTTGGGTGCACCAGTGCACCCACAGTAAAAAATTAGGTGCACAGCTCCAAAATTGGGTGCACTGGGTGCACATGCACCCAGTATTTCGAGCCCTGGGTATGGAAGCAGCCATTTTCTATGTCTAGTTTGCTACACTACACTATGAGTTGCTTCTTTTGTCTTAAGCTTAGATAACAACATTGCAGTGGCATAATGGTGAGTGTTTGGTCCAGAACCCAGAGGTCCTGGGTTCAAATCCTGGGTCCCCTGACTTGTCCTGTTGGCATTGTGCCCTGATTGGAATGGCACTTAACTCCCTCACTTAGCTAATGTGGTAGAAATGATAACCTAGCCTTGGTTATGGATGTCTCTCAGATAGAGCATCAAACGAAGGTCCCATGTGTGAGGAGAGCCACACCTAGAGCATGTTAAAGAAACACCACACTTATCAAAAACAGCAGGGTTCCTTTCAGGTGTGAGTGGATCAAATAAATCTGCCTGGATATACAGCTTGTATTCTTCAGTACAAACCTGGTGTGTTATGCCTTAAGGCGGTTTACCAGGTATGCAGTCCAAACAAACAAATACATTCAGATCCATGGAATTTAATCCACGGGATCGCTAACTATTTACCAGTATGCCACTTGTAGTACATGGTATCTAGATAAACATGTACATATGTTAATGATTTCTTTACCATTTATCTTGTTTTAGATTTACAAGGAGGCCTTTGAGGTGCGTTTCCTGCAAGAGACAGAGAGATTGTACGCAGCTGAGGGACAGAGACTGATGCAGGAGAGAGAGGTCAGTACAACATGCTTCATTCAATATACAGTACTAGTATAATGTTTTGTTTGTAATGGTAGTACATGTATTAGGAATTACTTCCAAAAGTTGGTATATATATTCTTGTGTGTTGAAATGATAGAATATATAGTACACATGTACAATGTATCATAGTGCTTGCCTGTATTTCCCCCCTCCCAGATTGCAGAGTATCTTCACCATGTGGATAAGCGGCTAGAAGAAGAGCAGGACAGACTCATGTTTTACATGGACCAGAGCACACAGTCAGTACTGATTTATATTGCTTCAGCATTTACTGATTTAGTATCGTCATATCTTATGGTGTTATTTACTGGGAGAATTCTCATTTTTTCTTCTTTTTTATGGTCTTGTGTGGGATGTAGACGAGGCCACACCGTTTTATTTTTTTTGGCTCTCACAAATTTGGAGTAAAATTCGAGCTTGGCCAGTATGGAAACAGAGGACTGACTTAGAATAGTTAGATAGAGATTAAAACTTGAAAAATTCCCTGAAAAATTGTGTGCCAAGGCACGTGCTTTCTCTTTAGGCTGTTTTTATATTCCAGCTCAACAATTTTGTTACAAAGTCTGAGAATCAATAAAAATTTAGTAGCTGACCATCTACTTCTGATAACTATGATGATTTTAATGATAGTAATAATACAGATCAAATTGATCAATGATAATGTTTTTTGTGTTTATTTTTTACAGGAAGCCACTAGTGTCGTGTGTAGAGAAACAACTGTTAGGGGAACATCTGGGTAATATTCTTCAGAAGGGTCTGCACCAGTTGTTGGATGAGAACAGAACGGATGACCTGAAGCTGCTGTACAACCTGTTCTCTAGAGTCAAGGCTGGGCTGGAGACTCTGTGTCAGCACTGGGGAGACTACATCAAGGTAAGGACGGAGATCAAATTTCATCTCAAAACTCCATAAATACAGTCCATACTCCGAATCAAAGTTGAAGTGCAAATTGCCAACACAAAAATCAGCTCCAGTCTTTGTCAAAGAATGAGCAATCCACTGCTCCTCTGACTGATGTGACTGTTCCATTTGCAGCAGTGGCTAGTTATATCACACTTAGCAACTGCAAGACTAGTGTTTTTTAAAGCTATCTAATGAAGATACCCCTATTGTACTTGGTGGCAGCGAGTTCCACTCTATGATAGTTCTATGGAAAAACAAATTTTTCGACACCTCGTGTTGGTATACAATGTTAGCCCATATCTTGATAAAATCAAACTTCTAGCAACCATACCACTAGTCATAGATCAGGCTCTTGTCAGCTTGATGGCCAACACCTTTAGGAAGGAGAATTGGGTACATTCTAATCCTATTGATTTATGTATATGTCTGACGGAAAACTGTCTGCTACCATGGTATTGTAAGTGTGATGATTGGTTTCCATAGTTATGATAGTGACAGAATCCTGAGCTCTTACTGGACTGATTTTCATACTGATTAAGAATCCTGAGCTCCTATTGGGGACTCTAGAAAGGGATTGGGGTCCCTCCAGTTAGAGTTTTTTGTATACAAGCTCTTGGGGAGGAGGCCCAATAAGCCAAGAGATGTGTAACAGTCTAACCCGTATCCATGTCCTTTGTTCTTCAGTCGTTTGGCTCCACTATAGTCATCAACCCTGAGAAAGACAAGACCATGGTGCAGGAGCTGTTAGACTTCAAGGACAAGGTGGACAACATCCTGCAGAGCTGCTTCTCAAGTAACGAGAAGTTCATCAACACCATGAAGGAGTCCTTCGAGACGTTCATCAACAAGAGACTCAACAAGCCCGCAGAATTGATAGGTAAGGACTAGTGCTGCGTGAAAATCCAAAATACCGGATCATGAAGTACCAGTACTGTACCGATATAAATCTACACCAAGTCTATGCTTATTTTGTGACTGATCTCCTAGCCTCATAGCCTCATGCAACACCAAGCATGACCAAAGTGACACATTGGAACAGCGTAACTAATATGCAACAGATCATTCAGGAGGGCCGGGAGTTTTGATAGCAAGGCCAAGGGAGTTTGGCAGTAGGAACCTAGCTATATTCTTTTAATAAAGATGCTAACAAGTTGTAAACAGCTTATTAACTTTTCTGTAATTATTGAACAAGTTCAAAAGAACAGATGTTAGTTTGTAAAATTGTTTAGGTACAGGTACACCTGTTTAACAGAAATTCCAGAGGAAAAATTTTCAGGACTAGTCTACGTTGAAAAAGGAACAATGCCATCATACATGTCAGACTCTATAAAACATATGCATTGTACTAGAAATTACCGTATAATTCTAACACCTCTAAGATTTCTAACACTCTCAATCTGTTTTTTAGCAAAATATGTGGATTCCAAACTGAGAGCAGGAAACAAGGTGAGTCAAGCCTAATTTATTCAGCAGATTGATTATAGAGTGGTTTAACAGTGTTTGAAAATGGCCATAGATTACTTATATTTGCCCCAGGTAAACGAAACTCTTATGATTTTAGTTTTTAAGTTTTTCTCTTTATTTTGAAATAGGGAAAGGACTACCAAGTCTTGGTTTGGATGGTGTTTACTATTGCAAGGCTGATTGCACCATGGAAGTTTTTTTAGATTTGACACATTTTTTTCATTGTTTCCACAGGAAGCTACAGAGGAAGAGTTGGAGAGAATGTTAGACAAGATCATGGTCCTCTTTAGATTTATACATGGTGAGTTGTACGTTTTGCCATGTGTCATGAGAAATGGTGATCGATGAATTTGTCATATTTGCACATGACAAGAGTATAGATTTGCATTTGTTGTGTGAAAATTACTGTGCTTGTATTACAAGTTGTAATTCAGAAATTCAGATTAACCTGGCAACATCTACAAAACCCCACAGACAGTCAAGAAGTTGTTTGATGTTATAAAATTGCATTGTTAGTGACACTAGGGTCTTGTTGCACTAGGTAAGGATGTGTTTGAAGCCTTCTACAAGAAAGACCTGGCTAAGAGGTTGTTGGTGGGGAAGAGTGCATCGGTAGATGCTGAGAAGTCCATGCTGTCCAAACTCAAGCAAGGTATACACATGTACTCACTGTAGCAGTTGTGATTATCTTTATTGCAAAAAATGTACATCATAACCATCTTGTGAAAAAATTTACTTCTGTTTGTTGAGATACGTTTTGTATACATGTGATTCCAGTAAGATACATTTCAAATGTGCAAAAATATTTATATGTGAAGGTAGAGATTGTGATCTGGTACACGTAGAATCAATGATTCTACTAGTAGAGATCTGATGGAGATCTCTGCTGGTGGGATCACAGAAATTTGTACCAGAAGAGATCATGATCGCAATGTCAGTCGACAGAGACTCTGATTGTAATCCCCATCATAGTGTCTTCTGGATGCCCTGCACTAAGAAAAAAAAAATTAGACACCTTTCTTTTGCAAGGGACACTCAATGGGCGTCCTGTTTCCCTGGTAATTACATGGTTGCCTGCTCTACAGAACACGTTAGGAACATGTTAATGTTTCACCTTAGGTTTTCTTTTAATAGGAAAGATTTTGATGTATGTAAAAAGTTTTGAGTCTCATTATGCCATGTTAACCCTACAGAGTGTGGAGGTGCCTTCACCAGTAAGTTAGAGGGCATGTTTAAGGACATGGAGCTGTCCAGGGACATCATGGTACACTTCAAACAGGTGAGCAACTAAAATAAGACAAATTTTTTTCTGTAAGAAATATAAACTTCAAGTGAGCTTAAACTTGAACTGCAAGAAAACATATTATATTGCTGTACTCTTATACAAATCAGGACTTTCAAATTTTCCTTTGGTGCAGATAACATTGAATATTCTGCCTGTAAATAATTTAATCTGAATCTGATTAGTAGGTTATCAAAAAATCAGCTTTCTTCAATATGTTAACACAACCAAAAGTTTGCCTAACCAATATTTTTTCTGCAACTTGTCAACCGACTGCCTTGCCTTCTTTGTGCACGCTTTCTTTTTTCTTTTTTTGAAATTCAAACCTTCTTCTGAGGGACACATTAAAGATTAGATTTTCTGGAAATTATTTTTCCTTTTTTGTCTAAATTTTATAGCTCTACCATCATCAGTCCCTTTGCATGTATACCTGTCCACTTAAAATTCATACTTAGCTTGCTATTCTACATACTGTAATTCACTTTATCTTCACGGTAGCAAACTTTCACAGTGAAAGGAAAATGAATGTTTTCACTGAACTTTAACTTCACTGTATCGGCAAGTCAAGGAATCATAGATAATATCAACAATGTTTTTCACAGTGATGATAAGTTCACAGTACAGAGGTGGCCGTGAAAACAGTGAACATAAAGTTACTGTGAAAGATACAAGAATTACAGTGTCGTAGAGAGACACTGTCTTGTAACCCAACCTATCACGCTCCACTGTTGTTTTACATATCTGACGTCACTTTAAAGTTTTTGCTCTATGTGAGTACATTGCATGTTTCAGTACCTTTCTGATTTCAGCTGAGCTTTCAAAGTTTGTACTATTTCCATTTCTTTCTTTCTTTTTTTCGTGTGTATGTACATGTATGGTGTTTTCCTCTGTGTGTGTTTCTATATGTGTTGGTCTACCTCTGTCATTCTTCATGGACAAGTATGCTCAACACAAGGCAAAAGGTGTTGACGAGGTAGGTTATACAAAGGATCATAATAGGATTTTGTTAGTGAATTCACATTCTGAGGTTGTATTGTGATATTTGGTGTTTTGAAAAACCTCCACATACGAAGGGATCATTGCAATATTTTTGGCGGTGCTTCAGGGGCGGGTACATTTCTTCTTAGTATTTCTCTAAGACTTTAGGGCACAGTTACATGTAAATCTGCCCTAGAAGATCACTCAGGGCCCTGATAAAATTTGGTCTATATAAGTGGTCACTATAGACAGGATTCAAAATGCTGGCATCAATGAGAAAAATTATCTTCTAAGGGGCACCAACAAGTGGTCATGTTGGTCAGGTAGTCACTTGGGTTTGATGAAGTAATGTGTTCCTTATAGAACTGAATTGTTAAAATACAAAATTTGTCACAGTGATAGCACTGTTTTTCTTTTGTCATTTAGGCCACACCAACTTGATTTTATGGATGACATCCTCTGGAGACCCCAAAACTAATGCGCGCGGGCGAAAAAAAGAAAAAATCCTCCAAAAAAAAAAATGCTGCTAAACCACAGGGCTACTAGTACAAAGCTAGTATTGCGAATTGAACCACAGAACACAGTTTATTTGTAGGAGGTACATGTAGGTACTCTCCAAGCAGAGGAGTGGGTCCGGCAGGTTTTTGGCGTGTTTTTAGGCGTTTTTGTTGGGCTTTCTTGCCGTAGTAGTACATGTAGGTTGTCTTGTTCATCATAGCAGACTATTAGAAGGTATTTAGCTCCAAGGACTGTGGATGATATATGACTATGACTGTGATGAGAATACTCATGACACCCAGAAGGCCAATTTCAACATACATGGCATTGAACTCCATATTAAGCATTCCATCATGGGTTTACGCTCACAAATCCCTCTGCCAATCCCTCAATTCCTCTCCCATGTCTCTCATTGTTGCAAAAGAAACGTGTGAGAGCCACTCTGGATAGGTCGTGTTTGAAATTGTCTGGACGATACTCGCTGGCCGCCGCGATCCTCTCGTACAACTGTGCAAACGCAAAATCCCCCTAGCCAACATCGATGGCATACCAATCCACATACGCCCCCAGTTTTCCGATAAGCCGGCACAATGCTAGCCTTTTGCAGCTAGATTAAGTCGGCAAGTTCCGCAGTTCTGTGTAGCCTTGGAGGAGGTGATTTTTGTTGTTGTTTTTTTTTTTTTTTACAACAGGCGAAAATCAATGCGCGCGCGGATGTCATCCATAAGATTAAGTTGGTGTGGCCTTATTTAAAAAAAAAATTCAGAGACTGGAATTTCTTTTGGAAAATATGTTCTACACAAAACGATAATATTGTGAATGCATGATTTACATAAAGTTGTACTTGTTTTCCAGCACATCCAGCATCAGAAGGACTCCATAAGCATAGACCTGACAGTGAACATCCTGACTATGGGGTACTGGCCCACATACATCCCCATGGAGGTACACCTCCCACCCGAGGTAAGGGACACTCAGAAGGAAGACTTAATGTTAGCCTTCTGTGACTTAGGTGTTAAAGGGGCAGTCAACAGCAGAAGCAGATGTTATTTTATAAAACACCACATTTTTATGAACACAAAAACAACCAAAATTTGTCAAATTTCATCTTTAATCAAGAAAGTAATGAACCGTTTATAACCCAGTAACAAAACAGTAACCCCCATGCAGACCCCTATATGATGCATAATGGGAATGATGCAGTATGGGTTCCAATGGGATAAATGCTGAAGATCCAGGTCTTAATTTGCTGCTCCAGGACCCACTGGTACCTAGTCCTTAAGTGAAATGTAGTTTTCATGGCAAGAACTATACAACCTTCTCTAGTGACATATGATATTTAAGAACTGGTAAACATAATGTAATATGTAATGATTATTTTGTTTGTTTGTTTGTTTGTTTGTTTGTTTGTTTGTTTAGATGGTGAGGTACCAGGAGATCTTCAAGTCGTTCTACCTGGCCAAACACAGCGGTCGGAAGTTACAGTGGCAGCCGACCCTTGGGCACTGCGTACTCAGGGCTGACTTCAGAGCGGTGGGTGTCCACATACAGTGTAACTTATAACCTGACTTAGCAACCTAATATTAACAGTCTCATAATATTGTAAAGTTTATGTTTACAGTACTTGTAGTTGTTTGCTCTGTGAAAAAAATCCATTGCCCATATTTGTATAGAACTGTCTCTATTGAGTCAGAATAGTTCTGAGACCCCTTTTGTAATTGCATGCAGTAATTGAATATTTCGGTAGGAAGAAAATGGAGTGTTCATGGTGGTTTTTAGTTTTTGGTTGAAACAAGGTGGTAGGCGAGCAGAAGACAAAACAAGCACTTACAAGATTACTGCAATTTCAAACATCAAACCACCACAAACTTAAATGCGTTCAGATTATTTTTTCCATATGTGAATAAATGTAATTGTTTTTTCCCATCAGGGTAAGAAAGAGCTGCAGGTGTCACTGTTCCAGTCCCTGGTGCTCATCATGTTCAATGATGGAGACGACTTCACTACCGAGTACATCAAACAGTACACAGGCATCGGTTAGTCAAGGTTACTTCTAGTCTGGAAATAACTTCATTAGATTGTTAGGAAATAGGAAAATAACGTTGTTGCGACTTTTGTTTTGTTTCTTATAACTGGTTTAACTGCCTCTAGGCGAAACACACCAGTTTTGTAGAGAAAGTACAAGCTGTCAAGACTGGGCTGTAAGGTTTGGTCCACTCAGACCGAGAAGGATCCCTACTCTTTTCAATACGTGTAGTACCTTGAACATAATCAAGGCATAGCTCTCCTGAAATATGGGACCTCCGGCTTTACGTCACATCAAAGAAGACATCCCTACCAGAAGCTGGGTACTCCTTTTCATGAGTCAATGAGGAAATAGGTTTTAAGTGCCTTTCCCAATGGCACAACATTGGAGCTTGGTTGGAATTCTAACCCAGAACCTTTAGATTCTAAGTCAACAGCCCTAACCACCTTGCCATGTAGAGGACATTTAATCATATTTTGTCCTGTTTCCACAGAGGATGGGGAGTTGAGGAGAACGTTACAATCGTTAGCCTGCGGGAAAGCCAGAGTCATCATCAAAACTCCAAAGGTTGGTTTAGATTTACACAAACATGTGATATATTTAATCTAGAACATTTGTAATGATAAGTGGTACCACACCAAATATGACAAATGTTTTAAGTTAACTTTTAAGATAAGCTAAGCAAATGTCTAGAATTTCCAGCACTAAAGATCAGTAGAACATCTGCTTCAGTAACAAGGACAGCCGCCAGGTGGTGCAAAATCGACCAAATATTTTTGAGTTCAGCTGACCAAAATATCTGGTATCACAGACAGACACACAGAGACACACACACACAAAACAATACCTCCATTCTTCATGCAGGTAATAAATTTCACAATCAAAGTGGAGATGTTTAATGTTTGTTGTTTGTTTGTTTATTTACAGGGGAAAGATGTTGAGGATGGCGACCAGTTTCAGTTCAACAACGACTTCAAACACAAACTGTACAGGATCAAGATTAACCAGATCCAGATGAAAGAAACGGTCAGACACATATGTTTTCTATTGTCATGGAAGCATGTTGTGAAATAAAAGACTGTACATTTCATGAAGTTTTCTGTATGCATGTGTAAAGTGTTAAGTTCGGACACTGTCAAATTTGTTGTAGGGGGAAGTTTGTTTAACTTACGGTATTCTCTAAAGTGGATGTTGGAAATGTTTTCTGTAATGAAATATATAGACCAATTCCATAGCCCTTTCTCTGTCAAAATGCAGGAATACAAAATATAAAATATTCGACAGACACGCAGCCACTCTCTCATTGGTCATACTGCCAATTGCCATTCTTTCATTGGTTGGACTGCTAATTGTAATGGACAGTCGGGATTGGTCTATTCAGTTTAGTACTTCTGTATCCTAATGCCAGTTGATTGGTTGATTGATGGATTGTATATTGATTGATTGATTGATTGATTGATTGAATCCAGCTGTGTTGTTTTCCCCTGCAGCAAGAGGAGAATGTGAACACGACAGAGAGAGTGTTCCAGGACAGACAGTACCAGATCGATGCTGCCATTGTCCGCATCATGAAGACCAGAAAGACTCTGACTCACACGCTTCTGGTTTCCGAACTGTACAACCAGCTCAAATTCCCCGTCAAGGTTGGTTTTACCTTAAAGGTCCACTTTGTAAGATTTATGACAATACAGAAGGTAGATTTTCCTACCATTTCTTTACATAGTAAAGCATACTATAGCTGCATTGCATACCAATATTCAGGGAGACAAATTGCAACACCTTACAAACATGTTTAGAAACTGTGATTTTCCAACCAAGGATTGTTCTCGTTAATATTTTAATTTTATTGCCCAAATCATACATGAGAGTGACAGGAACACTGACAGGAAGTTAGGTCAAAGGTACCAGAAAGGTCCCAGAATAGGTTATCTCATTTCCTGCTACGCACATATCTGTTGCCTTATGGGAGCCAGTGGGAAAAATGCATTAAGCAGAATCAGCGAGAAACTCACAATACTAAAAAAAACAAGAAATTCACAAAAACTGAAAACATTTCATAGAGGTATCATCTGATCTTCGATTTCTTGTTTCTTTTGATGTGAGTAAAAAGATTCACATAGATCTATCCTGTTAAACACTTTCCATGTCTTGGATTACATGTGTACCTACCGGTACATTGTACATGGCTTGAACATTTTAATGTGCTAATGAATGTATTTGTCTCTCTTGTTCTTATCCAGCCTGCAGATCTGAAGAAGAGAATCGAGAGTCTTATTGATAGAGATTACATGGAGAGGGACAAGGAAAACTCCAACCAGTACCATTATGTAGCATAGTTAGTCTCCAGTACACCAATAGGGTTCCACATATCACACATTTATTCTGCAAAACAGTCTGGGCCAAGTATCTGGGATGCCATAGCATGTCTTACATTTTTGTATCTGTCCTTGCCGGGCTTTATCGCATTCATTTTACAATAGGTAACAACAGGAAGTTTACAACATTCTTAAGAAAAGTCGTGGATACGTCAAGCAAAATTCAACTGTCTTTTGATGGAAATTGTGGTCATAAGTCCTTGGTTTTGTCCAAGTCTCGCTAAAATTCTTGGACGATAGAATTGTAGGATGAATGTGACTTCGCCTTTTCTCCAGTAGTTTCCTGGTAGACTGTTTAAAAGGACTTGCTTTTCCGAGATTTTTGACAGAATTAGACACATGTTAGAACCCCCATAGAACGATGGTTTTACTGAATGACAATGATTTTGAGTTGTTGGGGGGAACATCAACTTGCTTTTGTACCCAAATCTAATTCAACATAAAGCCTGATCTTTATATTCTTGAGCTTTAAGGTCTTAAAGATCTTAAGAAAATGAACTTTGTCAACACTTAAACCAATTCCAAAACCAATTTATTACAGAAACTGAAACATGTATACATGTACTTCATGCCACCTTTCCTTGTACAAAAGTGTTTTGCTCTGTCAAAGGCACAAATGGAAACGAAGTTTTGTGTGTAAGACTCAAAATGACAATGGTTTACAGTTTTTTTTTAAAGACCCCAGTAAAACTATATAAATACGGGATAATGTAAACTATAGCCTTCAGTATGCGCCTGGCAGCCGTACAGTGCACATCAGTGGAGGCCTGGCTGAGAAAGTTTACCATGTACAAGTTACTCTTCAAGTCATGTTTGAAATCTATAGATAACATATAAGAATTTGAAGTATGGCTACACGTAAAGAAGTTAGCTTGAAGGACAGTTAGCCAAGAAATAAAGTAATGACAACACTGGCTTACAATTTAGTTTGAGACATTGGCTAGCAGTTATATGTACTGTTCCACAGAGCCCTATTCTATGCTGGTTACAACAACAAGAAGATGCAAAAAATCCCAAGTCATATTTCTAGACACACAACTACCTAGGCTAATGTTGGGAAGACATTGGAAATTCATATCCATTTAGACACTCTAACACAACGTTGACAGGGTCGATTTGAAAGTTTGAAAATTTGAACAAGGTTGACTTCCCCCAAACTGAAAGTTGTAGATAGCATTGTCTTGATTATCCAAGGGATCTTATCTGATAGAAACTTCCTTGTATCATGTGACTTTTTGATAGATATCTGGGCCATTCTGCATGGTTTGATACTGTTCATAGAAAAACCAGTACAGAAAAAAGTTTGAATTCTCTGACGGTTATTATGGTAATCTGTCCCTGCTAATGTCCTAGGCTGGCAGACATCTAATCCTTTTATGAATTTATGTGGGTATGGGGGATTAATCCAACCCTCAACCTGCTGGGCAGCTCACAGTAGGAGCACTCCCTTTACGACTTCCCCAGGGCAAGGTAATGGTTCCTTTAAATTCAAGTCTATGTATATTACATTTATCTCATTAAAAATTACATACATGCCTCATACACAGTGTAGAATGCCATGTTTTGAGAAGCATTCAACTTTTATCTAATAGAATACCAGCCATCAGAAAACGTGTACTTTCCAAGTTTCAATAGAGTCCATGACCTCATACAAAACACAAGAAGAATCCCTGTGTCTAATTCTGGTCATAATCTGTACAGCCACACTATTTTATTTCCTTCAGATTCTTGAACTTTTTTGATAAAGAGTAACAATGTAGTAAGAAGTCAACATGAAAACAAAGGGTTGGGAAAAACAAATTACATCTGACTACATGTATATCCGCACTCCCTGAAACATTGCAGGTACCAACTATCCCCTCAGACTCTGTCTTCATGTTAAATTACAGGTACCACTATTTTTTTTGAAAACGGGAACCGACAATTTAAATTGGTGTGGCCCTTGAAAAAGAGTCACGTTCTCATCCCTTGCAGACATTTTGTATTCACAAGACTTCATATGACAACATTTTGTCAAACAAACTTAAACATTTAGCTCTGTACCTTTTGTACATTAATAAATGCAAAAAATCCAAGCTTAATGTCAAATTACAGCTTTGTTGTTGCCTTTTCAGTAGATAAAAGACCTTATGTACATGGAGTACATGTATAATGTAATTGTAGATTTTCTGTACTACATGGCCATAGAAATATCTCAAATCATTTTCCATATGTCACAAACTTGTAGAAAACAGCCATTTTTCACCAGTTGTCTTATGATATTTCAAGAATGTGCTTTTCTTAGCTATAAGACATGTCTTTTGAAAGATGCTGTAATATTTGATACAATTCTAGGCTTTCTATCAGTTGATTATTCCTAATATTACAATGTTGTACATTGCAAAGCAAAGCATTGTTTATAATCACCAATTATTGTTGAATCTCATCCCCAATTGCCCTACTTGTTAAATATCATGTCTTGGTCCCTAGGTTCTGACCGATACCCATTGTTTACCTATCTCACCTTAAGAAAATGAAGGATGCCTGTCCGTAACTGTCATATTTAACGCAACGTTAAGTAAAAATTATCTCTCTAACATACTTGTGTACAGGAAATTATACAAGGCACTGTATAAAAATGCAAGCTGTTATGCGACCTATAAGAAATGTATGTATTTCTTAAAAGAAAATTGTTTTTCTTCAAGTTCTGCCAAAAATTTCCCCTGATCTTTAGAAGATATTCACTCATTCAGTAAAAAGTTGCCAACCCTTCTGTACACTAATAATGTTGAATAACTGGGATATTGTACTCCAATACTGTACTATACCGTCTTGAAATGAAAACATTTTACAAGTCATTTGATGAAGAAAAAAGGTTTGTTGCTATCCCGAATTGAGCTGTTTACTGAAAGAAATGTGCAGTGGACAAACCAGAATGGATTCTTGAAAACTTACAACAAGGAAATGTATAGATTTGGTGGTACAAGAACTAAAGCATGCAAGGTATAACCTATGCACAACAAGCTGTTATATGTACCAAAATGTATGACAGAACCTTCTTTTCTGTACTGGCCCTCCAGCAGTCATATACTTTCTCAACCACGACTAAAGATTACATGTATAATACTGGTTGATGTTTGCCTTTGTGAAAAATGTAGTATAAAGCACAAAGAGAGAAAAAAAACTACTACTAGGTTATCACTGTGTGCTATAGGATTGTTGACTTCTTGTTGGTGGATTCCTTTGTTAAGGAAAGGTACTGTTTTGTTTCATGGTAACCTGTCAAAATGTATGAAATAATAAAGAGTATGTTAAAGATCCCTGAATAGCTTATAGCTTTATCTGGTTGATAGGTCAAAGGTAACTGTAGTTCCATAGCCTTTTTGAGGTTGTAGGGGGAGTGGGTTGTTATATCCACTTACATGTAGTGTCTACATGTAGGGTGCGGTAATGGAAGGTGGAGCCCATCCCTCTCCTTACACTGTATTTGAATTTTTACCTCCCCAACCGAAGTCAGGTACCTGTTTTACACCTGGGTTGAGGGAGGAAAATCCTGTCAAGTGCCTTTCCAGGGAAACTGTCTTGCCAGGAATTGAACCCGTGACCTTTTCATCCCTTGTTCACTAGATTAGCGACTTGGCCATTTAACGCCAATCGGTCAACGGTCAAGTCTAGTATATTGTTCTTATTGCATAACCTCAAGAAATTTCCTGTAACTACATTTCATGTACTCAGCCATCTTCCACAGACACAATACTACTTGCTGCATACGGAGTCTTTGTGCATGACTGGTGTGGCCAGCGAGTATTAGAGTCCATCCAGGCTCTGAAGAAAGTAGTTGGAGACTTACCAAAAAAGTAAACATTTGTAGGCTGTGCCAAGAATGCATTACTTTTAATTGGTTAGTAGCTTTGGCGAGGAGGGATGAACTGGGGCACCTGTGTGATTTAAGTCTACTTGGAGATGTGTTTTCAATCTGAATTACTTGGGAATTCCTACACCCATTCCACACACACACAGACCTTTGGGTGTAAGAAGAAGACAGGGAATACAGGTGTCAACAAAAACGAGTATAACATTCCCATGATGTAAGAAATGAGCATGGATGGAGTATGTAATAATGTTCCATATGCTCTTATCAGATACGTCGCTTATTCTAATCTTGAAATAGGAAACACTGGAATTACAAATTGCTTAAATTTGAATATATTTCATATCTAATGTCTGGCTTAACTACGTATACCAACATGACAAGATTCATTGTACCGAGGACATATTTGTGCACCTTTTATTACGAACTGCGGTCTTGCAATCGATGATCATCTACATGTCATAGTCTTCACTGCGTGTCAAGGGCGTCACCAAGCGGATTAAAAAAGAATGGCACAGCAGTAATATTTCCAATGCGGTTTTTCATGGATATTTCAGAGCGACCTCTAGCAGCTAACACAATAAACGCCCCAGCATCAGAGACATCGCCTCATGCAATGCTTAGATTTAACCAATCAGAAGACACATTAGAAAATTGAAGGATTATGATTAGGAATCCATTAGACTTACCCATTGGCCAAACAATACTTGGGTACCTGCGGGATACTCAGTGTTATATCCCCGCAGATCAAAAATTAGTCTCCACCGATTGGTCAGTTAATTTTAGTTGACCAATCAGCATCGTCATAACTGTTGACGGCTTACTTGCAATTCTACTTTATTCCGCTGAAAAACAATGGCGTCTTTGTACCGCGGCTAGTTGGTGAAGTGCCTGGAAATGAATAACAGACACGATAAAAGCTGTTTCTTAAAAAACGGGGAGTCGTATAGTGTTGTCACGTGTGGTGCTGTTACTTCCAGATCTTTCGGAGGTGTCAAAATGAAGCTAAAGTCGTCCAACTCCACATGGGTACCGGTGTTGATCCAAGATGCCACTACCGTACGGTGTGTTGCCTGTGATTGTCACGGATATATATTACTCCTTCATTTGGGGAATTTCTTTACCTACCATCGTTTTTAAACGTATTTCGAACCCTGATGTACTTTGTGTCTCATTTCTGATACCATATTGATTTGGTCTACCCAATGAGGCTCTTGAAACTGCTTGGTGTATGCGACGGTGCGGTTGATGAAGTTCACAATGCTGCAGTTACCAGGCTGAAAGATAGAGGGCGCTAAAACATGACCGTGAAAGAAGCTGAATTAATTAGGTACACGGACGTGTGTGTGTGTGTTGTATCTCGGGGAAAGGGGATTGTGTAGCAACAAACAAAACGAAACAAAACGGACATCGTCTTGCATTTTCTAACAGAATTGGAAATCGATCGTAATGATCAGAAAAGAACGCATGATCAGCAAATGCGGAATAAAGCTCACTAGTAAATTGAACCTATCAGAAGAGTCATTAGAAAAATCTAATGGTTATAATTATATGATTAAAGATCCATTGGTCTTACCCATTGGTCATTACTCAGCAGCCAATCAACAATTCTCGCAGGGATACATACGGGTTACTTTCACGTGTTATATTCCCGCAGAGCAAACATTCGTCTACACGGATTGGCTAATTTATCTGAGTGGACCAATCAGCATCTACAACACGATGTTCAGCTTAGTTGCATTTGTATATCATTCCGCTGAATAATAGTGGGGTCCTTGCACCGCAGCGATTTGGCGAAGCGACTGGAAATGAATAATAGACGCGATAAAATCGGAAAGTGTAATAACTTACAAACGTTTGATGCTGTTGCTTCCAGATTTTTCGGAAGTGTCAAAACGACGCTAGAACCGTCCAACTTCACAAGGATGTTGAGCCAATGTGACATAAAGGTAATTATAAATGCGTGTTGCCTACATGTATGTTACGGGTATTGCTTTTTTTTTTTCATTTGGGGAAATCCTCTAGCCTCCATTGGTCTTTAGATGTATTTCGGACCCTGATGAACTGTATGTCTCCTTTCCGATTTTAAATAGAAACATGTTCAAACCCCTTAACCCCTTAGCGAGCCTTTCGTGATTTCTCCATTCCCGAAAAGACGGAAATTTGGCCATTTGACGGTCGTTTTAAGGTCTTTCTTGGAGGCGGCCACGAGCGATACTGCGAAGTGGGCTATGATAGGGTATACCGTCCCGACTTGTAAAATGTGAAAATATACAAGATATCATGCTCGAATCCTCTGTAAACTTTCCGAAATAGGTACAGATATCTTTGCATACATCCATAATGATGAGGCGCCCATGTAACATCATATCCGCCAGTAGAAGCGCCACCTACATTCATGTATGTATGTATGATGTCTTGTATGTAATGAGTAGGTGATGAAACAACAGTGATGAAGGATTTATGGTTTATCATGTGATAAAATGTTAATTTGCCAGTTCAATTATTTAAAACTCTGATCTATATTTCAGAGTAACAATTCCGGAGGTAATGAGGTCAACCCTTGTGCAAGTCATAAAAAGACCTTTATTACAACTAATAATGTCTATTTACTGAAAGAAACCACCATGAAAAATTGCAAGTTCGTAGAAAATGGGCACATATAGTCATGTATAACGTGAGCCCTAATCATTTACCATAATTGCCATAGTAGCAGCGACATCTGTAAAATCAAAGTAACAGTGCCTACTAACGGTAAAACTACATAATAGAGAAGCTAAGATAAAGAAGGCAAATACTAGTACTAATATATAATAGTTCTACAGAATTTGAGCACCACCACCACACTTACAGGTCGGGTAGTCCATTGCAATTACATTAGAGCGGTACATTCACATCTGGTATTTCTCCTTCTATAGAGATAGTTATCACAACTGATCATGCTAAAAACCTATTCTGCCGTTTATCAAGTATACAAAATGTTGCTCACCAGACCTATATGTTTTTCCCCTTTAAGTACACGCCGTTATATATGTACGTTTTTGTTGAGATCTTAAGCTTGTTTGTAGATAAGGTTGCGTTTTGCCTTCGGGCGTCTGCTGCTATGCTGGTTGGTCAAAGCCGGAAGAATCTGCCATAAATGTCAAAGTCCTCATGTTCTTATTGATTGACGTGACTGTAATTGAATTGATCAAATTCAAATTTACCCGTCAACTTACAGGCTTAACCAACCAGCATGGTGCATAGTACTTACGTCATAATCACGTGAGTACAAACACCCCAGTAATAGTTGTTGTTGGTAATCGCACCATCTGAATATGAAGAAACAAATACCACCCTGCTTCACCGGTGATGATGTGTTCGGTTTTGGCTTAGTCTTGACGTCGTTTTCTATAAGGTCGACGATACGTTTTTTAACATTGCTATATCATCTTCTGTAAGTACCTGGCTATATATCTTTATGATGCTGTCTTGCTACTTTCTAGGCTGATGTTCTAAGCACCATATGCAAGCCATGTACGTGATATCTACTTCAAATAAAGTCGTCTTTCAGTCTATCACATCTTGTGGATGTTTCATAACGGACTGTAGGCTTGGTTACGCCTTTCTGATGACGTTTCAGATGTCGTGTACAGTCGACGCGGCTATGTCTTGATGATGTTGTGTTCAGGACCGAAGGGGAAGCCTGTGATGTCCTCCGCCCCGTCTTCTGTCACCACCAGGATGTCGTGCTCACGGTAACCGCCCGCTCCCGGCATGCCCTCGGGAATCATGATCATCGGCTCCATGGAGACGACCATCCCGGGTTCGAGAACGGTCTGGATGTCCTCACGGAGCTCTAACTCTGGGAACAAGAACAGAAGAAAGACGATTCATTAAAAAATATTCAGATCTTTGAAACTTACACAGGGGATGCGCTTAGACCAATCTCTCACTTACATCAAAGTTGTTTATCTTTCGTCATCTTATATCAGTACACGAGTTCCAACCACGAATGGTTTCATCTAATTGGTAAGTCACTGAATCATAAAATCATCACTTCGCACTGCAGCTATAGGTGTCGCTGCTAACAGATGCGATCCCAATCATAAAGTAGCCACATATATGCAGAGATAGTTAATGCAGTGATTACTATTGGGGCTGCATCTGTAAGCAGCGACACCTATACCTGCAGTGCAACGTGAACGAGCATTACCCAGAGGAAGGTAACAGACGGTCACCGAAACGTGGGTTGAATAATATCACTTGTTTGTGTACAAATATTTTTCTTCATATGATTTATACAAGTTCCAAGTTGCCGAAGATACCTGAACATATAATGTAAGAAATGTGATCCCCGGTTCATACCTGCTTCTCTGCCGTAGTAATGGCAGAGGGAGCCGAAGGAGTGTCCGTAGCCGAAGCTGCGGTACTGCAGCAGCCCGTGTTCCCGGTACATCTCGTTCAGCTCGGTAGCGATGTCACAGCAGCGCGCTCCCGGCCGAATGAGCTCCAGGCCCCGCCGGTGTATCTGGTAGTCACAGAGTGGGAACAACGGTAGAAAGGTGAGACTTTGTACAGTTGAATACAAAAAGACCGACGTTTGCAAACGCAGTAGTTCATAATAAGGAACTTCACAGAGATCATAGGCTGTAGAAATGAGACCTCTTTTATAGTTACCAAGTAGGTAAGGTGCACGTACCAACTCATGATCATATGTCAGTTTTTAGATGTTGTTTACAGACAAAAACGGAGGCTGGGGTGACCATATAATATCCCAGTATGAAAGAAACGCTGCCTATTTTAATCTACTTTTAGATGTTAGAGTAAGCATTATATCTTATTTGGGGGTTGCAACGAAGGACACTATATTTTTTGTCAGAGGATTTCACTTGAAGGTACACTGTGACAGAGCCCACCAACGAAAAGGACCCATCCTTTTACTTCATAAGACATCATCAGAGTTGTGCACGACACATTCACGATTCTCTCAAGATTTTATTAAATTTATCGCACGATGCCCGGAATGTGACACGACCAGATGGCGATTAGCCTTACTTGACAGTTGATCTCCCACAGAGCGAGGTGAGCGTCGGAGGCGTGGTTCAAGAACAAGGTCCTCTCCAGGGCAGTGTAATACCTGAGATAGAGACACAGATGTCAACTTCATGTCAAAGTTTTTTCTTCGGGATGTGCTGAGCTTAATGTTTGTTGCGTAATAAGGCCGTAAGGTCTACCATATAGCCCCTTATCTCACACATTGTATGGCGGCAAGAACTTAAATGGTGTCTTCTTGCTTCAGGTCGACTTTTAAGAACCCTGAAAATGAGTTCGTGTAAATTATGAAATCGGCGACTTGAAAGAGAAAAAAAAATAACATTTTCTTAAGTAAAAGAAATTCATACCCAGCAATCATGGGGAAGGTGTTGAGCGACAGAATGTCCCCACTGCGCACGCGTCGTGACGTCACAGGGTTGTGTGCCCCGTCAGTGTTGATCCCTGATTGGATCCAGGCCCAAGCTGGGTAGAGAGATGGGAACAAACTCAGTCTTGATAACAGACGATTAAGGTCTTAAAACAGTAATGACATTCTCAAGAACTTTGAATGATACCCCGGCAAAGAGGAAATTATCATTACACAATATACACAAAGAAATCTAAAGGTTAGACTCCCATAGGTTTAACCAGCCAAGATGGCGGCCATGACGTCACATGCGGCCGTGACGTCACATACGACAACTGCCATATAAGAAAGTAAATCTGTACTGACTGTTCATGAGTTCGCCATGCGGGTAGGTCCTGGCGACCTCTCGTATCATGGAGTTAGATGAGTGGATCGCAAGCTCATACTCAGGCACGCCCTCCTCTAGCGCCTCCACCACAGCCCACCCGCCCAGGTCAGCTATACGTGCGCCTTCTCTGCTCCAATCACGCAGCGGAATGGACCACAGATACAGGGGTATGGGAAAGGGTAGGGGATGGATACGGGAGAAAACAATAGCAACAATTGCAACGCATATTTATACAGCTCTAAGTTGGATCAAATTAATTCTAAGGTTCAATATAATAATCATCCTTTAACATATCCCCCAATTTCGACAGGAGAAAGTACAAAAAGCTTTAAAACGAATCCCGTTAGCCAGCCCGACAATAGGAACCCAAATATCAGCAACTTGAGTGCACAGATTTTTATAACAGTAAAATCCAAGAGGATACAGCATATGTATATACTACAAGCATGTGTTACACACATCACCCTACATTCAGTTACCCTTCATTCCTTATCCCACGTCTATCAGTCGGGCGACTCCCTCTCTAAAGCCTGTTGTGAAAAAGAGACGACATGTATTCCCTTGATTTATGATGTACAATGTTCATGACACAACGATTAATCTATCCTGGTATAAATATGTCTCACAACCATGTGTCTTTATGATGAAATTTAAACCGGATGTGACGTACGCACCTGATGAGTGCGATCTCTTCGTCCGATTTCTTCATGCGCAGGCGCATGGTGGCCTTCCCTATGTCTATTTTCTGCATGTCGGGCACGGCGAGGTTCAGCTTGGTGAAGCCATCTAGCGACATGTGGTCGAACTCCACGCCGAGGGTCATGAGGCCTCGGCCCGCTAGCTCCGCTTGGACCGCGTGGTAGAAGTTGTCGCGCTGCCAGTCGGTGTACACGACGTTGTCGCCGATTTGCGTTCTTCTCCAGGGTTGACCGCCATCGATGGCTGTAAGGTTTCAATTCTATTATACTCTATTGCGCGATATTTGGAATTCTAGTAGAGCGAACACAGTAGAAAACTAAAGGGCTCGCTCCCTGAGAGCGTTGCCAAAAAATTACCTCATCCAAGTTTAATCATCCAGCATGGCAGACAATACATTACGTCACGTGAGTGCAAACATCCTACTGCATTCTGGGAAAACTATTTCACCGGATGTGACGTACCTGCGGATATGGAGAGCACTTTATCCATGGTGACGACTAGCCCGTAGGTCCGACCGAAGGCGCAGTACAGAAAGTCGCAGTAGTAGTTGATGTTGTGGTAGGACGTGAAGAGGACTGCGTCTATTCTGCTGGTGATCATGAACGTGCGCAATAGATTCAACCTCCGCTGGAGTTCCTCTGCTGAGAACGTCGGCTGGACCTGTGGGAAGGTTTTCGTTACCTAAAAGTAGATTCCCTGATTGGCTGACAGCTGGTTAGAGGTCACGCCCACAAGTGTGGAAACCTCAGCCCAGTTTAGCGGAACAGTCCAAAGGTAGTAATGATGTACAATATATTGGCATCATCAATGAAAGACTGATATTTTTACGCTTTGAGTGTTTTGTTGTCTTTTTATTAATAGTTGTACATTTTGCATGGATACTCCAATTATAAAGTCAAGGGTAACACAAATCCAGCGTAGGTCGCAGTGAGGTCGCCAACGCGCCGCCAACATGCCGCTTCAGTACCTTTTGTCCGTTTTGCCTGTCGATGAGCCGGGGCATCAGGTCGTCTGGAAGCGGTAGCTGCTGGTACCGGGACGCGTCAACGTGCTGTTTTCTGACGGGCGTCGGGTTGTGCGCATGTGCGGGATTTGAGTCCAGGTACTGAGGCCTCCGACCAGTGGCGGGTGAATGCACGTCCTGCGTGGTACCCGTGTAGCCGTGGGAGGAACCTACAACATCAGGGAAAACAATCAGATATCTCTCTAATCAGTCTATTTCTCTCCCAATGTCTATATTCTCCCTCTCTCTCTCCAACTCCCTCTCTCTCTCTCTCTATGTCGCCCTTTCTCGTTGTGTATAAATGTGTGTATACAAATATAGCCATGGCCAACACACACACACACACACACACACACACACACACACACACACACACACACACACACACACACACACACACACACACACACACACACACACACACACACACGAACTTACCAAGACTCCCCACTGGCCGTGGCCCTGGTCCATGGCCTGTCTCGGAATGCTGACATCTTGCGATAACTGCCGGTATTGCAGCTGTCAGCTTCTGTAAGTCGGGTAAGCCTTTCTCCCAGAGAATCCGGGGACTTGACGTGAATATCTTCCACATGTCACTCCTGTAACGGTAATTGTAATAAACGTATTGAGTCTGAGGCCTGCTGCAACAGAACTGCCTGGTAACAGTGGTACCCGACCTACTCGGTATAAAGGTATAGAGTCGTTGAACTCAATCCCTTGTGGAAAGTACAAAACGATTTTAAACGTTGTCAATCACAAAATAGATTTCAAAGACTCGTATTTAGCTGCGTGTGCCAAGAAATGATTTGGCAAAGGGGTTGAGATTTCGATGATACGTCTCTCTATCTTGTCGTCATAATCATTCACCATCATCTAATGCATTTACAGCGCGCCCCCTAGAGGAAGCACAGCTAGCTGCAGGTGCCCAGAGTGACATCGACTGCCACTGAGTCACCAGGGTTCAGATGTTGTTGACGGACGTTCTCAAACCTCCCTTGCGTGCGGGATACAGCCGAGCTGTTTTTCCGCGGTCGGAGACAAATTTCTTGCATGAGTCATTCTGGTTTGCTGTCAACAAGTGTAAGGTTACTCTTAAGGGTGCTGGCAGTGTTACGTAATTCGGCATGGGACGTACTGATGATGAAACAATGCAAACGCTGACTACTTGTTTTTCCCCCTTGGCATTAGAAGAAGAAAAAGCTTTAGTCTCTACAGGACTGACTACGCTGGCTAACAGGAAGGCGATTTAATTCTATCAAAGTCTGGGGGCCAGCCAGGCCAAGCCATTGCACTAGGGGCTAGTACCGGTCCCCAACTTGTCAGTATGTCAATAACATCGACCTTCCTACGCTAGCCAAATAACCCACTTGCTGTGATGTCAAAGAAGACCTCGCGCGCCTCAAATAATCTACTTGTTTTTGACAGGCAAACGACAGCAATAACAGTTCCAGACGTGAGTACCCATACGGGCGCCTTTAGTTATACTAACCCTCATCATGCTCGACTGAACATGCGTCAGTAAAACATTGTGCAGAAAGCTAATTTGATCAGAGTCCTTGAGGCTTGGTACCGGGGGAAAAGAGTGGGTTGACAGGTCAAGATCAAGAAGAGGTCGGGCGGAACACAACACACACTTTTAATTTGTACTAAGACTTGGCCTCTATAAGACCCCGCGGATGGCTGGGATAATAGTGGAAATTGGCCAAATAGAGTGAATAGTAGGCTAAAGGGAGCTGGCTAGGTAGAGAGGGTCAAATCTGCCAGCCTAACTGGGCCTGCGAATGAAACCCTCCTATAGCCGGCGCGGTCTTGTAGAGACTACAGTGACCTTGCAGTTGCACGTTCAATTTCCAAGTACAGTTCTTTTCGTTAGAGTATTTTCCACGCCAGGCGATTACAGATCGCTGACAACTGGATCTGCGACAACCTCAAGTTTCCAATCTTAAGACAGCTGCAAAATTGTAAGACACATCCTTTATCTTTGGGCTGCGCGTTCTCGGTGAGAGTTGTGGAAGCATGTCAGACAAAACTGCCACGGTGGTTTTTATTCTGATAACCTTTCAAAAGCTCCCCCCCCGGACAAATCAACTAGTTCTTCACAAAAGAAAAACAAAAGCAAATTGTCAAGGGCAAAAGATGCAAAAACCGAAAGTTCTGCTGCAGTGCCAAGGTCGTACACAAGGGGCCCTAAAATCGACCATAACCTTCGTCTACCCACATACCCATTATCATTACTGTAACAGTACATTCTGAGGTTCTAAAGTTATGCGGACCATAGATATCAGTAATCATACACAAACACACCGAACACAATACCTCCATTTTCTAAGGTTATTATCAAGTTGCTAGCTAGACAACATAATCAGTAACATCAGACTGTAACCCGAGACCCTGAATGATGTAACCAACTTGGCATGTGGTTCTCCTTGTCCCGTACCCAAACAGCTGGAGCTGATTAGCATCCCCCAAACTAAACACGTCAGCATAAACCATTGTCAAAGTCAATCTACGGCACTACCCTATAGGGTCAGAGATAGGGCACAGCCAATTAAAGCTGAACCCTTGAAATATTAGGCCACGTTGATTCTATTATATGAATGACATTTGCGCGCGCATCAATTATCGTCCAATTAACAAAATATACTTTCAACCATACTGTAAATCAATCGAACAAAGCAGCTACGAAATGAGCAAAATAATACCGGTATATGCCTTAAATTGCAAAAAAAAAATGGTTAACAAATATTCAATGTCATAGAATGCCAACGTCAAATTAAAGAAGAAGATGTGGAAGAACAAAATAAAGCATCTACTGTTCAGTATACTGATAACACTCCGTGTGTTAAGTCCTTTATTCAACCTTCCTGACCACGTAGATTTTATAATGAAGGCAACCTTTACGCCGGACTTTTTTTGCGCATGCTCGAATCATTTGGGGGGTTCGCAGAAAATGTCATCCACATAATCGAATCAACACGATCGAAGTGGATTAATGTGTCAATCAATAGACTGGCCCGAAATGTAATCAATTTGCGCCTGGGTTTCTTCCAAAGTCACCACTGAAGGAAAATGTAAATAAAGGACCGAGAAATTTGGTGGAGACAAAAAGAGTATAAGACAAAACCGTCAGAAGAAAATATCTGTACATGAAATAATAAGATAAGCATCATGAAGTATCGGGCATTGTGCATGAGCATGCGCAGTTGAGTCTTTGTTCTGGGAAATTTCCACGGAGTCTTCAGTTGACCTCAAGGTCATTTTGTTTTGGTGTTTGTTTTGGCTACAGATTCAGGTTACTGGTTCTAAAAACGACCCACATGATGCAATTCAGACTGTCCATATTTGTACAAGGTGACACATACGAATACGATAGCCTCGGCTCCAACTCACACCATCCTGCAGCCGGTATTTGAATGCTGGCACTTTTTTGTGGATCCTTGGGGCAGCATTCAATTGTTGTTGTTGTTAAAGCCAACAGAATATAATGCAATATTATCAGTTAGAAAAGACGGCAAATTATTTAAACGTAGGTGGGCCGTGGCTGGGACTGCTGCCGAGGCTAAATAACTCAGGAGACAGCTAGCGGGGTAAGTTATGTCTACCCCTTAGGGTTTGCGGGGCTTATCAGATTATTGTCCACACGCAACATGTCAGAACCACTGATAAGTACTAGTGATTCATATGCCATCTATCTCAGCAAAATACTGTAAAAAAAGGAAATATTCGCGGGGATTTAATTTCGCGGTAGGGAGAAAATGGAGAGTTCGCGTTGGCTTAAAGTTCACGGTTAAAACAAGGGGGTAGGTGCATGGGCAGAAGACATAACAAAAAAAAAAAAGTTCGCGATGAAGAGGTTACTGCGAAAACCGCGAACATAAAGCCACCGCGACCATTTTCCCTTTTACAGTATAACCCGGCCCACAAAAACAAACGAATTCTGATATAACGCTACCCCCTATCCAGTCGAATTGGAATATCCGAATCGATTGCATCAAAACAGAGATATAATATAAGGGTCGAGAGATTTGACCAGTTCGACCAGCCGGCGCCGTCATCAAATATTTGTAGCCGATAAGGACTGATGAGAAATCCACCTGTCAGCAGTTTAAAGTGACCTGTTTTTTTCCACCCCCATTTCTCATTGGACTATCCGTGCCCGACCCTGTTGCCATGGCAACACGTATTGTTGAACATGACTTCATGGCTGTGTCAGTACCAGCTGTGCATTGTTAGGCTGACTAATTGGCGGCACACATGTTGACGTTGCATGCCAGGCAATGCAAAAATAAGGACCAGAACAATTCCTTTTCTTGGTCCTAGGACGTTTTAACATCAAAATTTAGCAAGATCTAGAGGGCAAAATCTAAACGGAGACAATTTGTGTGAAGGCACAAAACCCCCCTCCACAATACAGTACTTTAACTGTTGATCTACTAGTCTCGGTTGGGGCTGCACCCATCTTTCGGAAGGGACGTACAGTGCAAATGGGGGTCCCATGTTTGAGGAGGCGCCTTGAGCACGTTGAAGAGAAATTGCTAGCAACCCCTCCCTGTAAATTATATACCCTGCTACTGAAACAGCAAGGAAACTTGCTGACCTATATGTGCCACTAGGCACAATAAGGTGAACAACAACTAGTCTGTTTAACGCAAACACCGCTTCCCGGGCTATAACGGGCCCCTCGCCGTCGGCCAAAGTCGGGCGGGCCGCTATCATCGAAGCGCGAATTCATCAGGCTATTGAATAGCATCGATATCAATTTTTCAAATCCGACAACCAGTGAATTGAAATGGTCTGGCCTAATGATAATGACACAATGACAGCGGCAGTGATTTTGACATTTTGATGGTACATTGAAACTGCAAGTGCAAGACTGAGTGCAATTATATACATTCGGTGTCATTATCAATCAGCTATGAAATGCTTTCGGCTTGGAAACAGTATCTACCAACGAGACGAAATCAACGCGTAACTGCTGTCAAATATATCCAATATAAATGTCCGTAGCAAAAAAATAAACATCTCTTGTGGCTTCTGGAATATGTGATATTCTGACTGTACCACAAAAATCGGGCGAAAAACACCGCTGTCTGAACGCCCTTTGATATAACTGCGCCACAACACAAAGAAACCCAGGACAGCCCTCGCAAGAAAAAAATGACGCAACGCTTACCTGTGGCTAGCACTTCCGGGTAGCGGGGATATTCCACGACGTAGGAATATATGAGCAGTTTCGGCTGCGATATCGCCGACTGTATTCCTGTGTATCTTCTGTCTGCTGTATGGTAAGGTCTAGAGGAAAGATCAGGAGCTTTTCTGGGCTGAGTCGGTCTGGCTGAGATGATCCACACTTGTGGCTCTCCGATGGTTGTGTGGTTGGTGACAAGTGCGCAGTTTTTTGTGGGACGTAAACAACGGGTGCTGAAGTCACGGGGCCAGGTCTGTTTACCGGCTCGGTCTGTGGATTGCGCAATCAAAGATGGACGGGTGGAGGATATGAAAGAGTCTTACAGTAATACTGTGAATATTTTTTCGGCCAGCAGTTATGGTGACTCAGCAGATCATGAGGGCTGATATAATAGATTTATAAATGGTAGTGTAGCATAGCTTTTTTTACTTAAGTGTTTTGTCTCTACGATTGTTCACTTTCAACACTACAGGTTATGAATTTATGATATTTTACATTTCAGTCTTTGATGTCTACTATGATAGTGCTGCATAGCAAAGACATTACTAGTTGTGCTTAGTAAGTATTTAGCCCGAGGTAGTGGAAAAGAACATGCAAATAAATACCATTCATTTTTAATATGACGAGATTCGGCTACCTCGTTCGCGATGTTTCCCAGTTTATGTGTTTTTGCTGTCTATTCTAGCCCAATGACTTAAGAAAGTGAAAATAATGGCTCTCAAATAATACGACGTCAGCTGACATTTCTTCAGCGTCTTCCCTGCACGTCTACATATTCTATGTACCAGCAACCCCTTCAATAGCCCCAGTATTTATCCAATGGTGAAAGCTCTAGACTTTTGGCACGATAACAAAAGCCTGCTATGATAGCTTCACTAAGAGTATACAACCACAGAGTGGAAAATCCCCCACAGGATCTTGGCAACCAACGGGCGCCAAAACTTTCAAACTTTCCGTCCAAGTGTGCTGATTGTGTGTGTCATGTTTCTGTCAACAACGGACTGTTCACTATCTAAGTTTTAATCTGTCTGAAATCTGTGCTAGACTATCGTCTACCTTTATCAAAAAGCCTTGTGTCCTTGTCCCATAGACCGTGTTTTCCATTGGGGAGCGCGCAAGTGCATCAATTAAAGTATACACTGCGACACCGAATGTTTGTTATTGATACAACTTTAACTTTTTGCTCCGGAGGTTATCATAATTTACGTCAAAGCCGTCAAGCGTAGTTTTGACCTTCGACAGTTTGCCCCGGGGTTATCATATCTTGCGTCAATTACAAATAAAAAAGCGACAAACTGGCAACAACAACTAGGTCACGCGGTTCGCTGTACGGCTATCACATGTCGTCCAATCAGCGTATGTCATTTCAATCACGCCCACCGTACGCCCACGACTTGTAATCTGAGAAGGCCCTAATTTGTCCACTGGGCAAAACATGGCTTGAGTTACTAGTTCCTCGAAGCAGATGTCAGGAGGGAGGTTGTAACATTTTGTATAACAGGCGCTCAGATTACGTACCTTGTACCCAGCCTGCCTTGTACCATTGAAGATAAGCTGCTTGTTTGTATGTTTGTTTGTTTGTTTTGGTACCGCATACCCGGCAAACAGGTCGATGGTTAAAGAAAATATCTTTGCTTGTACTTTTCTTTGTTTTGGTATATCAAGTCGTTTGTAAATCAGAGTTGGCCTGGATACCAGACTGTTTCCAGGGTCTACACAGGCACCGGCTCTATGACCAACATGTTCAATGAAAATTATGCCAGAATTGCCAGAAAAGCTGCCGTCCACCCCCAACATCTGCTTGGAGAAATTATGGAATAGTCACGTGATCAAAACAATATGGCGGCGCCCAGTGGCACGTTTTGGGGTTTGGAGTAAAAATCATTATTTTTCTCACTTACGTTTAACACCCAGAACGTTTCCTGACGAGCGGAAGTAGGCTTTAAGTACAATCTTTCCAATAATCATTTTCAATAGAAGTTAGTATCTAACAGCAATCCCCAAATCTCGTGTAAAGTTTTAGAGTGGGGAGGGGGGCAGTTTGTTGATCGGACGCTTTCCGTACACCAGGATTCAAGGATGGATCCAAAAGTATCAAATGAAGAGAAAGGGCAGCCATTGGACAATGTAGATAAAGCTGAACTAGTTCCAGAGGTTGAAAATCCCGCAGACGACAGTTATGTCTTAATCGCAGACGATAGTTGCATCTTAGTTGAGGACTATTCCCAGTCCCAAGACTCCAGTGTGGATGAAACTGTACATGTGCTACCCGAAACTCCAGACAACGGCGGTGGCCAGGAACAGGGCAGGCCGCCACAGGAAGGGGTGGAGGTAGGAGACACTGGCGACACGAGTTCAGAACAAGTGACAAGTCAACCAGGTACTGTCAGTCATACCCACCTGAAATTTGCAGACAAATGTTTGAGATTGCCAAAAAAAGTTATGATCCAAAATATTAATAGAACAGACTTAATAAATACATGCCATGGTATAAAGTAGTTCGGAGTTGTTACTACGCATGTGCAGTGTCAAAGGTGAAGGCCCCCCAGATGTGAACAAAACCCGGCGGGGCATTGTTATGCAAATCAAGACATTATGTTGTTGTTGTAGTTGTCCTTGTTTAACGCCTATTATATCGCTAGACGTGGTCTCTTGGTGCTGTGTTACACTTGGTTTAGATACGAGTCTAATGTCTCTCTCGGTGTTTAACTTTTGGTCGCTTGTGCTTGCATGCTGCAATGTGGAGACGAGCACTTTTTTGGGCCTTCACCTTTGACACTGCACATGCGTAGTAGCAACTCCGAACTAGCTTATTGTGAACCAGTTAATGAGAAAGCCTCATCATGGATATAATGCAAAGGGATTGAATTTATTGGAGACAGTCCTTCCACCAAAATAGTTTAGAATTATTTACTTTTGCAAAGAATTTACTTACTCAGTTGGCTTGACATCTATTCTTGAAGATTTAACTTTAATGTATTCATTACAGATGTAACGACAAGTGAAGGCAAGGAAGGACTTTCGCAGGTGGAACAGACAGGTGACAGTTTGCAGGAAATCTTGCAGCTGTCAGAGGAAGGTGTACAGGTACAGCTGTCCAGTGAGAACCAGGAACCAATGGAATATGACTACCCAACCCCTGTGTAAGTCTGTCGATTTAGCCATGTGGATATCCTATTAAATAAACATGTACATGTACATGTATGTAGGTATATTTGGCGTGATTAAATAAACCAGGTCCAAGCTATGCTAAGAAACCTTAACCCTAGACAAGCCAGCGGCCCCGACGACTTACCAAACTGGGTCCTTAGCCTGTACTGCGAGGATCTTGGCCCAGTCATCTGCCATCTGATGAATACGTCTTACAACACGGGCATCATGCCATCAGTATGTAAAACAGCCAACGTCTGCCCTGTTCCAAAAACAACACACCCAACCTGCAAGAAAGACTGGAGACCGATATCCCTCATCTCCACGCTGGGAAAGGTGCAAGAGAGACTCGTGTTGAACAGACTCCTTCCCTTAATGAAACCCTGGATCAAGGACCAGTTTGCATACATGCCAAAATTGTCAACCACAGCCGCACTGCTAAAGGCGTATCAGTCCTGGCTAACTGACCTTGACAACAAGCAACCATCAGTTGTACGAGTTTTACTCGCCGATATGTCTAAGGCTTTCGATAAGGTTGACCACGGCATCCTTCTAAAACACCTTACAACCCGTGGCGTCCCTACAAGAATGCTCACATGGATTCAGAGTTACCTGTCTGGCAGGAAACAACGTGTCGCTGCCAACGGTCAGTTCAGCAGCTGGAAAGATGTGACCTCCGGAGTCCCACAGGGGGGAGTTCTGTCACCTTACTTATTCCTAGTATACATGTCTTCTCGAACTACCATACACGCAACAACTACAAATATTGGATACGCAGACAATATAGGACTGTCCAGATGCATGCCCTGTGTCACCGCGGAAACGGACGATACCATGCAGGAGGAAACAGCTCACCTAGACTCATGGGCAACACAGAACAACATGGTCATGAAAGGCGACAAGTCGTACGAACTCAGAATATGCTTCTCTAGAATACCTCCAGTCCTTCCACCCCTTATACTGGGAGGGAAAGAAGTACCCGTTGTCACATGCGCCACCTACCTAGGATTCAAGATGACCTCTAACCTTAAGTGGGATAGCCATATTTCACATGCGACAAAAAAGGGATCACAACGTCTCCACTACCTTCGCTTACTTGCTAAAGGTGGTATGCCCCCAGATGACCTCACTACAGTGTACACAACCCTAATCAGATCCGTGCTGGAATATGCTAATGTGGTGTACGTCGGATGTAACAAGACATAGTCAAAAACACTCGAATCTGTCCAGAAGAGAGCATCGAGGATTATTAACGGGAATGGAGGTATCCAGGCGTCAGCCCACCTGCCAGCGCTCAAGTCTAGACGTGACAAAGCAGCCTTGAAACTCTTTCAGCATATGTGCTCTGAAGACCACCCCTTGCACTACATGATAGCAAGCAATCGGCAACAACAAACCGGCAGAACTCTCAGAAACCATAACCATAGAACTCTACCTACTTGTAGGACCGAACGGCTGAAGAACTCGTTTCTGTTTCTTGCAACAAAACTGTATAACCAGTCTCTTTCGTAAACTTTTTAACGTGTAACTTGGTGAAAACCATCGTTTTTAAAATGTATTAATCTTCAAATCGTCCTAACATGTATATTTGTGGCTATTTAAACACGTCATACCTGTCCGACGGTTTATTCTTGATGCCACGCACACAAGCTTGGAATTATATTATTGTTTCAAGGACCTTTTAGATTAAATTGAATCGTTGACCTGTATTTTGTATATAATGACTAGTGGAACAGACAATTGTTATTGTCAGAACAATTCAGGAGATCCAGTAGGATGTCCTGCCAGTCTGCATATTTCGAATAAAGTTGTAAAGTTGTATAAAGCAAGATGCAGTCTTCTCTATCTCCACTAGAGGGAGCTGCTTTGTTATTCACAGTCATCACTACTAGGTACAATCTCTGTCCATGTACATTTGGTATTTTAAAACAAGGTTAAAACAGTGAAATGATAAAGTTTGGTCAGCATCAGTTCCAAATACAGAGAATGGAAGAAGGCCTGATATTTCAGTAAGATTTTTATAGGGTCTTATCAATGCTCTAACCAATTTTGTGGTGGATTTTTCACAGGTTTAACTTCAGCAAGGCACCAGTACAGGTCACAGGAGCCACAACGGAGTTTGGAGAATTCTCCTCCAACTTCTTGAAAGGATGCAAATGGTATGTCTGAATAGATGAATCCATAATAATTTTCCCGATTTATGCCTATAATCAATAAAAAACTCATGCATTTGACCTTAAAGGAAAGCTAAATTTAGAATTGAAAAGCCTACTATACTATGCTACATATACCTCAAAGTCAGATTCTCACTTGTTTTACATTTAAGTCTGTCGTAGTTCAGGGCTCTCCCATCATGTTGACAGCTACTCCTGGTGGTGATTGAATTATGTGGCATGTCCAACCAGTATGAACAAGGTTTATCAAGCTGGCTTTCCTGAGAATGGATTTTGAAGACTTTTCCGAATTCAAAGCCAACTAACTCATCAATCGCCTTAAATTCATCGGAAAACTTCTTGAAATCCATCCTCAGAAAAGCCAGCTTGAAAAGCCCTTTTCATACTGATTGGGACATGCTGCTTTCTGACGGCAGCACTGAACAAGCTAAGTTTCAAACAATGGGAGAGTATGATGGACGTGTGTAAAACAAGTATGGTAGACTTTCCAATTTTTAAGTTTAGCTTTCCTTTAAAGATGTGTTAAAGCGGTATTATTTCTGTTGCAGGTCTCCTGATGGTTCCTGTATCCTAACCAACAGTGATGACAACACACTAAGGCTGTTCAACCTGCCTGTACAGCTGTACCAGGGACAGGCAGAGGGTTTGGAAGAACTGGTAAGTTAAACCTCGTTTAAAAGATAACATCTGTTTATGCTCATCCTAACCAGCTTTATAAAACGAAAAGATAAAAAAGAGAGAAGGATCAGCTTTTCACTGGGATGATTTTGGAATAATTCATTTTTGTGTGAGGAGGAATAAATTTGTAGTGAAATATCCTGCAGAAAAAAAATTAAGACTCATGGTGGCAAATGTGCAGAAGTTGGCACATTGGCGCACCAAATCCATGGTGTTTTTTGGCACACTTTTGACAGATCAATTTGCCAAAGAGGCTTGGTCACTCCACCCCACTGTCATGGTGCTGGTAGGAATACAATGTATTTGCCTGGTAGGAATTTGCTTACAGATGTTGGCTAGTAAATATCTTCTGTTGTTTTATCCTCCAGACTTCAGTGTTACAGATGAGAGAGGGAGAGACCATCTATGACTACTGTTGGTACCCAGGGATGACGTCATTACAGCCAGAAACTTGCTGGTCAGTTGTTACGAGGGGAAGTCTGAAAATAATGCCAAACGTAAAGGCACATCTCTTTTTGAGATTGAAATATCTCAATTTTTTATTCAGATTCTTATGAATATTAGTGACTGACTTGAGTTCAAGATGACCACAACATTTGAAGCTAATGTCTGAAGCAAAAATGAGTTCCTCTTGAATCAGGCTTGACCCACTTACAATTACAATAAGAAGCTGACATTTAACTGCAAAATTTCAACTCCATTCCCACAAAAACGAACCTGCTATGATACTAATGGCATTGCTTTCTGAATTACCCTTGTATGTCCTAACATTATAATAGGAGCCAATGGTAGACTCTATTTGTAGCCTAGTATACTCATAGCTATAAAGAATACTTAGACAAATTCAATGAGGTATTTTCATGTCTTTGTGGTGTATACTTTAATAAATATCATATTTCTTGACTAGTTTTACTTGTCATCAAGAAAGGATGTTAGAACACTTACTCTTCTTTCTTACTGTTTCTACAACCTGCTGTAAAAAGCTGTTTTAGAAATGGTTCACTCGAAGATAAGGGATGAGTGGATAGAAAACTGTTACTAGAAACTGCTATCATACTTAAACCTATGTTATGTAATATGACTTTTCCCAGCCTGGTCAGTACATGTAAAGACAACCCTATTCACCTGTGGGATGCCTTCACTGGTCAGCTCAGGTGTACCTACAAGGCCTATGACCATGTGGTAAGTTGATTCTAATCTTCACCCTAGAAAACAATGCTCATGTCATAGGGGCACAGGGATGTTGGGGTGTGGGTGGATTTCCCCCCTTCCATGGTGTGGAGTTTTTCACATATCATTATAAGTGCTGTCTTGTTTGCATATTTGTGACCATATTTGCATACTTGTGACACTTTAAATGACGAGATAACTACTGTTATTTTATTAAGACATGGGACAATTGTAGTACATTGTATCTCAGTCCAACTTGCTGGTTTACATTTAAGTCAGTAGCAGCGCCATGCAGCAATCAGAACTGGTACTGCACAAGAGCTAATGTTCATGTCCATGTTCCAGTAATTCCGATGGAAATCTTTTTTATCCCAAGCCTCAGTTACACATTCCCCAAAAGATAAATGGCTGCTAAGTTTAACTGCTGAATGAAAGAAAAGTTACCTTACTAGTTAGTCACAACTGCATATTGTACTACTAAAGTTGATAAAGAAATGTACAACATAGAAATCAATTCCCTTCCATTTGGTGACATTACATTGTGTTGCACAACATAAAGTATCATTTGAATACATTGGAATAATTCTACCTTTAGGATTAGACATCTTTACTCACAAAAACTTATCTACTTAGCTTTAAATGTATGGGGAACTGGAATTCCAGGTCGCTTACTACAGTGCCCTAAGCACCCAAAGTAGCTAGCACCTAACGCAAGCAATTTTCAGTCTATAATAGCAGTCTGGATTTGTACCTAGTCTTATTACACGCTTGACTGACTTCTTTCAATCTGAGTGAAACATCATGTATGTGATGTGTTTGGAAGAAAGGCTTTTTTTCTCACTTTGTATAACTGTAAGAAGATTGAATAAAAAAGAGTCTTTTTAGTAAACACAACCAAGAGATTTATACAAATACAAAAAAGAGTCTTTTTTATTCAGTGACTTACCAACCTAATGAAACTATTCATGGATGTAAGAAGATGAAACTATTCACGGATGTAAGAAGATTGTACCGTCTCGAAGTGTATTTGTAAGAGCTTTCTGTCTGTATTCTGAGTATACCACCTTGTCTGTATCTCAAATGCATCTTGTTCAAAGTGCATTAACTTTTATGGCCTTTTTTACTTGGAGCATTAAAAGGTGCTGTCAGTTTTTCTGTAAAGTTTTAGTTACATGTGCGTGTCTGTCATTGGTTATTAATCAATCATTTAATCAATCGGGGGCTGATGCATGGTGTCTGTATTGGTTATGGCTGGCTGATTATGATAATATTGTGGAAATGTTATTTTGTTATTGGCCTTTTTTAAATTGACAAATTCTACCACCTGATTGGCAAGTCTTTGCCAATAGCAATGAAATCACTTATATCCTTACAATTGATTGACATGCATTTAGCTTTAACCAATGACAACGGCTGAAATCATAACACCTGATTTGTTAATTCTATGAGCATAAGAAGTGTGACATGATTTGTTTATCCTCATATTTCTACCAATGAAAACAGCTGAAATTCTAACACCTGATTGGCTGACTTAATGAGAAGTGTGACGTGATTGGCTTATCTTCTCTGTACTTCAGGATGAGGTTGTTGCAGCCCATAGCCTGACCTTTAACCCAGAGGGGAACAAGTTGTACTGTGGGTTCAACAAAACAGTTCGCATCTTTGAGACCAACAGACCTGGCCGAGAGTGTGAGACAAGAAAAACATACGGTACGGCTTATACTGTAATTCTTGTTTCTTTCACTGTAAGTAACTTTATGTTCACTGTTTTCACTGTCATCTCTGTACCGTGAACTTATCATCACCATGAAAAACCTGTTGTAACTACATGTATTTATTATTTCTTCATTTGCCGCCACCATGAAGTTAAAGTTCAGTGAAAATGTCAATTTTCCTTACACTGAGAAATTTTACTATAGAATTACAGTATACTCCCCTTTTTATCTATCTTTACACATTGAGTCAACTTTATGTACCCTTGGTTGTACAAGCTTAAGCTGTAACGGTTGTTATCTTATTGCAATTTACCTCTGGAGGTTTTATCACAAACTTCATCTTAGTATTAATTATAATCAAAAGGATGCTTTGCTTTTTTCTTTGCTTTGTAGCAAATAAATCTGGCCAGGGTGGAATTATCTCCTGTATTGATATCAGCCCAGAAAACCCAGACATCTATGCCTGTGGATCTTACTCCAAGTCAGGTCAGTCTGCACCAATGCCTACTGTATAACTATAAGCTTAGATTTGTGCCATGATTACCCTTTGGGTTATTCTCACTGCTGAAGTTAAGTTAGCCAACTAACCGTTGGTAGTCAAAGTCTTTTCAAGATACTTCAATTTTTTCCTTACCTTTTGGCCTAACCAGTCTCTTACATATTACAGACCATTTATTATTCTTGGGAATTGAAACTTTTTGGCGAAGCTTCAGGAGCAAGCCTGATTGTTGTATTCTTTGATTTACAGTTGGGGTATACACAGAGCCAAAAGGGAAGCTGTTGTTCCTTCTGCAGGGTCAACAAGGTGGGGTGACCCAGGTCATGTTCTCACCCGATGGGAACAGGCTGTATAGTGGAGGCAGGAAGGTAGGTCAGGGGTGATGAGTGTTCTAAATTTGTTGTATTGATCTAACAATGTAGAAATGACATCAACAGTTGAGCTGACTGCAAGCTGTATTCTGACTGCCATGCGGTGTGAGATGGAGTGATGCAATCTTGCTTGGGGTGATACAAGTTTCTTTGGTCACAGTCTTTTGCCTGATGATACAGTAGCGCAAGTTGCTAAGGTGGCGGTTAAGTATGCCCAAGGATAAGAAAGTAGTGCAGGTGCTATTCTTATCTATCTTGAATATGTAACAATGAATCATAGGTTAGAATGTTAAGGGTCAATACATGTTTTCTTCTAATGGTGAGTTTCTACACTTTTGGCATAATATCAGGCCCTAGACACAGCAGCTATGGAATTGTTTACAATTTTGTGACCTGTTGACACATTCACAGGACCCAATGGCATCATGTTGGAGAAACGGCCCAGATATACCAATTTGGTTTTGCCCTTAGGAAAGGCACTTGACACGACTTTCTTCACTCCACCGGGTGTAAAAATGGGGACCTGACTTTGTTTGGGGAGGTAAAAAGGTAGTGGAAGGAAAGTGATGGCCTCCGTCTTCCAATACCGTGCCCTAAGACACAGTGCCCTAACAACCAGCTGCCTCTACGGCACCATAAAGGCTTTGGGACTACCTTTACCTTTACCTCTACCTTTACAGGATCCAGAGATTCTGTGTTGGGACATGAGGAACCCAGGAGCAGTTCTGTTCAGTCTGAAGAGAGAGGTGGTCACCAACCAGAGGATGTACTTCCACATCAGCAGGTAACAGTACTGTCATTACCTTCCACTTAATCCAGCATTCACATGTTTATCAAATAAGATATGCCCAGTGTATTATTACCTTCGCTGAGAAGGTTATGCAGAGGGTAGCGTTTGTATGTATGTTTGTAAAGACCGGCATAACTCGAGAAGGCTTGGATGGATTGTCTTGATATTTGGTAGGTGGGTAGGTCTTGATGAGACTAGGAAATGATTAGATTTTGGGTCCCCTAGCGGCTTGTTACGGTACTGCAGTGGAACTTCCTGTTTCGATATCTCGTGTTCTGGACAAGCTAGGACAGAGAGTAAGTGGTATAGGTTTTGGCCCCCTAGCGGCTTTTTTGAAACTGCAGGATCAGGTTTTGGTTCAGACTTTGAAAGGGAATAACTCAAGAAGGGCTTGATGGATGGTTATGATTTTTGGTAAGTAGATAGCTTGAGTGATGATGTACATGATTAGATACGTATTATGCAAATCATTATCTAATTTGCGTAATTAATGAGGAAAGTTTATACATCCGCCAAATTCCACGATAGGACTCTGAAACATGTGACATACATGTGTATGTAACTGAAGAAGAGAGAAATATTAATAGATATCAATTACGGAAATGAAGACCTCATTTGCATAATTAATGAGAAAATACTATAACTCAAGATGGGCTTGATGGATGGTAATGATTTTTGGTATGTAGATAGCTTACGTGATGCTTTGTATGATTGGACGATAACCATGCAAATCAGATTCTAATTTGCATAATTAATGAGACAATTTCAAAAACCTGTTGTGTTCCATGATACGACTACTCTCATCTCCCAAATAAACGTACCGGTACGTTTATTTTTTTCAGCCTCAAAATCCACCCAGTACGTTCTTATTTTGGACGGTACGTTTATTGTATTTTTGAAAATCAAAGTTTTGCTAACCTGGGATCGCCTTAAAATTTAAAGTTTGGGTTTTCCTGCCCATATTTCCCCGGCATTTTTGCTCATAATTCGCTATTTTTCGACCATGCGGCGTTGATATCCCGGCCGGTACAGAGGCCGCTATGACCCGGCCTTTGTGAAATTATCCTGGCGGAACTCGTAACGTATCGGTCGATCTCTATGACACTACAAAGTCAACGTTGGTATTGGGAGAAAATAAGACACTACACTGACGTTTTGTTTCTTGTTTCATAAACAACTTTGACAGTCTCTGTTTACATCGTAAACCAAAGCACGCTGATCAGAAAAGAAACATGCCAGCGGCGCACAGTAACATTTAACGCATGTAAATTTCTCTACTCACGTGAGATACAGTCTTTCTCAAAATGAAAATATAAAAACAACACCACGAAAAATCTGTGTCTTAGCATAAGAAATTGTATAATGTCTTTCAAAATATATCAAAACATTTCAATCCTACCACAAACAGGAAAACTTAGCGCTTGGAAAATCGCCACTGTGACAAATATTATAACGCAGGACGTGACTCTGGTGGGAAAGTTTTGTCATGGAAGAGCTCACGTCGAGGAAGGGGAAACAACTCTTTTTGATCTACAAATAAAACTTCTTTGCCTTAGTCAGAAATATGTTTTGCATTTTTACAAAGAAACTTTCAATATTAGAGTCTATACATAAAATTGAATTGCAATCTAGTCACAGTTATTATCACTTAAAAATGCTTTAAAAACATCACCCCTCTACAGAAAGAATGTTGCAGTTTTCTAAGAACATGGATGTAGTTTTGCTAGCCCCGCCCCTGTCTGTCTTCGGCGCCAGCTACCATGGCTACTGTCTGGCTCACTCTTTCTAGTGTAACATGAGAACCCTGTGATTAAAATGTGGCAACATGGTAAGCCTGAGGTTTCTCACAAATTTGTTGACAATTTAGTTTCTCAAAATGAATGGGTTTTTTTCTACTTACAAGAGGAATTTCTGAATTTCAAATTATTTGGATTGCAACAACAAAAACCAGAACATCATATGATATTGTCCTTGATATTATATGATTATGTCCTTGACACAACACAATAGTTTGTGGCATGTTATGTTTACAAATCTATGTTTCTATGCATAGAAGATAAATGGCAAGTTGGGAAAGAAAAAAGTTACATCGTATACATTGTCATAATTCTTCTTTTTCTCTATGGCTTTTACAAATAAGTGAAGAACTTTACCTGTGATGACCATATCTTCAGGATATTGTAATTTTCTGTTCATGGTCTAAATATTGACCCAATTTTTCAACATGGCTACTATATTTTTTTTTGAAGTGGCAAGGAAGATTACAATTTGAGCAAGATGTGTTCAGTTATTCTGTTCAATATTTATAAACTTTACAGGTATGGTCCTCAGACAGGCATAAATGAATAAAGAGAACCTGCTTATCATTTGTCCCTTGGACAGAAGTAACATGGACACAGTTTATCTGAAAATTTGGTTAATTTCCGGGGGGTATGTTTATTCCGGGGGGTACGTTTATTAGATTTTGAAGATTTGTCCAGGGGGTATGTTTATTCCGGGGGGTATGTTTATTTGGGAGATGAGAGTATTGACATATGTGAAATTTGTTACTGAGGACTTTTGATAGATAAAAAATATGTAAATGTAGGCCTAATTTGCATAATTAATGATGAGAAACTACTATAATTCCATACAGGTAAAGGATGGCAATTTCATACTTGTTCTAGATAAAGAATGATTTAAAGGCTTCAAAATGTTAAGCAATTTGAATGTTGAGGATTTGAGTGAAACATACAAGACTGAAAGTAGAACAACACAAAAAATATAAATGGCTTGACATTTTTTTTAGCATCTGAAAAATAGGCGCATTGTAAAATTAGGAACACTATCCCTTTAAATGAAAAAAAAAACCTGTACCTGTACTGTACTTGTACTGTTGCAATAGTGTCCCTGTATTACATTTGCTGTTAGATAACCGTACAAGACAGTATTTAGTGAGTGGAGGCCAGGGTGGATGAAAAATCTATGTGGGAAATTACTGTCTTAACTGTATCTCTACTGTACCTGCACTGTACCTGTATACCTGTACTGTACCTGTATCATGTTACATGTTAAATGTTGCAATACTGGACAGTACCTAGTGAGTGGAGACCAGGGTGGAGTGATATCTGTGTGGGACATTACGGTCCCAACTAGCACTGTACCTGTACAGTACTGTAGTATGTTACATGATTGTGCTGTTTAATGTTACAGTACTGGACAGTACCTAGTGAGTGGAGGCCAGGGTGGAGGGATCTCCGTCTGGGACACAGCCCTCACACCAGAACCCGAGGACAGCACTAATGCTGAACCTGTTCTACAACCTGTGCTGACATGGAGAGGTCACAACGATGCTGTCAACGGTGTCAGGTCAGCACTGACTCAATGTTTCATTGCGATCAGGCTATTAGCTAGCTGGGCGTCAGGGTGTCTTATGGACGCCCTACACTCAGAAAACAAAGAAATTATACATCCTCCTTTTGCAGGGGACACCCAGAGAACACCCTGTTTCCCTGGTAATTACATACACACGGACAATGCATGCGTTTTCCCCCACAAACTGCATGCGACTGTTGGTTTTTCCTCATACCAGACACTGGGATGGCATGTAAATTAATTGACATGCAAAGCTACTGCGTAATTGTTGATCCATAGAGCCCATTGGGGAAGTCTGCCCCTCCTCCAGTTTTTGGATGCCCTTTCTATAGATCCTAGCTAAAAGCCTGATTGGGATCATTTTTGCAACCACTAGAAGAAATTCTATACAGATGTGCTTTCTAAAGTCATTGCAACAAGAAATCAAATCTTAAGCCTCCATCCTGAAGTAACCTTTTCCCTTTGCGTCCCAGCATCCATCCCTTTGCTACATTGTTGGCCACAGCGTCTGGACAGCGGAAGTTCCGCCTTCCCGTGGACAGCAGCGACAGCGACACGGACGAAAGTGACGAGGAGCTGATGAGCGACAGACACGTAACCAGGGACAACAGTCTCAGGGTGTGGTCATTGTCAGCGTAGCAACAGGAGATTATGTGTTGTGAATATTATGTGATTATGTGATACTTCTGTGTTGTGAAGACTTTAATTGATTGTAATATTACGTATTCAACAGCAATCATATTGATTATTCCATAATTTGGGGGAATCTTGTTAATGATGAACAATTTTATGACCATACTGTCATCTTGACGGGGGTGTCCCTGTGGTGTAGTGGCCTGCGCCTTTGTCTCTCACCACATCTGGTTCCAATTACTTGGATCAGAAGGCCCAGGTTCAAGCCCCGGGTAGGACATCTCTGGACAAGAGGCGCATTGAGTCATACCAAAGACTTTATGAAAATGGTACATACTTGTGAAACAGTATGGAAGTTAAACACACTTCACTGCCAGTGGACTAGCCCCCTGCTACAGTGATTGCACAACAGTGTGGCCCAGGGCTATGAAACGGAGATGGGCACCGCCCTATACATCAATAATGGTGTGGGAGGATTTTAACTTAACTGTCATCTTGACACACAACATTGACGTATCTAAGATATAAAAAGACAAATCACACCCGGAGGTGAGCACGGGTTTGCCGAGACAACAGAATAAAATCTAAGACTGGCAATTATACCTGTATGAAAATTTTATGCAAAATATGTGCTTCCAGGTAGAAAGAACAAAACTGAATCATTTTTTTTAAAGATTTGTAGAGGAAAGAATTTTCTTAGTATTTTTACCACTTTGTTGTTTACATTATGTGCACTGATAATGTGACCCTGTAAACATTTTAAACATGACACACAGTCAAGATGAACATTGTGTTCTCAGACTGATATCTATCAAAGTTTGAAAGAGCTGTTACTGGTACAGTTTTGATGAAGTAAAAAATAAGGATACATTAGAAAAATAAAAAGAGTGATACACAACACAACACTGTGTCCATGTATACTTGACTTCATAAGAAGAGAAGTTTATGTTTAATACACAGATAGCATACTATATTGCATACCACATGTACATGTAATATTGTTTTTATGATAGCCCACTGTTAAAGGAGCTAAATTCCGTACACACAGAAGACGTGCAAGAAGCACTATGCTTAACCTTAATCAGAGGCAGCTACAGTGCCTTTGGTGACAACAGATATTATACAGCTGTTCATGTTTTCAATGAAATACAGAAATAGAAACCCAACATGTATATTCAACACAGTATCTAAGGATATAATGATAAAACATACACACTACGTGAATGACATTATCTTTGTAGAATTCCATGTTGTTTTTATCTTCAAACATGCGTTAAGAACAGATATTTTTTTAGTTTAATGGGCAGTTAGGGTACACACACACTTGATCTTATAGGTGTTTTTTTAATTACGCATTATTTTGTACAGTAGAGTTTTAGGCCTGTCTCAACGTAAAAGAGCGTTATCAGTTATGCTTTAGTGAGGCTCGCTGTACGCGAGAAATTGTATGATCTATCAGTGGATATCCCGTAATCTCACGTCACCATGTAAACCGTCAAAAAGAAGCAATTAGGGAAGAACAAGCCAACGTAGATCATATTGGAAGGCGATCTCGTTGGAAATGGGCTAGAAATTTATCAAACTGGAATAATGGTGGTGTGTTTTATATACTGTAAATGCAATTTAACTTCGCATGGTTTTTATTTCGCGTTAAGGCGAAAATGAAGTGTTTACGGTGGTTTTAAGTTTGCGGCAGCGCTATAGTCACAGGTATACTGCTACAGCATTGGACAAAAATGTTCGCGGTGGTTTTAAGTTTGCGGTGAAATGGTCACCGTGAAAACCGCAAACATAAAACCACCGCGAACATTTCTGCATTTATTACAGTATTGGATAGCCATGACATCTGTTGACCTGAAACTAATTTTACACGTTATAAAACATTCCTTGTTATGGTATACGTAAGTGTATGTACCTATTTTATGCAACTGCCCTCTTTGAAAAATAACCCACAGTTGGTATGTACAGCTTTAATATGGCACTGTCATAGTGCAATAAGAGCGTTGTTTGGTCTTACACCGTTAAAAAACCCATTCCATTCCATATTAGATCGTTGTCCGTCAAGGTGCAGGCTTGCAATATCTGGAGTTTATGCGACACAGAGAAACAAGTAGAATTAAGATATTTTTCTGTAGTCTGTTTTCGAAAGAAGTAGAGCATAGGAAAGAAACCTCCGTGAAATATTGATAGTGTTTGCGGTGTGGACTAAGGTGTTTGATTCCCTCTCTACTACAAGTTCTTGCAGTAGTTTAAGTCCAATAAGTTGGAGAACATGCTTTCCATTTATGACTAGTTCCTTGCCCCAAGAGGTATGTGCCACAGAAAAATAGTACGCACAACGAAAAGCTGACAAAATAGAATGGCTGCACAAAAACGCCTAAAAGGACGTCTAAACCTCTGCTTGGAGGGTGACCAATTATCCCCTGACTGCAAGAGCTTGTGTAACAAAAGCTATCAATTAGGGCCGCGGCAGATGTTTAATGGACTGTATGTACAACACTACCTTCAAGATGGGGGTGTCATCTTTAATTCTCCAAAAACTGAAAATACTGCTACGGTGCCCAACATTTATCTTCAAAATATTAACCATGCATCACCGGGGCCTTAATAGTAACTACCGACATGGCAAATCCACCCAAATGAAAGGATCTTGAGTTGTATAGCTAGCTGCAAACACATAAACGTAGACAACAACAATACTCCTGTCGTATGGGTAACTGACCTCCTTCACAGAGTAATAATGGTGTAGACCGTCCAGCGAAATATACTGACGTGGAATAGAAGTCCGACGTTTTATTATTTTGAAGCAAATCATGTTCACGCATATAGATGGATTTACGGAGTCACGGAGATGGCCCAATATGATTGATGAAATCCTTTATTCACCACGGTTGAACGATCTCTCGGAGGCTCTTGATTTCCCACCAAGAGACAACGCAATGAGAATGAATTGTTGTACAGGTCCATGACGTCATAGAAGCAGTGGTAGGATTAGGAATGATATCTCGATTTAAAACCTCGTGCCGTACTGTACAAATTGAGTGAGTCCAGAATAAAAAGACTCTTTTTACACAACCAAGAGATTTATTCCACCGACGTTTCGGTGACCACCTGTCACCTTCTTCAAGGCAATTCTGACTGGTTAATATAGTAATGCAGCACAGGTGTCGCTGCTTATACATAATAAGATGCATTCCCAAACGCAAAGTATTTACATAATTATTATGAACAATCACAGTGAGTCCAATTGGGAAGTTACAGTTGACATCCGTAGTTAATCCTTTTACGGGCACAGAATGGTAGACTTTCATGTTTTATGCTATGCATTTTGCTCGTGAGACGTAGTAAAGGGATCGATCAAAAGCGGTAGGGGACAGGCCAGGCATTATCGTCCAGACATGTCTGGGGGTAATCCGGGATCGAACTCGGGTTCCTTTGTTTGAGGGCTGAATGTGCTAGCCGTTACACCACACGACGCCACAAAACGACGTTTACACATCCGAGTTCATCCCTTGGAGGTTTCTTCCCCAATACTCCATCCTTTAAGCATAAAATGTAAAGTTAATGTACCCAGTGACTTAAAGTTATTATCCCTCATGTTGTATTGACGTCTTGACCGGCATTAAAATATTGAAGGAGATTTTACATTGTTACTTAAACGACGGACACGGGTTGATCCAATGCTTCATCCGTCTTCTAACCTGCTTACGCTATGCAAACTCATAGAAGCCTTTGAAACGTTTTCACCAAAGTAAATCCAAGGTCTTTGCACTGACGGCGTCATGCTAATACGTCAGGCTAATGCGTCTTAGCCGCTGTGTGCCCAAATTGTTAAAAGCGATGTCTGTGTAGGTGTGTGATCAAGAAAGGGGCTAAGTACTTAATGGTGGGACTCAAAGCTTGAACGTATAGATCCTTAGCAACAATCAGAATGCGACGAAGGTTAGAGTAGAAAGCAAATGGGGTTCAAAGCGTGAAGGTCTAGGAACCTCTGACATTGAAAAAGAACAATATGAATGTGAAGATCATACGCTCGTTCTCATTTAATTCTCATGTACACATTTTGTAACGTCCATTACCGTTTGAAGTAAGACGTTTCTGACATTAGGATATGCCACAAAGAAGGTGCCAAACTATCGTTTTTAAAAGCCAGAAAAGTTTTAAGTCGTCATAATTATAAAAACGACAGTTTGGCACCTTATATGTGGCATATCTTAATCTCAGGAACGTCATACAAAATTTCCTGATGGGTCCCTTATTGCGTCTTGTACCTTCACACCAGATCAGAAGATGTCGCGCAAGTCAATATTTCCCTTGTTTGTGATGATCTCCATATTCCAAAATCCCCATTGAAACGTCAACTGCATTAGCTTGTTGCAGAATGATAGGAAAATTGGCGTTTTTTTACACCCCAGTCGCTGATATATCCTGATCGGTCCCTCATTGCGTCTTGTATCTTCGCCCCAGACTAAAGGTCATGCAAGTCAATTTTTGCCTTGTTTGCAGTGATCTCTTTGTACACAGTGACCAAATCCCCATTAAAACGTGAGCTGTATTTTTACAGGATGTCACGATCAATATGCGCTCTTATACCCCAGTCGATGATATTTCCTGATCGGTCCCTTATTGGGTCTTGTACCTTCACCCCGGATCAAAAGATGTCAATACTGTACATGCAAAAATGTTCGCGGTGGTTTTAAATTCGCGGTTTTTGCGTTGGACTATTTACCGCGAACTCAAAACCACCGCGAACACTCCATTTTCCCTACCGCGAAATTAAATCCCCGCGTACATTTCTGCCTTGACAGTTTTTCCCTTGTTTGTGGTGATTTCCATATCCCAAAATCCCATTGAAACGTGAACTGTATTGTTACAGGATTGTGGAATTAATAGGCGTTCTTTACCACCGTCGCTGATATATCCTGATCGGTCCCTTCTAAGGTCTTGTACCTTTGCCTCAGACTAGATGTAATACTAGAGTTCCACGAACACATTATCTTCGCCAAATAATCAAGGCTTATTATGGATAGTGATTAATATTTACATGCTTTGATATCACCCCCTGCAAATTGGATCATACACCATGCCGTTTGGAAGTTATGAAGGGGGGACAGTCTAGATAGGGTTAAAACTCATTTGGTGGTACAGGACTAGTAGATGTGTCTAGTGTGCTGATATATGAGTCTGTATGTTGATATTATATGGGCCACAAAGGTTTGATATTGCAGTGTCGTATTTGAAAGTGATGATGAAATAGTACAGTAAATATATAGAATAAATCTTTATCTATATCATACACATTTTGGAAGACGTCGACATACCCCGGTAGTAAATGTGACTTTTCCGTACCTAGCAGTGGTGCAGTTTTGGAGCAGTGTACTCTCCAAGCAGAGGAGTGGGTCCGGCTGGTTTTTGACGTGTTTTTAGGTTGTGGATAGCTTAAGTGATGCATTTTTCTCCATATGAAGTAACGTTAAGTCGCCTTTATCCATAGTGCATTCTTTGTCAGCGGTTTTTGAAAATGGGGTCAGTATCACCGCCAGAATTACAAACTTAAAGAGACTTAAGTATTTGCAGCACTGTCTAAAAGGCTTTGATAACCATGCATTCGAAGACGACGCAGTCAAAAACCTAACCATGATGCCTAACGTCCCATATTGGAACGTTTTGTCTCGACATATTGACGTGCCCTGGCCTAGGCCTGACTGCGAGATTGGCCCTTTTACCATGATGCATTTGCTACATTCATCCGCGACTAAAAAAAGTACAAAGCTGTTGATATCATAAGGGGAAAATTGTAGCGTTTGTTGTGATTTAGTAAATCAATGTGAATTAGGTATCAAAACATTATAGCACAGACCGTGTATTGAGCACGTCTAAGGGCGAAGAAACTTCACACGATGTGCTACACAAGTAGCCTGAGTACCAACCTCCGTAGTGGCCGCTGGCTCAAAAGAATTCGCTTGCTAACCACGGTTAGCAAGCGAATTCTTTTGAGCCAGCGGTCACTACGGAGGTTTGTACTCAGGCTACTGTTAGCAAGCGAATTCTTTTGAGCCAGCGGTCACTACGGAGGTTGGTACTCAGGCTACTACACAAGAGTTAGTCCTGAACGCAACCTGGTTGCCACAACTGTGCTCATCCGCTGGAAATCAAACAGGAATGACCAGAAGATAAAAAGCATCAACGTACATCAATACCATTTCATGTTATCCCAACGATCAACTAGATGACGGAATTTTTGTCAAAAGATATAATTATAAGCCAGAGGACGGCTTGAATATTCAAAGTAGCTTGAGATGATGTATTCAAAACACGATTTTCCATGTTCAACACACGATTTTAAAGTTTATTCCTCCTAGGCGTTCGATCCGCCATGTTTGTTCCCGTTCCCATGGACACGGTGTTCTATTTACACAGATGACAACTAGCCAGCTCTAGTAGCAGGTGGGGATTTTTCTCTCTCCGTTTTTAGACTTTAAAAAATCAGCAAAATGATAATGAAAATCTCAAATCATAGTCAAAAGTTACTCGTACGTTTTGTTTACACAAAGAGTAGACAGCAGGGTGACATAAAGTGGAAGTTTTGGGTCTGAAACGCACCAAAACTCTGAAATCATTTTTGCCGCTGAATGAATAGAACAAGGTCAAAGTCACCAAGGTTATTACTACTTATATAAGGACAACAGGATATTTTACGACAAAGACAGCCTGAAATGTAACCCAGCATTTTGTCTCGCAATATTTTAAGATTTATTAATGTATTGTTTGTGCTTGAGATAGATTTACATTTGTTTTTGATGACATTTGTAGGCATTTATACTCATCTACATTTGAGAAGTTGAATGATGGCGACTACAAAGCCAGCTCAACAGTCTAAGGACAATTCTAGCGTCGAGAAGACATCGATGTTTCGGAGAATGGTTCAGAAATTGAAGAAAGAATCAACAGAAGACGACTTGCAGGTTGGGATTAAGATCAATGTAAGTTTTTAATCATTATTTTTTAATCGCCGCCGTACTGCGTTGTTGTTTATGCCATTTGAAGTGATGCCACTTGAATAACATTCAACATGAAGCTATCTTTAGTTCAATTTTTTTTGTCACAAGGCCACCTTATGTAGATTCTGCGGATGCTTCACTAAACGTAGGTTACTATTTTGATGCCCCAAAGTGTGTATCAAGGACATATTAACGTTTGCTAAGAGTATTTCTATTACGAAAATGCAAAATAGATACAAAATCATGACAAACTATAGACCCTTCAATATACACTTGATATTTGCAGTCCACTTAAAGAAATTATTTATTGAACGATTTGAATGCAACTTGTATCATTTTGCCATTGGACAAAAAAGTGCAACAGTCAAAATGATCATTTTCAGAAACATCATTTGCAGAAGTTACATAAGGTAGCCAAATTAGACTTGAGAATTCTAATGTTTCATCATGATTATGATTTATTACACCAATATGTAGTTTGTTGGTTCTTTAATTTCAGAACATAATGCTGAAGTGAAATATCAACATAAAATCTGTCTGTGGGATATCAAAAGGACTATAGTATTTCTAATGAGATTTTCCTCCAAGCACTGTTTACTCCAGAATGTCTTAGAACCAATAGAATTAATTGGTGTGATATTTTTAAGTTTATTTGTTTTGCTATGTTTTGTTGTGCTGTTCTTATGGTAGCAATTGTTTCCTTTTCCTATTCAGCCAACCAAGAGAGTCAGCACAGAGCCCTCGTTAAGAGAGTAAGAACTCGGTTTTAGTCAGCTTTAGCTTAGTTAGCACTCAAGTCAGAAGTAGTCAGAGTTTACAACTATGAAAAGAAATAGGAATCCAGTCTTCATTGTTGTATGTTTTTCTATGTCACATACTATTACTAGTGCATAGTAACTTTTGGGGGGGGGCAAAATGGAGGGGGTGCTCATAGCTGTTACTGTTGCTAGAAAATCTAGTGCCTCAGTACAACATTATCGTGACAATTCACCAACTTGAAGGATTTAGTATTTCGAATAGACACAGACATTTGGAAATTGAAAAACAAAGTCAAGTGCAAAAGTCCTTTTTTTATGATGCCATAAAAGATGTGTCAGGTTTTTTTACTATTCAATTATGATATGATTTCCTAATTCATCAACTTTCTTTACAGGGCAAAAGAGTGCACTGGGGCTCTCCCAGAAGACCTGCAAAACCTCCAGAAGTAAGTACTGTAAATACATTTATTTTCACAGGTATCTTGTTTAATGGTAGGAGTGACAAATAGGTTTAGTTGGTGGTCAAAGTTTGTGGTCAAAACAATAATGTAGCATATATAAAGACAGTTTTGCAGTGTCATGATTTTACTGTAGAGGGGCAGTGCAAAAACTGCAAAAATGAAATTAAGGTGACAATTTCAAGATGGACTGTAACTGTGTGGTAGCGCTATTTCATTTTTCAATTTCATTTTAATTTTATTAGTTTAAACAATAAATGAAGAATGATGGAAAATTGACTCCACAGGTCCAACTTCAGAAAAAATTGATGCAACTGCTGCCACAATACTGTCAGTCATTGTATTCTCTTTGTTTATTATCTGTGCTGGATACGACATCAAGAATTGTTTATCATGATTATGGTATATCACTGTTAGTAATACTTACATCCCAACATTAGAGCAGGGAAGACTTCTATGTTCAGAAGAATGGTCATCAAACTGAAAAAGGAGTCGGCAGAAGATGACTTGGATGATGCGTCCAAGGTAAGTTCCAATGTTACTTACATGTAGGAGGTTTATTTATTTATACTGTAAATTTATTACTTTTGCAGTGGTTTTATTTCAACGAAAGAGGGGGAGGGAGTTTATGGCAGTGTTTTAATCTAGTATGCTTACTATTACATGTACTATAGGGAGTCATATTCACTGTGTCATAAATTATTGTGAAAAGTCTCTGTGAAAACCATAGATTTGATAAAACCACTGGAAAAGTTTTAAGATTTACAGTAAAGATGGCAAGTACTTAACCTCCCTTGTGCATTTGAAGTGAAGAACATCATTTTAACAGATTTCTTTGTTATATCAAGGAGGTTTATTTAAACCTCCTTGGTTATATTTAAGGCCACTTTATGTAAGTTCTGTGGATGCTTCATGGGGTGGTTTGATATTGTACAAAATGAAATATTTAGTGTAAGAATCAAGTATGAAATTCTAAGGATAAAACTGTACACTGTGAATCCATGCACACAAAACTATTTTGAATTTGATTTGTAGGTAGGTAGGTACATTTGAATTGCTTTCAGAAGTTCCTTTTGTTTTGCTTACTTCTGTTTGTCTTTTTTTTGTTTATTGTATGTTCCTTTTCTTACTTTCTTACTCAGCCAAGTCAGAGAGGCAGCAGTGAGCCCTCGTTGAAAGAGTAAGAAGTCAGAAGTTTTAGTCAGCTTTAGCTATCATATAGCCACTGTAGTCAGAAGTAGTCAGAGTCTAGAGCTATGGAAAAATGTGTATGTGGGGGGGGGGATTCAGTATTCATTGTTACATGTTTAAAACGTATACTTGTATGCATACCCAGGGTCTTTTAGGGGGGGCAGAAAAATCACAAGGGTTCTTTGAGTTGTTACTATTGCTACATAAAAGACTGTACTTAGACAGTTTCACTCAGCAGTATTTGAAATCGTTTCTTCATCATTGCAGAAATATATCAAAAAGATTTGACATTGAAGTACAATAACTATTATTGTAAACTATGTTGTTTACCATGGCAGAGATACCCTGCTTTTTTTTATATGACAGTACCAATTTATTTATCTTTTTTATTTTCTCTTCCTTTCAGGGTGATAGAGTACAGTGATGCTCTTTTGGACGAACTACAAGACCTACAGAGGTGAGAATTAAAGTACACACATGTAGACAAAAAAATACTGGAAAAATATAACATAGATTCACTAGTTGATTCAGCTGGATATATATGTAGAAACACTTAATAAAAGACAGTGAAACAACTGTCACAAATTTTGTTGGCCATTTTCTTTATCATTTGTCATTGAGACGTATGGCTAAAATGTTTCTACTTTGTCATTTCAGCTTGTTTCGGACGAAACAACACTACACCTCCATTTTTGTCAGGTAACATAAGAAGTTGTGCTTGGAATTCTCTTTTTTTTAGTATGTTAACTTTATAGGTTAAAAGTAAACTTAAGGAAGGTTGGGTTTGATGAGTACATGAAAGGTGGAAAGAAAGTCTAGAGCAGAATTCAATGCAATCAAATCTATGGAACTCTATAATGTTACAGATATGCACTTTTCTTCCTTGATGCAAGTTCAACAAGCTAGCTATATAATCAACAGCAAGCAATTTATACAGATTAAGGATATTTTCTGGCAAATGTAAAATTTTTCACACCATTTCTATAGGTGTTGTTATATCAATCAACTTTACAACATTTAAGAATATTTTTAGCTTAAAGCTGTAACATCAGAACAATAAAAGCAATCAAGATAATGAAACAAATGTGTTGACAAGTGGTATTAGATGTCAATTACAGCAAGATCCTTTGCATCAAGAATACTAATGCAAATTTAAGGGCACAATTCTGTAATTAAAGGAAATGCATGTGATGAAGAGAAAATTCTACAGTTCTTTACTCTGTTTTTGCTTTTAACAGGAAGCTACAAGAACAAACTGAAGACAACTACAAACTGGAGAACGAGATTCTGAGGTAAGAACAGCCATTTTCTACTAACGTCCTGTCCTTGGTGCTGAAAAGATATCAACTTGAATTGAATATCCATTTCTGAAGAATAAACTTGTATTTCACACAGTAGATCCTAGATTAACCTTTAGTTAAGCATTTTATATCACTTTCACCATGTAATCTAAGAAATAGATGCATGATATTCACTCTAGATTTTTAAATATTCATTGTGTTTTAGTTTTGCTGCAAAACCATTACACCAGCAAACATTCATTTGTATTTGGAATCCATAATTTCTACTAATTGTTTAGACAACACACTCAAAGATACCACAAACTCTTGATTTTCATTGTTCCATGAAATTTATTAGTGCCATGAACTTAAATGAATTTATAGTATGACATAAAATACCACTTTTTAAAAAGTTTTAATTTGCTTCCTATCTTTGAATGGGGAGCCATATTGCTACTGTAATTGTTGATTTTTTTTACGGTAACTAGACTTTAGCTACTAGTTAATGGCTAGAATTTCAACAAAGCAAATGTTTGATAACTAACATTTGAGACAATAATTTTCTTCCCACCATTAAAACTAAATGCTGTGAACTACTCCCTTTCCTCCCAAACACTAAAATACCAACTGCAATATTGAATGGGTTTACAGTATCTCTTTTCACAGTTGTAGACATGCTTGTTGTCATTATATTCCTTAATATCGTTTTATGGATTCTTTCTAGTGACTTTGCCGGACGGCTAGAAGTCACCAATACGTAAGTTACAAATTATCATTTTGAAATCATATCAGCTGATCATGAACTAGACCTATCACCATTGAGAAATATATACAGTTAAACCTGGCTGGCCACCTAGCGAAGACAACCACCTCCATTCATAAGTCACATTGAAACAGTCCCATAAGATTTTGCATTGGTAAGACCCTCTAGTCCGGAGCCACCACCTCCAGTCACCAACCATTATCCTCTGTCCCTTGTTGAGGCCATGTTTGACTGTATTTGTTTTTAGCAAATCTAGAATTACAAGCATGTAAAGTTGTTAAAGGCTTGTAAAAAATTTCAAAAGCTTCTTTATACAATCTGAATTTAGCTCTTAAACCACACAAATTTTGGAACTGAAATGAAAAAATTGGCAATAGCAGAGAAAGTTTTAAGAGACATTGAAACTTGATAGAAAATGTTTCAAATCAGTTGTTTGAAAATGCTTAACAATTCTTTGATATCATTCCTTAGAATGATCCGGAAGCTCGAAGAAAACACACAACACAGGTGAGTTTGGTTCAAGGAATCACCAGACTCACACACTCACTCACTCACACACACTGATACTCATACACTCACGCTCACACTCACCCACATACCCACTCACTCACTCAGTCACTCTCTTGCACTCACCCACCCACCCACTCACTCATGCATTAACTAACTCACACTCACTGACACGAATACACACACACTCACATACACACACTGACTCACTCACAAACCCACCCACCCACCCACTCTCCACTGGCACTACACAGTTTATTGTGTCTGGTTCCCTAACTTGGGAATATTAGACCAGTTGTATTTATCATCCCTTTGACAAGCATAGAGATGACATATTATGATATTTTGATATCAGAATAACATAACTACTAGCTGTAGGGAGAGCACACTGTTGCAAAGCAAAAGAGAGATTCACACTAATACATTTGTACTGTAACATATTTGATATTTCTGTCCATTCTGTGTAACACAACAGGATCTCCCAGAAAGATGAGTTCATTCAGCAGCTCCAGGCTCATGTGGAAGTCCTGGAGTCAGAAAAGGAAGGGTGAGTTATCTTTGTTTCAAAACTTATCATGATTTATAGGATATGGTCAGAACCTGATTTTTATTAACTTAAAGGTTCAGGTCTTCTAGTAAGAATATCAGTGTCACAGTACATGCACATATTTGCTGCCACTATTTTTATCTTTAAAAAAAGCAACACATGAAACACTCTCTATTTTTACCCAGGGAGAGAACAGAAGCAGCCACAAAGATTAGAGAACTAGAGAAGAGACTTGTGGATCAGGCCGCAAACACACGGCAGCGGTGAGTTGGGTTCAGAAATTAGACTCGCTCACTCTCGCTCATTCACTCTCACTCACTCATTCACTCACTCACTCACTCACTCACTCTCATTCATCCATTCACACAATTACTTGCTCATTCACTCACTCTCTCTCTCACACACACACACACTCACACACTTACACAATCACTCACCCGCTCACACACTCACAATCACTCATTCATTCACTCACACACTTGCTCACACATTCACTCACTCACACACTCACTCACAATCACTCACTCAATCACTCACACCTACCCTATTGTTACAGTACCTAATGTTCTCAGACTTGGGAGTGTCAGATGAGTTGTAATTAAACCCTCCTTTAGCAAGGTTAGGGATAAAATACCGATATCAAATGATAATAGAATATCATTTTTCCCAATGCTGTATCAGAATAAGTATTTAGCTATAAGGAAGACCCACTGTTGAAATCCACAAAAAGAGAGACTTCCTGAATTTTGTATTTTTATGCTTGATCTCATTTTGTCTATTCTGTTCACCACAACAGAGTTTCCCTAAAAGATGAGGAGATCGAGCAGCTGAAGTCTCGTGTGGCGGTTCTTGAATCAGAAAAGAAAGAGTGAGTTATCTGCATTCCAAACCTAGCTTTAATAAAACTCTCATTTTGGTATGAAAAGGAATAGCTAAAATTTGGAATCTGTGCCCCTCCCCCTTTGATTCTACCCAATGCCATGTAATTGATAGGTGTCTTAAAATATGTGCCCAATTGAAACAATGACTATTGAAACAGTATTTAAACTTCTGGAATAACAACTTTGTAGTCAATTTTCTCCATCTAAATGGTGGTCTATATGATTTATGTGTTATTTTCATCGTTTACAGATTTGGTGAGGCCAGACTGCATGTGGACACTCAAACCCAGCAAGGAAATGATGTCCTGATTGACCCACAGCCCATACTACAGGACATACAGAAGGTATGTGTAATGTGGCATCCACAAATTTTGATTTCGGCATTGTTAACGTTATGTAAAAGTGGTAAGAACAGAGCGTGTTGTTACGCAGTGAATCAAATAAATGTAAATTCATATACCATTTTTCTATCTGCCATTTGAGACAAGGTACATTTGCAGTCATATGATATCATATTGTTGGATTTTGGCCACTGTTCAATGTTTATACTACATGTGATACCAATCACAATAAATGGGAAAGCTAGAGAATTTGCTTACTAAAAGGTCTTCCCTAAGTTTCATTTTAACGCTATTTTTACCTTCATACTTAGAATTGTCTCAATCAGTTTACCAATGCTTTGCATCAGTACCATGTGCTGTATGTTGTTTCCAATAAAATGTTTAATATTCCATGATGCATCAAGGAATACTCAAATATTATAAATCCTTTTTTTTAGATGAGAAAAGAGAATGAGCAGAAGGCTGCACATCAGCAGGAACTGATCAGAAAGATGCGAGAACAGGTAAGGATCGGAAACTGATTTTGTTTGCCCGAATCATTCCGTTTCGTCCATTTGTAACCTTGTCCTGCTGGCGTTTTTGACGTAAGTTGTTTCATTAATCGGGTAATTTTGCCTTGACTTTTTTTGCACTGCTGTGGCATAGTTACTTCTGCATTTGGTGCGTTTCACTGTGGTGTGATGCGTTCGGCTAAAAAATACCCCCCAAAACCCGTGCATATATGGGGCCGACATACAGGCTCTATAATGTGCAACCCATATATATATATATATGGATAAGGATAAGGGTTAATGATCATGATACTACATACATGTTATTGTTAGATTTTATCCTGGTTAGTGAAGTATCCTCTATATGTATCATTATCAAGTGAACATTGTCAGATACTCCTTAAATGTGTATCAATGGATCAATTAAATCATTTATTTCGTTGGTAGATGGAGGCTAGCAAGGGGTTGATCAAGACGCTCAAACAGGTGAGTTTTGCAGATTCTGAAATGTTTTGATGAATACGAATATTGTGGTTGCCATTTTGATTTTGCAAATATGATAATAAGATATCATATTGATCCGTGCTATCAAAAAACAAAAGAATAAAAAAGGCAGTCTTGCGTTTTAATATAATACTTGATATACTATATCTATTTTAGGTTCTGCACTGAAATAAATTCACATTAGATGCAAATACTATGCTTGCCAAGATGCACTGTTCCATACAATTAATATCCCTTTTACCCTGGCATCATTACAGGATCTTACTGAGCAGATTGGGCCACATGACCATGTAAGTCACAAGTTTATGCGCCCTACAGTACAAACTACAGGTTTTGCTTTCATGCTACTGCTATTTTAAGTGTACTTTTGAAAACAACCGATGCTAGTATTTTGAAGCAATTCTTCTAATTCAGTCTTCATTAAGCAATTACAATAACAAAACAATCAATAACTACAGATAAATGTTTATAGAGAACTCAAGTATGTTGTCGCTATGTTCCGTAAGTGTTAGGTAAACATTATTTCCATCGCTGATGAAAAGAGTCAGGTGGACACTTGAAAAGTCTGATAATTTCATACTGTAATCCGGGGGTATGGATTAAATTACAATTCTATTATTAATCAATAATAGATTATTCACTGACATTCACATTCACATTTGCATGTTACTAACATATTCCTGTCTATGGTGCTGATGTTTATGCTGTAATCACTTCTTTAGGGTAAAGTGAAGAAAGACATGACAGGGACGTCAGCTAAGAAGGAACATGCGGCGTTTGAGATGCCCACGCTGCTTCTCAACGGCCTACCCCTGGCTCTGCCCGATGACGAGCAGCACAAGCCAACAGATAAGAAGGAAGCCGTGGTGTTTGAGATGCCCACGCTGCTTCTCAACGGCCTACCCCTGGCTCTGCCCGATGACGAGCAGCACAAGCCACCAGATAAGAAGGAAGCCGTGGTGTTTGAGGTGCCCACGCTGCTTCTCAACGGCCTACCCCTGGCTCTGCCCGATGACGAGCAGCACAAGTCAACAGATAAGAAGGAAGCCGTGGTGTTTGAGGTGCCCACGCTGCTTCTCAACGGCCTACCCCTGGCTCTGCCCGATGACGAGCAGCACAAGTCAACAGATAAGAAGGAAGCCGTGGTGTTTGAGGTGCCCACGCTGCTTCTCAACGGCCTACCCCTGGCTCTGCCCGATGACGAGCAGCACAGGCCAACAGATAAGAAGGAATCCGTGGTGTTTGAGATGCCCACGCTGCTTCTCAACGGCCTACCCCTGGCTCTGCCCGATGACGAGCAGCACAAGCCAACAGATAAGAAGGAAGCCGTGGCGTTTGAGGTGCCGACGCTGCTTCTCAACGGCCTACCCCTGGTTCTGCCCGATGACGAGCAGCACAAGCCAACAGATAAGAAGGAATCCGTGGCGTTTGAGATGCCGACGCTGCTTCTCAACGGCCTACCCCTGGTTCTGCCCGATGACGAGCAGCACAGGCCAACAGATAAGAAGGAAGCTGTGGTGTTTGAGGTGCCGACGCTGCTTCTCAACGGCCTACCTCTGCCAGATGACGCGCAGCAGATGCCGGCAGATAAGAAGGAACATGCGGCGTTTGAGGTGCCGACGCTGCTTCTCAACGGCGTACCCCTACCTCTGCCAGATGACGAGCAGCACAAGCCAACAGATAAGAAGGAAGCTGTGGTGTTTGAGGTGCCGACGCTGCTTCTCAACGGCCTACCTCTGCCAGATGACGCGCAGCAGATGCCGGCAGATAAGAAGGAACATGCGGCGTTTGAGGTGCCGACGCTGCTTCTCAACGGCGTACCCCTACCTCTGCCAGATGACGAGCAGCACAAGCCAACAGATAAGAAGGAAGCTGTGGTGTTTGAGGTGCCGACGCTGCTTCTCAACGGCCTACCTCTGCCAGATGACGCGCAGCAGATGCCGGCAGATAAGAAGGAACATGCGGCGTTTGAGGTGCCGACGCTGCTTCTCAACGGCGTACCTCTGCCAGATGACATACAGCATGTACAGACAGAGAAGGAACCTGCGACTGCTGCAATGCCAGAGACTGAAAAGCCCGATGGATACCCTCCAACAAATGGTGCAAATGAGGGTGAAACGTTCGGGAAGGAACCTGCCACCCCACAGGGCTTCTTGAATCGCAGCTTGCCGTCAGGTGATGCAAACATAACAGAGCCATCGGGAAATCCTGAGCTAGAGCTGCCGTGCCCTCCAGAGTCCCTCGCTGCGCAGAGCGTCACCCAGAGTCTTGTAGAGCACAGAGTCCATCCGCAGTCTTCTATGGTCCACTCCTGTCCGCTTGTTGAGCTGGACGAGGCTATACCTGACTCCGTCCTGCAACAGTACCTTCTCTCCAAACGTATAGCAGCCTATGCTCAGCAGACACGTTTAATGTATGCAATGGATTGTGGACTAAAAAATGTTCCACCTGAGAATCCTTTCCCTGCACGAAAGTCAGCGTCGACCCCAGCACAGGCCTGTTCTAGAGATTACAAGCTAGATCACAGTGAAACTTCAGCTGGTGTAGTGCCTGAGCTCCTCCCCAATGACATCACGCTGCAAGATGACCTTCAGCACAAGCAGGCAGAGAAGAAGGAAACTTCAGCTGGTGTGATGCCTGAGCTCCTCTCCAATGACCTCCAACTGCAAGATGACAGACAGCATGTACAGACAGAGAAGGAACCTGCGACTGCTGCGATGCCAGAGACTGACAAGCCAGTGAAGGATAACGAGGATATTCCACAATGCATCCCCGATGGATACCCTCCAACAAATGAGGGTGAAACGTTCGGGAGGGAACCTGCCACCCCACGGGGCTTCTTGAATCACAGCTTGCCGTCAGGTGATGCAAACATAACAGAGCCATCGGCAAATCCTGAGCTAGAGCTGCCGTGCCCTCCAGAGTCCCTCGCTGAGCAGAGCGTCACCCGGAGTCTTGTAGAGCACAGAGTCCATCCGCAGTCTTCTATGGTCTTTCCGATTGGTGCGCTGTACGAGGCTATACCTGACTCGCTCGTGCAACAGTACCTCCTCTCTCGACGTCTAGCAGCCTATGCTCATCAGGCACGTTTAATGGTGTTACCTGACTCCGTCATGAAACAGTACCTTCTCTCTCAACGCATAGCAGCCTATGCTCAACAGGTACGCTTAATGCATGCAATGGATCGTGGACAAACAAATGCTCCACCTGACAATCCTGACTCTGATCGAAAGTCAGCGTCGTCCCCAGCACAGGCCTGTTCGGGAGATTCCAAGCTGAACCACAGTGAATTGTCGCAGAGGCCCACTGTCAGATTAAGGGCGTCTTCGGACTCACTGTCAACTCCTGAAGTCGGTGGTGGAGACATAAAACCACAGTTCTGGTCTGCACCAGGGGTTGTAAGAAATGATGAACCCTCAGGACTGGAAATTGTACTTGAGAATTCCTCTACACCAGAACATGCCCACGTCGCGCAGCAGAAGGTATTGCAGAGATGTCAGCTCACTGACTTGTTTGGCACATCGTCAACCAACAACACGGCCACTGCGTCCTGCCACGGAAAGAACCCCAAGCTTCCTGGCACTGAGGGAGAGGACACTGTTCGAAACGACCCCGCGTCTGGCGCTGCTGCAGTCCAGAATTAAGAGAGGCCACAGGCTGACCACTGGGTTATTCTGGTAGGAGATGTATCTGAAAATATTTGCTGAAGACTTGACGAGATTTTATGCCACAATGCATATTCAACAAGGTGATCATTAGAAATTACATGAGACCACTGTGTCAACAATGGCGCGTCCACTCAGTATAAGTCATAATATTTTACCCTTTGTCTACATTTAATTTCCATGTGTACATAAGTACACTATGCTTAGATCTCAAGAGCAAGAGTGAACACTGCTACAATGTATTTTGATTTATTTTCTTTTAGATTGATTATTTATTGATTTATCCATTTTGGTCATCACCTAGCGTCAGCATGTGTGATTTATTATAAGTATAATATAGGGGTCATCGTATGTAAGCAAAGACACAAAACTTCACTTCAGAGACGACCTGTTTAGGTGTGAAATTGTATTGAAATTGTACATACTTTTGAAATTGTACATGTATAAAATCAAAGTGACACGACAAAAACATATTTACAAAACACAGATTTTAACCAAAGTATTTTATGATGTTTTACACCTATCTATATGTGAGTGTAAAAACAGACATTTTTAACCCGAGATGTATTTCGTAATGCAATTCAGAACTATATAGACACTGACTGTTATTGTGGCTTTGTACACATGTGAAATGTAATATATTTCTTCTGAAGCGCCAAGAGGACTGTGTTGTATTTCTTGGACTGTGGTGTGGCTTGTTTTATATGTAACAGATCAAATATTAAACCAAGACGCCGCAGCCATATAATCCAACCACATTCAGTGCCTTGCATACTTAGTGCGTCTACAAAGTGAAAACTTTGTACCTGAAAATTGTATCGTTCTGTAGCGGTGCTATTTTAGTACTTTTGCAACCATTTCTGAAGGTTATAGTTGCTTACATAACCTAGATAGTGCCTACGTTAGAAAATACACACGCGCATAATAAGTCAGATTTCTCCCCGGTACGGAATGGTATGGCGTTTGTCCGCTAAACCAACAGACCCGACTATTGCGGCATATTTTATTTTTCGGATTGGAATTTTCAATGGCACTTTTTCGACGTTAAATATAGAGCTCATTACTACCAATAGAGTCGAACAAAGTCAATGTGTAAAGTAGAATCTTTCATCCCAACATCTGCTTGGAGATGTTGTTCATCCGCTATTTATATGATAAATATCTGAACACTAGACCCTAAAATGATATGAGAAGGACATACTGTACCTGTAAACTATAGATAGGTTCTATCCTACTGAAAATTGTATATGGTTCTTGTCCTATGTTGCCTAAAATAACCCGTTTATATTAAACAATACGTCAAACATGATTTGATAAAAGAAAAACGTCAAAACATGTTTAATCTACTATTCTAGACTGCTGCAAACATGTGCGGCCTTTCGAAGCAAGCCTGTCTGTACAACTAACGTATAGTTTGAAGGCTATTGTCATTCTGTGGTCTGATGTCCAGTTCTCTGTCATTTTATTCATAACAGCGGGTAAATTTGAGTTTTAGTTAACATGGCCAAGTTACTTTATGGAAAGTGGATGCAGTTCATATATTCCCTTAACCCTTACCCACCCATTATGGACTAAACTTTAAATATGCATGAATATAGGAGGCGCTTCGATAGGCGAGATATGAGCTCCATCCCCCGTATCTAAAAATCGGTCCTGTATGGAGACGCGTGATTTCAAAAGTCTTACATGTCATCCTACATGTATCTGAAGACTTTCAGACCTGTTTGGTCGAGTTTTTAAATGGTCGAAGCGTAATGCCTTAGATATTTTTCGTATCTTATAAGACGGGTGTATATACCCTATTGCAGCCTTATCTGCAGTACCGCTACCGGTCGTATCCAGGAAAGTGACAAAGGAGACCGTCAAATTGCCAAATTTCGACCTTTTCGGGAATGGGGAAATCACAAAAGACTCGCAAAGGGGTTTGACGTTTTTAGGTATGTTTGACATTGAACTTGAAATTGCGACCATGTAAAAGCAAGAATTACACAAGAAATTTTGCACAAAAAAAGGAATGGGATATTGGGTTATGGATGATATGTTTTCTTTGTATCTTACCAATGGTAATTTCCTGTGAATTGTCACTTTCTGAAGGGCTATTCGTCATAATTTCAATCGTAATTAGTGTAACAATAGCACGTCGAACAAATGCAACAGTTTTTGTCTGATTGTCAAGAAATATACCAAATTTTCCACCGTATGGTGTGAATGCAACGGTGAATGCTATGGTAACTATTAGCATAATGTATTCATCTAGATATGGCAGTTAGTTAATGTATGTTGTTGTCTGATAAGGAAAGTGTATTTTGTATGCTATGCGTTGGTGTTTTAGTGCCATAGCAATCGTTTATGATAATAGTACGGCCGTCTTATTCCGCTGAAATGCTGATGTTGCGCATATTAATTTCAATAGTGAGTACATGTTAACGTTCATATACATATAATCCCACTTTCAAACTCCTCATCTAGCTTGTTAGGGTACTTAATTGCCGTTTACAAAGCTAATTAGAGTTCCACAAACACATTATCTTCGCCAAATAATCAAGGCTTATTATGGAAAGTGATTTAGATTTACGTGCCTATCACCCCCTGCAAATTTGATCATGCACCATACCATTTGGACGTTATGATTGGGCGAATGAGTCCAGTTAAGATAGGGTTAAAAATCATTTGGTGGTACAGGACTAGTATATGTGTAGAGTGTGCTGATATATGTTATAACTGGTCATGAAAAAATATGAGTATGTTGATATTATATGGGCCACAAAGGTTCGATATGGCAGTGTTAGTACAGTCAATACATATGAATAGAATAAATCTGGCACGTTTTTAGGTGTTTCTAGTCAGGCTTTCTATTTTGTCCCTATTTCGTTATGTCGCCAACCGTGTTGAACAAAAATGCTTAAACTGAACGCGTCAAAAACCAGCAGGACCCACACTTCTGCTTGGAGAATAGTTTATTTATTTGACCTACATGTACGTTTATGGAAGGCTATCTGTTTACATGACCTGACACTGTCCCATCTCCCATTGAAAGGCAGTGGGTTAACAAACTTACCTTACTAATTATGCAAATTAGCTCCTTATTTGCATAATTAGTCATTGATTATGTAAAGCACCATCCGAGCTCTCTACATACCAAACATCACGACGATCTGTCGACCCATTCTCAAGTTATTCATGTCCGAATGTCAAAACAAAAACACCCACTGCGGTTTTTAACAAGCCGCTAGGGGCCAAAATTTACAGAACTTACTTTCTGTGGCATGAACTATCTACCACACAAAAATCATGACCATAGCACTTTCAGAAAATATGCCCCTAAATTTTGAAGCTCTGCTGCAGTACCTTTGGTATCCGCTAGAAGGCCCATTATCGAACTTGACCTTCCTTTCGGTAAATCCTACCCATCCACTAAATATCATAAGGATCCATCAACAGCTTCTTGAGTTATGTTGTCCACAAGAAAATTCACATCCACACAAAGCCCGCTGCAGTACCGACGGAAAGTGCCAGGAGAACCATTTTTAAATTTGACCTCCGTTTTTACAACATCTACACACCTGCAAAAAATCATGAAGATCCATCAACGTTTCCGTCACTTTTTTTGCCTACATACAAACACACAAAAAAGTCCGCTGCAGTACTATTGAAAAACGCAAGGTAAACCATTTTCGAACTTGACCTTCCTTTACACAACCACTACACACCTACCAAAAATCATAAAGATTCATTGAAGTTTTCTTGAGTTATGCTCCTGACATACATTCAGACCCACCCAACAGATTTTTCAACCGAAAACATAATCCTCTTCGAGTACAAGTACTCGGCGAAGATAACAAGTCAATTTCTTCCTTGTTTGCAGTGATCTCTTTGTACACAGTGACCAAATCCCCATTAAAATGTGAACTGTACTGTTACAGGGCTGTAGAATTGATATGCGCTATTATACCCCGGTCGCTGATATATCCTGAACGGTCCCTTCTAAGGTCCTGTACCTTTGCCTCAGACTAGATGTAATACAATTAAGTACAAGTCAATTTCTTCCTTGTTTGCAGTGATATCTTTGTACACAGTGACCAAATCCCCATTAAAATGTGAACTGTACTGTTACAGGATTGTAGAATTGATACGTGCTATTATACCCCCGTCGCTGATATATGCTGATCGGTCCCTTCTTACGTCCTGTACCTCCGCCTAAGACTAGATGTAATACAAGTCAATTTCTTCCTTGTTTGCAGTGATCTATTTGTACACAGTGACCAAATCCCCATTAAAATGTGAACTGCACTGTTACAGGATTGTAGAATTGATATGCGCTATTATACCCCCGTCGCCGATATTTACTGATCAGTCCCTTCTTACGTCTTGTACCATCGCCTCTGACTAGATGTAATACAAGTCAATTTCTTCCTTGTTTGCAGGGATCTCTTTGTACACAGTGACCAAGTCCCCATTAAAATGTGAACTGTATTGTTACAGGATTGTAGAATTGATATGCGCTATTATACCCCCGTCGCTGATATATCCTGATCGGTCCCTTCTAAGGTCCTGTACCTCCGCCTAAGACTAGATGCAATACAAGTAAATTTCTTCCTTGTTTGCAGTGATCTCTTTCTATACAGTGACCAAATCGCCATTAAAATGTGAACTGCACTGTTGCAGGATTGTAGAATTGATATGCGCTATTACATGTATACCCCCGTCGCTGATATATCCTGATTGGTCCCTTCTTACGTCTTGTACCATCGCCTAAGACAAGATGTCACACAAGGCGATGTCTTTCTTGTTGTCTGTAGTGATCTCTTTGTACCCGGCGACTAAATCCCCCATTAAACCGTGAACTGTATTGGGATGTTGACGGATGCGACGCTCAGCACGGCGCTTAACGTCAGTCAACAGACGCCAGACAAATGCATGCAGGGATGATCACTGTCAGCAGGTCTCATCCCCGGTTGTCAATGTGACACCAGGATGATCACCTCCATGACACTTAAGACATCCTGGGCGTTAAGGCTTAGGGCTGGTTCATTTCACAGGAGGGGTGTCAGGGACTTTAACGGTGAAGTAATCAACCATTCACCGCCGAGACTGAAGCCATGTTTTAATACATAATGTTTGATAGAAGAAGCGCGATAATTGCAACAGGTACAATGTATGGCAACTTGTAGATACGTGACCATTTAACTATTTCTAATATCTAACAATGATAGGTGAGGTTATAATTTGCTTCTTCGTTTGTGGAACAGAAAAATGACTTCTTCCCCAATAATTTAACGAAGGTATTCGGGTCAAGACAATGAATAGAATTCCGGCACTCCAAGCAAAATGGAATCTATGGTCTTTTTTGCACTATAAATGACAAAATGCTGCATTCCTACGTATATATATGCGTACTTCTCGGGGGCCCCTTGCCTCTATATACATGCCTCATCATTAACTATCAACAGTTTCTCTTTGTACAGGTGAAAGAGGAAGGGGAAGTGTGTAGTGTGATAGTGGTGCCGGGTGGAATCATGGCAGAGCGGTCATTAGGCTTCTAAAGATGCGCAGTGTTTATATCAAAGGTTTTAGTAGATTACATTTTCCATTGACTTAAGCGGGCCGCTGCGGCACGTTGGCGACCTCGCTGCGGCACGTTGGTGACCTCGCTGCGGCCGAGAAGTTTGACAGAGTGCTGAACAAACTTCATCGATAAAAAACAAATATCTTTACGCTTTGTGTTTTTCGTTATCTTTTAAGTCATTCTTGTACGTTTTGCATGATAATCCCATTATAAAATCAAGGATAACACAAATCCAGTTTAGTATGCAGCAAGGTCACCAACTAGCCTGTATTTACACAAGCTCTCCGCTGGAGGTTACTGACCCCCGATGGCGGTTACAGGACCGGCTGGCCACTAGGAGCGCGATTCGTCAGGCTAGGTCACCAACGTGCCACAGTCCAGTGAGAAACCTGCTTTAGAGGCCGTTGGTCTTTTGGTATGAAAATATGGCCATCAAAATCAGAGTAGCTTGGCCGACCCTCTCTGCCATTTGACGACATAGCATAGCCTCCAGTTAAATGCATGACGTATTCTGTGGATTTGTGTCTGTAGCCATGACAACCAATTAGGTTATTGTAACGCTTTCATACGCACCAGGACAACTTACGCGAAGAGTTCCTCCTTTGTTCACATCTTCTTTACGTCATCGGAATGGGAAAACGGCTGTAACAAAGAAATCTTGACGTCTAGGGAGAACCATTAGAAGTGCATACGGTTCTTTTTCCCCACATACGGAGTGCTTCAGACGTTTGCAGAATAAATCGCCCCATTAGTTGAGATAACATTCCAGGAAGTAACGCTTAAAAGCTGCGGGTGAACGATAAAAGAAAACTGAGCGGGATAGTAGATAAGTGCCAGTATATCTTAAAGTGAGATATACCGCTAGGCACTGGATATGATAAAACGGATGGACTCTAGCCAGAGCATTTTGATGGTGGCAGTTTGGGAAATAGCTCGGTGTTGACCATTAATAGTAAGGCTACAAAGCAAAGGAGTAGAATAGAAATATGAACATAGAAAATACTTTCGTAAAAAAAGACATTAGCGAAAATTCATACCAACAAATGTAGTGCTAATTCTCTTCGAAAGTATTATATACTAAGAATAATTTCTTTTCTACAGTATCATCATTCTTGATAAAGACGAACAAATTCGAAACTGGTCGAATTCCGTCTTAGCGCTGTCATTGTCCCCGAGTTGATGAATCTTTTTGTATCGTAAGTTGCTTTAGATCCAGAGTTATGATTTATTTTAATGATACACCGTTTACAGTATTGTATTGGTCTTTGCCCTTAAAGATGGCTCTACCCTAGAGTACCTATTACCTGCATACATCCCATATGTTGTATTCGCCCGTATAGTGAATATCAAATTACAACACTGTGATATGAATTTTAAAATTGGTGTTCCAAGGAAGAGAAATGTGGAAACCAGAGCCAAAACTTTGTTGTTGAAACATCAATAGAACACATTTCGACAAAAGAGAATAATAATTGGTCTCTTAGCTTCGAAGGGGGTTTGGAAAATCTTCAAGACGCATTGGGTTATTATCACAATATAATTGGTACCGGAATCCTAGTAAGAATAAACGCATGCGGCATGCGGTTAACGGAAGGGAAGCAAAATTAGTCTAGCTTTTTCGGTGATGGTAATGATTTGGGTACCCTAAGAAAAAACGATCGTGGCTAAACATAAAAACAGATTGATACTGACATCTACATTGTCCTCGCTCGATATATTTCCTTGCAGAAGTCTATATGATTTTAGAACAAAAAATACACATATTGCTTCCAAGACTTTCAATGTTAATTTCTTTTCTGGTACATTCGGACAAAAAGTCTAAAATTGTACACGAAAAACAAGCCTGTGCCATTCTATGCAAATCCACCCAGTCATCTAATTAGTGCCGGAAACACCCTTTGATCGTTGGAGGCTACGATCGTATGACCGGAAATCGTTATTTATGCCACACTAGCGGAAACATAATTTTATGGAAAGAATAAGAAAGCTGTTTGTCAGAGATATTTTCGTCCATTGACAAATTCTTGCCATTACAGAAATTGAAATTGTGAATATTGGACGGTGAAACCCACCCCTCCCCGGAATAAAGTGACCTGTCCCTAAGATCTACCAATGACAGCAAAACGTTCATTCATTACTCGGTCTCGTGAACTTGCATAAGACTCGCAGGTTTGGTGGAGGAGTCGGGCTGCCAAAATTATTTAGAACACGCATGCAAGGCAGCGTGCGCCTACAGTATGCACAGCGATTGTCTGAAAGACAGATTCCAAGCAGAGACGATTTAAAAAGGGCGACATTGTTTACAGATACAAGGATATCTGTGAGCGGAAAATTCGCGATAAACTGTTTGGATTATCTGCTATTGGTGGTTTAAATTAATTGCCCGCTGTCATGAAAGGCCGCGTGGATGTGGGGCGCTTCTCCGGAAATTCGCTGCGGGTCGGGTTTACAAATAATCACCCGAGAAAGTCTTCTGTAAGCAACACTCGACATGCTTAACGCCGGGAGATAGTCGGAGGTTCTGCCGTCTGATGCTCAAGTTGTGTGGATATGGTGTAGTTGTTTTGGTACGTCGCTAGGCACAATGCATGCAAGGCGGCGCCCACTTTGAAACCATCCGCACAACAGGTCTTTACTGTCTCAAAACGCCGGAGCCAACCGGGATGCCTGCCCTAGCCCAGCGGGGTCACGGCTTTGGAGCGGCTGTAAGCTGTGTGGCGATTCCTCGCTGGGATCCGTGAAACATGACTTCCAGTCATGGACCAGGCACCGAGAGGGCAAGCCTAGCTGTAACCTTCTACACTCGGGAGGTGCAAAAATGGCGCCCGGCTATTAGTTCCCTGCTGCTTCTGAGTCTCCTACTGGTAGACGATGTCAGAGAGGCAGTAGCCATGAAAGACGTCCCTAAGATGCCGCCCGCGCACGTGAGCGAGAAGAAAACAAGCAACAGGTGCTACTACAAAGGATTCAGCACCAAGGCTGGGACTATAGCATGCACGGAGCCGACGGAGCTGCCAAAGGAGTGGCGCCTCCCGTTTTGCGCCTTGTTTACCGTGGGGGACATATTGCCGAGCGAAGGCCAGCATTTCCTGAATAATTCCGGCCTCCAACTCTACAATTTCTTACATAAACAAAAGGAGTCCATACATGGGCTGTGCCCGACACACAATCTCGCCGAATGTTTGGACGAGTTTAATCGAACCGGCAGCCACGAGTGCCTAATATGGGGGTCGCCTTCTAGAAACGAATCCGTCTGCGAGAGATGTTTGGATTTAGTCTTATTTTTGGACACTTGTTTAAGGACAGCTTTCGAATCCTCCATGTTGACTCTACAGAGACATTGCGGTTGCCAAGACGACTACGCTATGCGATGGAGGTGTGATGCATGTGAGGTAAGTAAGAACTTTCTCCTTAAAACTTACACCGAACAATCGATCTTATTCAGATGATGCCAAAATTTCCCTTCGAGCGTTTGCTAGGAGGACTTTCCGTGACACCCAATTACCCGCAGGCCACGCTTTAATATTCGGAAATTATTGGGTAATCAAAAGACTCTTCGCTCTTCAAAGGGATGGGTTCAAATGTTAACGGCCGTCGCAGAGGGAATCGGGAATTTCCACCTAGGGCGTATTTTTCTGCATTGTTGGAGCATGGAGTGAGTTTTGTACCATAACAAATTATATCTAGTGTATGTTGCTAACACGTGCCTTTTCAGTGAAAGCGCTAATGTTTCGGTTCTGTAAAACGAAGGAGAGATATGGACAATACCACATGGCGGTTTCATATTCTCGTTACCAACTACACAATATTGTGTCTGGGGACACTTTCTCCACGCCTAATTAGACCGGGGACAGGGCTGCGTGCAGCGTGAATGGTTTTAATCATGACGACCTAAATAAATATTCATCGCAGCTCTGTACATGTATATTATGACATTTACATCATGGTAGAATATTGATTAATAATTTGACAAGCAAAGCAAGACATGCATGTATCTAAAATTAAGTAAAACAGAATAATTTGAAACAAATCAATGTCAAAACAAATTTGGTTAAAGATTTTAATGGTAGCATGAAAGGGTCGTTGATAAAAACAATATGTTGAATGCACATTTAAAGGTGCAAAATTGCTCAGTCATGCTTTCTATACTGTTTTTATGTTTAAATTTCCTTGTGTCTAGAATACTTATGATAGACATAAGATGTAGGAGTAAACATTTTTGTGAATACGAAATCAACCGACTTTAAATCTAATCACAGATTGACCAAAAAAACGAACCATATATAATTTAGTAACTGATCCAGGTCAATTTTTGGCTCAAAGAAATATGATAGAAGAATTAAGTTGCTAAGGCTGAAAATTGATGAACATCTATTCAAAAACACACATTACAAACATTATTTTTTGAGATCTACTCTTGATTTCTAAACATCCCCCATTTTTCCGAGGGCACTGTTTTCAAATCTGAAATAAGGGTTTCAATGGAAAGATTGCCAGAGATCAAAGTCATTTCTTGACCTAAAGCAAAGGAAAATGAAGCTGCTTTAAAAGGCTAGCTACTAGTTGACAAACAACTATATAGAAACACAGAGCAAAAGTAGTTTCTAAAATCAACCCAAGATTTCTTAACATTGCCCAAGGTGAAGTTTGTCTAATAGTTGTTGGCAACACAAGATGTCGTACCTAGCTGTATCACAGAGGGTAATTGGGGGTTATCAGAATATTGATGTTGTATCAACTGCTGCATTGGCTAAATTCAATGTCAAGTTGCCAATACAATTATTTTTTGGGATTCAGAAAAATATCATCTGCAGAATCAGAACATTTTTCTCCCAGGTTGAATCCCCCTTTAAAAGCCTACTTAGAGGTCAATTTCTGCATATATCTGTAAAACAAAAGGTGAAATACTTGACAAGAGAACATGCTGGTAGCATTTTGGGTGTTCAAAGATTTCTTTTACATTTCTGATACTTCCTTTAAAATCAACTGCAGTTGTATAATAAGGACAGCATTTTTCACTGATATCATTAATGGGAAAGTCATAATTTGACCATTTTGGCTATTCGTCAAATTAAGATGAAGATGACCAATTATCAAAAGATTTAGATTTAGTTGCTAACTGAAATGCAACAGCTGCAATGAATTAAGAAAATTGATAATGGTTAGAAAAACAAAATTGAAAATTAATTGGATGAATACATAATGATAAACGTAATGTGCCAATAGACATATTTTCAATAAGTCAAGTCAGCAAAACCTGGTTATTTGATGACTAAGATTCCTGTCACATCTGTCGTCTCTTAGGTTTAGGACAGCAAAATGGAGACCTTCTTGGTTCATTTGTGGTTGCCAATAATTATAATATAATTGGATGAATACATAATGATAAACGTAATGTGCCAATAGACATATTTTCAATAAGTCAAGTGTCAGGTCAAGGCAATGTTGGCTAAGGCCATACTGATTTGATTACTGGATGACATCCCCTGGGCACCCCAAAACTGATGCAAGTGTGCAAAGAAAATACAAAGTGGACAATTATAAAGTTTAAGTGGTCAGGAAGGTTGCACAATGACTGAACATTCAAAACTCTTAAGTTTGGAAGACTAAACTTATTAGTATCTGCTTGCTGATATTGTATTTTTCTAATTTTGCAGCTTCTTTGTACTACTCACAGTATGCTTTTGAAAAATACTTTTTTGAAACAGAGGAAAATTGATGGAAGGATGGATGTCATTCATATAATAAAGTCAGTGAAGTCTAAGATTTGTATGATGAGAAAAAACAAACAAATTGTTGCATCTATCATAACGTTATAAGTTTTTCTACAGTTTGTCTGATTTTCTCAGCAAAACCTGGTTATTTGATGACTAAGATTCCTGTCATATCTGTCGTTTCTTAGGTTTAGGACAGCAAAATGGAGACCTTCTTGGTTCATTTGTGGTTGCCAAGTACAAAATTCAGCCATAATTGAAAAGGCTGACATATAAAGATCATTTTTGACAGTTGTTTATATCTTATAGCATGGCTTTGAATGGCCGAGTGGCTGGCCAAGCAGGCATGAAATTGATAGGTCATGGGTTCAATTCCTGCGTTCCTGGCCAGACATTGCATCTTTGGGAACAGCACTTAAAACATGACATTGCTCTCTCCACCCAGGTGTAAAAATGAGTACCTGACTTTGGTTGGGGAGGTAAAAGGCGTTGAAAGGAGAGAGATGGGCTCCGCTTTTCAATGCCATGCCCGAAACACAGTGGAAGATAAAAAATCCACTGCCTCTACAGCCTTAAAGGCTATGGGACTACCTTTACCTTTTATTATGTCATAGCTTGCTAAAAATCTTACAACAAAGATATTTCACAACAAATAAGATTTAAACCTTAGTCCTACTGAGCCCAACAATTTTCGTACATGCTTGTTCTGTATGCTAGCCCTGACAATATAATTGTTGGGTGGAGGGTATTTCTGGAATACGTACGTTGCACCTGTACGTTGTAAAGCGAAGTAACTAAAAATGAGGAATATCAAACTAGTACCCTTTGTTTCAAAGGTGTCTGGGCACTTCAGCAGTGGGGGTATATTTTTGCTCTTGAAATCCAGCAGGACAAGGGTTAACATAGAGCCAAGAAACCACCACAAATTAGCCGCACTTGTTTTCATGTGAATGGTGTCCCAATTTTCCGTTAGTAACTGGCATGTCTCTAGGCATTTTCTGTTGCCTAGAGTTGTTGTCCTTGTTACCATGGAAACATACCACGCACCGTATTAGTGTGGTGACCTCCAGAAAATCTAATTATGTCTCATGACCAATCCAAGAACAGGCTTTGGGTATGCATACGTGCAATGACTTGTCAAACAATGTAGAAAAACAAGAACATTCACCTGTTTTCTATTGTATATTTGGTCTTGTGTCATACCTGGGACGTGAAAACGTTCGTTACGGGTGTTCTGCATCGTGTGATAATTTACCGTATCACACGGGGTATCTACTTTTATCACACAGGCTGCCATAGAATATTCAGAATGCATTTCGATTGCACTGGGTGCGCCGTTATTGAAAATTCCAATCCTGGATTAGACTTAACTACTGGCTATCTGTGAAATATAGAAATTGAGAGAATAGGAGAGTGGCTCCACATTTGCCCAATTTTGTGTTTCTATATTTTTATTGTGCATTTCTACATTTGGATTGCAGTCAGCTGTGAGAGCTGATGTCATGACTGTATCACATTGTAATTGTTCAGTTTTCACTCCACAGTAGACTCTAGACTCAAAATTGCTTGAATGGTACTCTCAGAAAATACACAGAAGACTGATTCAGAAGCATAGATTTTGTCCCCTAAAGTATTGATTGTCAAATGCCATGACAGTCAAGAATCAATTCTGCACAGAGTTCAGGACTCAGAAAATACTGGACTGTTTCCAAGAATTCTTAGAAATTCCTCAATTCTTTTCCTAGAAAATTGTCTGCCACCGATAACACTAAATAAAAAGTATGGTTCTGACTCCAGACATAAACTAATAGAATTAATTCCTGATATCAAAAGGAATTCTCTCTTTATTTTGCAGACAAGATGATGCCTGATTTTCATCTTAAGCATCAATTTTTATAGTGATAAAATTTTGCTGGGTAAATCTATTTACTAAACGTCACACCTCCTGCATGACTTTGGTTCACTTTCCAGTAACTGTTGTTTTCTCTGTGCATGAAAGAAGTTATATCATAATGATAATAGAACATATGAAACTATGGCACTGGCATCCGTGAATAGTTTCAGTTTCACATTTTTACTGACCCACAATATGACAAAAACTGGATCAGTTCCAGCTAAACGTTCTGAGGCTTAGTGCTGGTAGAGGTCTGGCCTTAATCTTGTTACATGTGTACTTAGAGCAGTCTGTGATAGTGTTGCTTGAGCTCCGTGACTCAAATCTGTAGGAATTGGGACATGGAAATTGAGGCGTTCAAATCATATACTGCTTAATGGACTTGCATGCAGACAAATGATTCATGAGTGGTTTACTGGGTGGAAAGGGTTCAGAGGGAATCAGTCTGGATTTACAAAGCTTTAACTGCCGATATATATATGATTGTGTATATTTAATACCAATGTACAGGACAGAAACTGGTTTCGCCAAATATTGTAAGCTAAGGTTAACACCAATTATCTTGGAATCCTTGCTCTTTTAACGATTTGTTGTAAGAAAATTAGAAAATGGTGAAGAGGACCGTTTACCTGATTTTATCCTGAACCAACATTTTTGGAAATATCCAACAATTGGTTATGCAAATTAAGAATAAACATTATCTGAGATGTACAAAATGACTGTAATTTATGTACATTTGCCCTCTGGCCTGACTTTTTACTGTACTTACATTTCCTCAAACTCCAACTTCTACCACCATTACTGTAACAGTACACCCTAAGGCATGTGAATTGTTACCTTTGGCACACTGTTGGCTGTTGGTGCAGAACTGAGCTGGAACATTACCATACGGTTACGTTTTATTAGTATTTGAAAGGGGAGCGTAAGAGAATTCAAGAAGATGAATGTCCTTTCAGTGTGTATATCACAGACTATATGATACCCCCATATTGATGAAAGAGTGCTCAGAAAATAATAGTTACAAAGAAGCTCTTGAGGCAAAGCTTTTAAGCTTCTTCTGTCTTAATGTAATTAATGGGGTCTTAGAGAAACTAACACTATTGGATTAGCAACTCTGACATTATTTGCTTAAGGCTAAACCAATTTGATTTATAAGTTCTCAGATTTTTATCATTTGGGAGCCAAATAAGAATGCCTCAGTCTTTCCCCAGTCTCATGCACTATATTTTCTTTAAATTAAAATATCTGTGAGCCAAGAAGATAGTTTAGTGTGGCCTATCTGCTTGTCAATCAGCCAAATTTAATTTATTCTTTACTCCAGATAAAGATAAGAGAATTACCATAACCATGCATGATAGTGTTAATATTCACATTGACGCCAAAATACCATAATTATCTTAGCCTAACTGATACATGTACCTTTATGACGAAGTTGGAAAATTGGACAATTAGTAAGCAAAATGTGCCCTGAATCTTGATTCAACAATTAACAGTATTATGCTGTTATTATTGAATACTCAAGACAGTAGAGACTGACATTGTCAAATGTTGTGATATTTCATAACAGTTGATATATATATACAATCAATTTTCCTGCAGTGTTGAACAAGTCTGTTGGCCCGATTACCCAGGGCAAGTGAAAGTGCATATTGGGCAAGTGCAAAGTCTAAACCTACTAGCTCGATCGGGCTTGAGAGACCTTTAAATGAGTGCAATCTCTCCATGGGTAGATGTGGGTAGATATTGGTTCACTAGCCAGACTTTGCTCCCAGTGGCCGGCCCGACTGACCAGCCTTATAGAAGCCTATCAGATACCCGGTAGGCTAGCCAGCCCTAGACTCTCAAATATTGAGAGTGTCATGTTTTGTTTTTTTTACCGAAAAATCAAACAACTTCCTTGAAGCAGATAGAAATGCTTATCATTAATTAGAAATACATCATCTAAATTTCAGGCCAGTGAAAAGTTGGTTTGGGCCAGTAGATTTTTGCACAACAGGGACAGTGAAATTTTTAAAACTTTTCTTAAAACCCAGTCATCCTGTCTAACATTGAACAAGAACATTGGACGAGAAATTTAGAAACAGTTACGCTGAGGTGTTTGAAAATGGGTGCCAAATGTGTGTAGAATGGAAAGAATCAGGAGGGACCCTATGATCAGAGAAGTGGTTGTGACTGTGCATGCTCTTCAGCAATCAAAGAAAAACGTGTGAGGTGGTTTGAACATCTTGTAAAGGATGCTAATAATTCAGACGTGCTTTGCGTATCATGTGTAGTCCAATGATTAGTGACCCTGCCTATGGATATAGGGTTTGGGAGTTTGAATCCCAGCTGTTGTCACGCACTGAATGACTGTATGCTATTGGAAAGGGTTGCAGTCGTTAGGACAGGACATTGAATTCGTGGTCGACAGTTCAGTGTGCTTGTCTAAAAGAGCTAGGGAAATTTCCCTGGTACAATGAACCTGTAAAAACTGTGCATAACGTCTGTTTTCTCTGTCATAATCAGTGAAAAAGAAGCTCTTCAGTGAGCTAAACTGGATTAAGGTTCATTCTCAATTTCAGACAGCACCCCATGGCCATGCGTATAATTGTACACTCTCGGGATTCGAAGCCACTGCTAGACCCTGATGGCCATGGATTGATACCGTAATAAAAGACTCGAGCACTACATGACACTACATTCTGGGCCACCCAATTCACTACATAAAAACTCCTCACTACCCCAAAGTAGAAGCATAAGGATAAGATAAAGTTAGGTCAGCATTTTGGTATTTTCTAAATTGTGCATGGATATTTCATCAGAAGGGGGCTTAGCATTCTGCATCATTTTTTCTTCAATTTTCAGCTGACATACTATCACTTTATCAGTTATAAAAGGAGTATAGGGGTAAATCCAACAGTTATAGGCCACTAATACACAATAGGTTTAGCTGTACTGAATGGCAAAAATTGATATGAAAATTTTGTGTCAGTGCCATATACTTTTAATATAAATATATAGCTTTATTGCACAACAATTGTACAAGGTAGAAATCATCTACTGGTACTAAACTACAGTTTTATAAGGCTAATCTACCTGATACAAGAGTGTATAGTATGGGATCATGAGCTTTACAATCATTGGAAAGAATTTGTAACGTCTAGACATTCTTTGATATATTTTCCTATGCAGGGGTTCTTACATGTCAATATGTACTTGAATTTGCTATCTAAGCCCATTACATAGGCGCTGATCCTGCATTGCTCAATAATACAGACTTGAATATAATCTGAATCTGTCCAACCTAGGGTGTGATTATCCTTAACCAATTTCAGTGAGAGCAAATTAAAAAATTGTAGTTACAACGATTATTCCTCCCATGTTCAGTACAACATTCAGGATTATGGCACAGTGCCTATAGGAAATCATTACACGTTACAACCATTGGGAGCATGTAAGGATAGTCAGTATACCCTCTATTAATGACCAGTCACAAAGGGCTAAGGATGATTACAGTAACAGTAACGGCTGCTGAGGAACCATCATTATGGTGTAGGCAGGGAATTTTCAGAGAGTCGTCCTTGGCATATAAATTAGCTGTTGCCATAGTGCTGTAGAAGTTTTGTGGCAAAATTGATGCTACTTCATGTAATTTCATTTGCGTCGAGCAATTGCATTCTCGATAGTGGAATGGGGGCCAAGAAATGAGTCTGTAGACACAAATTGTAAGGCCAAACCAGTTTAATATCTTGGTTCTGAAATTTTTGTCAAGAAAATGATGAAGTGGGTGGAAAAAGAAAGGAAAATGGAAAAAGATACTGGATTCCTGTGATAAACCCTAATGCTACCACTAGAGCCACAATATCAACATATCAGGCTTGTTATCATTTAAAACAATGAATTCTAAACTTTAAATGCATGAATGGCAAGAAAAACTTTAATAAGAAGTAGGGAAAGGACCTTAAAACAATGAATTCTAAACTTTAAATGCATGAATGGCAAGAAAAACTTGAATAAGTAGTAGGGAAAGGACCTTAAAACAATGAATTCTAAACTTTAAATGCATGAATGGCAAGAAAAACTTGAATAAGTAGTAGGGAAAGGACCTTAAAACAATGAATTCTAAACTTTAAATGCATGAATGGCAAGAAAAACTTTAATAAGAAGTAGGGAAAGGACCTTAAAACAATGAATTCTAAACTTTAAATGCATGAATGGCAAGAAAAACTTGAATAAGTAGTAGGGAAAGGACCTTAAAACAATGAATTCTAAACTTTAAATGCATGAATGGCAAGAAAAACTTGAATAAGTAGTAGGGAAAGGACCTTAAAACAATGAATTCTAAACTTTAAATGCATGAATGGCAAGAAAAACTTGAATAAGTAGTAGGGAAAGGACCTTAAAACAATGAATTCTAAACTTTAAATGCATGAATGGCAAGAAAAACTTGAATAAGTAGTAGGGAAAGGACCTTATTCAAGGGTTGGTCCAGAAATATGAGTATCTGGGGGTTCATACACACAGACAAGTTTGAGAAGCAAAAAATCAAATTGCTGTTTTGTACCCTCGAGGTTGCAAAGCAAGTCCCTGCACAATATGAAATACATACTGTCATGAAACCACTTTCAGTCCTGCAGCATCAACACTTAATGTTACAGTAACTACATCCGGGTGCAAAATGTCAACTCATCAAAGTTTACCTTCCGTCAGGATTTTCAATGGTGTCCTTGAATCAAAAGTATTTTTTTCCATAGGTGGTTGTTCTTTTATGTTGCAGTAGTTGTCTGTAATAATATCAACAAACAGGTGAAGTTCTTCAAAGACTTTAGAAGAAAACAATCAAGGATTAAGGTTACTTTGAAGTCTTGGAAATTCTTTTAACTCAATGCATGCTTTCAATATTAATAAAACTTAGAATTCAGCACCAAGGACAGGTACATTTCTCAGAGCAAATATCATCGACACCCTCCTCCAGCAGGGCTGAATGCACTCGGCAAACCCTCCCGGCATCAGCCCTACTATTCTACCCCTTTTCTGGCTCAAATGGAAATCCTCAACAGTGTACATCAGTTTCCCACGATTTTTGGTACCCTTAGACATCTTTGTACTTCGGGCACTCAAGAAACGAATAACAGCAGCCATCTAAAGGTACATAATGGCAAGATGAGTCTCTTCCTGGAGGCTTCATGTGACCCTCTTCTGAGCACATGCCCATTCCCAGTACATATTGGCAGTCAAATTGCAATATTCTGTTATTAGTAGAACTAGAGAGTCAATAAAAACATACCTGTGGCAAAAGTTACCCATAATATGGGCAGTAACTTGGAAGAAACAATGGGTTGCTTCCTTCCTAAATTGGTATCATTTGAGAAATTGCCAAAAGCGAGCAATCATTTTTTGTCCTATTTTCAAATCAGCACTGCTAGTAAGAGTTTTCGCACTGTACCTTGAGTAGGGTTCTAGCTAGTACATTTTAGCTGATGGGCGACCACTCTATAATTTGTGACCACCACGCTAAATAAGTACCATTATGCTTAATTTTCAACTAGCGTAGTCAGGTACTTTGCAAGAATCTACTTGTCTAACATACCTTTATAATGTGAAAAGTGTTGATAATAATGATCCTCCAAACTGACCAAAAAAATCCTACTAATTAAATGTGGTCTAAAATTAGAGAATTAAGTCCCCCCACGGGCACCCATATACTATATAAATGCCAACTTTTAACCTTACTTTTTAAAAATCTTCTCACTGTGGAAGGACCAAGACCCCCTTTCACACCAACCCCCAGTTGACCAGATTGGTTGCTTCCCTACTTCGCGATTACCATTTCGCTAAAAAAAAATCCTGGCTCGAACGCCGCAGAGAGTGACCGAAACAACTCCATTGGTCTCAAACACTGTCTCATTAGTGCCACTCTGGGCTACTGATGCCTTGGCATACCTAATCATGTCAGCTTAATTAACTCTTAATTGTGCTGGGGGATTAGACTACACGAGCATGGGTGCAATTAGATGCTGTCCTTTGGTCACTATAATATTGGATGTTGCTTCAATGCGCATCATTTGCAGATGTTAGTAACCCTGTAAAAATACCTTTGATATAAATACAGTCCTAATGAAAGTTTGGAAAAGGTAGCGGCTTTGTCTTTGTATAATTCTATCTTAGGCCAGGAAAATACAGTCGGTTGTTTGGATATATTAGCGGGTGAATTAATTTAAAGTAAAGCATACTTAGGTAAAGCTGTTGCTTTTTCCTGTAGCTAGTAGAACTGCAATGTGGCTTTGCTATGGCTTGCTTTTTTTAGCCAAGCACACCGGGTCACACCTAATTTTCTCGTTAAGTGTGAACGGGTTCTTTTATGCGCAATGACTTAAACATTTGGTGCTTGAGACTTAAACACTTGAAGCCCCTCATACATGGGGCCGCTGGCTTTACTTCACCATCTGAAATGACGAAGATGACTGCAAAATACCTATAGATGATATTCAACCATTTTTAAACTAGAAAAAAAATCTGCTTGTAGACTACACTGTGCATTGCTGGTAAATGGTATCATACCTGAGTTTTTCTTCCATGTGGTAGTAGTCGTTAAACTTCATTCAATTTGATAATGAAGGTAGCATCAGGTGGCGCAATTAAGCATCGTCAATTGTAAGCTCCTTGCAATTCAGCTCCTATCTGCGGAGAGAGAGTAGTTTATTTGCCCTCCCCGGTTAATAATCATGTAATAATACCTTTTCTCCTTTACCCTCCAATGTCAAATGCATAAAAGCAGCCCAATTAATGAAAAACTCATCAAGTTTCACCATTGAAATAAATGCCCTTCGGTATTTGAATGAACCTGAATTGAATGAGGTATCACAGACAATTATCTAATTAATAGAAGTACTGAGTACTTCTATAATTGTCTGTGACACCTCATTTAATTCAGGTTCATTGAAATTCAAAATTAGCAGTTATTTTGGCGGTGAAACTTGATGAGTTTTTGGTCAGTATTATATGGCCGTAGTCTATACAAGAGGTCCATGCAGGTGGTAAGTTGTGTGACCTTGCACAGCCAACTAATTTATGGGAGGGCAGCCCTCACCGAAATCAATATCCCTTTAAACAGCTTTTTAATCTGTGCAACTATAGACATTGCTTAGAATAGGAAATAGTTATCAGGTCACACATATTGGCTTCCAATCAGTACAGAGGTGTCAGATGTGGGCATTATAATTATAATTGATATCACTGCCGCAAAATTGCTATGGAACAAGAAACTTTTCAGTGCGGCTAGATTGACTAGCTAGGGTGTCTGGTGGATAATGAATTGTTTGCATAAAGGAAAGAGGTCTCTCTAGATCAAAGTTAATCATGTTGTAATGGTTTGAGGGATTACAGTGAAATTGGAACTGACATTGGTTCAATGTTACAGTGACGTTAACATTGTATGCAATGGTATTCCATTGTCAATTTGTTGAGGTCTTTTGTTTTAATAAATTATAAGCTCATGACTGCTTGAAACTAAATGATAATTATATGTTGATATCCAGTAATACTGATTGTGTATATCTATTTATCTAAGTCTAGTTTCTGTCATCTCATGATTCTATATCAGTTATATCCCATCTTGTTCTATTTTTTAGTTAACAAAACATTATCCAAGTTGGCCAATAAAAAAATTTGGTGTATATGTCCCAATATGTAAAATTTTCCAAGTGCACAACATGAGGGCATATCAGTGGTTTTGAAACAAATTATCAATTGCGCCACACGGTGCCAATTTACATGCAGCTTTTCATGTTGTCATGTATTGTTGTTAGCAAACGGTTCACGCGCAATTTGGATGATGCCAATTCAACTTGTTACGGTAATCTTTTGAAGTGTAATGATGACTGTAACGAGTTCTCTAGTGGCTACTCTACTGTTGATATAGAAAAATGGATAGAGATACCTTTATGAGTGAAATTGCTTTTGGCCATATTTTGATTTGTTAGGCTTAACTGGAAAGCCTACCTGAAAACAGATTTTGAGAGGAGAATTTCTGCCTTAGGGTCCGTTTACATCTGTGCTTAGAAAAAAACTATATTGAAGTCAGTATGATTTGCGTATTGACAGCTTTTTGTATTATAATATAAAGTTTACGGCAAAAAAAACACAATTTTTTCAGTTCGAAAACCAGGCTGCACAACGGTGGGTCAAAGTTAAAAACAACTTCTTTCCCGTAAACTTAACCCAAACCAAAAATATGTAAAAACACAACTTATACGGACTAGACCATATGCATTAGTGTGAACGGGCCCTTAGGTAGACATAATTTCCTTGAAAATAGGAGTGGTCATTTTTCCAACTTATCTACTTTATCTTGATTCTGCTATATGGTCTGTGAGACCTTCACCTTTTGCGGTCAGCACGTCGTTTCGCTTCTAGTATTCCGGCCACTGACCTCAAACGGTTGACAATATTAATGTAGCTAATGTTGAAATGCCCCAGATTTTATGGCAGCAAGCAGTGGCAGCTGTAATGTTACAGGCTAAGAACTACAGATGTGCTAGCTTATGTAGTGTTTGAAAGAAGGCACAGCTGGCACTTGAGTCCAGAGGTTATTGTAGAAGCAATTATCAGCAAAAGGCAAATGTAAATAAAAAGATCTAAACCAGGTTGGAGGGTTGAAAGCATAATGTAAAGATTAGAAATTCCCAAATAATAAAGTCTCAATAAATGTTACTTTGTTCAGGTTCAGCAATTAGTAACGTTATGTTTAAATGTTTTCAGGTATCTGGACTTATACAATGCACATGTATAACTAAAGAACAGGTATGTCTATAAATGTTAGACATCCAGGTAATAAGATACACAATACAAAATCTACTCTTTTTTTTTTTTAATCTGTTGCTCGAGTATTTTTTTGTATTGTGAATTTTATAGGTAAGGTACTTCTAGTAAAAGATACGACTACAGCCCTAGTTCTACATTTTGTAGACACATATTTACCACTCAAGACAATAGATCTTTCCCTGCACATCAAAAAAAATGACAGTTACTGTATAACTTGATTCTAATTCCTTACCCAGTCCATACAGCATTAGATTATAGAGATGAATCTCTGTTAAAATCATATTACAGCGAGATGGCTGCACAGGGGTCCCAGGAAAATGAAATGATTTATCCCTGAAATGAGATTAGTTTGCACGCAGGATCATAGTTATGAATAATAACTTGTCAGCTGAGATTAAAGGAGTAGGCACAATTTAGTGGACAATCTGAAGGGAGAATATATCTCTAGGCCAGATCAAATCCTTTGTTGGTTCTTGAGTGTTTTTCTCCACGGTGCTGAAAACTGTGTTATAAAGGATAACTGTAAATGCGTTTACGTTCCCGATGATAAATTGGTTTCGCAGTAAGGAAAAAAATGGAACGTTTGCAGTGGTTTTGTGTTTGCGATAGCGCTATAGTCACATACTGCTACAGTAATGAAAACACCAGCACGTTAACAGACGGCCAGTCAAAAACTCGGAAAGGGTGCTATAGACAGACAGTACAGTCTCTTTGGGTGGTGCTGGCATGATAAGCTGTCTCTGATCTAACCATATGTACCAGAGGAAAGAATTAAAGTCCTTTGGTGTTGCTTGAAATTGTTCATAAATATGTATTCAATGTTCAAAGATCGGGTATGTGTTCAATTGTGTCTTGTTAGTATTTGTGCATCTTCACCATAACACGTACCTCTGTATAATGTATAGTATACTGTATAGTATGTACATACAAGCGTGGGCAGAAGACAGAACAAACATTTTTGTGGTGGTTTTGGGTTTGCTAGTAGTGCAATGTGGCCTTGCTACAGTTCCCGCATTAAGCCAAGGACTCTTTATGTCACCATCTGAAATGACAAGTGCAATCCCTCACAACAGCATGTCTGAGCTGGGCCTGACCTAGAATTGAACTCCTGCCCATGGATCCACAGAATTTGATCCAGATGGCCAAGCAACTGGATTGTGTTACTGCTTGCGTCAAGTGGGGGATATATGCCTGAATGACAACTGTCTGTCAGTGAATAAAGGTTACAAATTATTATATTAACAAGCTTCAGAAGGCCTTTACTTAAAACGGATAGTCTAACAGTTACTGCTAATAAAGGCTGAGGTTAAAGGTCCCAACAGGGCCCAACTAAGGCAATTTTACTTGAGGATTTCAGCTGGGATTCATAGACAGGGAATCCGAAAATTGGGGGTCAGGGTCCAGATTTCTACAGTGTGCTCTATGGACTAACAATTACTCAGTAGCTTTGCCTGTCAGTCAGTTTTCATGCTGTCCCAGTGTCTGGTATAAGGAAAAAACAACAGTCACAGTTTGTGTTCCAAGAGAAATAGGGTGTCCTGTGGGTGTTCCCTGCAAAAGGAGGACATCTAATTTCTTTATTTTCTTAGAGTAGGTCTTCCAGAAGATGCCCTGCAAGCTAAGAGCCTGTATGTACATCTATCTGCATGTAGATACACCTATCTTTGTATGATATATATCTAAGTCTAGCATCATGGAAAATGTAGCCAGTCTTTCTCTTTCCTCCACCTTCCACCTATCCTAATCAAGTTAGAAAATTCCCAAGGGCACATTATTGACTCCTGTTAGGACTTGAACCCAGGACCTTTAGATCCTCTGAGTCTCGCAGTCTAACCTTTAGTCCATCGATACCACTCGATTGTCAATAAAGGGCAGTAACTAGTCACAGACCAGTGACCTGGTAAATCTGATCAAATTGAAATGCAATAACTGCTATGCTTAGAAGATACTGCCATGTTATCTTTTTTCAAATGAAAAATATACCTAAGGCATTCAAGGCAGTATTGTAGGGCTTTTCCTCTTTATAGGGCTTCCATATTTTTTATTTCTTTTTGCCAAATCTACTACGATATAAACCCAAGTGGTGTCGTGTTGGTGTAACAGTTAGAGTGTTGGGCCCAGAACCCAGATATTCTGGTTTTGAATCCCCTTATATGCCACAGATGTTGTGCCCTACAGCCTCAAGAAGGCTATGGGACTACTATAATTATTTTTCACCTTTTGTCACAGTAAATTTAAATTGCATGAAAGCATATTGTGCAAATTTGTAATACACTCTTAGCAATTCCAGACTTTGAAGTCTAATAAATGGAATTAGCTTCAAAGGTAAAGTTCTTTAACATAAAACTGGAATATTTTCCCTTTAGACTATTGGCATTTCAGCTTGTACAATGGAATGGAATCAGTGATTAGTGTTTGTATTTCAGGCAAGTCTAAGCATTCTATGTGCCTAGTTACACCATTTTTTGTTCAATGTTTTATCTTTCTGCACCATTATATGTACAATAACGTGCCAAACATTTGAATGCAAATGTAGGAAATATTCTTTGACATTTGAAAGTGTTCATTTTAAAATCTATGCACAAGCACTTCTATGCCTGGAAAGACGGACAACTGACGTCAAAACAGATAGCGAGCATGCGTTCTAACTAACTTACACAGTAATCTTATATTTTATGATCTCAAGACTTCAGTGATCAATCTAAGATTTTTTTCAATCTGTAACTGCTGTTGCAGTATTAAAGTTCCCTCAGAGATCTAATAGAGATTTTATTTTTGGATTTCCATAGCTTTAAAACGTTTTCCAACTCTGCAAGTAATCTGTCAGCTACATGTAGCAATAGAGCAATGGCGCACGGAAGAGGCTGTCTTTAAAAACTAATAAAACCGGAGTGACGTCTTAAGATCCGTATCTGTCAACCGTGTAAACGGATTTGTAGTGTGGGAAATGAAACTTTCAAGACATTTGTAAAGGCATATTGTCTGATCAAAATGAAGATATGTTATCATGTGTTCATAAATGGATGTGTCAGTAACCACACGGCATATGATCTTATCTGCAATGTTGTAGATAAGCATATACAATGTATAACCTGAAGGCAAAGTCCCGTAAAACTTGCTGCCTTACAAATGTACCATAGGGATTTTTCTTGGAGGCTCTTATCTCAATAGGTATGCACTTGGAGGTACTTTGTAACATTTATGTTTGTGTAGAATTGTTAATGATGTCTTGGGTTTGTCAGAAACCATGTATGTGATTGGTTTTTATTGTCAAAGGACCAAACAGAGAAAGTAGTAAAAGCTGCATATTGTTGTTAGCATTTGAGATAGACTGACTTAGGTACGTCTTAGAGCATTTAGTATGTGAAAGAAAATCATCTAATGTTTCACATAGATCTAGTAGCGCCTTGGGCCACACAGATTTTTACTGGTTCTTTGCCATCTCAGTAAAAAAGATTCAACATACAATGTAGAGGCAAGATTGAAAAAGATAGAGGAAAATGGGAGAAAAATAATCACTTAATAATCACTCTCTATGTGAAGCAAGGCACAGACTTTTCATGTCTTACTCTGCTTTAATGTTGATTGCTATTTTGAGACATGATTATTTTATATATAAAAACCTCAAATTGATGCCATCTTGTGGTGATCACCTGATGATGATGATAAGGAAGTACTGCTGCAGTAACATTGGTTATCTTTCAATACTGTGAATTTCTGTCTGCAATCATTTTTTAAATGTTTGTTGTGTGTCTACAAAGTTATGTTAACCCCTTTCTACAATGTTCAAAATGGGTCCATCCTGGCCATGGGTAGCTACATGTATAGGCTGTAGTACATGTAAGTGACATCTGAGAAAAATTGGGAGTGGCACTGAAACTAATTTAAGAAAAAATCCCTAACATTTGATAGTAATAATTTGATATCGTAACATATAAGGATTTATTCATCAAATTGTTGCAAACTACGAGGGCTAATGCTAGAAGATTATTCAAGGCATCATCTTTAGGTGTAGCAGGCAGCCTTGATCTAAGAAGGGCATGTGTAACTAAATTACATTTGAATTGCATTGAATGTGTTACTCTAGAGGGAAGGGGGCAGTATACATACTGAACAAACATTTAGTAACTTAAAGATTATTCTTCCTCTAGCTTTCAAATCATAACCAAAGCTGCTCTAAATTAATTTTTTCTCTAGCTTTTCAAATTATAAACTAATTATAACAATTATGATGAAACAAAAAGGTGGTTTTAACAATTAGCACTGCATATATATGGCAATTTCAATAATGTTTGCCTCCAGTCTAACAGAATAACAAGAAATCAAAGATCTCATACCTCCAGCAAATATTTTATTTTTATTTTTTGTGAATTTTTCTTGCTGATTCTGACTAATGCATTTTCCCACTGACTTTCATGAGGCAACAGACATGCATTTAGGGCAAAATTGAAGACAGGAAATGAGAGCCTCTTTGGGGAACTACCTGGGACCTTTGACCTAACTTCCTGTCAGTGTCTCCAACATGCCCAGCATGTGGAAACCAGCAACTCTAGCTAACTAGTGCATTCAAATAACTGATACACAAGCAAACAAACATTGAGAAAACAAACAAAAATACATTCAGAAACCAAAAATTTTGTAAGGGGACAAAAATAGAATCCATATCTGATATACTCATATCTATCCATCTATATCTATATCTCATTTCTATTACACTTATTCAGTGTGCATTCAACTTATTCAAGTGAGATGCATATATAGACTTCAATGCAGAAAATAAAAATTCTGTACAAGGGGGCAAAAATGGAATCTATATCTGATATCATCATATCTATCTAATATTAGTATCTATATCTATATCTTATTTCTATTACTGTACCACTGATTCAGTGTGCATTTAACTCATTCAAATGAGATACACAGACTTCAATGCACATTTCACTTACTATTGAGCAACATGCCTGAAAGTATTTTTCTGTGTTGTGAACCAAGAAAATTTGAATGTTTTATCCATTCTCTTTTGTGTAGACTGCCTACAGGGACTGGTTTTGTGCAGAAAACCTTCCATTCTACCGGGAGGGAGTCCAGAAGAGGCCGTGTGGCAGTTTCTGTTTGGACATGGAGAGGTCGTGCCCGTACCTACTACCAGACTCACCCTATGCTGGCGAGTCGGGCTTCTCATGCCCGGGTAAGTTTGATGCGTAACAGAACCAAGTGAAACCCAGCACCAAGAGACCATGTCTAGTGATATAATAGACGTTAAGCAAGGACAACAACAACAATATGCTTGGACAATATAGAAAATCAGTTTGTTTGTTTAGATCTTTTTAGTGCCTAGTGGCACATAGGACATGAAATTGGAGTTGTTTTTTCTGTCAGAGAAGCAAGAAATTTACCTGTCCTTGGTGCTGAACTCCATGTGTTATTAACATTAAAAGCATGTTGTTGTAGTTAGTGAAACACAGGTTTCCTTGCTGTTTCAGTAGCAGGGTATATTTTTACAAGGAGGGGTTGCTAGCCCTTCCCCTATAACGTGCTAGAGGCACCTCCTCAAAGTTCAGGACAGGGCTATCATTGAGACTGACAGAAATTTCACCCCGTCATTAAAAAAAATCTGAAAATCATGTCAAGAGAAACTGATGGAAAATATCTTTTCATAAACTTGAGATAACAGATTTAACAATGAAAGCAAACAACATGGGCTCCCAAACAGTGGGATGGTAGAAAGTTTCAAGCTAGATACAGCCCTGTATCATGATTACCTGTGAAAATTGAACATAAGAAACCTGTTCCTTGTGTTCATGTGTCATTATACTGCAAGTAACAGATCTTTCTCTTACCATTCCTTGCCAGTGTTACATACCATGTCAATTAGACTAATTCAATTGGAAGAAAGCAATAAATTATGATAAATAGTTATCATTTAAGGTTGTTTTATCATTATACATCTTTTGTCTAGCCTGCTAAAGAATTACATACCTCAATTGCCCAAGTGTGTGATCAACTACGGGGGAGAGTGATTGTGAGGTATTGCGGGGGAGAGTAATTGTTGGGTACTGTTAGAAGATGAAGTACATTGTGCATGCATTTATCTACTGTGGGTTAAATGATATTTCAATTGCAAGCCTCCAATTGCCTTAAAGTTTGTTTCTTGCTATGCCTTCAATGCAATATAACAGTTGCACAAGCATGCAGCTGGATAGATTTGGAAATGGGCAAAGGTATCAGATGGCATCCACTGTCTTTTGTCAGTAAAAACTTAATAATACGTGCTCAATGTTTCGTAATCCCAGATCTTTACCTTGATTGAATGGGCAGATGTTGAAGATAGCATCGACTGTCTTTGTTAGTGAAAAGCAATACGGTTTGATGTTTCGCAATCCCTGAGTTAACCTCAAGTCTATATATACTTATTTTCAGGGCACGTCTACGGAGTCCAGGCAGAAAACATACCCAAGGATAATAATTGTTACACCAAGTGTGACCTTAAACGTGATGCTGATTCTGAAGAGTCATGTGACCAGGAATGGACCAATCCGGCGCCGACACAAAACAGGGCACTTCCACTTCTGCCTCATGTTCCAAGCGCTGCTACTTGGGTAGCTCTGTCGATTTCGCACATACTGTGGTACTACCGATGACTGTGGTAACGCCGAAGAGTGGAAATTTAGCACAGTGCCGTCAAGGGCATTCGACCCTCTTGAAACGACTGACTCAAGTGGCCCTCAGACTTTTATATGAGCTTCTATGGAGAACACAAGAGGAAGCAGAGACACTGACTAATGACCTGGGTCACTGCGGGTTAGCGCAAGTCTACAAGGTTGCACATTAATCTACATTCCAGTGGAGGATCCGACATCAGGGAATATTTCAAGAGAATTTTTTCCGACATTTTACAAATTTGCCGCTTGCAGTACAGATCTAGAAAATTTTAAAGATATGGTAGGGCAACTCAATTGTGATGCTCAAGTATGATTCTAATGTATTAAATGACAAAGTGGAAAAGATGCTGCAATATGTGGAAAATAATACATTGTATAAATTATCTATATGCGAAGTAAGGATGCCTACAAGTTTTATATTTCTTCTGTGAGTTTTGTTCGATTATGAGTACATATAATTGAATTTTGAGAGTTTAAACAATTCTATGTATTAGGTTAGGACAGTGTTAAATATAGTTGATGTGGGAAAAGCCAGAGAGTATATTATGACATTGTATGCAATACATAGTGAAATTCTCCCACAAAAATCAGTTACTATTATTATATCATATTAACTTAATATTAATCTGCCTCAATGGACATCTATCCATCCAGACACAGGGTACTTTTTGAAGTGTTGCAAAGTGTTGTGAGCATTAGAAATAGGAAATTATCATTTTGTGTCATTGAAATACATTACATAACCACAACTATCAAAGACTTATCGAATAGTTCTAAATCATCATTTTACATGTGATCATTTTGCTTTCAGTGCACATTTAAATGGATAAAAACCTTGGAATATGATTGATCATGGCTTTTTCTTACAGTTTGCTTAAAGACATTCTCCTATAGACAGGGCTTTACATGCGGCCAAGACAAAGCCTACTAAAGCTTCATAGGGCACAGTAAAGCCCTGTGTAGGAGAATGGGTAAAAATAGAAGAGATGGCTTACTAAGCTATTTGCATACTAAATATCATGGAAATCCGTCGTTCCTTTGTTCAGTTATTCTCCTTAGAAGATTTTCACAAAAACGCCCCTGCAGTTCCAGAAGAAGCTGCTAAGGGGGTCCAAACCTACACCACTTCTTAATTACATCACAAACTATCTGCCACCCAAAAATCCAGACCACAGCACATCCAGGTCAAAAGATTAAAAAATTGAAATTCTGCTGCAGTACCAAGGTCACATACCAGGGGCCCAAAATTAACCTTGAATTTCGGCTTCACAACACCCGCCCACATACCAAATATCATTGTAATCCATCAAGAGGCTCTTGAGTTATGCTGACTAGAGTAGTCCGTTAACACAAACAGACAGACAAACAGACAGACACACCCAAAACAATATCTCCATTTTTCATGGAGATGATTACTCACCTTAAATCTAATTCAGATAACAAGGAGAAGGAATCATTTGTTAGAGGTTTTTACAGTTTAAGTGAAAATGAATAATTATACTTTTTGATTTCTTGTTGATATAACACAGTAAAGTTGTTGAAATGACTTCTCTCTTCTCATCATTTGGCAAATAATGATTTCTTGAAGGCTATATATAAGCCGCACAAGAATTTGCTTACTTTTCTGGACACATTCAGGCCCAACAATATGGACTAATACTCAGCCAAAGGATGTTTGTACGTGATGTCACGGTCACTTAGTTCGTCACATGTTGCTTACTTAATAGGTGAAATTATCAGAACATTCAGAATTTGCATGTGCATTTGATGACAATGGTTATTCTGGCTGTAATGATGTTGATTAAAATTTACCTGGGAAATTTCAGTTTTACTATCAAGTTGGACATCAAAAATAGTTAGTAGTTTATTTAATTTAGTAATGCAATGTGTGAACATAATATATTTTCTATCATCATACAACTGATACTTTTACAATGCATTCTGCCATTATGTCATGATTATCATATGCATTTGTGCAAACATGTATCAATGTTAACTTTTCAAATATCATTCTTGAAGTTTCCGTTTTAAATGCAAGCCACTTAGGTTATATTTCTGAAAACTTAGTCTACTTTCCAAACTGTTGTTCCAATACATGAAATGGTTACTCCACTACATTAAATATTAGCACTTAATATACAAACTTACACAGTGGTAGAGTTGTCAACTTCAATATTAAATCCACCAGACCATGACCTACATGCACAACCAACGTCATTTGATACCCTGTATTATCCCTGCTGTTGAATTCTAAATTGCCAAACCCTATGATTTTAATTTCCAGACATGAGTGAGATGTTTTGGGACTCCCAATTCCACTTTCGGATTCTAAAACTGTCATAGAAATAGATTTTTCCTCCATCTTTTAATCCAACTCTTTCCGGAAGTATCTAGGATTATGCGTTGTTTAAATTTAATCAATAAGACTGACTCTGCTACTTGGGCATTTCGTTTGGCTTATGTGCAAATTTGCTTGACATTTTTAGAGAGTAATATAATTTATAAAGGCAATTGTGCAAAATTCTTAAATATCCGTCATTTAGTTTCCTTATCACAGGATTTCTAGCAATGATCTTTTCACAGGATTAGCCATCACAGGATTTTTAGCAAGGATGTTTTTGCTATCATAGGATTTTTAGCCATCACGTGATTTTTAGCCATCATAGTATTTTTAGCCATTACAGGATTTCTAGCAAGGATCTTTAGCTATCACAGGATTAGTATTCACTGGATTTTTAGCAAGGATTTTTTAGCTATCACAGGATTTCTAGCTTTTAGTAAGGATTTTTAGCTATCACAGGATTTTTAGCCATCACAGGATTTTTTAGCCATCACAAGATTTCTAGCAAGAATTTTGTATCTATATAAAATTATATATCACTGTTTTAATTTTTAGAAATCACAGGCCTTTCAAATGTGCTATCACAGGATTTTTAGCCATCACAGGATTTTTAGCCATCACAGGATTTTTAGCCATCACAGGATTTTTAGCCATCACAAGATTTTTAGCCATCACAGGATCTTAGCCATCACAGGATTTTTAGCCATCACAGGATTTTTAGCCATCACAGGATTTTTAGCAAGGATTTTTTAAATCTATCACAGACTGGATTTTTAGCCATCAGGGAATTTCTAAATTTGCTATTACAGGATTTTTAGCTATCACAGGATTTTTAGCTATGAAGGAAATAACTATCAAGAAGGACCTATGGCAACAATCCTCATCAAGCTGAATTGTGTACCACACATCCAAGACTGAATCATAGAGGTACTCAAATTGCTGAGATAAACCAGAGTATATATACGTATTTGTATGATGAATATGATAGAGCACTGAGGAAGCATTGTATCCATTACATTCTCAAACTCCACAACTGCACGTCAATCAATATCATCAACATCTCCTACATTTTGCAATGTCTCTCTGTACCACATATAGGGACATCTTTCTCACTCATAAACCAATAAAATGTTTTACGATTACTACTTCACAGGAGTTTCCTGCATTGCGTTCATTATATAATGTGCTATAGCCTACAGGGCATTGAACTATTATACAGTCGGCTTGTTGCTCCGAATCCAAGTTCTGCTCTCTTGCCAATTTAAAAGTAACGTCTACAGCATAAAATGATAAAGTAGGCAGCGGGTCCTTTTCAAAGAATCCAAGGTTAGCCTATTAGGCTTGCCCTGAGCAGAGGTATACGTGTAGGCTATGTCAGGTCCCAAGAACAGTGATTACTGGACATTCTTAACCTTTTTCTTTTTCTATGCCTTGGGCTGTGACCTTAGCTTAGCAGCAGTTTCTTATCATTCTGTTGGCAAGTGTCACTAAGGTGGCGATTTACACAGGTTTTAAATCAACCTGCAACCTGCTAAGGGATGTGTTGTGTGGTACCAATCTTGGTGTGTTCACTAGGTTAGTCAATACTCAGTCTGGTTCTATCACCTTTGCCTACAAATGTAGAAGGTCATACATAGGTTTTCGGGTATGCATAATATTATGCGTCTGTCAGCACATCACAACTTGAAAAGGCCTGGGTGAATTGTCTTAATAATTGGTATGTACTAGGAAGGTCTTGATGAGACCTTGAAATGATTAGATTTTGGGACCCCTAGCGGCTTGCTATGGTACTGCAGGGGAACTTCCGGTTTTGGTATATTTTGTTCTGTACATGCTAAGTCATGGTTTTTAAAGATGTTTAGATGTTGGACATTTCCTAGCTAGATAAAGAAATATCACATGATGTTTTGATGTTCTCCCTATAAACTCCTACTTCATACATTATGTACTTCAAATAAGAAAGCTTAAAACATCTTTTACTTTTAGAAAAGTGTATAAAAAACAGTCCTAGCTCATCCCCAGATGACTTTTTTCACCCCGGGAATCAGTCTGCATTTCTGCATCAATGCTTCTTCTGAATTCCAAATAAGGCCGTCTCCCGGAGTATTGTTGTCGGGAGAATTTCTAATAGTCTGTGCCGCTTCCTGTGGACCGTCTTGTGACATCTGAGGCACCGCTGCATTCCAATTATGTTCAGGTGTACAGAGCGGAATACTAAAAAGAAGACGCAGTGACTTGTGTCTTGCAAAAATGTGTCAAGAAGTTGGGAGACTTTCCTGCGGTGTAGTGAAGCATGCTATTTTGGTTGAGATGACAGTTTCTGAGATTGGGTACAAAATGTTGCATATTGCATTATGAGAAGGTTGCGTGAGCAACATATGACAGATGATGTTAACAAGGAACAAAATGCAAAGCCAAAGGAATTCAATTTGCTGGTTCATGGATTAAAAAATATTCAAACTAGAAGATCAACATGAAAACAGATTTGATGAGGTTTAAAAAGTCTTCATGGTCCAGTACATTAAATTGAACACACACTTTTAGAGAGTGAATATAGTCAGATCATGCGTGTGATTTTTCCGCCTAGTCCTTTGTTTTCAGCTTAAAGCTATAGACCTCTTGCTAACAAAGATACTTTATTCAAACACAACAACCACCTCAGGAACAAAGACTAAAACATGAGACAATCCCATGATACTAATACTGCAATTTTGGTCAATTCTTTGAATGAATAAATTCATGTAACTCCCAAAAGCCTCTGTCAGTATATAGGCCCCATTTTTAAAGTTAAGATTTGGCAAGAGGAGAATTAGGATGAAACCAAATGTGGCTACGGGTATGACTATAATCATAATATTAATAGAGTCTATATATTCACTGAAAATGTGTGCGTGTATATATCCCCTTACAGTCTGGATATCCCAATCTAGCATTACGTTGTTTATTCTTCCAACCATTACAAAATGAATATGTGTGACATATCTTATGCACAGTTATTGTAACATACTGACATCTTTTCCTGATGCCGGTCACAAGCCAGGTCATGCACTGGTAATCTACCACAGTTGAGTGGGTCACTTTAGCCTGTACACACACTGCATGCATGCTAGATCTGATCACACAGCAGTGTTTAGATGGTCAGTGTTTAGGTGTCATGCCAAATAGAGTGCTGTCAGTGCCGAAAAAGTGCCCGGACACTGTTGGGGGTTTCCAGTATACCTGAGAGAAGTGTGTAACACTCTTGGGGTGTGATAATTTTCAAGTAAAAGCCTGAGTGGATTTTGGAAGGAGAGGTCGCGCAGTGGAGATTAACCTTAACCGGAAGCCGACCCTAACCCTATATCAAATCCTAACCTCAACCCTAACTCTGTGGAAATATTCATCTGGCCGTGAAGGTCTCATGGATGTTCATGACCCTTTTCCTCAAGCCCTGAGCTATCCTCCATAGCTTTGGGCAAGCCTTCCAGAGTACAGCACGAATCCTCACACAGTTGATGTATCATGTAACCCTAATGCTAACCCAACCTAACATGACCCTAACCCCAACCTAACCCTAACCCAACCCTTGCCCTTAAACCAAACAGGCACAGTACCACAGGGGCGCAACACTGGGAGGTTGTAAATGTAGTTAGGTCCCTCGAACTATATCTGAGGTAATCTGAGATAACATTGGCCTTATAGTTCACTAGCTGGGAAAGTAGGCATATCAAAAAGTGAGTTCTTACTTCAATGGACCACAAGTGAGCTACCAATGGTGGGACCAAGTGTTTGGATGCTAACAATTATACAACATAGTACATGTGTATGTGATCCCCGTGTAGTGCAAACGCTTTGGTGGTCTGAGAAAGTTATGATGTAACATTATTAATATGTACTTGTCTATTTCTTCTGCTTCTCTTCTTTGTTGTTGTTGTTCACCATTTTAATGTTTAGAAGTGGCACATATATATTTAGGGCAGCAAGTTTCATTGCTGTTTGAGACATTATATTTTTACAGGAAGGGGTTGTTAGTCCTTTGTGAGTTCCTTTTTCGAGAGCATTAAAGGAAATTCCCTTTAATGTTCTCGAACTAGGGACCCTCTTTATACATCCCTTCCGGAAGACGGGTGCAGCTCCAACCGAGAAGTCCTGTCCCAGGATTTGAACGAGAATCTCTAAGTTACCAACTAATTGGAACCAGGAGCTCAACTTTGAAGCTGCTTCCAATTGAGCTCCAGGGATATCCCTACTGCCAGAAAAATGATTGTCAATGAGCAAACACAAAACTCCACTAACATGTATAATCATGTTTAATACTGAGTGTATTATTATTGCAAATATTTTGGTAAACGTATTACAATGTAACATTCAAGTAATTTTGAAAAAATTCCTGTTTTTCTTCAAATGAAAATTTATATATTTATATCTAATCTTCATATTTTCTTAATAGTTTAGCAGTCTATGAAACAAAATGTTTTATAGTACATGAGCCAAATAATTGTTTACATGGTCCTTTATTGAACTGGTGGGGATTGAGGTACAGCAGACAGTTATATTTTCAAAGCCACTTTCAAATCATTAGCACACTCACTGAATGTGAACACTACCTTTCATTCAACAGAAGATATGGTAGATGTATCTAAAAAGAAAGAATGGACAAAATATCTAAAAATTTTGTACTTCTTGTAAAATGCTCAAAAATTAGTGAGAAGTGTAAAAGTTTGTATGAGGATTAAATCTGATATGATTATTCTGGATAATTGAAACTTTTTGTTTCTTTGAATACAACACTGTCTTGATTCTTTAAAATCTAACAATGACACATCAATATGGAAACAGAAGTGAGCAATTCTTAAAATCCGCTAGAGTCTATGGCACAGTACTGGCAACTGTCATCCCACAACCTACGAAATTCACAGAATAATCTACGACTTAGTCTGACACATTTTTTTTTTCACATTGAATTAAGGCATGCCATATGATTCTTAGAAAATCTGGCAAAATTCCGAGAACTCCGATCAATTTGTTCCATTATCAACAGGCTAGACTAAGCAGATGTCATGTAATGTTAACTCACTTATTTCAATTAAGTCAAACTTTTAGGGAATATTCTCCAATTCATGGAAATTTATTGCAGCTTGTCTTATGTATAAAGACTGTTAGAAATGTGCTTCCTTCAATTCTGTGACACCTTCATACATCTTTCTCAGTGACAACTGCTGCAAGTTATTGCTTTCTAGCATGGCACTACACTATTAGCAGTACATACATGTAGCTCATACATCTGACGTACATGTACACACATATATCTAGCACTTATATGATTCTCATGATAGTGGTCTAGTGTTTATCAAAAAGCACCTGTCCAGACCCTATATACGCTTAAAATGTATTGTTGGCTGCATGGCTTTACTTTTATAAGAGGCACTTACATATACGTTTAGATTTATGTCCTATTTATCGAAATTCACAGTGATTTTACAAGTATATGTATGCTAAATGTATTTCATAAATCTGACATTTCCAAAAATTAACAACGTTCACAAAAAATATTTCATCATTCATTATGCATCTTGGGTCTTTTTCTCATAATTTATTATTTCTGATTACTTTGGCACAGGGGTCAACCCAACTTAGCAATAATATTTTTTTCCAGTATGCAAAATCTGACGGTATTTTTTGTCTCACCTGATAGATTTAATATGTTATAAACCATAATCCCTCCTATGATCCCATAATCTAATACATATTGAAAGATAAATTGCAAGCAATCTTAATTCAAGCAGCTATCCCTACATTAAGACTTTCCACAAATTTCTTTTTGATATTGTAAAATAATTCACCGATGCATACATGTATAATAATTATACTTTTGTCTAGCACCTTTGACTTGTTCTGTCATTCAATGGAATCTAGTTGCCACTGATTCACCAAAATCATGGTCATTTTGGAGGAAATCCTGGATTGTATTTTGTTAGCAGTAGCATGTAGCAAATCATGTTACGAGTCCTGTAATATCTATGAGAAGGGTGGGTAGTTTAGTGCTGTGAATGGCACAACTGAATAAATCATTCTAGCGGACAAAAAGCTCGGAACATGAGCATGCCTTTAGACCTACAGGAGATGTCGACACTCTGGTTGGCGGAGACGAACACCACACTCCCACGGGAGAACTTGACCTTGTGTTCAGCGACCGATGGAGTGGTGCCCTCCCCCTCCCCTTCTATGGTCAGCACGATACTGGCACTGTCCACCGCTTCCAGGGTGTATGTACATGGCTGCGCACAGTCAGAGGGAATCTGGGAGAACAGCATGACAAAACGTGGCAATCAGAGACAGCAGACTTCACCCTCTTAACCACTCTGCTTTGCAACCCTTCCAAGATATACTTTTAGGGTAGCCCGAGGTGTGGCCAAAAATAACAGCATTAGCAATGTAAGACAACACAGCATTGAGTATTGGAAGTCACACATACACAAGTGGAAACAAGTTCCGTTGCAGTACTGTAGGAAGCCGCTAAGATGCCCATCCTACGCACCTACCAAATATCACAAAGATTCATCCGGCTCCACATCTTCTCGAGTTATGCAGCATAAATTGATGAAGGTTAGACATTCAGGTAGTAAGATAAGTTATGTTATGTTATGTTTTCGGTTTTGCTATGGCGGAGTGTAAGCAGCATAACCCCAAAATAGTTACTCAAGCAACTGGATAAAATTTTTCAGAAACGTCTGACTGTTTCAAAATTTTATCCAGTTGCTTGAGTGACTATTTTTGGCTTATGCAGTGCTTACACTCCGCCATAGCAAAAATCTTCTGGTAAAGAAAAAAGTCAGACAAACACATATTACTGTAAATCTTGGAACTTTTGCGGTGGTTTTATTTTCACGTTTTTTGCGAGACCTCTTCACCTTGAATTGATGACTCCCTGAATATGTCTCCCTAACAGCTGCATGACTATTGACAGTATTGTACGACAAAATTGTTTTGAACACAAATTTTTAACACCAGGCAAACCTCCTTTCCCCTCCTACCGCAAAAAAAAAACATAGCAAAAGCACATGAATTTACAGTACCAGTATCTTAGCAACAGCAAAGTCAGGCACAGGTGGGTTGTATATGGAGACTGAGGAGTCTGTGGGGTGTTTCTGGCACTGGAAGATCTGCTGCAGGGGGCTGCTAGGGACGTACTCTAACATGTCGCACAGGGTGGAGACATCGATGTACTTCGGCGTGAGTCCCGCTCTCACCACGTTGTCTGAACATGCCATACATTCCATGCAATCTGAAAACACAACATAGAGTTAAATCAAAAAGCAAGAGTTCTAAGAACAATCTATTATGTGAGATTATTTTGAATATAACTTGAAATGAACAAAAAGCCATTTCTTTTATTAAATTCCTTCAAAACTCTAACCGACATCTTGCCGCATGTACAAGAGTTCAATTTTTGGATTTCTAAAATCTTTGACAGTTGTCATACCGTCATGGGCTACTAGGTGGCGCAACTGAAAAGGGAACAAGTCAAAGACAATGCAACATTTAAAACATAAATGTTCTTGTGTTTAGAAAACAATTCTCCAGATATACCGACCCTTGTCAAAGAATTTATCTGACTTCTCTTTGAATCTGTAGTGCTGTTGAAACCTGCTAGGTGGCACAACTGCAATGGACAACAACTAATAGTACTGCACAATGTACATTTTCACCTCCTGACAGATATGCATGTGGCTTGTTTGGGCCCAGGAACATGGCTTCTCCAGGCTGCAGTCTCATGTGGTTGAGGAAGAAGATGACAAAACAGCCCACATCTCCAGGAAACTGGGAGTGGAGCCGCTGGAACAGCTCCTTACTACTGTCCGACATGGCAACATCACCTGCAGTAATACAGTAGTGTGAAGGACTCAGATATAATTATGTATTATCCTGACTAAATCACGCTTGTAGTGCTAGGCCTTCAACGGATCAGGCCCCTAGCTAGAGAAGGCCTAATCAGGCCCTCACAGTGAGAGATTGAGTAACACAGGCAAAGATACATGTATGTAGTACAATGATAAACACTAAAGGTATACACGGATCAAATTTTCAATGACTACTGTCGCCTTCTTCAGGATCGAAAATGACCAGTCACTTCTGAACGTTAACTCACGAGAGTTACAAACATGTGACCTTATTGACATGTGACCTTATTGACATGTTTGGAAGTGATTGGTCGTTATTGATCCCGAAGAAAGCTTACAGTAGTTGTTGAAAGTTTGATCCATGTATACCTTAGTGTTGTTTAGAAAGTTTAGCATTGTGCTATGATTACTACAGATGAGCTTCCATGATACATGTACGTATATGTATTATCATCTCATCAAATATGGAAATAAGGATTATTGAACACTAATTTGCATAAAATCTAAGGCTATAGAAAACCTTAATTCTTAAACAAGGTCAGTATTCGGTCTGACCTTGTTTGGAGAGCCTATCTAGAAGAGAAGCCAGCTGTTTGGCTACTGTGTCCTTGTTGCAGGTCATGAGGGCAGTGAAACACCTCTGCATGGCCTGAGACACCTGGTCTGGCTGGCCAGAGGACTGGGCGGTCATCAGAACCTCTGCCGCCTCCGACCCGACAACAGCCTGGAACTCTGCAACGCCTATGGAACAGTCATGATTATACATGGTTAGACATCCAGGTATTAATATATGCAAGGTAACAGTTACTCAAGCAACCCGACAGATTTGGAAATAGTAAGCTGTTTCAGGTAGCGTCAACTACATTATGTCATTGACAGTCACAATCATTCTAAAACCCAGGTGTTTGTTCCTAGAACTGCCCTAAGCACAGTCAACCCTCTACAAGTGATCACCTCTACATTGTACATAAGGACTACCTGCTCAATGTGACCACCCAGGTCCCATACATAGTATTTCCCATTGATACAAGAAATAAGAATCGTGTACATAGTGACCACCTGTCCACAAAGACCAGAATTTATCAGTCCTCTAATAGGTCTTGTACTAATTTCTAGGGCAGTTTTGACTGTACAATACAAGCAACCTCATTAGGTACATGTACATGTACATGTAGCATTAAACAAAGCTTAAAGTTAGACCATACCAAAAATTAGCAATAACAAGGCATGTAAAATAATAATGTAGCCAGTCAAAATCAATGCCTACTACTATATAGCTTATTGGTACCTTTTAGGAATCCCACAATTTCTTCCAGTGGTCTGAACCCACAGAGACCTTCGAAGGGAGTGAGAGCGATGGCCATCTCAGGCTTGTGGTTAGGGTCGGGGTACTTGTCAGGGCGTGCTGCATGCAGTTCTTCAGCATGTTGCTAGGAAGAGTAAGAAAATGGGAATTTCAGAACAACAAATGCTGAAACAGAGCGATCAGAGATGGCAAACTTTAATACATAGCTTTGCTCTTATTGCGCTGGGATCCTACGCTACTAGCAGTGCAACACAGAAATATAGCATTATCAGTGCTGACAATGTATGACAATGCTGCTTTGTGTATATTGTGAATCACACACACACACACACACACACACACACAAATGAACACACACACGCACACACACACACACATATACAAATTAACACAGACACATTCAAACACACATACACACACACACACACACTAACCTTAGCTGGGTGGGCCTGTATAGACAATGATGTGTTGACCGACAGGACCTTGAAGAGGAAAGGCAGCTGTTTGTCAAACTTGTGTAGCACCTTCTCCCCCAGTGCAGTAGGGTTGTCCTGTACCCACTGAGCCAGGGATGTGTCAGGCATGCCGGGGGACACTATGGTACTGGGACCCTTGGGGTGGGTACCCATCCATAACTGCAAGATAAAAAGAGCATCTAAGGATCTTTATGTCATGCCTGGGCCTGATACGGGTGTTCCGGACCGTGTGATAACTATCCGGATCACATAGGGTTTGGGAGGGTTATCACACAGGCTTCCATAGAATATTTCGAACGCATTTCGAACGCGTCGGTTGCGCGCAGTCGGAATTTCGAATACCGGATTCGGAGATTGGAATCAATGTTGCTGCAGTTTCTTGTTCGAGGACACAAAACTCCCTCAACTTCTGGCGCATTCCGCATTGAAATGTGTGTTTTCTCGGGTGGGTATGGCCAAGGTACGACATAAATAAAATACAACACGTTGTATTCCGCATCACCCTCGGTCCCAGCCCTCCCGCGGGTCGGATCGCCCTCCGGCCTACGGCCGTCGGGCGATCGGACCCGCGGTCGGGCTGGTACCTCGGGTGATACGGAATACCCCGTGTTGTATTCTATATATATCATGTATCACTAACCCAATAAATTAACTTGCCCTGTCCTTTGCACACACAAAATCAGTTGTTTATGTTGCTCAGTGTCTTTCCTTATTTGTTCCGGGCACTTGTGCAACGTAACTGCCAATTATCTCATAGACATGAAGCTGGGCAGTAACAAAGAAGAAGAAAAAGAAGGATCATATCATTCTAGAAAGTCAGAGGGGGTTAGAATACCTTTGCTAAAAGGAAGGTTTAGAGAGTGCTGGGGGTCATTAATGATTCAAGAGAACGGATATGGTCATCATATGTATTATGTAGTTAGAAAGAAGATTGAAAATAAAATTCAAAGAACTTCATACACTTTAAAATTTGCATTTTCACTTCATGGCAAGGTTTCAAAACTTGACAAGAGAAGAAAGGCAAGACTAAATTTTCTTTGTTCTTAGTAAAGTTACTTAAGTAGATTACTGTTAATGATGAAATATTCAAGGTACCGGTATTACAAAGTTTCATTCTCCACTTTGAACTCATGATCTTTTTCTCAAACAGAAATCTGCATTTCCACTGTGATGCCATTACTATTTCAATGGGGAACTGAAAGATACTGTGAGTCCCTTGACTTTTGCTGTGCCACAAAATGAAAGTGTCATAAATCTAAATGAACTTCCAGCACCGACACAGCACCAGTTTACCGTACTGACCAACATCAGTTTAAGCTGGTGTGCCAATGCAGATGGTGAAGTCTTGTGAAGCTAGTTGGCTCTACGCACCACGTGCAAGAGGATGAGTGAGTGAGAGTGAGTGAGTGATTGTTATGCCAAAGCGTGGTTATACCATCAATATAGACACAGATACAGACTGACCTCTGCATACGTGGCACTGTTGTTTACAACAAAGTTGGGGTCGCTGCTGGCACTCAACTTAGCCACCTCGCTGTCAGACCCCACCTTCCCCCAGGCATACTGCTGCACTGCACACTTCAATGGAAACACTGAGGGGGAGAGGGGTAAATCAGTATCATTCAAGGTTAATGTTAGCATGGTGGATATTACAAAAGTCCTGTAGTCCTCATGAATCTTACTTTCCTATATCAGTTCTTAGAAACATTTTACTGTAAAAATATATTTTTCGAAATCACATAAGGAAGTATGAAAAGTATGATAAAGTAAAATTATTTCTCCTTCCAACATTAGCAAACAGGACTTATCTTAAGATGGTTGGGATAGGGTAATGTCCATAATTTGTGAGCTCAACTTAAGTATTAAAGTTATTTGAACTTTTGAAAGTCATAAAAACTGAACTCCTCCTTTATCAACCCAAAATATTTCAATAAACTCGTGTCAAAATCTAGCTTTTAGCTCAGCTCAGGACTCTAAACAGATCATCTTAAGCTGACCTTGAACTTTGTTCGCTGAATACTTTCCAAAGGTCGAATCAATCAACACGACGTGTGAGTTTTCATGTCCATGCCCCCCTCCCCATAATTACAACTGCTCCTAAACCTTGTAGATATGGCCAAGTCTACCGTAAATTTTGTTTCTGTTGAAAACTTGCGTTCAGTTACGGCACTCACACCTTTACAAGACGTAGAAAACTAAGGAAGAAAAGTGCAGTAAGAGAAACAAAACCTCACCAAGAGCACTCGACATTTTTTTCTGTCCCGCCGTATTTTTGAACTTTGACCGGGTAAGTCTATTTTTACTAAGGGGGCAAAAGCTGTTCATTTAAAACCATTACCATACTCCGATAATACCAATGAAAATGGATGTAAAAGCTGTGGTATATTAATAATTTCTATACTATTTGTTGTATCTATCTGGTAGAATCTTATAAATTTCAACGTTAATCAGCAAAATTATAATCCTCGTTGTCGACACCCTCGGTCAGAATATAACAACCCATGTTCCCATTACGCCTTGCAAAAGTCGAACCATCGTGTGAAGACATCTCTTCTGTCGTTTGGCGACAACGTTTGCGTTTATTTGAGCTCGTAAATCGCTATGCAATGCTTTAACCGATAGATAAACTACGTAATGTACACTTTCTTACCAACATTCCGCTTTTCTGAGGAAAGTGAAGAGTTATTTCGCTGAGGAAAGTTGGGAAAGTGTCGTCTGATTTTTGAGAAGAAGATGGCGGCCCCTCCTCCCATGGCGCCGTTCAACATGAACCAGGTTCAGTTCAGACCGCCTATGGACAACATGGGGAACGTACCCATCCAAAACGTAGGGATGGGACCAGGTAAGGGTTCTTAGCTGCATTATAGTAGGTTTCTTACTGGTGCATTTTCATTCTTTTGATTGTCACCACCGGCTTGGAAAAATGATTATCAACCTCTAGATCTCTTTGTTTGAACATGTTCCATACTGAACCAATTACCAGTATGTAGGTCATGGGTAGTATACATCAATCAATAACGCCCTAGTACCATTGGGTTTCCGGTAAAAATAAGCAACTCTAATGGCTGCAAATTTAATAAAGAAACTTTCTGGAGATGATATGCAAAATCTATTGCAACCATACTTGTTCTTCATCAGTCCATAAAAAATGTCCCCCAAAATTATCTGACAGGCAGTTATAACAGCAAGGAGGTTTAAATTATCAAATTAAACAGCAACTATCCACAAGAGGCCCTTTTGCTCGGACGAGGGAACCGTGCCTACCATATCCTATTAGTACAGTCTGTAATACATACACCTTTCACCTAGAAAAGAAACATGGCTCAAGAGCAAATCCTTTTTATATCAGGTGAGAATGATTAAGGGAATTTATGGTCGACCTAAATAAACGCATCCGGACCAAGTTTTTAAAATTTGAATCAGGCTCTTTAGTTTCGAGTAATTCTGGATGAAGACCTGCACAATGTACTCTGAAGGGGCATAAGTCCAAATGCTGTGAGAAATAAGAAGTGAAGTTTGCAACACCAGTTTCGGAATTTTACACCACAGTGTTTTACTTTTACAAATTACAGCACCTTTAAATATACTAATCTGGGTATGGATAATTATCAAGCCAGCAAAATTGCAGGTTTCTACCTTTTCCACCAGCAATTTTGGGTTGGTATTTGCATGTAAATTATACTTGGAAGTAAGTAATTTACACCCTGAGACATTTTGATTGAAAAGGGTGACAGAAAAAAAAAATTAACCTATGATGTAATCCATCAAGGGCTGAAAAATTGCTGAGATGATTTTTTGTGTAGATGAATGATGTATGTGACATACCCCAACCTCATGGCACAAGAGGTAATGCAACCCAGCTGCTTGGCCACCTTGATCAGATTCCATAGATCTGTGGGCTGGAGTTTGATCCTAGGTCAGCCCCAACTCAGACATGTTGTAAGGGATTACATTGGTCATTTTGGATAGTGATATGAATGAAGCCTGTGCCCATGTGTATGAGGGAGTGCCAGTCATATCCCTCAAGCATCAAATCTTTGAGTCTTAACATCAAAGAACCCAACACACTTATCAAGAAGAGTAGGGGTGACCTGGCAGGGTGCAAAATACTTTGACACTGACTTTTTGTGAGCTTCCAGGGCGCCTCGGATTGAGATCTTTGGCTCAAAATACAAGCTTGTGCACTGCGCTACCTGGCTTTTGAATTAACTTGCGCCAACCGAAATATTGTTGCGCTGCGCAACGCGCAACCGGGTATTTTGCACCCTTCCAGGTCTGGTGAGCTGTAGCAAAGCCGCATAGCTAAGGAAAAAGCAACATGCGTCTTTTTTTTTAATGTGTTATAGTACATGTACGTTTGTACCTATCATAATTCATATCACTCTCAACCAAAGCTATACATCTATATGTAACGACTACATGTATATGTTGGTTACACACATGCAGAAGATCTGAAACATGAGACATGAAGTGATCATGATGTACCTTTTGGTATCTCTGTTCTTTACTTAGATCCAGCCCACAACAATGAACCCCTACAATTCAACAGCAGCAAAGGTAAACCTCCCCAACCCTCCACCTCACCACCCATGGAGGATAGAGATCTCAGGCCACAGAAGAAAGGGAAGAAAGGCAATGGACAACTGGGAAACATGGTGCCAGTACAGGGGGGAGGTAAGTTAATTTTCCCACTTTGTACAGCTTTTGTGAATAGTACTATGAAATGATAGAAGTTATCTGATTTATCAGCCTCATGACATACACTGTATATCACTAATCTCAGCTAAAGCGCTTTTCACTTTAACTGTTATATTGTGATTTGTTTCTGCTACAAACTACATGTAACAAAGATGGTGGAACTGCGATTGTATACATTACTACTAGTATACATACATGTACATGTACATTGACATAGCCACTGTCACCAGTTGTATACATTACATGTCCTAGTAGCTGCATTTACATTTTACATACAGATTTTGATATTTTTGCAGTGGTTTGTTTTCGCGGTGACAGCGATTATGTGTTTTTGATGTATTTCAACTGTGCTACACTATTATTTCAACCGAGAAGTCAAAACAATGCAAAAAAATCCTTTCCCCGCCTACCATGGAATTAATTCCCTGCAAGAATAAATGAATGTACAGTATCAAGGATTCTAAGCTACATGTAACATACATTTGTAGATTTGTATCAAATCTGTGTCTGACTCTCTTATGCATTTATTTCTGGTACACAGAGATGATGGGAACAGTTGGCCAACTGGACCCAAACCAACTGAACATCAGTATGATGGGACAGGGCATGTTGGGAGACTGGAACCAGACTGCTTGGGGCATGGGCATGTTGTCTAGTCCTACATCAGGGGGACCTGGTGGGAACATGGGGCAGGCTGGCATGGACCCAAACATCATGACTGAGGTTTGTTTGCACTGATTCTTACCTATTACATGTACTCACTAAGGTTGCCTTCAGTAATTAGATTATTTTGTATTTAATTTAGTAAATAAACAGTAAGGAAAGGGTTATAAGTTTTTGGCAACATCTTAGTGGCTAAGCCAATGTTTTTACTTCATTGCATCTAAAATCCTAGCAACTACTTCAGGGCTCAAAATTCTTTTTTGGGAATAGGTGCACTGGTGCACCCAACCCAAAAAATTAGGTGCACAGAAAAAAATCTGGGTGCACCACTTAAAACAAAGTTGAATGTCGGCAAAACATAAGTTTGATGCTACTGCCTCTCTTAAGAACTTCAATCTGTAATTCTATCCAGATTTCAAATTTCAGCCAAGCAATACATCAAATAAAGTACAACAAAAGGTTACATTGCTTTTTCTGATACTTAGATTTCAAGAATACTCTGTATGCTAGTGTACAAAAGAACCGGTACCCTATAGAGTACAAAAATATGTACATGTAGGTGCACCAGTGCACCCGCAGTCAAAAATTAGGTGCACAGTTCCAATTTTGGGTGCACACGGGTGCACATGCACCCACTATTTCGAGCCCTGTACATGTACTTGTTTGTCGTAAAACTTGCAAATGCATCTTCGTTTCGTACTGGTATTATCACAAATGGACCAGATCTAGATGAATGTGCTCCAATAAGAATGTTTTTACCGAAAATTTTGCATGTAAATCAAGTTTATATTTCTTCAAGCACTAGTAATAGTATATATGTTTGTGTGTGTGAGCAAGTTGTTCTATATTTTGTACTTAAATTGTAGGCCAGAATGTCCTTTTGACACTGGTTGACAAGATAAGCTACTTATCCAATTCTTCTGTTTGCCTGTAGGGGATGAACCAGTTTGGAATGATGGATCCTCAGTTTGCTGGCTTCATGGGGGGTATGATGCCCCCACCCCCACCTCCCGATCTACAGAGAGAGATTATCGAGCTCAAGAGTTGTACCTTATTCCCACCTATGCCAGGTAATACTAATGGGGCACTTAGCCCTAATATATGTGCAGATACAATGTAGGTGTAGTCCATATAGCCTACATGTCTTAAATGAGTGTGCCACATCCCTTATAACTTTTGTGAGTACTGTCTGAGTATTGGTGTCTTTTTATTCCTTTCATTTAACACGGGAAATACTTGCAATAAAATCTAACTGATTAAACCGAAGTAGAGCTGATCCGATATCCGTTGTCTACAGTTACATCCTTTGGGTTAACACATTCTACAACTTACAAGCTTTGAAGAGATATTGTTACGATATACATGGATGTATTTAAATAATTTATGTAGAATTTTTACAGTGACAACCAGAACAATGTGACCCCTTGGTGACTTTGATAATTTTTCCCTTTGACACAAGCATTCAGAATCCTGTCTATACATGTACATGTAGCTGCATTGCCACTTATCTACATAGACCAGGTTTTATTGGTCCAATGAGCAGTCTTATTGGGCAGTTTTGACTGTATCTATGTTGCTAATATTTTGCATTTGTCAAAAGGCATGCCGCCACCGACGTGCCGGGAGCGCCCGCCGGGCTGTCGGACGGTGTTTGTCGGAGGCATGCCGGAGAGCATGACGGAGGACATCATCCAGGAGGTGTTTGAGCGCTGTGGCGGCATCATCAGTATCCGCATGAGCAAACGGAACTTCTGCCACATCCGATTTGATGACCAACCATGTGTGGACAGGGCAATCGCTTTATCAGGTAATGTTATATTGTTGCTTATTTTAGTTTTATGTTATATTTATCCTTCTCTTATTCTTTCTTTGAAAATTCTCTACTTCTTTTGCCACTTTCTACTGCTCTTCCTTATAGGCAAAGGAATAGTCTTACAAAGTATGACTGTGAGAGTCCTGTACAGCATATTTAACAATATTGATGTTATGGTGTTGCTTATCTTTTTTCAAATTCCATGTTATAATGTTTTTTCTTCTTTCATTCCTTCTTTCTCTAATTCTTTGCCACATTCTCTCTCTTACAAAGTATGATTGTAAGGGGTGTGGTAGCTGGTCTCGATTTCAATGGTGTCCCTTAAAACTTTCAAGAGTTCGTTAGGATAGCATCTGATGTTATTTGTACTCTCAAACCCAAGGAAAGAAACAGGAGCCGAGCTACATTTGCAGATGCTTGTATTCTCTCTCTCCCTTCTTTAAGACTGAGAAAAAAATGACAAGAGCCATAGCCAAGCCTCATTGCACTACTTGCTAACAAAAAAGCCTCATGATTTGTCCTCAACCTGAGGTTTGACCGCTTTACCTTACTAGTATATATTAAGTTCTAATCTACTTTTTATAACCCGTTTTTAATCAGGTTATAGAATCCGGCTAGGCCAGAGCAGCGACCCAATGAACATGGGCCGTCTCCACGTGGACTACGCCCAGGCCCGTGACGACCAGTACGAGTGGGAGTGCATCCAGCGCCGCATGCAGCGGGAGGAGCGCCACAGACGCAGGGTGGAGGAGATGAGGATGAGGCCCCCCTCCCCTCCTCCCGTCACACACTTTTCAGACCACGAGTGCCAGATTCTTGCTGACAAGCTGAAAGGTAATATCTCTAAACGGTTAAAATTTACAAGGAGCCAGCCTGCTTATTATGTATTGTGAGCCCAGACATTACAAAGCAGGGCTCGAAATACTAGGTGCACACATGTAAGCACTTTGTGTACCCAAAATTGGAGCTGTTCACCTAGTTGTTGACTGTGAATGTATACAAAAATGTAGATATTTGTGTAGGATATATACATTAAATGTTACAAAAAATATCAAAATCTTTCAAGTTTGTTGTAAATATGTTGATGAAGTTATTATGAAAAACATACAAGTATGACTAAAAAGACAACAAAACACACAAACGTAAAAGATAATCAATGAAATTTCTTGGGTGCTCTATCAAATCTGCAGTGAGGTCGCCAACGTGCCATAGCTTCAGTGAGATACAAACTTACGGTGCACCTTTGCAACTATTCTCAATAATGAATTCCGAGCCATGTAAAACATGGTTTACTGTTTTACTTTCCAGCTGATGACACATTCTCGCCAGCAACCCAGCAACTCATCACATGGCTAGAGCGAGGTGACTGCAACAAACGTACCGCCAACAACTTCTACAGCATGATCCAGTCGGTCAACAGCCATGTACGGCGCCTGATGAACGAGCGCCAACAATACGACGAAGAGTTCCAGAATGCCCACAGGGTCCATAAGGGACGCCTCACAGGCCTCCTGCTACAATGTAAGTGCTCGCTACGTTGTGTTTGAAGGGCTCAAAGGACGGTGGTTTATCAGCTATGGACATAGCCTGCAACATCTGGTAACAGTTGAGATTTTTCCTTTGTGGTTCATTTGTTCAGCCCGTATGTTGTTGTGAAGTCAAGCCGACATCTCTTGAAATCTTGAGCTGTTTTGATGCACATATTGGCTTCAAAGAGGATGTTTCAGTTGGTAGAAGTGGTATGGTGGTACATGTATGTGAGTATGGCAGTGTGAGTGGGAAAAAGTTGTCAGGTTGATATGTATCTATGTAATGAATATCAGTTGCTAGCCAACACAGACAGCAATGGTCAGTTCATTCTTAAACTCTACTGCTGATTCTGTGCTAGCTTTGGGAAGACCATGGAGAGATACTGAACTTCCAATGCTGGAAGAGCTGTCTCACCAAGCAGGGAAATCATAGTAGTTACGGGAAGGATTGCTGAAAATCACTGCTAGTGTACTTTGATTCATACACTGTACAAATGTACCTTACTTTATAAAGCTCGACAAAGAACGGAGAGAAAAAAAAGATTTGCGAAGAAAAATGCTGTACATCCCTGTAATGGAGTACTGTATTCTCAAAGAATAATTTGAAAATACAAGACAAAATCTATGTGCTATGATATTCTCACAGAATATTGTTAAGGATGTCCCTGTTGCTTAACTGGTTCAAATCCTGGGACAGTTTGGACTGCACCTCTCCTTGTGAAAATATACCCTGCTACTGAAACGGCAAGGAAACTTGCTGCCCTAGGTGTCTCTAGGCTCTAAAAGGTGAACATTGTACGGGTGTGAAACAAGGTACACTTCCTTAGCAGTGCCATCTTGTGGGAGCAGTGACAACTGCAGACTGGGTTTGTAACTCATAAAGAGATCTTCCACACAGAAACACAGCTAGTCCTGACTGATGGGCACCCAAGGTTGCACACCAAGACTGGTAAACAATCCCCCATTCTGTGGCCGTCTCTGCCACACTTCTAACTTAATGCCATTGATTTGGTAGAGCAGCGAAATCAGCTGGTGACATCGTGACGATATACGAAGTACGTTTCAGGAGGTAAAAGGAAACCAATACTCTGGAAGCCTGTGCCACTCACATCTTCATTCAATCTGTTTTCAAGTTAACTTTGTCTTCAATCTGTAGATTCATTTCTTTCGCAGGGATTTAATTCCATGATAGAATTGGACAGGACATTTTTGTGTTTTTTGGATTTCACAGTCAAAACCAAACCGCACAACAAGCACAAAAAAAAGATATTCCCGGTGGCATGAATCAGTGAAAAATGCGAATATAAAACTGAGAATATTTCAAGATTTACAGTGATTTTTAATATAAAGCTGCGTTCATGATTGGAGGATGTGAATTGTCAGGCTTCTACGTCCAATGTGTGAATGCAAAGGATGCGTGTGTGAAAGTGGGTCAGGCACAAAAAATTGTAAAGAAGTATTTTGTTGCAGCACCATGTGTAGGTATGTGCTCAGGTCTTTTCCAGACAAGGGGAAGCCTTGATGCAGACTTCTTTGTTTTGGAGGTCAAGTCTTTTCAGAGGACTCAGGATCAGCGAAAGAGTGCATCCCACACAGCTCCACTATAACCCTTTTCTTCTAATTCCTACTCAAGTTGATCAGATAGAGAAAGTGTTTGCTGCATCCACTAAGCAGCGGGCTTGGGATCATTTCTCCAAGGCTCAGAGGAAGAACGTAGAGATGTGGAAGAAGCAAGCTGAGGTGAGTGGAGCAGGGTTGAATCTGTGCACTACCACAGCGTGATACAAGACTTGTTATCCCCCAATACACCTCTTTCTTTCCTCGCTTTCTTTTGAAGGTTTCATCTCACAAATGAAAACGGGCCGCCTTTCGATAGAGGTCTTTGCTCGTCACAAAAACCTTCCGTTTATTTGGATCCTAACAGTTGAATTCTCTTCCAAAAAGGAAAGTCGTGTCAAATGTGGTAGTGCATTGGTGCAGAATTGTTATGTTTATTCCAAAATCAGAAAGGCTTCAATCAACAGTAAAATTCCTTGTTTAAGGTTCACACAAAACATTGAAGCCTTATGGGGAATTTTTTCTTGATAATGGCAAAAGCTGCACTGTTGATGTAAATAGTCTAAAGAAAAAGGAATTTTACTGATGTAGCCATTTAGAAAAGCTTTGGTTGAAATCTGATAATCTTACAGTTACAAATAGTCAATGACATACAAATCTGGAAATATTTAGTGGTCTGTGATATTGGTCTTTATGCGTAAGTGTAGTTGCCATCAACAACATGCCCATAGCTACTACATGTAGCGTTAGAAGAATTCAACAAAAGGTAAGTGCCAGAAACTCTACAGTCGCAGAAGTGCAGGTAAGTTAAAAACAAAGCAAATTCTCTACAAAGTCATGGTCCTTTAGGAGTAAGGCAGGCCAAGCCCTGAAGATGCCATATTGCAGATTAATGGCCGCTGATTTTCGCATCTGGTAACAAACTCTTGGGTTCCGTTAATATTTTATGAAGCATCGTGTCCATTTGTATCTCTCTGTTGCTCAAAGTTTAAATGTATGTGAAATGCCCAGTAAAAGTAATTTTGTTTAGACAAACTTTGCAGGGCTCTGGCTCTTTTTTTAGGGAAATTTCATATCAATCTGATATGGACTTTTTGCTGGATTTCTAGATGCAATGATATTTGTTATGCTGTGACAGCTTAGTATCTTTTTCTATCATCACTGACAGTTTCTTTCATGCCACTTTTGTTTGTTTTATCATTTAAAACCTTGGTGAAAGTGGCAGGACATGCACTAACACAGACAAGCTTCAAAAGTTGCTTGTTCAAATATCTTGGGGGACTGCACTTCTTTTGACAACTGATAGGTGGCGTTTGCTGACATGAATGTGTGCTCTGTAGGAAATCCGCACCACCCAGCAGGAAGAGATGATGAGTGACAGGAAGGAGGAAGACATGGAGCTGTCTGACAACGAGGACGAGTCTGGAGGCATGATGATGAAACGGAGAAAGGTCGAGTCCGGCACATGTAGGTATTCCTCATATGCATGTATGTTGAAAAACTCACATTTCTGGAAAGTCTGGATAAAACAGGAAACAATACAAATCCAGAAAGTCACTCTAAATCCGGAAAACTTAAATTCTTTTCGGGAAGGCAATAACATCATCATTCTGATACTGATAATCATTATGCAGAATACCAATAACCCAAAGGGAAACATTAGAATTATTGTAGACATTAATTTATTTGGTCAATGTACTTACTATGTATGATTATAGAAAAAAAATGACGTTTTCTGGATTTAAAGGGTTTTTCTGGATTTAGAGTGTTAACTATTATGAATTAATGTAAAAGTTCAATAATTTTCATTATGATAGTTTTAGGTATTTTTCCCAGAGTCAGAAGTGCCAGAGGTTCAAGACTGTGCCCAAAGTCTGTTGATTTGATCCGTCTCTCCATGTTGAATCCCTGCATTAGTCTTTTCCTATTTCCCACAAGCCCTGAAGGAAGAGAACGACAGTCTGAAGTGCCAGGTGGAGGCCTACAAGAACGAGCTGGAGGTGGTGAAGTCTGAGGCACAGTACAGTCTGTCAGAGAGGGACAAACAGATCCAACAGCTACAGATGGCTCTACAGGGCATGCAACAGGTACAGGGTGTGTGTGTGTGTGTGTGTGTGTGTGTGTGTGTGTGTGTGTGTGTGTGTGTGTGTGTGTACAGTCTGTCAGAGAGGGACAAACAGATTCAACAGCTACAGATGGCTCTACAGGGCATGCAACAGGTACAGGGTGTGGGGTGGTGGGATAACTGGCTGGGTGGATGAGTTAGAGAATGGATGAGTGGGTGATGGATGGGTGGGTCGGTTGCTGGGTGTGTTTGAGTGAACAAGTGGGTGAGTGGGCGAGTGAATGAGAGTGAGTAAATGAGTCAGTGAGTGAGCAAGGGAGTGAGTGCTTCAGTGGAATGGATGGATGGTTTGTGTAACGATGGGTGGATGAATGAATGAATTATTAAAGGAATAAGCAAACAGGAAGAAGGAAGAAGTGAATGAATAAGTCAATAAAAAGATGAATGAAAAAGTACATGTATTGAAATCAAAATATCCCCCATATAAAACATTGTGCAGCACATGATGAATCATTTACTGCAGACATTTGAATCCTGAACTTTTCTGATGTCACATTAAGTCTGATGCTGCATATAGAATTTTTATCTTTCAAACTAATACTACCAAAATAAATGTGGAGAGTAGACAGACCAGTTATATTGTAGGACAAATATTAGAGCCATTGTATTACTTCAAAGTTAGTAGTTGGTCATAGTCAGTCATCATGGACAAAAAAGTATTTCCATGTAATATTGCCAGATTGTAACCGTTGACCTCTTTGGTTGCCTAGCAACTGATTGCTGCCAGGACAGAGATGCAAGTGAAGAGAGATGAAGAAGAGAAGAAGGAGGAGGAAGAAACTAAAGCTGAGGTTAGTATAGGCTTTTATTATACTGGGAGAAATTGTTGTTATCTTCAGAATAAGTTATTTGTTAACTGATTAATATTTATGCAGCACATGATGAATTATTCATTGCAGACATTTGAATCCTGAACTTTTCTGATGTCACATTATATCTGATGCTGCACTCATTTTGATATTCTTAACTCATAGGTCTTTAATAATTAAAAACGGACTCATAAAGCAAACATCTTTGCCTATTGGGCTTTATAAGGTCAGGGTACTCTTAGTACCTTTTACTATAGTAGAAAAAGCCTTCTAAGAGTGGGGCATGTTTTAGGTTATACATATAAACAGCAGATGGCTGCCAACACATTTAATTAACCTCTGTAGCTTTGATTGGTTGGTTGATTGATTGATTGATTGATTGGTTTAAAGGATGCACCTTTTTGTCCCTGCAGCCACCGAAACCGTCAGCTCTGATGCAGTGGCTGAAATCAGCCAATAAGGACAAGGCTTCCTTTGCCGGAGTCCCGGATCCTGACAAGTCTCCAAAGAAGGAGAAAGACTCCAAAGTCAAGAAACCTGCCGTGTTGGATCAGGAACAGGCACTGCTTGTTGGTGAGTTCTCATTTTGTTGCAGTTTTTTGGTTAATTGGTACATTGTGCAGCACATGATGAATCATTTACTGCAGACATTTGAATCCTGAACTTTTCTGATGTCACTTTATACCTGATGCTGCACATAAAACATTCTATCTTTCCAACTAACGCAACAGGCATGATTGTTGGATAAAGACATACCAATTGTGATGTACCAGTAGTTTCAGAGTAATATTTCAAACTTAATAGTTGGTCTTAATCATTATGGACAAAAGCTGTTCATATGTAGAACACTTAACATTTTTTTCCTGCGTTCTTTGTAGGAGTGCTGTCTTCATTCCTACATGTCCATCCGTTTGGAGCCTCAGTGGAGTACATGTGGTCGTACCTCCAGAGACTGGAGCTCACTGTCTCACCAGCTGAACTGGAGGAGTTGCTCATCTCTCTTCCACGGTGCTTCTGCCAGGAGCTCTTCGGAATCGGCGCCACGTTGGAAAAAAGATGGAAATTTACCGGCTTCGAAAAACGTCCGCCAACGCTAAAGGTGTTGGAGGAAGAGGAAAAAAACACCCAAAAGGAAGCAGAGTGACTTTGAAGCTCAACTGTCTGTCTTTGTGTTGTAAAGACTCCAAGAGTCTTGCATATATTCCATGCATGTACTGTATGTAGACAATTTTGTTCAGCATTAATGTGATATAAAAAGAGGCAATAGATAAAGTTTTGCAAACCTGTGGAGCTTCTGCCAAGGTATACCTGTAGACATTCACTGCCAAGATGTGTCAAGGACTTAGTTTTCAAGCAAAATGGAACGTTATGATGACTTAGTTTTCAAGCAAAATGGAACGTTATGATTGTATATTATTACTAGTATTAAGTCATGCTTTGAGTGTCGATGGGTGAAGGACATCTAGAAAGGGTATCATAATGATAGGTTTTTCTCTGCAACTCGAACATGTACATAGAAAATCATTCACAAGGAAATTTAGATTATTAATTTTTTTGTAACAGCTTATGTATGACTATATTAAACTGCATATCTTGCATCTATTGAAATTTGGTACGTACTTTATTGTATGGTGGTGATCGCAATATTATCAATGAATATTATCAATGATAATTCTCTTCTTTCTTCATAGCAAAGTTAATATTCCATCCATACTGTCAACAACTCAATTTGGATCCCTTTATTTCTGTACCACTTTAAAACTGGTAATCAACGTGTTTGATTTAAAACAAGTTGGACAGTTGGTTTGCATTATTTGAGTTCTTCGAGTGACAGCTTAAAGGAGTCCTAAACTCCTAATTTTCCACTAGATTATGTATCAATGAATACATAATCAGCCAATTTTTTACAGAATTTTGCTTATGGTGAATTACACAAGGTGTGTTTTTTAAAACAATCTGATACTCACTAAACCCTTGCAGACCCTACCCATGTAATAAGCCATAGGCTGAGGTTGTTGAATTCAATTAGAAAATAGAGGGTCACCTGGGGAATTCGGTAGAATAATTCGGTAGAATGCTTTTTGATGCGCATTGGACTAGTGGGTACTTTATCGTATACTGTAAAAATTATTCATTTTTACTACCTAAAATTATAATCTATTGGAAAATAACTCACCCCTCTGGACTTTAGGACTCCTTTAGGCCATCAAATCATTTGAAGAGAAGAGATGTTACATGTAAGTTGTTTTCTGAAAGCTGCAAGACTTCATTAAGTATTTGTTGGTGCCACGCCACATTGCTAACATAGAAATGTATTGGTTGGGTGTTAACAAGACTGTTAGATACTTTAAAAGTTGTTTCCCTCAATTTACTCAAAATTGACTTCCATTTTATCATTCACTAGGGTCATTTGTTAGTGATTTAGAGGTGTTTTGCATTCCATGCAGATAACTGAACATACTGAACAAATCTAAAATAAAACTATCATACACCGGAAATAAAGATAATCCAGTCACTCTTTGAGATGTAGCTTTCTTACACATAAAGTTGTACAAATCATTGCACTTTCATTATGGTGATTGGACATTAAAAGCGAACTTATATCAGAATGAACACACTCCTTTGCAACAGTTGGGTGAAAATATCATACTCTTGCAATTAGATCATGTTTATATGAATTAGTCTGGGTGTTGTATCCTTCTTTACATCTAACAATTTGAAAGTAAAGATAGTGCCTTTTACATATCCATTGAGAAATTGACATAAATTTTATCTAGCTAGATAATTCATATACATGTCAGAAAACATTTATGGTATGATGCACTGAAATGCAAGGATTGGACCCTAACATTGTAGCAGATCATGTAATACCAATAATATCACATGAATACCCCCTATAAACAACAGACATGTGAGTACTCAGATGTTTATTTTATCCAACACTTAAACCATCAGGATGTTTTATTCCTCCTGTTCTTCGTCCTCTTCCTTATCTCTTGGGGACTCCTTGGAGGACTCCTCTGTGTTTTTACCCTTCCCGGTATCCTGACGTCGACGTGCCCCCGGCCGGTACAGCTGCATGGTGGGTCGATCCTAGAAAGAAAGAGTTACAGGTGTAAGTTTGGTAAAAGGTAGGTAGGTAAAGGTAGCGTCTAGGACACCATTTTACTTCCCCAACCAAAGCCAGGAGCCAAGTTTTACACCTGGTGGAGTTTGGAAAGTTGTGAAGTGCATTTCCCAAGGGCACAACATTAGTGGCATGTCAGAATTCGAGCCCAGGACCTCTGGGCCTAACTGCTACGCCAACGCAATGCCATTTGTAACATGCTGGAGGGGAAATCAAGTTTTCACACATTTTGAAGATATCTTTTGAGGTCTTGAATTGTACTCTGTAGTCTCTTACATGCTAAGACCTGTTTTCCTAATGGTGGTAAATCTTGCATCGTTTGACTTGTTAAAAACTTCACTCACCTTGTTTCTTAACCGCCTTCTCTCTGCTCTTGCTTCTTCCTTGGTGAGTTCTCTCTCAATATTATCTTCTCCACCTTTAGCCCCCCTCTCCTTGTCAGTGGCATCTGATTTCCTTGAAGTGTCGGACTCAGTTGATAGGTGGCGCTCCCGCACACCTTTGGTTTCAGCCTGTTCTTTACCATCTGTGTCAGTCTTCTCCTCCGCGTCAGTCTTTTCAGAAGAGTTTCTCTTCTTTTCTTTCTCACTTTCCTGCCTTTTCTTTCGTTCACGCTCCTCCCTTTCACGGCGCTGTCTGTCTTGACGTTCGCGTTCCCTTTGCCGCTGTCGTTCACGTTCCTTTTCCCGTTGGCGCTGACGTTCTTTCTCCCTTTCTTTATCATCTTTGGTTGTCTCCTAGATTTGGAAAAACAACAGAACTGTAACAAAGTAGCTTGATCATTGTTAATCCTTCAGCTAACCAACCTCTTTTACACTGCAGTCACCCATCTTAGTCTATAAGAAAGTTTTGGTAAATTTTTTCAGACAAAGAACTTTCAAATTCATGAAGAAATGGCACACCACCTCAAGCAATTGCAACTGTTTCTTACCTTTCTGTCACCACTGTCTTTCTTTGTATTCTTTCCATAATCCCTGTGGAAAAAGAATTAAGAATAGTTCAATTATCTTCAATCATTTCTTTCATCAGCGAAAATCAAACCAAAACTATAAAAAGGCTTCATATACAAACAAAATACATTAAAACAGAAATGAGTTGTATCATGGATTTCAAAAATTCTTTGGTTTTGGTGGCTACATTTCTTTCTGTTTTAGAAAACAAAAAATCAAGAGATCATAAAAAAACAGATGATCTCATACCTTTCTTCATCCCTGTCATCTCTGGAGTCCCTGTCCCTTCTATCTCTCTCTTTGTCTCGACGCTCCCTTCTCTCCCTGTCTCTTCTCTCTCGTGCACTCTCTCGCCTGTCATCCTTCCTTGGTGGGGTTCTGTCCCTCTTCTGATCTTTTGGCCTGTGTTTCTCTGTGTCTTTCTGCTCCCTTTCTGGGTTCTTCAGTAACTGGTGTGTGACAGGTAAGATATGGCTTAACCTTTAGCAAACTGAAGTAGCCGTTTGGCACCCTATTCTGTATAGGTTATAGAGTTAGGGAGAAGGTTAAAGCAGATATTTCACTGGACTGACAAACTGCGCTAATGTTGTGAATTTGTGCCAATTTTCCCTTGCAGTCACACTGGCACACAACTTTGCAAGGCGCTGGTTCGCGCCACTTTGCAAATGCCTTTTGCAATTATTGGTAGTCCAGGGAAATACCAGCTTGAGGCCGTACAGCAAACATATCTTTGCACTAAATAATAAATTTTCTGAATGAAATAGATTTTTTGTGTCTAAGAAAAACAGAGAAACTTTACCTTTACAGATTTGACAGACTCTTCTTCCTTGCCATCAGATCCATCCTTGTCCTTTCCTTCCTTCTCCTTTTTAGCTCTCTCAGCCCGTTCCTTGTCTCTCTTCTTCCTTCTTTCCTCCTCGCGGCGTTTGCGCCTTTCTTCCTCCCGCCGTCGTCGTCTGTCCTCCTCTTTACGCCTCCGTTCTTCCCGCGCCTCTTCGCGTGCTCTCTGTACAAAGAGCGGAAAATCTTATTTTTCATACCCTCTATCTCAACTGTTTTACTCTTGATATCTTTCGATTCTCAACCCCCCTGCTTTGAACTTTGAAAATGAACCAGCCCTAACAAGGACCAATGTATCACCTGCAACACCTGATACTTACAGCTGCAGCTGCGCGTCTGTTCTTGATAAAGTCCAGGAGGGGTGTGGTCATCTTCGTTTCTGTCAGATGCAAAATAAAGCAAAAACAGTATCAGAACCTACATGTACATGTACATTTTGTATATGATGGTAAAACTGAGAATAACAAAGAATATTTGTTTCTATTATATATCAATGAAAGTATGGCATTTGTGGTCATAGCTTTTACAAGCAACATATAGACTATCTTTTTGCTCATATTCATGTTGATAATTTCTTCATTTATTCATTCATTCTATCAAAGTTTTTGTAAGTTTACCTTCTTTCTTCCTGTCTCGGGCCTCTATCTCTTCAAGTAATGACTCAATGTTGGCTGGAGGGGCGTCGCCAGCATTTTCATCCTTAAGGCTTTCCAGAAACTTAAGGTAGTCTGGGTCTACAGAAAGGGAATAAAAACAATGTGCTCAATAATACAAGTTTGAGACATAACAGAAATTACAATCAAACGTATATGCGTCTCAAAGAAAAAGCTTGAAGTACTTATCAATAAGCTCTGTGGGTTTCTAACAGTAACAAACCTTGTTCTATAGTTGCACACTTGGTATCCTTCTTCTTGCTTCTTCCTTTGGGCACCTTCTGATATGGAGCAAACTCCACAATGGCGGGATACTCCACTTCTAGAGGCAAGTACATGTACATATTTTCAGTGGACATTGCCGAAATATATCTTTTATCTTCTACTTGGATTATATATGATACTGTACATGTGTGGTTTTTACTTTGCGGTAGGGAGAATAAAAAAGGATTCGCGGTGCTTTCAAGTTCGCGTTTGAAACAATACTAGTACTAGTTGCGCTACAGTCATATGTGGGCAAAAAGTTTTGTCATGGTTTAAAGTTTGCGCAAAAACTGCAAACAAAAAACCGCCACGAAAATTTCTGCATTTACAGTAGTACTAGAACTATGGCTACTTTCTTTTTCTGCTGTTTCAGTAGATTAGAAGTGCAACATTAAAGTAGATGCTATATACATGTATGAACTAAAATACATGTACATACTTTTGCTTCTAATAGTATCAGTGAAGATGTATCCATCAAACTTATCCTTGAAGCTGATGATATCTTCAGGATTCTTGAAGTTGATGTAGGCCCGGCAAAAGGCATGAGGTACCAAGCTGGAGAGAAAACAAAGATGTTTGAATGGATTGAAAGTGACAAATGTCATCATGTTTTCTAGCAACAAGTATTTACCACAATACTAGTATAGAAGAACAAATTCAAGATTTACATGTGTATAATATTAAATTATTTTACAATGTATACTTATGTGACTAGCATGATCATGACGTGTTTGATCAGATTTAACTTCCGGGTTTAACCACCCAACATGGCGGACATCGATTACGCCATGGTCACGTGAGTGCAAACACCTTACAGAAACTGTGACGTCATGTACCTCATGTCTGCTGCCACGAACAGTAAGAAGTCATGATCGGGAAGAGGGCCCAACTCCTCAACAAGTGTTTCCTGGGTCAGCGTTGGAGGCAGCCGCCGAATTACCACCTACAGATGAAGAATACAACAGATTGAACGGTACCGACTCCAAATACCGTGTATGAATGTGAAAATATGATTATTATGAACTAAAAATTATGGGCTATGTCAACTTCCCCTAACCCCAAAATGGCCAACCTTTGTGGGTATTCCGTCTTCTTTCTTCTTCTTAGCCGCTTCCTTTGACCTCAACTCCTTCGCGTGAGTCTTCCCGGTCTTGTCTACCTCCTCCCCTCTGTCTTTAGTCATGTCTGCGCACCTTAAGCGTTGATTTTTCTCTGACAAAAATTGTTTTACAAGATTCTATTTTTCCATCTCCACCATTTTGAATGTTATGATCTCGCCAAATCTCGTAGCTGGCAAGCTAGTCACGTGATCTAAAACCAAGAACATTTTCTTATTATCTGGTTAAAACGAGCATAAATAACGCTAAGATATTAATATTCAAATGATTTCTATGTAAATAAAACTTCTTTTGACAAGATTTTTTGTGTGATATTTAAGAAAATGATGTTTTTTGTGTGTCATTTTCAAAATCTCGTCTCAGGCGGGAATTCTTGCTGATGCATTGTGGGAATGATTTTGTAGGGCAGCCGCCATTTTGACCTCCACACACGGATTTTTGGAGGGTCTGGAAAAATTAGAATTTCTTCGTGAAATACCACAAAAAGAGCGGTCGACAACATGTGGTATGAAATCCTGCCGGGCTTCGGCATCATCGTAGTCTGCCTGTGTGTTCCAGGGTTTGTCACCCCTCGAATTCAGAAGTTTCAGAACAATGGAAAGGTGAGCTATTAAATATTACGTTAACTTGTCATATATTTTTGGTGTTCATGAAATTTTTACCAGCCAAATAAGTGATAAGGTTGAAGTCTGTGTTCCAGACAACGTCCTAGTTTCCAACGACATATTAAAGAAAAATCCTGCGTGAGGACTAACAGTATTTGATATTATTTTGTATTTCAATGTAATTGTAATGTTAAGTGGTCCGCAACATCAGCTTGGCTGCCTGGCGCTCCACTATGTATTGTCTTGTTGCAATTTTTGATAAAGAATAAAGAAGTAGGGTCGAAAAGAAAGTGATACCTCATAAATTTTGGCAAAAATAGGTTGTACCTTTTTGGCGACACCCCAGGGGCTTATCCATTTTGTTTTATGTTGAATCTAATGAGGTGAAATATTGGATTTCAGCTGAAGAGAGTTGCGAGAGACTGGAACGAGTGGTGGATGATGTGCAGAGACCACAGACTCACTGGTTCTCACTACATTGCAAGGGTAAGGAGCAAATGAATAGACCTATTTAGACGCACAATCTGATTTTGTCATAGGGGGGGATTTCATTCATAAACTTTCATGTCATCGCGTTTCACGTCAACACTGTAGTACAACATTTCCCGAACCCGATTATAATCAGACTCATTTACGACAGATAAGTTTTTTATAATGTATGACCAAGGTGTCACTTGTATTTTCCTTGTTTATCCTTGTTTTTCCTTGTAATATCCTTTTATAAGATATTGTACTATATGCAATTCAGTTTATTGCTGTGATGTACCACTTGCTTGTAGACCATTCATTCACAATAACTTTGTCAATGCCATTCTTCACTCTAGGGCCTGGAAGCCATCCCTGACAAGCCTGCCAAGAAGTAAAATATAAAGAGAACAAAACCCAAGTTCAAGGACAACAGCAGTGTGTCTCCCTCTCAACAGTGGTCTGTGTGCTTGAGCAGTGAACCAATCACATCATGTCAACCATCAGTACACCTCATCCACCAACCTAATCTTGAAACAACTGTTGTTATTGGTCTTATTGTACATAGATGTCAGGTGTACTCCAATAAAACACTTTCAAAGTCCAGTCATTTTGTCCTTTATGCTTCTTTCTTGTAGCTTTCTTTTGAAGGCATGATTCTCATAAAAAAAGATTGTGGTTCTACATATGTATATGCTGTATAGATGAATATTGAGTGAGATTACTTTGTTCATCAGTTGCTATTTTACGCTGGCCAGTTTTACATTCTATAATATAGGTAGTGAATGCCTTACTAGTTACAGGAAAGGACAAGCAAATCCAACTAAGATGAGATCTGGGAGAAAAAAATATCTGACAGACTATGATGACTCCCTAAATCTGTTTGTACCATTATCCTATTGAATCCGTACACTTAAAATTTTGCAAATACGCACTTAATCTTCCAAGAACAGCTTGCAACCTTGCAGTACGGGCAGAACTAGGGAGGTACCCCCTTCACCTGGAGGCCTCCCTAAACGCCATTAAATGCTTTCTTAGGATGCGCCACAACGTACCAGCTGACAGTTTACAAGCCGACGCCCTGTTATGCCAACTTCAATTAGAAGCCAATGGCAAAAAATGCTGGGCGTCCGGTGTCCGTAACATGCTAGAGGAATGCGGTTATGCCTTTGTTTGGAGCCCACAAGTATCCTTAGCAACAAATTTCTCACATATCATTAACTCCATTAGTCAACGATTAAAAGACATCTATATTCAAACATTCTCAGCCGAAATTCACAACGATAACAGGGATAAATCTTACAGCAACAAACTCCGAACTTACCGTCTGTTTAAGTCATTGTATAAAGAAGAAGAGTATTTATCCATTAGCAGCATCAAACACAGAGTGGCTACTACTAAACTCCGGGTTAGCTGTCACAGATTACATGTCGAAACAGGAAGGCACAACCGCACGCCTCTACAACATAGACTTTGTCAACATTGTAATCTAAATCGAGTAGAAGATGAGCAACACTTCGTCCTAGACTGTAAATTATACGATAGCGAAAGAAGTGTATTTTTTAACCTTATTAAAGAAAAATTCCCATATTTCGAATATCTTAACGCAACAGACAAATTCATATATTTATTACGCCTGGATAATCCTTGTATTAGAAATATTGTCTGCTCATATATTTACACATGTACAAAGAAGCGAGAAGAAGTCGACTCTACTGGACTAGCTTAGTTTAATAACACGTTTTGTCTACACTATATGTTTACAGCTTGTATTGTTGTATTATGTCCTTGTATGTTCCATGTGTTAAGTTAGACGACCTGTACCTAGCCCCTCGGGGCATGAATGCACAATAAAGGTCTTTCATTCATTCATTATCAAGGCAGAATTTCCCCCACCGAAACTCCAGTTCACATTATCTAGTTTATGCTTTTAAATGAGACAAATGAAATTGGTTATGGATATGTCTGTTGAAGAAAGACTCGAGAACAATATGATTATGTCCGTATTCCTTTATTTTGACATTCCTGGTGATCCAGCCACTTGAATTTGTCATCAGTTTGTATCGGTAACTTCTTTTAATGACACTTCTCTGGAGACATTCATCATCTAATGAGTGTACAGCAGCAAATTTAGCACAGTTTACACAATATTTGTGGATTTATAGTACTAATTTCAACTGTCTTGTGCTAGAAAATGTCTTATAGATCTTTATTGCTCGTTGGTTCTGTCGTACACTGTAGCCTTGAAATGCTTTGAGTGCTCATGACACCAAAATACAACATTTTATGATTATATCCAATAATAATAGTATTATTCAATGAACAAAGATTTTTGAAGCAAATACTAGTATGCACCCGTCTAATGTTATCGAATCTCACGAATTCGAAACTTCTATTTCTTTCTTCATGCCACCAGTTAATTTCCGCTCGTGACGTCATAGTAAACATGTGAAAAACGTTATTTTAAGAAGCAGGAAAGCAAACAAAAATTGAAACTTGCAATTGTATGTTAATTATACGCACTATTGCCTATCAAAAGAACATTTTTTGCAAGTCGCAGTACCTGGTTTCGCACCGTCTGCCGTGTTTACAATGACGTCATGAGCGGCAATTAAATTGATTACCTGGCGACAGGACTCAAGAACTGGAAGTATGATTTGTAATATTCAATAACATCAGAGGGGTGTATATTTTGTAGAAACGGTTTTTTTTTTCATTGAACAATACTTATGCTGGTTGCCTGTGATCAGGAACTATTATGTTGTATGTTAGTATCATTCGTGACATAAGTACTTCAGGTTTAGCAGGAGCAGTAACACTGGCAGATACTGCCCATCCAGCGTGTAAGAGCGATGAGTGGGAAATGCGGACCCCGGCACTTCAGGTAACAGCAGCGTGGGTTTTGGCCTACGAGATGGGACAAAGACACACAAAATCTGTTAGAAGTGTGGATTAAAACATTTCTTCTGTCTTTCTGCATGCTTAGCCCCGTAGAAAAAATATTACTACCAGTTTGTGCATGTACAAGTGCTGGTTACAAAAGAAGTGGCCGGTATATGCGGATAAACAAAGGGAAAATTTGATTCATATGTTTTGATCCATTGATTTTCCACGAAAATATATCTAATTCTGAGAACGGCACTTGTGTATGGTAGATGTGATAAACAGCGTTCAAACAAGACCACTAAACGTAATGCGGACTTTCATCTTTTTAACAGGATCCTAGAAGGTCTCAGCCTCTGCGGGAAACGGTATCGTTTGTAGTTTGATCAAAGCTTTCTTTCAAACTAATATCAATTGCTTGTTTCTTTGTAAGCAGATACAGTACTAACCAGGGAACCAGACTCGAGCTCGGGCCTTTTAACCGGTTCCTTCTAGTCAATTCCTTCGGCGGCCCAGAGCTGCAAGCCCGCCGATACGTTACCGTAATTAGCGCACCGGGGAAGTTCTAGACCGAGAATTGACCGGCCCCACCAGAATGGTAAAGGGGCACGGTCCACTCCCCTGGGCTACAACTCCCCGGAGCGTTGATTAAGATCGGGCGGGCTTACTGTCTTGGGCGGCCGAAGGAAATCGTTAGTAGCGGCCCTGTTCTACAGTCTGGGCTCCCAGGGTAATACAGTAGCTGTGCAGCAGTATATGCCTTAATTGTCCCTGAAGCTTTAACTGTGCCTCCGGTGATTGTCCTTATTGTTAACATTCATACATCTTTGCATGATTAAAATATAATTTTTCCCTGTATAATGTTGTTTAGGGCTGTGTATCTAAACTGTCCCTGTAAAATTGTTTTGTTAGGTACAGATACAGGTAAATATAAATTTGTTTATATAGGTACAGGCCCGGACCTGAACATCAAGTGTACCTGTACCTGAACAAAATAAAACGCTATTGGACACATAGACTTAAGTTAGGTAAATCCCATGTCAGAGATTACAATCTTGACAATCTTGCACTTGAGAATTAAGAAGACTTGTGAATACTTCTTTGGAGATGAAAATTTGTAAGTCTCCATTCAAAGACAGCACTTAAACACCACTAAAACACAGTTGGCTACGTGTATAACCTACAGATGATTACACAAAATTATTCAAAGATAAGATTAGATGAATTTATTAGCAGATTGAAGAAGTACATTATTCAATGGTGTCTGAAATACCATGCTGACTTACATTACATGCGTACACTACGAAGTTATCCGTGAATGATTTCATCAGGTTGGTGAATAATTGAATAGCAAAGTTCTTTATTGACAAGAACGTATTTACATCGTTTCGATGACCGTTTGTCATCTTCATCAGGGCAAAAATTATAATGACTGGTTTAGCAGTAGCACCTAGCTTCAGTGCATTGTGAACCAGCAACAGCTAGCCTCAGTGCACAGTGAGACCAGTCAGTATTGCCCTGATGAACATGACAGACGGTCATCGAAACGTTGGCTCATGCGGTTGTGAATTAAGAACTTGGCAATTGAACTACGAAGTTATCTTCCGACATTTAGGTCAGGGTCCAGACTTGAACCTAAACCCCTGTGCCTGTATCTGAAAGCTTTTCAGGTATACAGCGCTTAACGTTGATGTAAAAGACTCACCGCAGCTATCCCCTTCCGGGTTCCGATGATAACCCATGTATATCCAATCCCTCCGCAGACGGGACCATTGATCAGTCTCCTCCTCACCCGAAGACATGCCCCCATCATCCTTACTGTCCCAAACTGTCTCTGTTGGAACCTGGGGTAACATTGAGTTGAAAAAATAACATATGAAATATGAGGATAAACGCTCAAAGCTATTCACCTTTATTTCCGCTTGTTCAAGCGAATTCAATGCGCTCCGTTCCGTTCATAGATTCAATTACATACTAGGAAGTGATAATCCTTACTGTGTACAAATAGGTATATACATCAAAGAATGTTTGGACATTATAGAACAAGGAATGTATAAGTATACGACACGTTACATTTTGATATGTTGCTCTATCCCATATGATTGTATGTAAACAAACCTTTTTGCATGCACGTTTTTGTTTCTTTGTATGTATGTATGTATGTATGTACAGATGTAATAGACCTCACGAAAGTCGCTGTACTTTTGTTGTGTCAATAAAGATTGTATATAATAAGATATCAAGATATACGACGGTAAATAGAGGGGGCAGAAAAGAGAGAATGATAGGGATAAACTACATTCTTGACTTTGACTTGAACACATAACAGTGCATCAGAAAATAGGTCGGTTAATAGAGGGACAGAGAAAGAGAACGATAGAAAATTTGCATTTTTGACTTTGATTTAAATCTATAACTACTTGTAGATTGACAGCTATTCTTCACGTGGTCTATACATTTAATATACATGTCACAGTAATACATCATACATTGGTTGACGTAACAGAACAACCATACGCAAGATACGAAAGATGCATGTTTCAACTAGAATACAGAAGCTAAAGAAATCATTCTGCTACTCCCATACAATCTGAGTTTATGCTTATCTGTGCACCATTAACCTTCTCCCTGCTGCCTAACTAGCCAATAGAGAATGGGCACTAAAACGGCTACATCGGTGTGCTAACGGTTAAGAGAAAGATGTGACATTATTTTGTACTGTACATGGATATCTTTCAAATTTAGCTCCAATCGATATTCTAAATCTGTAGTCGAGACAAGTTAAAATTGTGTTGTTGATTTAAATAAGCGTTTTGACATGGGAAGCATGGAACGCATTGACGATATCGATACAACAGAATACAATCTTCTGCTGGGACCGTACCTCTTTTCCCTCCTCAAAAGTGCCCGCCGTCACCTCAGCTCCGGAGTTTGGACCACCAGACATCAGCTTGCGAGGCTTCGATGCTTATTGCAATGTACAGACACTTTAAATTGAGACGGTAAGTTGCATATAACATGCAAGAGTAGCCAAGCTAACTATCAAAATGGACGCAAGCGTAGATGCAGCCTCCTTAATTTTTTTCACAGGCATCTTGGAGCGTCGGCGTTTATTTTTGCGAGAAGGTCGATATGCAATGGGATAGTGTTATTTAAACTTACAATGTATAAAAAAAGGGCTAGAAAATTGAATTTGAAAATCTGACTTCCAACCGGTTCTAAAATTTCTTTGGGCTCCTTTAAGATTTACTTACCATAAGACAGAAGTATGAAGCCTGCCACCAAGACTGCCTTGAAGATGCGAAAAGCCATGTTTGCGCCCCGCTGAGATTCTAGTCATAGAAATAAAGTAAACGTTACATCTTTCTTCTCTAAAACGGCCTACAAAATCACAACGTAAGCAAACAGCTCCAACCCAATTCATAATTCCTCAGTTTTGGTACAATATGAGATGGAAAACTTACCTTGTCCGTTTGAGAGCACAAATATGGACTGGCGGCAAAAATGCAAGGTCTTTCTGAAACCTGGTCTATAGAGACTTTGATTTACCAAAGAAAACCTCTGCTGGTAAAATTCAATAGGAAAGAGGATGTGACGTCACACCTCAGAAACATCAAAGAAGACCGGTCTCCATACTGCCTTAAGAGAGTAAAAGTAGGCCAATGAAATGGGTTGAAGATGATTGGGTGGCACACTTCAGAATGATTAAAAGATAATTGGTATTAAAATCCACCCACGTACTGAATGGAAAATAATGACACGCAGACACCACCTGCGCATGCGCTAGTAGACTAGTGTCTTTTTTGTAGAACTGTATCAATTTCCGTACCTAGTTCGTCCATATGCCATGAACAAAGACTTTGATATATATAGTCTTCTTTGTGATAGCCTTTATCATATGCATTTCGACATCTTTTCGTGGTGCAAGCGTTAACGCAACCCCGCTGCTTGGCCATCTGGATCAAATTCCCTGGATCCGTGAGCCTGATCGAGTTCGGGCCAAGCTCCAACACGTTTTAAGGGATTGCATTCGCCATTTCGGATGGTGACGCAAAGTCGGCGGCCCCGCGTATATGAAGGAGCTTGAGGCATAAGCGTCAAACCTCTGCACGCAAAAGAACCCAACACACTTTATCAAGAAGAGTAGGGGTGATCCGGTGTGCTTAGCCAGATACGCTAACCGCATCGACGCCGCATTACACGACTAGCCTAACAAAAAAGCGTAATGCTTCGTCCTCAGTCGGAGGTTCGACCGCTTTATCTTTTTTTTTTCAACTCGTCACTCATCTTTACTAGAGCTTGGACGGTGGGCATGTTGTTTGGAGCGGTCCTGACAGCTTGACATATACACCTTCCAGCGCTGAGTTATCTTGTGCAAGCTTTCTGGGATTCTCGGACACACTGTCAATTTAAATCAATCCCCAAGTGGATCTTCCAGAGCAGAATCGTTCTATAGATCATTAAATACATGTACATGTATGGACGCTGTCTTGGCCGGCCTAATCATCTACTTTGAGATTAATCAAGATTGACAATGTGTCCGAGAATCCCAGAATTTTTTTTACGCAGTACAAGTTGCAGATAACTTGAGTACACCGCCCCTTCTTCCTGTCTATTTTTTGTGTTCGATCTATTTTTTTTATAAAAAAGGCATTTATTTGACATTTATAGAATCTCGGACATAAATTGGCCGCAATATTGAATTCGGAGGATTCCACAAAAAGCGGAGTGACAAGCAAAAGTTGCCTTAGAGATTGAGAAGGACAAATCAGAGGGCAGAATGAGGGGATGTGGCTGTTTTATTTTTATAAAGATTCAGATCCACAGTGTTTTTTTTCTGTCATTTGTGCCAATTACCGTTTCTTCTGTCATACGTACCTTCACTAAAAGTTGCACGCAGACACACACACGCGAACGCACAGGCAGACAGACAGACAGACACACACAAAATCACAAATATCAAGTGGTTAAGTATAGTACCCTTTTATTTTGCACCAGTAAACACTTAAAAATGAAGATAACAACACAAAACATGTGGTGAGTTTATGTTACATATTGAGCGGCCAAAATCGTTTGATGACATTTTTTCTTGTCTTTACGAAACACTTCGATTAGTTCCTTATAGCATTGGGAATGGAAACGCCAGAAAAAAATGGACAATAAGAGATGCGCCTACCAAATACCAATATGTGATCTTCAACGTGCATTTTCCTGAATTTGAAGTTTCCTTAAGATTATTATCAAGCATATTATGCAATAGTACAAACATATTACGCTATATCGGCATTGCATGCCAGGGAGCTATTTTTGTCACCACTAGTAGTTGACTGGATTCTGTTACTTACAACTCTTGTCAGCTTCTGAGATTTCTAAGATTCCCCATTTTGAACACAGCTACAGCCTACAATGGCTACCTCGTGTACGAAATAATAGCTAGCTCGCTGCATTGTGACATTACATGTAACTTTCTGACTTTTCCTTAACTCCTTTTCACCCTACCTGACCTCATATCCCTTCTCGTCTAATGCTCCCTCTCTACCCTATCTGTTGTTTTGTTTACTTTCCACTCTCCGTATAATTGTGGTAGTTAAAAAAGTAGTATCATAAATAATCCCACTACTACAATTTTGCTTCTGCACAGAATATATATCACGTTGTCCCAATGCTACTGGTTACATCTTCAACTAGTTACGAAAAGTTAAGTCCATATTGCGCTGTTAGAAATATATAACCTTTCCGATATATAGAGCCTGAGCAACAGTGAGTTAAAAATGATACTTTGTTGAACATCCTTCGTCCAAATGTATGGTGTGCTTTTAAGGCATATATATAACTGTTCCCCTCATGCACTGATTTATTCTTAGGCCTTGTCGATTTCATTGTATGGATGACCTTCGCGCGCGCATCAATTTTCATCCGTTTCCAAAAATAAATAAACAGTCGACTATACTGTAAATCGCATAAGGCAGCTGCAAAATGATCGAATATATAATATATATATATCTATTGGAAAGCGATACTAATGTCGTAGAATGCCAACATCAGTTGAAAGAAGAAGATGTGAAGAAGCTAAAATGAAGACTCTATTATTCACTATACCATACTCTGTGTGTTTAGTCATTTGTTGAACCTTCCTGACCACGTAGGTTTCATGATTAAGGCAACTTTGTTTTTTGCCAAACTGTTTTTATTCGCACGCTCTCATCAGTTTTGGGGCTCCCAGAGGATGTCATCCATATAATCAAATTTACATGGCCTTACAAAAAAAGCCGATCTCTCAAACATAAATTTTCCCAACTAGTGTGCTTGCAGGCATTCCACTTAGGATGTCAAATTGAGACACACTACGATTGAAGGTTTTGTTCATCCAGTTGACAATGTCTATGGCCATCAGCGAGTCCACACCATAGTTGGTCATCGGCTGGTCAACGTCGATCTGGTCTGGAGGCATGCCGAGGATCTGACCGAGATGATTCAGCAGTTGTCTACACAGGTGCTCCGCACTCTGGATACTCTCAGCTGTTCGAGACGACAATGAATGAATGAAGACTTTTATTGCACATTTCTGCCACACTTGGCTAAGTACAGGTCGCAACAAAACAAAATAACAAGTACAGTTCCGGGATACAAAAGAATATGACTATCATTAGATAAATTCTACTTCTCCTCGCTTTTCTGTTATAGTAGATATAAAAGAACAGACGTGTTTTTCAATGGAAGGTTTGTCTAGTCGCATTAGGAATATGTAAGGAAATAGGTTTTCTACAAGCTTATACAGTTCATTTCTTTCTTTGGTATATAATCCACATTCTACTACAAAATGACATTCGTCTTCTATTCTATTCAAAGTACAATATTTACATAATAGTTGTTCTAGAGGAGTGCGGGTATGTCAATAACATGGTTGAAAAGACCAGATGTGAGTGTTCTGGTTCGACTGATAATTTTTTTTCTGAATCCAAAAACGTAATTGTATTGGCAACATGACCTCGAACCAGGACTAGGCAGGAGTTGCATTTTACAGCATCAATATTCTGATAACCCCCTGAGTACCCCTCAGATCAATTACAGCAGGTGTAACATGTTATATCGCGAACAACCATTGGACATACTTCAAATTTGCGGCTCTTAAGAGACCTTGGTTTGAGCTTAAAAATTTCCTTTGCAATTTGTTTCTGGATACTTGTTTGTAAACGTATAACCTTAGTAACTGCATTTCCCACTTGCTACAAAGTTTGTTGCTTTTGTATTCACAACGATGTGGTCTGTTAAAAAGCTAACACTCTCCCCTGGTCTTGTGTATCCCTTTAAAACAAGGCATAACATATATCGCTATGCAAGTAGCTTGAGTAAAGCACACTTCAGGTGGTATATATGAGGATTTATCTCTGCTACTTTGTCTTACCTGACTTCACCTCTTCATGCGCAAGATGGCGATACTTCATGGTAGTCGGATATGAGAATTGCAGGGCCCTGCACCAGTCCTGCACACAAAAAATCAATTAGAGAATATTATAAATTCCATACTGTCATGATGAAATCCACGAAGAAATCGTATAGGTTACTTGTTAGAGTGGAAATACTTTTCACTGTTTTAATGCAAATAAGGTCTTCATTTGCATAGTTGATATCTATCAATATTTCTCCCTTCCTCAGTTACATATGTCACATGTTTGAGAGTCCTATGATCGTGAAATGCGGCGGATACATGAACTTTCCTCATGAATTATGCAAATTAGATACAGATCTGCATAATAAGTATCTAATTATGTAAATCATCACTCAAACTATCTACATACCAAAAATCATGAGTTATTTCCTATCAAAGTCTGAAGCAAAGCCTGCTCCTGCAGTGCCAAAAAAGCCGATAGGGGCCCAAACCTAAACCACATACTCTCTTCCCTAAAAGCTATCTACCACTAACAAATCGTGATCATAGCATGTCCAGAACACAAGATATCAAACCCGGAAGTTACGCTGCATTACCGTAACAGGTCTCTAGGGGGCCCAAAATCTAATGATTTGGAGGTCTCATCAAGACCTACCCACATACCAAATATCAAGACAATCCATCCAGGACTTCTCCAGTTATTCTGCTTTTCTACATACATACACACACACATACAAAGGCTACCGAAAACATAATCTTTTTGGCGAAGATAATTAGTATGAACTTACGGTCATCAGGCACAATTAAAAGATAAATGTTCCTCATTCATTATGCAAATCAAGTCCTAATTTGCATAACTAGCATATACATTGGTCCTCATCAAAGGTACCTACAGGTCAAAAATCATGAAAATTTATTCGTCCCTTTTCAAAGTAAAACGCCCCTGAAGTTCAAAGAAAGCTGCTAGAGAGCCAAAACTTATGTCACTTCTTCAGAAGATCTGTCTACCATTTTAAACGATCGTGAACATAGCTTGTCCAGAACACTCCATTTTAAAACCGGAAGTTGTGACTTTTGTGACTTAATTTCTATTGATTGATCAATGAACCGATTCATCTTATGTCATAACTGCATAAAATCATATCAATCCCTGACATTGATATCGGCCATTCAAAATCGCAGGCCTAACTATCAAAAATAAATATTCTATTTAACAAAATATATACCCCGCTATGATAGAAGTTCCAGCAATTACGGTACGTACCATGTTTGCAAGTGTGATGACAGCGACGTCTCGGGCCTTCAAGAGACGTGGCATCATCCGCAGAACTTCATTGATGTGAAGTGTCAGGGAACCCTTCCCTTTGATGATTTCGGTAGCTTTCGTCTTTCCCTCGAGGAAGCCAACCCCTCGGACTGCACCCAACTGCACGGAGAGGGCGGGGAGACCTTGTTGATGTCGGTGCGCTGCAAGGGCATCAAGGAAGCTGTTGGCAGCCACGTATCCGCACTGTTCTGGATTCCCCCACGTCGCGGCCACAGATGACAACAAGAAGAAGATGTCCAGTTCATCCTTATGTGTCAGTTCATGAAGGTTGATTGCGCCCTGTGCTTTTGCCGCCAGAGCTCTTTCCAACTGACTTTCGTCAGCGTCAAGGACATTTGAATCATCAATGACAGCTGCCAAATGGAAGATGCCCTTCAATCCTGGGACCAAGGGGTTCTCTCTGAGATGATTCAACATTTTTTCAAGGGATGTCTTCTTTGTTACGTCGACTGTAATTGCGTACACTTTAGCTCCTCTGCTTTCCATATAGTCAACTGTTCGCCTGTTCTCAGCAGTCTTGCATCCATTCCTTGACAGAAGAGCAATGTGCCTGGCGCCGTGTTCTACCATCCAACGGGCTAGGGCCTGCCCAATGCCACCGAACCCGCCGGTCATGAGGTAAGTGCCGTGCGCATCAAAAATCTGCATCGGTGGCTCCAACCTCTCTGGTCTAAACGCTGACGGTATCTCGAAGACAACCTTTCCGACATGTTGACCCGTTGACATCCATCGTAACGTCTCTTTGTAGTCGTCGATGCGTTTGGTTGTGGTCTTCACTGGAAGGATGTTACCGTCTTTCAGAAGATTGCAGACTGTCTTCACTAACGTTTGGACCTGTGTTGGCTTTGTCTTCATCAATAGATCTAGTTGGACCGAGAGGAAGTTCTTGTTTTCCAGGAAAGGCCGTGTGTCCATTTTCACGTTCTCGAGCATTGATCGCTTGCCAATTTCGCAGAGAATGCCACCCGGGCTCAAAGCCTTCAAGGTTGCAGTCTGTAGGTCACCGTATAAGGAGCTGAGGGCAACATCTACTCCTTCGCCATCTGTCCATTTTAAGATGTCATCGAAGAATCGTGTAGATCTTGAGTCAGAAACATGTGGTATTCCCAACTCCTGCCGGAGGAAATCTCGTTTTTCCTCAGATCCAGCTGTGCAGAATATTCGCGCCCCGACCACACGTGCTATCTGGATTGCCGCTTGTCCTACCCCTCCACATGCAGAGTGAATCAGCACCGACTGGCCCGGACGAAGACACGCCCTCTCAACCAACGCGTAGTAAGCAGTCATGAACACCATGCTGAAGCCGGCAGCCTCCGTCCAGCTCACATTTGACGGCTTCTCTACAACAAAGCGCTTGTCACAGACAACATGGGACGCAAAACAGTGATCCCCAAAGGCAATGACATCATCTCCCACTTTGACATGTTCCACAGAACTGCCAACCTCCACCACCGTTCCCGAACACTCAAGCCCAAACTGGGTTTGTAGAGTGAGACCACCCAGGAGTCCAAGCAACATCATTACATCCTTGAAATTTAGGCCTGCCGCACGAACTTGAACCCTGACTTGATCGCTCGAAAGAGATGCAGCAGGCAGTTCGTAAAATCTAACGTCCTCCACTGTTCTGGTCTTATCTAGGGGGACATCAAGAACCCAGTGATGGCAGTGAGCTGGGCGGATGCTCATTAGCATAGACGTTCTGTTCAGCCTTGGAGCTAGAACTTTGCCATTTCGGATCGCCAGCTCTCTTTCCGCTGGTGGTTCGGACAACAGTGTGGCCACAATACCAGCCAACTCCCCCAGTCCGGATGTACGGGTCGTTGAAGGCAAATCGACTGTGTAGATTGGCAGATCCTTCAGCTCATTGTTGACAACTCGGAAAAAGCCTGTCACAACAGATGACGCCGGTCTCGAACATTCTACGCTACCGCCTGCTGTAAACACCCACATGCTATGGACTCTTTCTGATGCACGACTGATGGATTTTGTCAAAGCTAATGCGTGCCTCAGGTATGTGTCGTTCTCTGGCCAGATATAGACAACCTTAAGAGGTGAGCCCTGTGTCGGTATGTCTGTCCTGTCGCCAACATGACACATCAAGGTGTCTTTGGGTAAGATTCCCTGCAGCGCGTTGGCAAGTACTCCGTCTCGTTCACCAACAAGAATCCACTTGTCCTCGATGTTGGGCAGCGACATGGTTGCGATATGCGGTGCAGATTCTTCTTTCTTGCCAACAATTGCGGAATGGAAAAATTCGCTTGGAGACGACACGCCCACGACGTCACACATCCCTCCGTTTACGAAAAGGTTGCACCACTCTTTCTGGGATAGCCAACATGAATCTTCTCTGTACTCGTCGTCATATGCCCAACACAGCTCCAGAGACCCAAAGATCACTTCTACCATGTAAAAAGCGTTAGTGGGCTCGATCATAACCAGCCATCCGCCCGGAGATAGGAGACTCTGCACGTTTTTCAGTCCGGCCATGGCGTCCACGGTTGTGTGGAGAGTGTTTGTACAGACAACAATGTCGAAGGTTCCAGGCACGAAGTTTTGCAACTCCACTGGCTTCTCAATATCAAGCTGTTTGTATTTGACATGTGGAAAATCCTGAAGGGCATGGCTTGCTTGGGCAAAGAAGTCGGTATTGATACCCGTGAAAACATAGTCCAGGAAACCTTCTTCTGCGACATGTTTGACATGATTCAAAAGTATTTGTGCCAGTCCCCCAGACCGACCACCTATTTCAAGAATCCGGACAATCTGCTTGCAGGGTAGCGCAGCCTCGACGGCCTTCTCGATGGCCTCTGCACAAGCGTGGTAGTAGAGTTTGATACTCTGTGAGTACATGTAGTACTCCGCTAGGACACCTTCAGCAAGAAGAATGGGCAGAGCTGCAGATGGATCACGCAGAGTGGTAGGCAGCAGGTCCCCGAGTCGCTGTAATGTGTTAAGGTCGAACTCGAAAGCTGGAACATCACGCCTCATCTCATCTAACCGTTCGTGAATCTCATCTAGTGGCAGGCTGTCGATTTCCGACTCTTTAGTAATGATGTTTTGTAGTCTTTCGATGTACCGTGCATTCTTCGGGCTGACCTCGTGTTCTGGGACGGTGTTAAGAGCACGACGAATATAGGACACTGTAACGCATTTCAGTCCGGGGATGATCTCTTCCACTGCCTGGGTGATTTCCATTTCATCCCTTAACTGCCCCCAAAGATGATTTGCGTCGAAGATATCGTAGAAAATATTTGTCTCTGGCAAAGAAGAATGGGTCGGCTGCCATTTGGTTTCGTACAAGCAGCTGTCTGACTCAACATCGGTACTGGTTCTCTGAACGCCGCGTGCCTCGTAACCTACAATACGGGTTAATACCTCCCCCTGGAGGGTGGCCATGGTTATGTCAGCTTTGAAAAACATGCTGTCACGGTCGATGATGCTGGCATGAGCTACCAGCGGCTCCCCTAGCGGGAGGGAGGGGACGTACATGTTGAACTTGGCGATGCCAGTTGGAACGAACAGAGTGGAGCAAGGGCCAATGGCAGCAATAGCAACCTGGAAGCAGCCGTCCAACAGTGCTATCTGTACCCGTTGCTGTGTGTCGTTTGCTGGCCTTAGATATCCTACTGCTTCCCAGTCACCTATGTCAGCCTTTTCCACAACTTGGAAGGCGGGGCCATACTGAAGACCCAGGTCACTCAGTCGTTGATAGAATGTTGTGCTCGTGACTGTCTCCAATATCTTCGACAACTTGATGCCGGACACGCTCGCAGAAGATCCCTTTTCCTGTTTGGCGACGCAACATTCCGCGTGCACTGTGTTAATTGTGGCAATCTCCGCTTTCTTCCCGCTCCTGTTAAGTGCAAGCTGCAGTGTGGCCTTGGCCTTATCGACACCACTGATCTCTGGCCAGACTAGGACTTGTTTAAAGCAGACATTCTCTAGGGATGGATTCTCTAAAGCACCAAATATCGACTGAGTGATGTACTCAACGTACGCAGCGCCTGGGAACACTACCTTGTCATTGATCACATGATCTGCTAGGAAAGAGAACATCTCAAGGGTGATGTTCCCGTTCTGACCCTTGAAAGTACGATCCTCAAGACCGAGTCTCTTCTTGCGTGTTGATTCAGCCTCTTGCCAATGTCGCTGGTGCTGCCATGCGTACGTCGGGATCGGTGTCCAGACGGCAGCATCTGGAGTTACGTTTGACCAGTTGATGTCCAACCCGTGAACGTATAGTGTACCCAAGGCCCGTAGAAGGCATCTCCGATCATTCTGATGTCGCTGTCCACACGGCACTGTTACTTTCGCAGGGTGGTCTTCATGCTTCAGTGTTTGAGCAACAGAAGACAAGAGTGTAGCTGAAGCACAAGTTCGATGTAGATATCGGGACTGTGATCTTCGATGACCGACCTGGTTGCAGACGTAAACTTGACGTTTTCCCTCATGTTATTCCACCAATAGCAGGCGTGGAACTTCCCAGTGTAGCGTTGCCCTGTCACGGTAGAGTAGAACGGCACACAGACTTCTCCATCTCTTTCCGGCTCAAATGAGGACATGGCCCTAAGGAAGGAATCCCTAATAGGATCCATGTGGTCAGTGTGAAACGCACAGCTTACACGTAATACTTTCGTCGTTGTTGGGTTTTCGTCGTGTAGCGCCTCAACAGCCTCAGTTGCCCCTGCTATCGCTACAGAAGTCGGGGAGTTGTCACAAGCTACGCAGACACCTGGGAATTTAGCGACAAGCTCTCTAGCCTCTTCCATCGATGCACGTACGGCCGCCATCCTCCCTGTTCCCTCCAGCTTTTCTTGTTCCATGCTTCTATTGTAGATGACTCGGATGGCTTCTGCCAAAGTCAAACCACCACATGCGTGGGCTGCAGCAATTTCTCCTAAACTGTGACCAAGAATGACATCTGGCTGGACACCCCATTCCTTTATTAAGGCAAGGAGGCCAGCCTGTATGAACAATATAGCTGGCTGAGAGACTCTGAACTTGTCGAGTGTAAACTCTGGGTCGGCTTCAACAAATAATCCGGACTTCTTCAGTAGAGACCAGCCACTGATGCCCTCGAAGATGACGTCGCAGGCATTGACAGCTTCCCTGAAGATCGGCTCCATCTGATACAGCACTCTACCCATGTCATTCCATTGCTGGCCTTGACCAGGAAAGACAAAGCAAACCTTGGGGCGGGATGTTTGCACTTCTCCGGTGACGACGTCGAAAGTGGCCGTCTTGTTGATGAACGATTTTAGAGACTCTCTCGTCCGAGTTCCCGAATTGGTGATGACAGCAAGCCTGGCTGGGTGATGGTTTCGTCGTGTTGAGGCCCATGAAGCGACTGAAACTGCGTCCTTCTCGTTCTTGAACTCGACCCACTTTCTAGCAAGGTCGATTAGTGAGTTTTGTGTCTTGGCACTGAGTGGGAGAATGACGTATTTCCCTTCCTCATCATCTAGGCCAAACTGCCATCCACTCCCGGGGAGGGAAGAATGTTGTTTTGTTAGTACATCGCTGTGCTCTTCCATGATGACATGGGCGAGGGCTCCTCCAAATCCAAAACTGTTGACTCCGGCGGTCATCTTCTGATTTGTTACAAATGGCTTCAAATTCGTTTGCACTGCCAACTGCAACGTTTCAAAGTCAACCTCAGGATGAGGAGATGTATAGTTGATTGATGGACACAGAGTACGTCTGTCCATCATCAGAGCTGTCTTGATAACACCCACTATGCCTGAGGCACACTCCATGTGGCCAAAGTTGCTTTTGTTCGACCCGATCTTCAGTGGTGATAGGCGATGAGGACCGAAGGTGTTGCCGATTGCTTGAGCTTCTATGGGATCTCCCACTGGCGTGCTCGTCCCATGAGCTTCAACGTACGACACACTTGCTAAGGGAACACCGAAGCGAGCGTACGTGCTCTTCATCAGCCTCTCCTGCGCACTGGATGAGGGCATTGTAATACTTTGACTAAAGCCATTGCCAGCTATGCCGCTTCCCCGGATGACACTGTATACATGATCACCATCGCTTACAGCATCTTTCAGTGGCTTGAGTAGAATGGTGCCAAACCCTTCGCTGCGAACATAACCGTTAACCGATGCGTCAAATGGACAGCTGTGCCCATCTGGCGACAACACTCCCATTGCGCTAAAAGCCACCGTTACTTCTGGTGACAACGTGTTGCACCCACCAACCAGAGCTATACTACATTCCTTATTCCACAAAGACGAACAAGCCAGGTGTATGGCTGTAATGGACGACGCACACGCAGTGTCCACACTGAGACTAGGTCCCTTCAAGTTAAAAGCAAAGGAGATTCTGTTCGCAGCCAAGCTATGCTCAAAACCTGTGTTGGCATAAGAGTTGAACAGATGCCTGTCAGGTGCGATTCCTATAAGATAATCGAACATGCCGATGCCAACAAACACACCACATGACTCAGACACGCTCTCGGGCACGATACCTGCATCTTCAAACGTCTCGTACGTCACTTCTAGGAGATGGCGCTGCTGGGGATCCATCATGGCGGCCTCACGAGGGGATATCTTGAAGAAAGTGTGGTCGAACATGTCGATGCCGTCCACAAACCCAGCCCTGCGCGTGACGTGAGTACCTGACTTGTGCGGATCTCTGCTGTGGTAGACATCTAGTGACCATCTTTCCGGTGGAATTTCGGTGATGACGTTTTTTCCCTCACTGATGACGTCCCAGAACTTCGACGGACTAGTAGTTCCACCGGGCATCCGACAACCTACACATATGTAGAGAGTCGGTAGGTTTGTTTGTACCTCATAGGTCCATCGATGTACATTTGCATAATACATATTTCTCAAAATGATCATCTCATTCTACGCAGCATATACTACATGTTTAAAACTCCTATCATGGAACACAGCGGAATTACAAAATGTCCTCAATTATTATACGTTTAAGGCCGTGACAAGCATATACAACATTAGTTTAAGAGTGGGAATTCTAACCAACGTGACTCTAGCTCAAGAGCTATCTGCCATCCTAACATCATGACCATAACATATCCAGAACACGAGACATCAAAATCGAAAGTTCTTTGCAGTACAATAGAAAGTCGCCCGGGTACCCATCATCAAACTTGTCCTTCGGTTTGCCAACACATACCAACAAACCATATTCCTAAGTTTATTGGTTTATTGGTAAAACGACTCCATTAGTGAGTACACAAGTGTACTGCACTACTCTTCAAGTTATGCTGTCAACAAAACATATAAACAAAAATCAAACAATCGTTAAACAAATCCAACCGCAAACGGCACCAAAACAAACTTTAAGGTAACATCATTTTGAAATCTCACCTATCCCAACTATGGCGATGGGGAAGTGGTTTGTGTGTTGTTGGTCCCGCTGGACATCTGGTTCATTCTTCGCTCTATCCCCGTCCATGACTAGTGGTGTGTTGGGTACATTCTGATGACCACCGAAAATAGCACCGGTATGGGCCCGCTCATGTCTTATTTCAACCTGGTCAGAAAGATAGTAGCATTAATAAAGAAGTGCCAACACTAAGACATTTCAATAGTGTTCCCAACATTCCGATCCGGTTTTTCATCATATAACGTAACATAACCAATTTACGTCCGATTTATTCAAAACGTATTTATCTTAAAACCACACGGACAGAGCCAAATGTTAAACCCATGGTCAGAAATATCAGCTCTTCTAAAAAGAAAATGCATGGTCTGTAAGTTTTTCTCCGCCTATTTAACGCCGTGCGAGCATGTATCTATACTTAGGTATATGATGAAGAATTGTGCTAGGGTAACCCATTATCGTCCACCTCGGTATTTTCCCTTCTAGCGCTATGCTGGAAAAACATAGACCAGAAAAAAATGCACAGTAACTGTCCAAAGTAGTCTGCAGACAAATGATAACAAAATCACTATGTCTGTCCGGCCACTTGCTTAACGCGATGGAAAAAAACAATGTTTATTTGTAAATTCCCCCCACATGCGCGGCACGTGGCGTTCACGTGGTAAACGCATGGCCATTATGTTTTGCTGTGCAAAAATTAAAGAGATGGCTAAGGATCATACTTATGATGTTCTTTATTGCTCATGAGAACAGGCTTTGGCATAATACACCGTGACATGTGGACATGAGCCAAACCGGACGTAAATAGGTTCTGCACGTAAATAAGTCATGTTACGTTACACGGTCTTGCCCCTCGAACATAAAGTGCTTTCCTCTGTCGTTCATAATCATATTTTAAGTGAATGATAGATGAAACTTCACATCACTGGTAATGAATTACTAAAAGAAGATAATACATTATAGTAGACTTTCTGTACGTTGAATTATAAATTTTGACTAGATTTACACGCACAATGAAAAGCTGGTAGACATACACGTGTCTCTTTCAATAATTTCCCTGTCGAGAATTCTAGAAACAACGTCTTAACCATATCAGACGGCCTGTGGGACCTTTCTCAATTCTAAAGTGCAAAAACCGTTACCATGATGCTTCAAGTTTACCACTTTTCATGGGTCTCTGACATGTATGTCGACCGGTCGGGTGCAATGTCAATCACATTTCGTTGTCACCTTTTATTCTTTTACAATAAAGAATTCCACTGTGAGTAAATAAAGCGTTGACTCCATTCCCATAGCGCTTTAGCTGTGTCTAAATAAAGACGGTTTTTATTCTAAGTTGAGAAACACTATTGATATTCGGCATGGGAAGTATAATTTGCTAAAATCAGTATACAGTCAAACCTGCCCAAGGCGACCACCCGGCGGACCGAGCAAAAACGGTCGCGATGGACAGGTGGTCGCCATGAAGAGGATTCCACTCACATGTTTCCAGGTCGAGGTTTTCAATACAGTACGTAAATGGATGGAAAATTAGTGAATTTAGACAACATGACCCCCACCAGGTTCAATTCTCATTGACAGAAAGATCCTTCAAAAATTACATTTTCCGTTATCGTCGTAATAATTGTATACCGCTACATCGTGTATAAATTTTTGTCATAACTTTGACTACAAAACAATGGTTGCCTCGATGATCGCAGCGCCCTCCCGCATTCACACGTTACATTAAATAGTACACACTCACACACGCGCACATCATCGAAGTTTTAAGGCCTAAGACAAATCCCTAGAAAACACCTGCTGACCCAAGCCTTTTTTGGGGCACCGACCGCTGGATAAAAGGGTCAAAAAGTTTTCGATCTGACAACGAAAGATGAAAACGGAACGGTGTGATTTCGTCGCGCCGCGCCGCATCGAAAGGTAAGTCAGTGCAGCAGAACGCACACCGTCCAATAAAGGTTTGTGAGATTCATGGAAATAAAAAGAAAATAAGAATATTAATTTTAATTAATAACTAGAGTATTCATAAATGTTCATACACAAAAGCAACATGTTTTAGAAAGGTCAGCGGTACGCCAAATCCGGGCCGCGCCAAAATCCAAGATGGCGTCGGGACCAAGGAACAATATTTCTCGCCCGACGTTTTGCCCGCCGCAAAGTCATTTTTCGGCGGAATTTAGTAAGACACAGACAGATTTTTGTTGAAAATACAAGAAATAGATAGTACTTTCTGCGAAATCTGACTTTTTGACGCCATGCACTACGTATTCGTTTTGAAAATTGAGTTTAAACCGAACTGAGTTTGCGGTAAACTATAAGATTACGATAGGCACAACAACATCACAAACATTTGTCTTTACAATATTTATAGGGGGAACGTTTTATTAAAACACTTCATGGAGGAATTGATGCTATAACATTGCTATTCCATATTTTTGTCCTTCAAAGTCTTGAAAACATTTCCGTGAAATCCGACAGCAAAATGATCCGATGTCACCACACGCTTGAAAATTAGGCGGCCGCCATGGGCAGGGATTGTGCTCTGTGCGGTCCCAATTCGTGGCGGTCGCGGTCGCGTTGGACAGGTGGTCGCCTTGGGCAGGCAGCTTAATGCTTGTGCCTATGGGGAAAATTTTCGGGACCGAGAAAAAGCGGTCGCCATGGCCAGGTGGTCGCGTTGAAAAGGTGGTCGCCTAGGCAGGTTTGACTGTATATCTGAGGACATCCCAGCGTTATAAACAACATGTTGGTCTTTTTCGTACCATTGAGAAACTACCTTTGAGCCTTGTCTAACCTGCAGTGTGTCAGACAGTGCAAAAGATCCGTACGTTTGCACGTCAAGAATCGAACTAGAATATCTATATTTGACGCATATTACGGGGATCCCAATAAACAAAAAGGAACTCGATGATTAGTGCCGAATCCTCCTCTAAACGGCAGAACATAGACAAGGGTACGTTACGCTGTGCTGCCAAACTGTCCATAATGCATATGATTAGTGCCGAATCCCCCTCTTCCAGGCAGGAAATAGACAAGGGTTATACGTTACGCTGTGCTGCCAAACTGTCCATAATCCATATAATTAGTGCCGAATCCCCCTCTTCCAGGCAGGAAATAGACAATTAAGGGTTTTACGTTACGCTGTGCTGCCAAACTGTCCATAATGCATATAATTAGTGCCGAATCCTCCTCTTCCAGGCAGGAATAAACAAGGGCTATACGTTACGCTGTGCTGCCAAACTGTCCATAATGCATATAATTAGTGCCGAATCCCCCTCTTCCAGGCAGGAATAAACAAGGGCTATACGTTACGCTGTGCTGCCAAACTGTCCATAATCCATATAATTGCCGAGCCGAACAAAACAAAGATGCACATAAAATGTCTGACCACGGTATCTATGACGTCCACTCCAAACCCTTCGATTACTAGTAGAAGTTCTGCTATTTGTTCTTTCACTGTTGAGGGAGCGCTCATTGTGGAATTTTACCCTCAAAATGTTTTCTCGTGCATCACCATAAATTTGGAGTTTGCTTGGGGGTTCCAAGTTTAACTCTTCTGTATATTTGTCCATTTATATATGATACGAATTACCCCATTGGCAGACTTCTGTCGTACTGTTCGAGCCGACCTACGTGTTCCTGAGGAACTAAAAACTCGCAGTTGTTGTATAGAAAATAATACGATCGAAATGCCAACGATTGTTCCATATATGATAATCGGAGCTAATGATAGCTGGAGCTACTATTATGTCCCGTATGGATGAATAAAACCTGAATTTTCGCATTTTCAGATGGAATGTACCACTACGGTAACCATCTTTCGTTTTAAAACGTGGGAATCGATTGGTCAATGGCGACTTTTATAGAAAGTAGCTAAAACGTTTCGGTAGTTTCTTTCAAGATCCTAAGCGTAAATACCTGGCCTACTATGAGGGCCGTCCTTCTACTTATAAAATGCCCTGCTTCTAGAGACAACAACGCAGATAGAGGGAAAAAAAACTTGAAACATTTGAAGCAGAATCTTAATTTGAATCAGTTCGGTGGTATAAAAGCCATTCGGCATAACACACCAGGACTGAAAATGGTAGAAATTGTCCAAAAAAGGGGTAATATTTCATCAGAGCATGTGGAGAGCCATTGTAGTACAGCTTTGGTTACAAATGACAAATCTGTTCTACCTTTGGCAAATTATTCAACCTATCTTTTAGCAACTTACGGAATCTAGAATAGACAACCAATCTTCCGCATCAAACCTTTGAAAAAACTTTCCATTCTGTCCATCGTCGATTAACGAAAGACGAAAAAAAAGATCTCAGAACCTACTTCTATTCCGGCTTGTTTTAGAGGAACAGCAATTGTAGACACGGCCGGACCTCAGGATGTTACAGCAGCGTTCTGGTCTTTGGGGTTATCAGGGTTAATAGCGGAGGGGAATTGGATTGATTAGCAGAATTAACATAATTGCTGCCTAATTAACTACATTGTAGTACACAACATACGGCAGTACAGTCCAGATGTTAATAAAGTTTAACTTTCAGTCGAAGGAGACCTGTATGAAGTTATACTTCTTAACTGACCGCATCTTCGTTGGTAACACGCATCTACATGTACTATGTACAGTTAATCCGCCTTTTAAAGAAATGTATATCAGTCGGGGCACTGATTAACAAACAGATGAAAACTCGATTCACATGGTGGGACCAGGGTTGACCGATACAACCCCCCCAAAACAAAGACTGTATTCGACTCGAGTAGACAACTACTTCAGATAAAATTCCTTTACCTATAATCACCCATCCATGTAATTGCAGGTCGCAGTCAGGTATCTTCTTGTGCCCCTCCCCGACTTATACCCCCTCCCCATTATATATGATAGCAGATAGTTACCTGCAGACCAACAATGTAGCAACAAAGCAGAAAAAGATGGCAGCAGATTTTTTGCCTCTCACATAAATTGAGTTTCTTTTGAATACATGTACGGCAAAATATAGAAGTGATAAGGATAGTTTATGATGATGAAGGATAGTTTTATAATTCTAGTTGTTTACTATTGCAGGTCATTATCTGCTGCCATCATCATCAGGCTCAAATCCTTTGCTCTTGGAGAGGCCCCCAAGGTGTCTCCTTGCCATACCGGATTGGGTTAAACACGTTGTACTGCGTATTGCTACGTCGTATTTCAGACATGTCGTACGTCAAGTACAAAGTACGTCGTAGTTGGGGGAGAATGACTACAATGTATCTTTGTGTCACCACGACGTAGTACAGTAAGACCGTATTTCAGACAAATACGACGTATTTGAGTGTACAGTGCGCCGTGCTTGTCTACCACGTTGTAGTGTGGGCGAACTACGACGTAGTTTGCTGAAATACGTCGTATTGAGCTGAAATACGTTGTGTTGAGCTGAAATACGACGTATTTGAGTTTTGACCGGAATAGAAAACCATACACGTCGTGCTTGTTTACTTGTTTACGTATCTGAGTTTTGACCGGAATAGAAAACCATAATTAAGGTTGAAAATTACTGGTACATGGTGTCAACAGATAACTGGTGTCAACCCTCCTCTGCATGTCATGAAATGGATAAGCTTCAAACAAGTCTCCTTTGTCAAAATATACGGGTTATAAAGCTACATCGATATTAATTGGACTGCGAGAAGACACTACAGCGAAAAAAACAACCCAGAAATGTCTGACCGGTATCAAGGTGGTTCGCTCCAAAACGTTCGATTTGCCCCCCTAAAAGACCGTGTTTCGTTGCAGAACAATAGTTTTCGCGTGGGAAACGTTCCTCCCATTTATTTGATACATAGATCGCCTGCGGCGTAATGAACTGGTGTTAAACTGAATGTTCTATTTTGTAACGTTGTCTGCATGTAGACGCCACAGTTTCGTTCAGCCTAGCTAGTGGCACATAGGACAAGAAGTTTCCTTGTTGTTTCAGAAGCAGGGTATATACAGGGTATAAGTTTTCGCACATAGGGTGGCTTACTCAGAGTGTAGTCACTGCTAGCTTTCCAGTGAAGCCCTGATATATAACTTAACATACTATACGGCCACACATATTTCATACAACTGACAAAGAACAGGTAAAAAGAAGACTAGCTTTTCCATGTAACAGTGACCTTAAGCCTTCCTCTCACTGGGCTCCGGCACTCCGCCGGCACTGATCTATTTGTAACGACTAAAAACTCTCACCTTTGCTGGTTGGATTTTGAGCCATTCGTTCACTCACTCACTCACTCACTCATGACCCATGACCTCAGTGGTCGTAGGGGCGTCATGACAGCCAGCCGCAGCCATTCGTTCAGAAGACCATATATCACCGTGACGGTGTATGTCAGCAGGGGCCATAGGAATGTAGGTTGGGCGTTGTGCCTTTAGCGAGATTGTTTATATGGGCATTTTGAAATACATCTCTTGTTTTAAGTGTTGCCACTCTTGTTTTCCATGCATTTATTTCACGTTTGTAATGAACGTAATAAACGTATACACGTGTGATTATACAGTAATCTACATTACAGTAGTACAATACACACACACACACACACGCACACAGAAAGATCACAAACACAAACACTCACATGCACACGCACACATGCACTTGTACACATACACATACACATACACACACACACACATACACACATACGAAACACACACAGACAGACACGCAGACACACTCACACTCACATACGACACACACACATTTACACACACACACACACACACACACACACACACACACACACACATACACACACAAAGATCACAAATATCAAAGAGTTAAACATAGCACCCTTTTATTTTGCACCAGTTGACACTTTAAAAGGAAGATATTTATGATACGTATTGAGCGGCCAAAAGCTTTTTATGACAATTTTTCTTGTCTTCGATTTAATGATAGTTCCTTATGACCTTAGAAATGGAAACGCCAGAAAAATGTGCAATTAGAGAATGGACATAACAAATATCAATATGTGATCTTCAATGTGCATTTTCCTTGGAAGTTTCCTTAAGTTTATAAAGCATATTATGCCAAAAGTACATTACGTATTACGCTATATCGGCATTGTATACCAGCGAGCTATTTTGTCACCAATAGTAGTTGACTGAATTCTTTGAAAAACTACAATGGCTTCACATTGTATCGGCCATATATAAATGGGCGCCACAGAGGAACAGGTACCATGGCATCCAGTCTACCGTAGTTTAGCCAGACTCTCTTCGGGACAGAATAGGCTCACTGCCGCCGGGTTTATCTTTGGCACCCAGTAGGAGTTTCACCCAGTAGGAGTTTAATGGCCAACCCGTGAAACTACTACCGGGTACCAAAGATTACCCTGGCGGGATAGAGCCCCTTCTACCCCGAAGAGAGTCTGGCTTAACTACGGTAGACTGGATGCCAGGGTAAGGAATTCCTCCCGCCGTCTTATGGGCCTACTCTCCATGGCCGATGATGTTAGCAAACTCGGTGATGCTGACTTTGCCGTCTTTGTCCGTGTCAGCAATGGCCATCATGGCCTGGACAGTGGCGTCGTCGTTTCCCATGTTGAGCGACTTCAACACTTCCTTCAACTCACCAGGCTCGATGAAACCACTCTTATCCTGTAAATAGGGTCAAGTTTACACTTAATCTTTAAGTTTATTGACACAACAAAAGAATAACGACTTTTGTATGGATTTTGGCACTATAAAAAAAACAAGTCAATACAATTGCAAGTTGAACATTTTAATTAGGCACTACAGTTTTGTTGTTGTCATACCTTGTCAAAGGTGGTAAAAGTATCGAGGACTTCCTCACGCTTAGCAGTTTGGATGGCTTGCATGTCAGCTACCAGGTTCTTGAACTCATTCAACTCCAGAACCCCATTTTGGGGTGCCTTGTCGTACTGCACCAAGATCGCCTGGGGGCGTAATGAACTGGTGTTAAATTGAATGTTCTATTTTGTAACGTTGTCTGCATGCAGACACCATGCACAGTTTCGTTAAGACCCATGTAGTGCCTAGTGGCACATAGGGCAAAAAGTTTCTTTGCTGTTGCTACCACTTTCCCTTCAACATGCTCGAGGCACCTCCACGAACACGGGACCCCCATTTTACGTCCCTTCCGAAACACAGGTGCAACCCCAACCTAGATACCCTTCCTAGGGTCGAACTGGGGTCTCCCTGTTACTAACTTTTATTGGAACTGGAGCTCAACTTTGAGGCTGTTGCCAGCTGAGCTACAGGGACATCCCATAAGCACACAGTTTGTTGGAACGTTAAATTGTTACAAGCAGATGTCGTGTTCACCAATTGCAATGTCTTACCTGAAGAAGAGCATCGCTGGGTTTCACATTCAGCTCTTCCAGCGCTGCCTTCAGCTCTGCGGAACTCATTTTGCCGTCTTTGTTGACGTCATGCTTGTTGAAAGCCGCTTCTGCCATGTTGCCCTGGGGGTAAAATGTTTAGTAACGCTTCGACACAACAGACCCCTTCCACAAAACTATGTAGCCTATTTTGGTCAGTATTGACCACGGATCTCAGTCAGTAAGTCTAGTACAGGCTAGGATATAGTATTGCACACAAAAGTACCATGGATAAAGCACTTGTAAACCATCCGATTCTATGTCTACAACCGTATATATTTTGACAGGTTCGAAAAACGTTTTTTGTTGTTGTTTTCTTTAGCCAGGGTGGCCCACTTGAGCTCAGTGTATAGTCACTGCTAGCTTCCCAGCGAAGCCCTGGCAACTTTACGTACTAAACAGTACACCTCCACGTATTTCATACAACTGACAACTAACAATGGACAGATAATCCCAGACAGACAGTAAGAAGCATAGCTTTTCAACAATGGCGGACCTTAAAGAAACCATTTTTGATTTCATTTACATATAGTAGAAGTTTGACTTTTAAATAGTGGCGAACCAACATCCGATGTTGTTTGTCCACACATTGACGAAATGACACTGTTGCTACAACTTGCTTTAGCTATTTTGATCTATTTGCAACGAATTAAAACTCTCACCTTTGCTGGTTGGATTTTGTGCCACTCGTTCAGAAGACTGTACCACGGTAAATGGTGACAGGGACCTTGGAGTGTAAGTCGGGCGTTGTGCCTTAAGCGAGAGATAATCATTTGTGGTTCAACCACATTGGGCATTCTAAAATACATATCTTGTTATTAATTGCGGCCACTCTTGTTTTCAATGTATGTATTTCATGTTTGTAATGAATTTATGCACGTGTGCTAATGTATAAGATCTATTTGTACATATATGCCTTGCGTTTGATTTGTCTAAGGCGTTGGATATCGGCACGGAGGAACAATTGTTTTTACAGCGTTGTACAGAAACACATACGTGTATTGAGTATGCCTAAAATATAGCACGTCTTGTCCTTGGGTGAGGAACGTGCTTCTTATCAATAGTCCAATGCACCCGGGTCAAGCATTAAATGACGTGCTTCAGTGGCACAAATACCTGATGTCCTTCAAAACTACTTAATGTGATCAAGCTAAACGCAGGCGCATTCGCATTTGTTCTAAACGGTTTTGATTTGTCGATCGATATATTGTTGTTGTTATTATTATTATATAGACACAAATATCACATACACACACTCACACACACACACACACACAATCACACACGCACACACTCACATACGACATACACACACACACACACACACACACACAAACATTCACACACACACACACACACACACACACACACATACACACACACACACACATACGACACACACACACAAAGATCACAAATATCAAAGAGTTAATCATAGTACCCTAAGACTTTTATTTTGCACCAGTGGAAGATAACAACACAAAACATGTGATTAGCTTATGATACGTATTGAGCGGCCAAAAGTTTTTTATGACAAATTTTCTTGTCTTTACGAAACACTTCGATTTAATAATTATAGTTCCTTATGACCTTGAAAATGGAAACGCCAGAAAAATGTACAATAAGCTATAAAGGAGAACATAATGAATATCAATATGTGATCCTCAATGTGCTTTTTCCTTCGAAGCTTCCTTAAGTTTATTAAGCAAATTATGCCCAAAGTAGATTACGTTAATTACGCTATATTGGCATTGTACGCCAGCGAGCCACTTTTGTCACCAATAGCAGTTGACTGAATTCTTAAAAAAATACAGTGGCTTCATATTGTATCGGCCATATAAATGGGTGCCACAGAGGAACAGGTAACCTGGCATCAAGTCTACCGTGGTTTGGCCGGTCTCTCTTCGGGGTAGAATGGGCTCTCTCCCGCCGGGGTAATCTTTGGCACCCGGTAGGAGTTTCACCGAGTAGGAGTTAAATTGTCCAACCCGTAAAACTACTACCGGGTACCAAAGATTACCCTGGCAGGAACCCCTTCTGCCCCGAAGAGAGCCTGAGTAAACCACGGTAGACTGTATGCCAGGGTAAGGAATTCCTCCCGCCGTCTTATAGGCCTAGTTTCAAAAGCCGATCATGTTAGCGAACTCGGTGATGCTGACTTTGCCGTCTTTGTCCTTGTCGGCAACGGCTATCATGGCCCGGACAGTGTCGTCGTCACTTGCAAACCCGAGTGTTGTCAACGCTTCTTTCAACTCACCCTCCTCGATGAAACCACTCTTATCCTGTCAATAAGGTCAAGTCAACATTTAATCTTAAAGTTTATTGACACAACAAACGGAGACTTTTCCTACTATACAAGTCAATACAAAAGAGCAAATCAAGACTAAAGTTGAGTACAAACATTTCAATAGGGCACAACAATTTGTTGTTTACCTACCTTGTCAAAGTTGGTGAAGGTATCGAGGACGTCTTCACGGTTAGCACCTTCGATGGCTTGCATGTCAGCTACCAGGTTCTTGAACTCATTCAACTCCAGAACCCCATTTTTAGGTGCCTTGTCGTACTGCACCAAGATCGCCTGGGGGCGTAATGAACTGGTGTTAAATTGAATGTTCTATTTTGTAACGTTGTCTGCATGCAGACACCATGCACAGTTTCGTTAAGACCCTTGTAGTGCCTAGTGGCACATAGGGCAAAAAGTTTCTTTCCTGTTGCTAGCACTTCCCCTTCAACATGCTCGAGGCACTTCCTCGAACACGGGACCCCCATTTTACGTCCTTTCCGAAACACAGGTGCAACCCCAACCTAGATACCCTTCCTAGGGTCGAACTGGGGTCTCCCTGTTACTAACTTTTATTGGAACTAGAGCTCAACTTTGAGGCTGTTGCCAGCTGAGCTACAGGGACATCCCATAAGCACACAGTTTGTTGGAACGTTAAATTGTTACAAGCAGATGTCGTGTTCACCAATTGCAATGTCTTCCCTGAAGAAGAGCATCGCTGGGTTTCACATTCAGCTCTTCAAGCGCTGCCTTCAGCTCTGCGGAGCTCATTTTGCCATCTTTGTTGACGTCATGCTTGTTGAAAGCCGCTTCTGCCATGTTGTCCTGGGGGTAAAATGATTAGTAACGCTTCGACACAACAGACCCCTCCCACTAAACTATGTAGCCTATCTATGTCAGTATTGACCACGAATCTGAGTCAGTAAGTCTAGTACAGGCTAGGATATAGTATTGCACACAAAATTACCATGGATAAAGCAGTTGTAAACCATCAGATTCTTTGTCTACAACCGTATATATTTTGACAGGTTCGAAAAACGTTTTTTTGTTGTTTGCAACGGGGTGGCCCACTCGAGCTCAGTGTGTAGTCACTGCTAGCTTCCCAGCGAAGCCCTGGCAACTTTACGTACTATACAGTACACCCCCACGTATTTCATACAACTGACAACTAACAATGGACAGATAATCCCAGACAAACAGCAAGAAGCTTAGCTTTTTAACAATGGCGGACCTTAAACTGACGGAAACCATTTTTGATTTCATTTACATATAGTAGAAGTTTGACTTTTAAACAGTGGCGAACCAACATCCGATGTTGTCTATACTTGCACATTGACGAAATGACACTGTTGCCTTAGCTATTTTGATCTATTTGCAGCGCAATAAAACTCTCACCTTTGCTGGTTGGATTTTGTGCCACTCGTTCAGAAGACTGTACCACGGTAAATGTCCGGGACCTTGGAGTGTAAGTTGGGCGTTGTGCCTTAAGCGAGTTATAATTATTTGTGGTTCAACCACATCGGGCATTCTAAAATACATATCTTGTTATTAATTGTGGCTACTCTTGTTTTCAACGTATGTATTTCATGTGTGTAATGAATTTATGCACGTGTGATAATGTATAAAATCAATTTGTACATATATGCCTTGCGTTTGCTTTGTCTCAGGCGTTGGATATCGGCACGGAGGAACAATTGTTTTTACAGCGTTGTACAGAAACACACGCGTGTAATGAGTATGCCTAAAATATAGCACGTTTTGTCCTTGGGTGAGGAACGTGCTACTTATCAATAGTCCAATGCACCCGGGTCATGCATTAAATGAAGTGCTTCAGTGGCACAAATACCTGATGTCCTTCAAAACTACTTAATGTGATCAAGCTAAACGCAGGCGCATTCGCATTTGTTCTAAACGGTTTTGATTTGTCGATCGATATATTGTTGTTGTTATTATTATTATATAGACACAAATATCACATACACACACTCACACACACACACACACACAATCACACACGCACACACTCACATACGACATACACACACACACACACACACACACACACACACACACACACACACAAACATTCACACACACTCACATACGACACACACACACAAAGATCACAAATATCAAAGAGTTAATCATAGTACCCTAAGACTTTTATTTTGCACCAGTGGAAGATAACAACACAAAACATGTGATTAGCTTATGATACGTATTGAGCGGCCAAAAGTTTTTTATGACAAATTTTCTTGTCTGTTCGAAACACTTTGATTTAATAATTATAGTTCCTTATGACCTTGAAAATGGAAACGCCAGAAAAATGTACAATTAGCTATACAGGAGAATATAATGAATATCAATATGTGATCCTCAATGTGCTTTTTCCTTCGAAGCTTCCTTAAGTTTATTAAGCAAATTATGCCCAAAGTAGATTACGTTAATTACGCTATATTGGCATTGTACGCCAGCGAGCTACTTTTGTCACCAATAGCAGTTGACTGAATTCTTAAAAAAAATACAGTGGCTTCATATTGTATCGGCCATAGAAATGGGTGCCACAGAGGAACAGGTAACCTGGCATCAAGTCTACCGTGGTTTGGCCGGTCTCTCTTCGGGGTAGAATGGGCTCTCTCCCGCCGGGGTAATCTTTGGCACCCGGTAGGAGTTTCACCGAGTAGGAGTTAAATTGTCCAACCTGTAAAACTACTACCGGGTACCAAAGATTACCCTGGCAGGAACCCCTTCTGCCCCGAAGAGAGCCTGAGATAACCACGGTAGACTGTATGCCAGGGTAAGGAATTCCTCCCTCCGTCTTATAGGCCTAGTTTCAAAAGCCGATCATGTTAGCGAACTCGGTGATGCTGACTTTGCCGTCTTTGTCCTTGTCGGCAACGGCTATCATGGCCCGGACAGTGTCGTCGTCACTTGCAAACCCGAGTGTGGTCAACGCTTCCTTCAACTCACCCTCCTCGATGAAACCACTCTTATCCTGTCAATAAGGTCAAGTCAACATTTAATCTTAAAGTTTATTGACACAACAAAAGGAGACTTTTCCTACTATACAAGTCAATACAAAAGAGCAAATCAAGACTAAAGTTGAGTACAAACATTTCAATAGGGCACAACAATTTGTTGTTTACCTACCTTGTCAAAGTTGGTGAAGGTATCGAGGACGTCTTCACGGTTAGCACCTTCGATGGCTTGCATGTCAGCTACCAGGTTCTTGAACTCATTCAACTCCAGAACCCCATTTTTAGGTGCCTTGTCGTACTGCACCAAGATCGCCTGGGGGCGTAATGAACTGGTGTTAAATTGAATGTTCTATTTTGTAACGTTGTCTGCATATAGACACCACAGTTTCGTTAAGCCTAGCTAGTGGCACATGTGGCAAGAAATTTCCTTGTTGTTTCAGAAACATTGTACATAGGGAGGGGTTACTAGCACTCTCCCTTTGACGTGCTCGTGGCACTTCCTCGAACACGGGACTCCCATTTTACGTCCCTTCCGAAACACAGGTGCAACCCCAACCTAGATACCCTTCCTAGGGTCGAACTGGGGTCTCCCTGTTACTAACTTTTATTGGAACTGTAGCTAAACTTTGAGGCTGTTGCCAGCTGAGCTACAGGGACATCCCATAAGCACACAGTTTGTTGGAACGTTAAATTGTTACAAGCAGATGTCGTGTTCACCAATCGCAATGTCTTACCTGAAGAAGAGCATCGCTGGGTTTCACATTCAGCTCTTCCAGCGCTGCCTTCAGCTCTGCGGAGCTCATTTTGCCATCTTTGTTGACGTCATGCTTGTTGAAAGCCGCTTCTGCCATGTTGTCCTGGGGGTAAAATGATTAGTAACGCTTCGACACAACAGACCCCTCCCACTAAACTATGTAGCCTATCTATGTCAGTATTGACCACGAATCTGAGTCAGTAAGTCTAGTACAGGCTAGGATATAGTATAGCACACAAAAGTACCATGGATAAAGCAGTTGTAAACCATCAGATTCTATGTCTACAACCGTATATATTTTGACAGGTTCGAAAAACGTTTTTTTTTTTTTGCAACGGGGTGGCCCACTCGAGCTCAGTGTGTAGTCACTGCTAGCTTCCCAGCGAAGCCCTGGCAACTTTACGTACTATACAGTACACCCCCACGTATTTCATACAACTGACAACTAACAATGGACAGATAATCCCAGACAAACAGCAAGAAGCGTAGCTTTTCAACAATGGCGGACCTTAAAGAAACCATTTTTTATTTCATTTACATATAGTAGAAGTTTAACTTTTAAACAGTGGCGAGCCAACATCCGATGTTGTTTGTTCACACATTGACGAAATGACACTGTTGCTACAACTTGCTTTAGCTATTTTGATCTATTTGCAACGAATTAAAACTCTCACCTTTGCTGGTTGGATTTTGTACCACTCGTTCAGAAGACTGCACCACGGTAAATGGTGACAGGGACCTTGGAGTGTAAGTCGGGCGTTGTGCCTTAAGCGAGTTATAATTATTTGTGGTTCAACCACATTGGGCATTCTAAAATACATATCTTGTTTTTTAATTGTGGCCACTCTTGTTTTCAACGTATGTATTTCATGTTTGTAATGAATTTATGCACGTGTGCTAATGAATAAAATTTACGTGTACATTATATGCCTTGCGTTTGCTTTGTCTCAGGCGTTGGATATCGGCACGGAGGAACAATTGTTTTTACAGCGTTGTACAGAAACACACGCGTGTAATGAGTATGCCTAAAATATAGCACGTTTTGTCCTTGGGTGAGGAACATGCTACTTATCAATTGTCCAATGCACCCGGGTCATGCATTAAATGACGTGCTTCAGTGGCACAAATACCTGATGTCCTTCAAAACTACTTAAGGTGATCAAGCTAAACGCAGGCTCATTCACATTTGTTCTAAACGGTTTTGATTTGTCGATCGATGTATTGTTACCTTCGCCGGGAAGGTATGCCTTCGCGGGAAGGTTATGTTATCGGTTACGCCAGCTGTAAAGTGGGTCCGTATGTATGTCAAGATCATAAGTCAAGAAAACTTTGACGGATCTTGCTGATTTTTGGTAGGTAAGTGGCGGTTGTAGAAACAAAGGTCATGTACGAAAATGGTTCACCTGGCATTTTCCTAAAGTGCTCCAGTGGACTTTTTATGTTAGTATGTTTGTATGTAGACAACATAACTCGATGTATTGTTGATGGACCTGCATGATTTTTGGTGAGTAAGTAGAGATTGTGATAACTGAGGTCAAGTTCAAAAATGAGTCATCTGGCATGTTCCTGCGGTACTGCAGCGGGCTGTTTATGTATGCGTATTTGCTTGTTGACAGGATAACTCGAGAAGCTGTTGATGGCTGTGCACGATATTTAGTGAATAGGTAAGTTTATTAAAGGAGAAGGTCAAGTTCAATGATGGGCCTCCTAGCGGGCACCTAAGGTACTGCAGCAGAGCTCCAAAGTTTGAGGTCAAATTTTCTGCAAGTCACGGTCTACGGTCATGATTTTTGTGTGGTAGATAGTCCATGTCACATGAAGTAAGTTGTGTACGTTTGGGCCCTCTAGCGGCTTGTTTGGAGCTGCAGCGGGTGTTTTCAATTTATTTGTTTTGACCTTTGGACATGAATAACTTGACTTGTGGTAAACGGATCGTCTTGATTTATGGTATGTAGATAGCTTGATTAATGCTTTACATAATCGAATACTCATTATGCAAATCAGGAGCTAATTTGCATAATTATTAAGGAAAGTTTATAAATCTGCTGCCTTTCAAAATAGGACTCTCAAACACGTGACATATATAGTTCAAAAAGAGAGAGGTATCGATAGATACCGATGATGCTAATAGCTACCTATTTTGCATAATTAATAAGAAAATACTCATTGAAAATACCACAATTGTAAAGGATGGGAATTTCATTCTTGTATCATTAGGAAGCTAAGTAATGGTGAACAATATCAGCCAGAAATCATGCATGACAAGGCCTCATTAACATAATTTATAAGGAAATTTCTGCAATGGGCGTAAGCTTCTTGCTTTACGACCTGGCTTATTCGGCTTGGCGGTGATTAATCACGGATACCTTGCTGTCACTGGCAAGGCCTGTTTCCCGACTCTGGTGGCCATTAATCACTCGTCCAGGCACCACCTGCAGACCAGGGGATATCACTTACATGACCGTTTACCCGGGATCCAGAAGAATTATAGCTACATTTGCGAGAAGTTCTTTGTGTCAGAAAACAGCAAATTTCTTAGCGATTCTAGAGATTTGTAACCTCTTATCGAAAGTCGTGACAACATGGGAGGAAAGATGAGGTCAAAGTCAGCATCAGAGGAGCGAAAGTTAGAAGATCTCGAGCAGAAAAAGAAGGTTCGTATTCATTACGTAATATAGTATTCGGGACTCTATTTCACAAGATGCTGTTAAGAGAGAATTTTCTTCATTTGATAAACGTTAGGAAGGCGACGATAATGTGATCATGGGGTCATGTATGACGTCAAGCGGGCCAGGTCGTGTGGTGGGAGAGGAGACCTAGGCAACAACATGTTAGCTTTCTATTTCCATGTAGGAACTATAGATCAGACTTTCCAAACTGGTTGAGTTGTTAGTGTTATTAATGCTACGGTCACATCGGGGATGTAGCCCCGGCTTGGTTCTGACGTCTGGGGGGCACCGGCTGTCGTGGTCACGACTAAAAGTTTCCTTCGCGCTACCCTGCATGCTGGGGTCCCGGGTTGCTCCGGTGGGCACTCGGTGGCCACTCGGTGGCATTTTTGTAAAGGTTTGTCACCTTCGTTGGCAGGTTTTTGACAGGTACCCGTCAGTTGCTCTGACTATGTCTTGTACAGGACAGGGCCCTGCCGAATGCCCCGCGAACGACGGTCGGACATCAGGCATGCTCCTGGTGGGCACATGTCATATCTCGAAGCGTATATGAGCTCAAAAAGAAACACGATATACGACGTTCTGCTCACCTAATGTGACACTTGACCCGTCTTATGCACTTGGTTCGTAACAGAACAATATGCTATTCGCCTATGACAACAGCATATTTCTTTCTCACACAAACTTTGATTCTCTGATACAACTGGTGATACAACTGGTGATACAACGATGTGTTAAGTACAAATACATTGCCAACAAATTGCCAAAAAAAGATCTTTATTTGTATAAAGCAAAAATAAGATTTGGAAGATTTGGAAGATTTGACCAAAAACGTTTGGAAGATTTGGAATTTCCGGAATATCCGGAATATCCGGAATATCCGGAATATCCAGAATATCCGGAATATCCGGAATATCCGGAATATCCGGAATATCCGGAATATCCGGATATTCCGGAATATCCGGAATATCCGGAATTTCCGGAATATCCGGAATTTCCGGAATATCCGGAATATCCGGAATTTCCGGAATATCCGGAATATCCGGAATATCCGGAATATCTGGAATATCCGGAATTTCCGGAATATCCGGAATATCCGGAATTTCCGGAATATCCGAATAGAAGATATGCAATTGTAGGCGTCAGTTGCATAATCAATGAGAAGCTACTATAATTACAGGTAAATGATGGCAATCATTTAAATCAAATTATGCTAATAAGGACCTAATTTGCATAATTAATGATAAATGTTAGCATAACCTTCTTTGATAAGCTCATACTTTGGACAGCTTCTGTTATTTGGGTGAACTGGTATGATTTATGATTGATGAGAAACACTCCTAGATACATCAGTCATAAAGGTTAAAATCATTTGGCGAAGGTATGAGGTCGTGGAACTGTAGTTGTTACTATTATTATATACACACAAAGATCACATACACACACTCACACACACAATCACACACGCACACATTCACACGCACACACATACGACATACACACACACACACACACACACAAGCATTCACACACACACACACTCACATACGACACGAACACACAAAGATCGCAAATATCAAAGAGTTAATCAAAGTACCCCAAGACTTTTATTTTGCACCAGTGGAAGATAACAACACAAAACATGTGATTAGCTTATGATACGTATTGAGCGGCCAAAAGTTTTTTTATGACAAATTTTCTTGTCTGTTCGAAACACTTCGATTTAATAATTATAGTTCCTTATGACCTTGGAAATGGAAACACCAGAAAAATATGTACAATTAGCTATAAAGGAGGACATAATGAATATCAATATGTGATCCTCAATGTGCTTTTTCCTTGGAAGCTTCCTAAAGTTTATTAAGCAAATTATGCCCAAAGTAGATTACGTTAATTACGCTATATTGGCATTGTACGCCAGCGAGCTACTTTTGTCACCAATAGCAGTTGACTGAATTCTTAAAAAAAGTACAGTGGCTTCATATTGTATCGGCCATCTAAATGGGTGCCACAGAGGAACAGGTACCCTGGTATCCAGTCTACCGCGGTTTGGTCCGGTTCTCTTCGGGGCAGAATGTGCTCTCTCTCCCGCCGGGGTAATCTTTGGTACCCGGTAGTAGTTTCACCGAGTAGAAGTACAATTGTCCAACCCGTAAAACTACTACCGGGTACCAAAGATTACCCTGGCGGTAGAGAGCCCCTTCTGCCCCGAAGAAAGCCTGGCTAAGCCACGGTAAGATTGAATGCCAGGGTAAGGAATATTTCTCCCACCGCTCCACGTCTTATGGGCCTACTCAGATGAAGTTAGCGAACTCGGTGATGCTGATTTTGCCGTCGCCATCCGTGTCAGCAGTGGCGATCATAGCCTGAACAAGGTTGTCGTCACTTCCCATGCCGAGCGACTTTAACACTTCCTTAAACTCATCCTTCTCGATGAAGCCACTCTTATCCTGTCAGGGTCAAGTTCACACTTAGTCTTAATCTTTATTGACACAACAAAAGGAGAAAGTTGAGAACAAACATTTGAATAGGCACTACAGTTTTGTTGTTGTCATACCTTGTCATAGTTGGTGAAGGTATCGAGGACTTCCTCACGCTTAGCACCTTGGATGGCTTGCATGTCAGCTACCAGGTTCTTGAACTCATTCAACCCCAGAACGCCATCTTTGGGTGGCTTGTCATACTGCACCAGGATCGCCTGGGGGCGTAATGAACCGGCGTTAAATTGAATGTTCTATTCTGTGACGTTGTCTGCATGCAGACACCACGGTTTCGTTAAGACCCTTGTAGTGCCTAGTGGCACATATGGCAAAACGTTAATTCCTTGCTGTTGCTACCACTTTCCCTTTAACATGCTCGTGGCGCCTCCTCGAACATGGGACCCCCATTTTACGTCCCTTCTGAAACACAGGTGCAACCCCAACCTATATATCCTTCCCGGGATTGAATCGGGGTCTCCCAGTTACCAACTAATTGAAACCAGGAGCTCATAATTGAAACCAGGCAGCCATAGGCAGGGACATCCCATAGTGCACCGCAGTTTTTTTGGAACATTTAATCGTTACAAGCAGGTCTATTGCTATTCCCAGTAACCGCAACCACAAGTCGACGAAGGCACGATGTCATACTAAAGCCCCTGTCACACTTGTGCGCATCAGTTGCGTATTAACATGTTTTCTGTTTAGGTTAAGTTTGCAGACGAATAAGTGATTTCTTAGGTTCGATCACGAGGCTGCACAACAGTGGGTCAAAGTAGCAAACAACTTTTCCCGCAAACCTTACTGAAACAAAAAAAAATGTTAATGTGCAACTCACGCACACCTTAAGATAGGCACAAGTGTGACAGGGCCCTAAAGAGTTCAACAATGTCTTACCTGAAGAAGGGCATTGCTGGGTGTCACTTCCAGCTCCTTCAGCGCAGCCTTCAGCTCTGCGGAGCTCATGTTGCCGTCTTTGTTGACGTCAAACTTGTTGAAAACCGCTTCTGCCATGTTGCCCTGCGGGTAAAATGATTAGTAACGATTCGACACAACAGACCCCTTCCCCAAACCTGTGTGGCCTATGTTGGTCAGTATTGACTTTTTCTTAGTAAGGCTAGTGCATACTAAGGGCCCTGTCACACTTGTGCGTATATTCAAGTGCGCGTGAGTTGCGCATCAACATTTTTTGGGGGGTTTACGTAAAATTTGCGGGGACAAAGTTGCTTTCTACTTTGACCCACTGTTGTGCAACCTAGTGATCGAACCTAAGAAATCACTTCTTCGGCTGCAAACTTAATCTGAACCAGAAACATGTCAATACGCAACTCATGCGGGCTTGTATATACGCACAAGTTTGACAGGGGCTTTAGACATAGTACAGCATACAAACTATTGACAGAGACGTTGTGCACCACCAAATTGTACGTTATTGTATAAATATATACTTTGACAGTTTTTTGTGTGTTTTCTTTAGCAGGGATGGTTCACTCAGTGTGTACTGTGTAGTGACTGCGCATGATAGCCTTCCATCGGAGCCTTGATAACTTAACATACTATACATTCCCTTCATTCACACATATTTCATAACACTAACAAAGAACAGATAAGAAGAAGCTTAGCTTTTCAACAATTGCGTAGCTTAGCTTCAAAGTTCATCTGTGTTGGTAGAGATTATTCTGAGACAAGTTTTGACTGTTTTAAATTTGGGTAAGTCCAATATTTGTGTGGGAAATTACAGTTAAAACTTGTCTCAGAATTGCGGGCCTTAAAAATACCAATTTTGTTTTATACAAATAGTAGAAGTTTGACTTTTAAGAAGTGGCCAACCAACATCCGATATTGTCGACAGGCACTAAGACGAAATGGCACTGTTCTACAACTTTGTCGTAGCTCTTTTGACCGATTTGTAACGAATTAAAACTCTCACCTTTGCTGGTTGGATGTTGTGCCACTCGTTCAGAAGACTGCACCACGGTAAATGGTGACAGGGGCCGTGGGAATGTAAGTTGGGCGTTGTGCCTTAATTAGGCGAGAGATAATTATTTGTGGTTAAACCACTTTGGGCATTTTGAAATACATATCTTGTTTTTGAATGTTGCCACTCTTGCTTGTAATGTATGTATTTTATGTTTGTAATGGGTTTGTGTACTTGTGCTTATATAGCATAGCCTGGAGGTCAGACTGTTTCCAGGGTATACACAGACCAGGTTCTCGGCGCTGGAGCCAACATGCCCCCACGAAAATTCTACAACAGGCCCCCGAAGTTTAAGACCAGGGAGTGGAGGGGGGGGGGGTAATTTTTTGCGATAGCCTCACTCAAAAGTTTTTTTTTCCAGACTTTTTTTAATATAAAAACTATGGTGTTTTTTATTTATTTTTGGCGACGCCTCAGTACCGGGGCCATTTTCCGCCATATAATTTCAGCGATAGTAGAAATATAGGGTTGGGATGATATCGTATGAATAATCAATAAACTACCTCCTCCATACAGGTGTTACACGCCCACAAGAAACCATATACACGTGTTTTGAACTCAAGGAATCTCACGCAGATTATTTCAAGGTCAACTTTATTTTGACAAGGAAATAATTTTCTCAAACATCCTTGCATTCCACGAGTAATGACTATCTATACTGGTAGAATCGTTATCTGTCATGCTTCAGATGACGTAAGAATAACAACTACAATGAAGCGATATGGTCATACAACAGTTTGATTGCCGACATATTGCACAACATGAGTGACATTATCACAACAAATTTATAGTAGCTGCCAGAGACACACTGTTTTCTTATAACACGTGACAAAAACTTTTATCTGCATCTTGTGACGCATATTACAAAAAAACGTTAATTGACTCTAAATATATTTTACCAGGAGCGTTCTACCTCGCCTTCAGATATTGAGATGTCACCCACGTGACTATAACGTCATCACTGCCCGTCATGTTTGGTGGTCAAACTTGGACGTTTCCAGATGAAATCAAACTTTCTATAAAATTGCAGTGGCATGCACATGCAAATTCACATGTCTGACTATATTCTTAGTACAACCAACCAGCATCGTAGTCTTCGCATGCAAACACCATATTCTATAAAAAAAGATAAACCATAAGTCGGTATCTCACCGGACTACGCCTGATTACTCCAATCGGCGCAAAGTTGTCGCCTGAAATCGCAAATTGTTTTCAAAATGGCGCAAATGAAAGTAAAATAGCCTAAAGCGGCGCAATCACTATAAATCCCTTTTAGATCACTTTTTATCATTGTACATTGGTTTTTGATTCAGTGACAACACTGCGGATTCCGAGAAAGTTATCTTGCATCTGATTCGAATCCAAATATGAGAATGTGACATTCTGGGCGCGGCCATTTTGTTTTTGTAGAGATGACGTATTCTACCAGTGTGTCGCACGTTAATGTGAACCCCAGAAAAATTGGCGAAAATTCGCAAATTTGGCGCAGTTCAGTGAGATACCCCCTATATATAGTGGTATGAAAATGGACATGTGCTAAGAAGTAAGTTTCTTGTACACCATCTTGCTACATCCAGGCCTACTTCCCGTGAGCCATGATCTTGGCGAACTCGATGACGCTGACCTTGTCGTCCTTGTTGGTGTCAGCGGCGGCCATCATGGCCTTGACCGTGGTCTCGTCATTCCCTATCCCGAGTACCGCCAGGACCTCCTTCAGCTCGGCTTGCTCGATGAAACCGCTTCCATCCTGTAAGGGAAGGTAAGTTTAACACATGATGTACACACGCTTATTGGTTTTGGTCGGGGGGGGGGGGGGGGGTAGAAGTGGCCGACGTTTTATCGTCAAGGGAGGCAAACAAAAAGCACATTCGTGGTTTCGACTACGCATGTGCAAGGTCAAAGGTAAAGGCCCCCGAGACGTATACAAAACCCCTCGGGCGTTGTTATGCAAATCTAGACAATGTCGAGACGAGCACTGTTTTCAGGGGCCTTCACCTTTCACACTGCACATGCGTAGTCGGAACCGTGAATGGGCTTATGGAATCGCGCGCAGCCACTCCTGGCTCCCCCGACGGTAACCTCTGATTGGAGAATAAATTTTGTATACTAGTAGTGGTATGGAAACACCAATGAACAAATGGAAATATCATAACTATATCTTTGAATCTGTGTAATTTTGACATTAATGTGGAGTATTCCTTTGAGTCCTTACAGCACCTCAAATAAAGTTGTACAGTGAAGTTAGCACTAGTAATGACCCATTGCAATTCATTATCTTCACGGTATACCCTTGCCATGTATTGCTTCATGTTGCAATTAGCCCTCGGGCAAGAACTTGCAAATAAAATAAAAATAATAAAAGATAAGAGATTCGATTAGAGCTGGCAAATGTGACAAAGGGTATTTTTGTCATGACCATCGTTTCGCGCAGCATTTCGTCTATGGACATTAGAACAAGCAATGTATAAGTATATGACATGTGATATTTCGATATGTTGCTCTATCCCATATGGTTGTGTGTGATCAAATTCATTTGTATGCACTTATTCGTTTGTATGTAGACCTTACGAAAGTCGCTGTGCTTTTGTTGTGTCAATAAAGATCTTCTTCTATTTTTCATGACTCATACTTATAACAAACTATCATGAGGAGATTCGTTCCAAACCTTGTCGTAGTTCTTGAAGATTTCACGGGTGTCATCAACAGTAGCCGCCTGGATAGCCTTCATGTCAGCGATGACCTTCTTGAATTCAGAGAACTCCAAGAAGCCGTTTTTGTCACTGTCGTACTGTGCCATGATTACCTGGGGACAATTAAGAAAAGAAAACAAAATGTTAGCGCTCACATGTAAAAGATAGTAAAATTAGTCCCATAGCTACATGTATTTTCCCTTTAGGGGCTACAGGTTGTTATCCACTGTCTAGGATACGGTATTGGAAGGTGTAGCCCATCCCTCTCCTTCCACCACCTTTTACCAACCCAATCATGCAAAGTCAGAACCCATATTTACACCTTGGTGGAGTGAGAAAGCCTCATGTTAAGTGCCTTTCCCAAGGGCACAAAGTCTATCAAAAAATGCCAGGAATCGAACCCATTACCTCTGGATCTCGAGTCCTCTAGCCTACCCACTCGGCCACACGGCACCATGACGTAAATATTGTCCGCCATATTGGATGTGTGTACAAGTAATATCATATCATACCCGGAAAATGCTATGTAAGTTTGAATTTTATTTTGTATAAATGGCTGAAGTAAGAATAACTTAAATATTTGGAAATAAAATTGGTATCTATTATCATGCTAAGTTAGCTTAACTTGGCATCATGTTGACATTTTAATGACAGTCGTTCAAATAATTATAAACGCGAGCAGCCACATAGCCACCACCACCGTGCCTTCTTACGGGATATGGAATTGGGCAAAAGGGTCAGTCCACGGGAAGGTTAACATTTCCACCTCTTGCGCCTGGCCAGTCAAACCCTAATTAAGGTTGCCAGACTCTATTGGCAAATCATCCCGCCTATAGCCGGCGTAGTTAGTCTGATAGAGACTAATCACTACATACCTTTAGAAGCTCGGGACTGGCCGTCACTCCCATCTCCTTCAGCGCTGTCTCCAACTCTTTGGAACTCATTTTGCCGTCATTGTTGACGTCAAACTTCTTGAAAATAGTTTCCGGATTTGCCATGATGTCCTGTGGTTAGTAACTGTCAAGTCTGTGATAAACATAAAGGGCGAACAACGTAATTCCTGTAACCTGGTATCCAGCCTATCGTCGTTAGGCCGAGCTATCTTCGGCCAAGCTTTCTTCGGGGCAAACGGAGCTCTCTGCCGACTGAGTTATTTTTGGCACCCGGTGGTTCTTTTATGAGGTGGCCACCGGAAGCCAAAGACTACCCCGGCGGTAGAAAGCCCCTTCTGCCCCGAAGAGAGCTTGGCCGAACCACCGACAGTAGACTGTATACCAGGTTATAATTTCTGGTGTACCATTCTATTTCTATTTCTCTCTCTTTGTACACAAACACATGTACGCACTTTCAAACAAGGTCGGTTTTATATATATTGGCCTCAATGTCTATATCATTCATACACCAACTATATTGATTGCATAGGCTAGGTGACATGACATAAACTAGCTTGTACATATTGCCTAAATCATATGTTCTATACATTTTATAAAGCTAAACGCACCTTTAGCTGCAGAAAATACGCGTCAGAAGCAGGTAACGCTATACACCACTGTGAATGTTGACGGTAGTAAAATGTGGGTGTGGTTGGAATATTTTATGGCTTATTATATTTGGCAATTTGGATAATTGAGCTGGCCAGGCTGAAACACAAAAGATGATTTGATATGCATGGTATCATAATTTGTTTCGCTGTTGCTCATATTCTGATGCTGATGTTCCAGAAATAGATCCTTTGTTGCAATGAACAATAAAGGCATATAAAAATATAATAATCCTAATGCCTTTGCACGAGTGGGGAACAACAAGTCCAGATGACAAATACTTTGTAATGCGGACAAAAACGTCGTGCAACATTATAATGACTAAACTTGAGTGTGTGTATTACAATATCTTTTTTTTCTGCATGCAATTTCCTTTGCAATGAGGTTGATCTAATATGATATAAGTAGATAATTCTTATATTCTTGTTACCTCCACAAAAATGGATGTATAGTTTATTTACTCTGGATGATGTATGGGGATATATGTTAAATAACTAGATGGATTGCGATGGTATTTGGTATGTGGGTGGGGTGAACCCGAAAATGAAGGTAGCTTTTGGTCCTTCTGGTGGTTGGCCTTGGTACTGCAGCATCACTTTTTTCGTATCTTTCTTGCTGGACGTGCTGTGGTCTTGAACTTTAGGTGGCAGGTAGGCGTTGACATAAGGACGGAGTGATGTAAACTTGGGACTCCTAGCAGGTTGCTCCTGGTCTATACATACTAGTATATTACACATTTTCTTTGTCATGAGTACGATAATAAAATGAATCTTTCGCGTGTATACCAAACAGATAGCTGCATTGAAAATGCATATACTATATGTATATGGCAGACCTTTCCCACGGCATGTCCTAATTATATATCTATTGTGTTGCTGCTCACGCGATGCCACCGGGCACTGACCCTCGCATCTACATTTTAGATAGAGAGATCTCACCTCAGGGATTCTTGTTTGATTTATGTAGGGATGCCATAAGTTACATATCTGCCGTCAAGCAGTATCTACGACAAACTCAACACAGTCACAAGACATTAAAATCTCGTACGCCCCAAATTTGATGTCGCAAACGTATCGTTTGAAGAATGTTTAAGATTAGAACTAGAACCAAGGACATTATATAACATCATTGCTAGAACACAATTACTGCAAGCATTGACCCGTAGCATTTTGTGGTTGGCTCTAATTCAGCTGAAGTAATTTGCACTGAAGGTTCCTTACGTAATTTGCAATTGTTACATATTAAGTTGTGTGTGTGTGTTTTTTTTGGTCACTGGAACCACAAATTGTATCTTGCTCTGTGTAGGAAAATGATTAGGGTGAAAATACGCGGTTACAGTGTCACTATGCATCATTCCTGTCCAACATGGTTTTAGATGGAATCGGTTAGAATCGGGTTGTTCTCGGTTTGAGTCGGAATAACTTCGGACCAAGTCTGGGCTTCGAATTCACAGCTTGAATGCCACTGGTTTGAGTCTTGAATACAGTTGTGACGATACTCAATCGGCTTTGTTGTGTCAAACGACACATAACAGGAATCTGAGTGAATGAAAATGTATAAGACTACCACAATTTCAGAGTTGATAGAATTTCTATCCTCACTTAAAATGACCATGGACATTCCCCTAAGGGACATGATTTAACCACAATTTGAGTTTCTAGAAATATAGTTCTGTGTCAGGGACATTTGAAAGACACCGTCAAATACAGCCGGTATGTGTCATGGCCGTACATGTAGGGTAGACATCCCGATACAACTCAATAGTCACCAGTGCTGGCGCGGCCATCTTTGATTAACGTCAATTAACCGCCAACGGTATCTGTGATGTTTGTATCTGATGTGACCTTCAAAACGTACCGAAGGACGAATGCTGAAAACATCAACAGATGTGCCCCAGTTACAGTGCAGTGTAGCGTGCGTAGTCCAGTGGTCAGTGACCCTGCCTCTGGACCAAGAAGCCGTGAGTTCCAATCCCGGCTGTTGTCGCTCACCCAACATGCACGCTACTGGAAAGGATTGCAGTCCCATGAACGGGACGTTAACTTGCAGTCCACTGTTCGTTGTACTTGTCGAAAAGAGCTAAGGGAATTTCCCCGTTACAATGAACCTGTTAACACTGTACATAGCGTCTGTCCTCTGCCACAACCAGTGAAAGAGTGACTCTTCAGTGAGATAATCCGGTTCAAGATCACTTTCATCGTTCACAGTTGTAGCAAGGCCTGAGATCTAATTTGAGATTATTCATTTTGACAAAAAAAGCAAACACAAAAACCAATCATACCTTCATGTTAACATCATGTAATAGACCATAGAGCTACAGATGCTCTCGTTGGTTCACTGACTCATGTCAATATGATTATTGCCATATTCCAGATGGTAATCTTTGATTTTCGTATTGTATAATATAATGTTTTACATGTACTGGTGGTACATAAAGTTATGCGTATGATTTTTATATCAAACCTACCTAATAGTTCTATAGCTGGCTATATTGGCCAGTCAATCTAATATAGATTTGATGAGATCTATGTTTCATATGATGCCACTATCCGTTATTTGTATCGTAAATTTCATCACTATCATCATCATTATCATGAACCACTTATCAGATTGATGTTCTAATTTTACTGCAATACCGTACATATGATTATGATCTAGGCTAGATTAGATACATATGATTGTAAATACTGAAGCACGAAAAACATTTTATTTCCAAGTGTTCATTTAACCACGACGAAAGAAGTGCATTGTTTAAAGAAGTCAACACGACCTACCCAATTAACTTTCTCACATTCACGGACGAACATCAAGTCACTTTCCTCTTAAAATGGCAGAACAATACAGATTGTAGAAAAAGTGAGGCTTTTTGTCTTCGTCTGCTTCCAAAGGAAAAAAAGCAAAACCCCAATTGTCTAGATATAGTACTTGTTAATGAGTAGTAGTCTCAAACAACAACATCAATCACTTTCCATAATCAGATATATGTCTCCTAGGCTTCTTGATATATAATCTAATGTGTTCGTTAGGGACATATTTTGTGAAAACCTAAAAAAAAAACCTTAAAGAACGTTTTGAAAGCTCTTTAGCCGGCTCGACATTATGTGATGCTGTCGACCACTCTTCTCTTCTAGATAGAAACAAACTTATCATACGGACGCCTGTCCTTAGTCTTGTTACGAGGCTTGTTCCTATTCTTCCTAGACGATGGGGAACAGTTCTTCCCTTTCTTGTTCTTCTTACGGCGACACGGCAGGGTGGTACGAGCGGTGGTGGCGCTAGGAGGCGTAGTTGTGTCAAAGTCCGGCGGCATTTCGGTGATGTTAGTCGTGATGTTTGCAGGGGACTTGGTGGTAGTGTTGGTGGGGGGCATCTCTGTAACATTGGTTGTAGTGTAAGACGGACTTGGGGTTGTAACGTTGGCTGGAGGTGGCGTTGTAACGTTGGGTGTAGTGATAGAGGGAATCGGAGTGGTAACGTTGGTGGGAGCCGGTGTTGTAACTTTGGTTGTAGTGTTAGGCGGTGTTGGGGTTGTAACGTTGGCTGGAGGTGGTGTTGTAAAGTTAGTTGTAGTGTTAGACGGGATTGGGGTAGTTACGTTAGTGGGAGCCGGTGTTGTAACGTTAGTTGTAGCGTTAGACGGAATAGGAGTGGTTACGTTGCTTGGTGGCGGTGTTGTAACGTTGGTTGTAGTGTTAGACGGCAGTGGAGTGGTAACGTTAGTAGGAGGCGGTGTTGTAACATTGGTTGTAGTGTTTGACGGGATTGGGGTAGTCACATTGGTAGGAGTTGGGGTTGTAACGTTGGTTGTAACATTAGACGGCTGTGGGGTGTGAGTGAATGGAGGTACGACGGTTGTTGTCGGGATCCCTGGACAGTCAGTCTGGTCCGTCATCCGGAACAATGCGGCGTCGATGCCCATTTCCGTCACCTCGTACACAATGTCCTTCATAATGTCTTCATCTGTATAGACATAAACACAAGGCCTGAAATTAGCGAATGTCCAAGAGATAAACAAGAGGTTGTCACAGTAGAATGTTGCCTATACGGGGAAATATATTCTTATGCTTAAATATTTCTCAGTTTTTCAGAAAAAATACTTAAAAAGTTCCTGATACATTCATATATCTTTTTGTTCGGGGTTCATAATTAGAAATATTCCGTTAATACTTTGATATATGTCTTAATCTTTCAAATGGAATATCATCAATTTCAAAAATATCTCTTAAATTGTTCGAACACCGCCAGAATCTTAAAACACGGTCTGTATGCGTGGAAGCGATCACAGTGAAACCAAAGCTATAATACGACGGACTAACCCTGTACCTCAACTTGTAACTTTGAGTCCTTACATGTACCTTATCCGTTTACGTAGTACTACACAACCCTGAAGCTACAATGCAGGTCCTCTGAATTGGAGAGACCTTCTTTAAATGTGATGGGCAACCTTGCTTTTGACTCAGGCTGACCAGTGTGGGCAACCTGACATAAAAAAGTATTTCAAACCCTGTCTGTACTCACCCAGTGTCCGCTCTCTCCCCAGTATCCAGGCCATCTCGACTTTAAACAGACCCCAAACAAAACTGACACATGACCAGACCACCGCATAGCTGCTGTAGTCTGTGTCCAGTACCCAGTACGGCCCTTTCGGGAGAAAACGGGAGAATCCGATGGACAGCTTCGAAGGCACCTTAGCATCTGGTATATAGGCTCGACCTACAGCCCTCGCGACGTGGCCATAGCTGTCTATTCCTTTGGTAAAAACCTAAGGTAAAAAAAAGAAGCACTAGGTAGGTGAAAGTAGTTGCATTACCTTTTGAGGCCGTTTGGGCAGTGGGTTGCTATTCACTGTGTCTAGTAGGGCACGGTATTGGAAGCCGGCATAGCCCATTCCTCTCCTTCCATCGCCTTTTACCAACCGAAGTCATGTACCCAATTTTACAGCTGGGTGGAGTGAGGAAATCGTGTTTTAAGGGCACAACATCAGTGGCATGTCAGGGGATTCGAACCCAGGAAATTTTGGGTCATTTGGGCAAAACACCCTAACCATTACGCCCAAACAAATGCTTTAGTGTTCAATGCATTCCAATATATCATGTCGGTACAGACAGTTAAGTTGGTGTGTTACGCCGAAAGGTGGTTATAGCGGCTAAATATAAAGCACAGATACAAATACCCTGATGATCTGAAACAGTATACAAAATGCTACAATTCATAATTAGATAACGGTGCAATGCTTTACAAAAATACGGCAGTTAAAGTAAGATAATAACTCACAGAGACTAGTCTGTTGTATAGTTCATGAGTCAACTAAAATAACAAACTATCGTTTCTTAAGGCACAAGTATGAAGACATAATTCCTACCTTAATGCCGCCATGTCTATGAAGGTAGTAGTGTGCTTCGGCACACTTCAAGCTTCGCTCAAACGCAACCGGAAAGCGGGCGATCTCGTACCAACGTCCCATGTAACTCTTCACGCTGAAGTTTGCCTTTACAGGGAGGTCCGGACACTTCCCTTCCGAAACCTCCCCAAATCTCTGCCCGTCGACAACAAAAACAACAGCCGAGAGGGCTAGGAAAAGACGCAACCCCGCCATGTTTTCTCCAGTTTCTTCCAAGGTGTTTGACACTGTTCCAAGAAACTGACAAGCTAAACTGGGCCCTGTCAGTTCACAGTGTACTTAAGGGTCGGGTTCATTGACCTGTATTGCAGCGTTTGCAAGTTGTGCGCTGACCTACATTTGCCATCCCACTTAGAGCTACCAGGGGCTATGACCTCCATTTGCACAAAAACAAGATAAGAGTCCACGCCAGGTCGTGCGTTTCCAGACAGAAGGGCATTCTTGAACTTTGGAAGACTTTTGGAAGACGTCAGCCATTTCTTCTTGATTTTAACGGAATTTTCTTCATTGAAAATATTCATAATTGTATTATCACATAAGATGTGTTTATCTTCCAATAATGAGGGGTACTCAGGCTTCTCAAGATGTATTTATTTTGTGCTTGTTTGTTTGTTTGTTTGTTTGTTTGTTTGTTAGAAATAAAGTATATGTATTCATTCCACTTCCCATACTATTGCTCGTAGCTTCATCGGTGAGTTTAGAGCCACTTTTAGACATATTAAACAAACTTACAGATGGTTTTCATCAAGGCGTTTAACGTCCTGGCAGTAGTTCAAGGAATGCTGGCGGCCATTTACCAGAGTGTCCGTCATTTTAGAGCGGAGCAAGATACATCAGGATTGGGCACCGAGAAATGATATAAAACACTTAACACTACAGAAATCATGTTATGATCATAGTAGAAAGCTGAACATATTTTTCTTCCCACCGGCAACAACTAAACGGGTATCTCACTAGACTGCACCAAAGTGCACAAAGAAACTGCGCATGCGCCAACTTTGCGAATTTTTGCCAATTTTCCCTTGCGGTCACACTGACGTGCGTGACCTCTATGAACAAAATGGCCGCTCCTGGAACGTCACTCATTCTCAGTTTCGGCCCAAAATCAGATACAAGATATCTTTTAGGAAATCACAGTGTTGCTTCTAAATTAAAAAGTAAAATAGCGATTTAGATTCATCAAAAAGAGATTCGCAAGGGTTGCACCGTCTTGTGCCAAATCGCATCTCGCAAATCTCGCAATTTAAAAATAATTGCGATTTCATGCGATGAATTGGCGCCGATTGCGCCACTTTGCGAATGTATTTCGCAATTTGGCTCAGTCCAGTGAGGTCTTAACACCTTATACAGTTACAGTATCATAAATATAAAGCAACATGACAAAATTATATTACTATCCTTTTTAAATGTCTTCCTATTTTCACGTTTAAAGCAGCAAAGTAAAATAAAATATAAATATAGATATATTCCTTAGCTCATACTGTAACATTTAGGAGATTTACAAATTCCACAATGCTGATCTTTCCGTCTTTGTTTTTGTCCACGGCATCCATAATTGTTTGCACGATGTCTTCTGTCACCGGCTCCTCGCGGAAATACTCCTGAAGTCCCTGCTTCAGCTCCTCAACATCTATGAACCCGCTGTTATCCTGAAAGGGAGAAGTGTTGTATTTGTGAATACGATTAGGTCCAATTGGAATAGGGGGCCCCGGCGGGTAGTTAACGGACTGTTTTGGGGGCACTTACCGGCGTGACCCCTGCGCGGCCCCGTGGGACACCCTGCGGCTGCCGGGCTATTTTTCCGCCCGACCGTGACCCTAAATCATTTCAACTCGTACTTAAAATCAGAGTAGGACCCGATAACAGATAGACGCCGTGAGCTAATCGTACGAACACCGAGAGGTACCAACCGGTACCCGGCAGTCTACCGGACAAATTTGTGACTTCGGGGCCCGGCCGGCCGGGACTACACCCCCTACGGGCACCGGCGCAATTGTGACCGTAGCATTACGGTGCATGTTACCGTTATGGTACAGTTACATCTCCACATCGATGTTTGGCCAGGTACTGTCAATGTGTTTGATTTCGCGGGGATTTAATTTAGCGTCAGGAAGAAAATTGAGGGTTCGCGGTGTTATTATTTCCTTAGTTCGTGGCGGGAAGATGGGGGGAGGCGGACAGAAGACAGAACAACCATTTTCACGGTGATTTTAAGTTCGTGATCAATAGGTTAACGCTAAGATCGCGAACATAGAATCATCGTGAATGTCAACATTTACAATAAGTTTACGGGCTGTATTTTTTTCTCACTTTCGGGTAGGACCCCGTTAAGCCCCCGTCGTCACAAATAAGAAATTCAGATCGGCCGACGTGTTGGCGAGCTTCAAATGTGCATTTTCGGCCGAAGTACGACCAACGTCTTGTCGATTACGCGGGCTTCGGGCGATTTTTCGAATATTGGCCTTTTACCGGATTAGTCGATACTGACTTCGTCCATGTCCAAGAGATGGTACCATCTCATGGGGGATTTTTAGTGTTCGACAGACGTCACCCGAGATTTTCATTGGAAAATACGGTCGACCCTGGTGCGATTTTGACATTCGGCGAGCTACGGGCGATCTACAAATTCGCATGAATTGTGACGCCGGCTTAAGGGCTACCTTTACCCTTTGATTTCAATTAGGATATGCGATTTTTTTTACAGAATTTGAACAGCATTTCTCTCTTCAAAGCTTTTGTTCATTGTGCTTAAGCTTGGATTAAAGCTTAGAAGTTAAATATAACCAGAGCTTAAATAGTAATCTTACGAGAGAGTGGACTTTTGTCGGTTTACAGTACATCGTTCATGGTATTTTATGATATGATATGCTATGATATGATATATGTTGTACCTTGTCCATTTTGTTGAATGTTTTTAGCAGCGTCTCTGGGTCGACATTGCCGATGCTTCTGAAGTCTGCAACTAACGTGTCGAACTCCACCAAGTCCAGCTGGTTGTTAGTACCGTGTCTGCAGTACTGCTCCATGATGGCCTGAAACATTTTAACGCCAGTTCCCCTAAATCCGTTGTGTAACCATGTATTTGTTGCTTTATGAATTGTGTTATTGACGGAAAGTGTTAAATGCAACATCAGAAATGCCGCCAGAATTGCAAGCTTGAGACCCCCCCCCCCCCACACACACGCAAAAACGCCGCCATTCCCAACGCGGACGGTGCTTTGAATTGCAGTATTTTTGCACCAACAGTACCAGATTAAAACAAAAAACACAGGTATATAACATAAGTGAAAAAGGTAATCAATGATATTGGCATGATACAATGTTGGTTTATTTTTTTGCCAGATGCCAATTCATTCTTGCAAAAAAAGGATCGGATTTAGGTAATGTAGTTTTACATATGTGGTCAAAACGTAATGGACAAAAAAAAGAATATTATCCTCACCATTATCAAACTAAATGTATGATAGTGCTCTTACTAACAGTTTTAAGTTAATTCAAAGGAATAATGAATGAATTCGAAGGCGCTGTGTCTATCAGATACCTTAATCAGTCCTTCCGTCGGTACGGCATCAAGATCCCAGAGAGCGTCTTCGAGCTCAGAGGTGCTGATGTAACCGTCTTTGTCAATGTCAAACTTTCTGAAGATTTCTTCAACGTCTGGGGATGTCACTCTAAGATAATGAGACACTGCAATATTAGTATCAAAAGTACACACTGTCAAATAAAAGATAACTATGACCACTTGTACTACGGACTTGTTGATGATCTTTGTTCACAATAGAGGGCGATACCCAGGCAGAGCCAAATGTCTAAACGCAATAACGAAGTATTTCACAAGCTTAAAATTGTGATTAAGATGTTCTCTCTTATCGCTCGTTCTCATTTAAATGTACACATTTTGTAATCTCCGTTACCGTTAGAAGTAAGACGTTCCTGACATTAAGATATGCCACATATAAGGTACCAAACTGCCGTTTTTAAAAGCTAGAAAAGTTTTAAGTCGTCATAAAAACTACAGTTTGACATCTTATATGTGGCATATCCTATGCCAAGAACGTCTTATTTCAATCGGTAACGGAGATTACAAAATGTGTACATTTAAATGAGAACGAGCGTTATACGTTAGGAAAAGGTGATTTACGACATGCAAACACTCAATTAAGGAATGATCAGATGTTACAAAAGTTAGTGTTAATGGTAGTTAAACCTGGCAGAGTGATATATCTAGAGAGTTTTTATACTATTCTTTAAAGTATTTAGAATAATGCATAAGCAAATGACAGTTGGATCACAGACCTGATAGTTGGGACTGGGGCCGATGACGCGGTCGGCACAGTTGCATCACACACCCCTGCCATCTCGGGGATCTTCAGTAAAAGGGCACCGCTTCTGTGGCGTCAGCAAAAACCGTACAGTCATATAGTATTACATTAGATTGTAAGAGCTGTTTTATATTCCGCAATCTCGCTGTGTGAAGCTTGATAGTATGGTGTATGTATGTATGATATCAATGGACGATTCTGATAACTGTCGCCCTATTGTTAAGGGAGATGTAGAACTATCCAAGTAAGACAACATGTCCATTCAGTGAACCTTGACTAACCGCGAACCCGGAAATAGTGTATATATTGCCAAACACTTAGACATTCGTGTAGCCACAAGCTTAAAATCGCAGTATATGAGTTCAAGCTTATGATTTGTTATCAATAGACATTGTGCCTCTTCAGTATTTTATTAATGAAAATCACGTATTTGTTCTGACGTTTGTTGTAATGACATAGTAAAACAGCGCCGCCATTTTGAAAGTTAGTTGTAATGTTGTTCTACAAGTTGGCACAAATCTTACAAGAATAGTAAATTGTGCATGTCACGGCCATCTCTAAACCCTCATGACTGTTATGCATCTGTGATTAAAGTTTACAGTGTCTGTTCTGATTGTAGGTGACTGTATGTCGCCCTCACCTCTCTGAAATCCCTTAGACCTTGAATCTTCAAGGACGACGGCCAGGGACTCGCTACTTCGGTCAATCCGGGAAAATTCATTAATACCATTAGTACAGACATTAGGGGTGTTCTGCATTTTTCTCTCATATATACCTGTCTTTGCGTTTTATCTTGGGCCTTTATCATAATCTTTTGCAAATATAGTCTTAATTATCTGGACAGTGCACAAGAAATACTACTACGCAAGACCCTCTCTTAAACATTAACGGTTGTTCCCGAATTTGTGTGTCGCCGGTGGTTCAACCGCTCGTTAGGCATGGCTCAAAGGGATGACAACAAAAACAATTATCTTGGGACAGTGGACGCCATTTTCAAACTTCTGCAGACAACATATTTTACTCACTAGGTACGGACATTTCCCTGTACCATTCCCCAGTGGAATGCCCTACCTGGCACGGTTGTGACGGCTCCCACGAGTCTTACCGTGCCAGGCTGGAGGCCTGCCCGCCTTACCCCGGGACCTCCTCTCCTCGCGGGGTCATCTGGGGGTATTTGAAGTTGAAGAAGTTGAAGACATGTTATCAATATTCATCAATTAGATTGTCTTCACTAAGACGTTTTGTTGCTTAAAGTTTTCATAAAAATGCTAATATCCGGTATACACGTTCAAATCGCCGGTTCATAAGTAAAAAGCATGTCCTTTCACGTATCGTTGGGACTTGTCAACACACCGTGAAGTTGTTTGCTTTCCCATCTATTTCATCTTTCTTCATGGATGACGATGAATATTATGGGATGTGTCCACTCACGTGACTATGACGTAAATGTCATCCGCCATGTTGGATGATTAAAGCTTGACGTTTTAGTCTCTATCAGACTCCATAGTATGCTGGAAAAATTATATAAAATGGCCAAAAAGACTGAATAACTTGCCATACGAGTTAGCTGGCCAGTACAATTTGCAACCCAGGAGGACATTCGTGAATAAGTAGCAACACCTGTGCTGCAGTGTGATGTGAACCAGTCAGAATTGCCTTGAGGAAGGTGACAGATGGTCACAGAAACGTCGGTTGAATTAATCACTTGGTTGTGTACAAATAATCTTTTTATTCAGTGACGTAGGAGTACAGTTGTTTGCAACCCTAGGCCGGCTGGTATATTTTCAAGCCACCTATGGAGTCTGTTAGAGACTATGAAATTGCCATGCCAAGTGAGTTTGAATTTGCATGAGCTATACTGACTTGACGTAATTATGGCATAATTTTAACAATTATAATTGCCTGAACTTAGTTGCAAACTGATCACTTTTCCAGGTTCAGCCAATCAACATCGCGTTTGTGACGTGATATGCAAATAGCCAATTGAACTATTAGTGTACGTCGATGAAGGTTTGACATCCAGGTACTAAGGCGCGCAAGGCGACAGTTACTCAAGCAACTGAATAATTTTTTACAAGGTCATATTGAATTTTTGATGGACTGATTTACAAAATTATCAAGTTGCTTGGGCAAATGTGATGTTGCGTAACTCTGTGTGTGATTTCCAACAACATAAGTCATGTTATTCAGACAATAAAAATTCAATCATACTATGGGTTTTTGTTAGTATACACGATACTTTATTCAAACCACTAACAGGTATTTGCTAGTTTATAAAATACTAACACTGGATGAACATATATCCGAACCTTCAGTTAACACCGTCCCTTTTACATTTTAAAAGATTCAAATGAGCAGTTTTAAAATCCAATTTTGTAGATTAAAACATGTACCAAGCGTATTTTGAATAAGAAAATAACAAATTGTAAAAAAGACTATTCTGCTGGTATCATGCTTCTCTAAGATCATCTTGGCATTTAATCTGCAAACCCTCGCAAAAATGAGCTAGATTTGTCCGTAATATACAATGAGATGGATGTAACACATTGTTAACCTTACAGACTCTAGCAAGCACAATGCATCTACATGGTGTACGAACACAATGGTTATTTGTGAGATAAGCGGATTTACATTTTGTTATTGTAGCAAAATCTGAAAGCAGTTTCCAAATCTACATTAAAACATACATGTATATCGACGCTTTGCCTTTTTTGTATTCGTCACTCAAACAAATAACATCATGGCCTAGATAACGGAAATTGAAATCCATGACAAATTGTCATTTCACTCTAAAGTGTGTCATGCGGCGATGAGATTGAATTTTCGACCGGACTGATTATAATTAATCAAGCTAATACTATAAATTGATAAAACAGCAGGTGGTTAAATTGAAGATGATGAAAGAAACTTTCTTTTTCCCCCACTGATTTGAGGCTAATGTAAACTGCAGTTTCAGAATATGGTAGAAAAATGGCAGCATGTAGCAATGTCTTAAACTATGTCGTTCTATTCTATCTTGTCCTATCATAGTTAACTATGGTACTTTTGAAGCACCCAACATTTGTCGTGACCTTAAGTTTAAATACAGTGCAATAAACTAAATACGGAAGTTTCCCTTTAAAATCACTATCCTTTACTAAGCTGTCGTCCAATTTACCTTCAGTTGGTTTTCCTAGAACTGCTTTACTACTACGATAGTGTAAATGCTAGTTAGAGCTGTTTGTCAATGTTCGTAAATGACATCATTCATATTGCTCCATACAATTCCAAACAGTTATTATCACATGTTGTTCATAATCCCAAAATTGTGGTCTAAAGGGGTAGAGTTAGCTCAGTATAATTATCATGTAATGGTGTATCCATAGAATCTAACCATGCATTTTAATATATGGGTGATTGTTTTCAATGTTGAAAGAATCTGGTATTCTAGAGAGTTTGAATTGAGCTAAGTAGTTAGTTCACTTTTCCAGGATGTGTATGTACTGGGCGAACTCGGCGATGTCGATTCGGCCGTCGGCGTTTTTGTCGGCGCCGTCGATGACCCACTGGACGATCTCGTCCGTGACAGGCTCGTCCCCGAAGAAGTGCTTCAGCCCGGTCTTCAGCTCCTCTGGGCTGATGAACCCGCTGCCGTCCTAAAAAAAAAAAAATTCGCGGTGAAAAATGTTTTGATTAAAGTTATAATTAAGATTATTAACAAGTCTTAAACTGTATGTAACCAACAGTGGGAAAAATTTGGACGTACCCAAATTTTCGACCGACTCCGTCAGCCTTATTTACGGAATGGACCCGTCTACTACTGCAATTTCCGGGGCGTGACGTTGGAGACACGTGACTGAAGTAAGTGCCAGATAACCTGTGTCGCCCCCCGTCTCTCTTCCACTTTCTCCCAGTGTTGGTTACATAAAGTTTAGACTCGTTCATAATGTAATTTGCTAAGCACAAGATGAACTTTCATGCTAGGATTGTTGTCAAGATTATTTACTCTAAGAAATAAGAAATATAGGTTCGCATGATTGGGGCCAAGTCTATCCTCATTTCATCTCTTCACAAACGTGGCCATGCAGTTATTTGATTGAACGAAAGTGCATGGAAGCCTGTACCGCCTCCCGTCCCGGTCAAGTGGTTTTAGCAGAGCCGTGATCATAGCCTCATCCGCAGCACCTACCAAGTCTTTTTTCTTCTCAATGTTACCGTATACCAGATTCAAAGTAAACACTTGTTTCAAGGCAACCATCACAGGGCAGTAGAATTGTTTTCAAAGAGAACATTACCTTATCGATTTTTCGGAAGGTCTCAAGCAGCTCTTGGGGGTCGGCGCTGCCGAAATGTTTCAAGTCTCCCACCAGCCGCGTGAACTCCTGTAGGTCCAGCTGGCCGTTTCCGTCTACGTCATATTGTTTCATGAGAACCTAGAGAAAGATACAAAAAGACAATGATAGTCATCGGTAGAAGATATTCTTATGGAAAGGTCATACTTGTGAAGCCCTGATGTTGCGTTAGTTTTTTCACAGGGTTCTCCATTCAGTTCGTTCGTTCAGACTTTTGTGGTGCGTACGCAGTTGAACGTAAAGCAGACGGGTTCCTTGCTGTTTGCTTGCTTGCAGGGTATATTTTCTACAGGGAATCGGCCGCTAGCCTTTCCCCTTTAACGTGCTCAAGACACCTCCTTGAACACGGGAACCCCATTGTACGTCCCTTCCGAAAGACGGGTGCGGCCCTAATCTAGGTGACCTTCACAGGATTGAACCGGAGTATCATAATTGATTACCAACTAAGTGGAACCAGGAACACAACTGTGAGATTGCCACCAGCTGAGCTACAGGGACATCGCCATCGTGATTTCCGCACAAACGGAGTAGAACATGTTATATTGTTGACAACGTGTTTCAAGTCAACTTCCAGGGCTAACCATTCAACATGGCGGTCAACACTGACGTCATAGTCACGTGAGCACAAACACCTATAAACCCTTTTGCTTCCTGGCATATTTTCAATCTGACACATCATTGACACTAACCTAGCACTATAATTATGATCTATATATTCGATGGAGGATGTTCAGTACATTAGTTCATTATAGTGAGTGTCCCCTTGCAGAGGTTAATATGATTAATAAAATGATTGATGGTGACAACTTCATGAATATAATTAGCGCAAAGCTCTAGGGAACAAGTGTACGGAAACCGAAGAGATGGATGGATTGTCATCTTTAAATAGACGTATCTCTTTTGCCTGTCTTATTTGTGATGCCCTATATGCCTTTCAAGTAGTACACTGGAGGTGATCAAAACAACGATAAGCAAAGAAAAAGATACCATCTTGTAAGATGGATGGATTGTCATCTTTAAACAGACGTATCTCTTTTGTCTATATTTGAAATGCTCTGTACGGCTTTCAAGTAGTACACTGGAAGTGATAAAAATGACGATAAGCAAAGAAAAAGACTCCATCTTGTAAGATGGATGGATTGTCATCTTTAAACAGACGTACCTCTTTTGCCTGTCTTTTAAATGTTTATTTGTGATGCTCTGTACGCCTTTCAAGTAGTACACGGCAGGAGGTGATCAAAACAACGATAAGCAAAGAAAAAGACACCATCTTGTAATAACAGGATTCACGATACATCTGCTTGAAGGTAAGATGAATAGATTTGCAACGCTGCCCCATGATTGGCTAACTAACTGATTGAGTACGATCTCCGAGGTTAATGTTGTTAATTGTGACCCAGATAACGACGACACTGACGTACTAATCAAACGACACGCCCAGGAAACGCACAAGGCCTTGGGAACGAGAGCCATCAATATTCTGACTGATAGAGAACTGTTCTCGTTCGACGAGAGTGCGTCTAACTCCCCAAAGCAATATCAAGAGTAATAAAACCAATCTGAAATGATTAAGCTTATATATAGCCGTCTGTTCAGAAAGGGCTGTCTATACTTGTTAAGAACGCGACCGAAGGAAGATTTTTCAAAATGAAACTACAAATGAAAATCATTGTTTTAGAGCGTTACTTCTAACCTTTTGTGTGGTTACAATAGATTCTTCAGTATTTAAAGTATGGTCTCACTTGTCGTAGGGTATTCCGATGAGGTATGGCAGAACCAACGATCGACAAGGATCTATGACAACTATTTTTGTCACAAAACTAAAGGTGACACGGTGGCCTTAGGGTTAGGGTTGTTGACTCAGAACCTGGATGTACTGAGTAAAGGTACCGTTTAGTTGTGTTGTGTCCTAGGGAAAGGTACTTAACGCGTCAATATCCTCACTTCGCTCACATCAACATGAGTACCTAGCTTCTGTTAGGGACGTCCATCGGACAGGACGTTAAATGGAGGTCTCGTGAGGAGATCCACACCCCGAGCACGTAAAAAAACCCAGCACACTTATTGAAAAGAGTAGTGGTCCTTCCCGGTGTGAGTGGATCAAATAAATCTGTCCTGATTTGCAGGTTGCACTCTTCAGTACAACAGTACAAACCTGGTGTGTTATGCCTTGAGGCAGTTTACCTTGCATGCAAAACGAGGACAATTGCAAGAAAATAAACAAACAAACAAGAGAGCCAAGTTTTGAATGTCACATCAACAACTGCCCGAAAATGTCCTTACATTTGCCATCGTAAAGCCCCTGTCACACTTGACTTGTGCGTATATACAAGTCCGCAGGAGTCGCGTATTGACATGTTTTTGGTTTAGGTTAAGTTTGCAGCCGAAGAAGTCATTTATTTGGTTCGATAACCAGGCTGCACAACGGTGGGTCAAAGTGAAAAACAACTTCTTCCCGTCAAACTTTACTGAAACCAAATAAATGTTGATGCGCAACTCATACGCAGTTGAATATACGCACAAGTGTGACAGGGCCCTAACCCACGCGCTTGACGAATGCGACAGTTGGGACATTAAGATCAAACCAGTCACGTCGCTTCCTGGCAAGCAGACTGTTCATTATATTAAGTACCCATTTCAGTAGATGGTTAACCGTGAGTGGATTAGCGAATACATCATACACGCCCGCCAAATTGATTATATCTCCCGACGCATTGCCAATTCTGCCTTACACGTATACATCTATCGGAAAAAGAGTCCAATCCATTAAGAACTCTCACGGAGTTTCTATTACTTAACCGCTCTGATGGAAATGGAGTAGACAATCACATTCTGTCAAGTTCGATAAGACAATCATTTTAACTGAGGTGGTAAATATGAAGTCTATTACGTCCTGTGCATTAAGGGTAACGTTTGGGATGAGCTCACAGATAGGGAAAGCTGTGCACGAGTACGGATCAACCTTAAGGAATGCGTACTGTAACATTGAAGCACAGAAAAGTTGGATGTTGCACTGTGTCAGAAAAATTAATCAAACCCATGGCCCAATAAGTTTAGAATTTAGAGTCAAAATTTAGACCGAATTTACTAGTAGGTAGTCGAATACTATATTGTTAGCCAATGGTTGCCCTTCCTTTTCACATTACTTAGCCTTGGGTCGAGAATTTGCAAGCAACTTATTATAATCATTAAAAAACACATTTATTGAGTATCTTTTTTTTTTAGCCAACGTTATTTCTAGGTAACGAGGACATCCAAAAGAGCATAAAAATGCTGCCGCTTTTTCACGCCATGGGAGGTTTAATTTTGTTCATTATTTCAAGCCGTTCCCTTGGGAAATGTATAACCTGCTCAATTTTGATTAACACGTCATGTGTGTATCAACGCTCTTAGCTCCTTTCAATGCATTTTCCCTCTATAAAGTCTTCCTGGATCCGGAGTTTTTGTATCCATTATAATTAGAGTGTTTCTTTTCCCAAAACCTCGGAAATTGAAAACGTTAGACCAGTGCTTAATCACTCACGTAGGAATAAAGTTCCAAATTGAAACAGCGATGACATAATACCGCCGGTGTGCCTGCTATTGTCTGTGTATTAACGCTCTTAGCCCCTTTCAACGCAGTTTCGTTTTGAAAAGTCTTCATGGAGTTTTTGTATCCATTATATTTAGAGTGTTTCTTTCCCAAAATCCTTTGAAATTGAAAACCTTACACCATTGCTTAATCACCCACGTAGGAGTAAAGTTACAAATTGAAACAGCGATGACATAATACCGCTGTTGTACCTGGTACGATTTAGGAAATCGAAAATAGAAAGTTCATCCCTTCAGCTGAGGATGTGGTAATTTCAATCCACCCCTGATGAGGAAACTACAAGACAGTGATTGATAGACGCCGCATCTGCGCCTCGGGTCGGTAATTAATTTAGGCTGGGTACTAATTGCCTTCAGTGCAGCTAATATTGCCTTATTACAGAACATATTCTTCTTCCACATTACGCCAGTGCCCCAGTATGTGATAACGTTTTGCACATGTATCCACCGTATTACCGAACATATTCTTCTTCCACATTCCGCCAGTGCCCCAGTATGTGATAACGTTTTACACATATATCCACCGTATCATTTCTTTTGTCGAAGAATTTTCAGAGAAACGGCTGTCGACAGGGGTATGTGACAACATTTTCCGTCATTTGTCGGCTGAATTCTGCACGACAAATTCACGATTGTAAATCTAAAATCCTCTGTCGTAGACTTGTCGCACGACGAATGAATTTTTAGAGAGTCGACTATCGAAAATGATCTGTGACAATTTTTTTTCGTCATTTGTCGGCTGAATTTTTGCACGACAAATTCACGACTTTCCAAAGATTTTCGACCCAACCTTTTGTCGTAGCCTTGTCGTAGGAAGAACGTAACAGGAGTCAAACACCTGTATTGTACCGTAGATATAAAACCATACTCACTATAGAAGATTTATAATCCATCCCTGTGTGAGTGAATCAAACGAATCTATCCGGATATGCAGCTTGTTCTGTTCAGCAATAATCTGGTGTGTTACGCTACGAGGGGGTTTGCTGGGTATGCAATACAACCAACCAAACATACAAACAGACAAACAAACAAAAAAGGTTGAAACCATACCTCGATCAGTCCTTTGGTTGGGACCACCTTTAGTTCTTTCAGAGCCGCCTCCAGTTCGGCCGTGCTCATGTGCCCATCACGGTTCACATCGTATTTCTTGAAGATCTGCTCAACGTTTGCCATCTTCTTACACCTGTAAGCAAAGAGTAAAAACGGCTTATTGTCTTTAAAGAAGCCCAAAGCAAGTTCTGAATGCCAAAACTAGAAATATTCTGGATATGGTGGAATGTATGATATTATCATTTACTTGCTCATATTGGCACATTTCTATCTTGATTTCATGCGTTGAGCGTTTCAATAGAGCACAGAAACAAGCAACACGAGGAGTCCTTTATATACTGAGACCACCAAAAATCAGCGCCCAGATTTTCAATGAGTTCTCACCGCACAACGACATCGCATCCTTGAAGGTCAATATGCAATGGGGTGGTGTTGTCTAAACTTACTATGGATAGAAAGGACTCGAAAATTGAATTTTCAGAAATTCCTTGAGTTACTTTAACAATACAAAAAGTGTACGGAAGCTTTTGAAATCCGCTGAGGTTTTGCTTGTGCTTTTTGCAATTGTGTGTCATCAAGCTGTTTAGTTTGATTAGGGGATCATATCTGTGATTAGAAGAATTTCTTCCTTTTTTTGTAAATGTTTACTTGTAAATGCGCCGTATTTCTTTTTAGGACAATGATGTAGAGGACATACAGAGAAACGGTACAAAGTAGAAAAATTCATTGCCACGCCCCGCCCATAGATATACTCACCTAAACTGAAGGTATATCAAGCTTAGGGCCACATCATGAAATCTATAACAAACTTTGCATATAATACAAAGAGATATACTTTAACGGAAATATTCAAATGCCTACCCTATTTTTAGATGCTCTCTACAAAAAAATTTTGTAGTATCCTTTGTCGGCATACCAGCACAACTTCTACTAGTTCCCTGTCGCACCAGGTCCGCTTTTCAAACGATATTTCACGTAAAACGTTTTTCACATAAGCAGATTAATTACAAAAGCACGTAATATTATACAATCGCGCCAATTCAGATCTTCTAACCTAAAAATGGAATTGCAAGATGTGTACTTACGGTTTTGGACGAGCTGTGCGGAGAAAGTAAGGGTATCCTCCTGATAGCAAAAGTGAAAGTCGTTCAGAGCGCGCGGTTCTTTTATTGCCCCTCCTATGAGAGGGGGAGGTACGTTTGTGATTGGAGGAAAAAATGAATTTCAAGAAACAACTTGAAAGTGTAATAAGAAACGTTAAAAAAAGCTCGCAACATCTCGTAGAATATCTTAATTTTACATCTATCCATGCAAAACAATTATCAAAGGATGCGGCTTTTATTTGTATTAAAAGTTTGCCTCGTACCTCCCTCTCCGGGCATTACTAACGATCGGTCCCCGACATCTGGCGCAGGGATTATATTCTCACAGACCAGAAGGTCAAAGTGCAATTAAGCAAATCACCCAGGCCGTACTTTGAAGACATCACGTGCCGTTCACGTGACAGCTTTCATCAGGCCCGCGGCAATCTAGTAGAGTGCGGTCAGAAAGGGGCGTGTCGATCTTTCCTGACACGTCTGGCACATTTATTGTTTTTAGGCCTGACCTGCGTAAGTACCAATTACTTTCAAGGTGAGTTTGCGGTCGACCTCATCACGCTAAGTGCATGGCCGTACCATTCCACAAATCCCCCCCGAGTGCAATTCGCTGACAAGTTGGCACCCACTGGCGATGTCCCATTGCTGTACTCTCCAAGCAGAGGATCGGGTCCGGCTGGTCTCTGATGTGTTCTTAGGCTTTTTTGGTGTTGGTTGACGACGTAAAGAAAACGAGACAAGATTAAAAGCCCAACAAAAACGCCTAAAATACATAAAAAACAGCCGGACCCACTCCTCTGCTCGGAGAGTACCATTGATTGGTATACGTAGATAGTCAGGGCTTCGCTTGCTGAGGAAAAGAGATAGGCAGGAAGTTATCGGGCAATTTTACGGCGCTCGGCGGTAAAAGTGATCTGTTGTGGTAATGGAGTTAACTTTTCATTCATGACAGCTATGAACGGAATAGCTGACTGCAAAAGAAAAGTCAAACCCACCTTTCTTATCACTACTGTACATGTAGCTAAAAGGGTACTTTGCAAGAAAAGGAAATATATTTTGCAGTGCAGTGAAATTGATAGAAGTTAACACCATTGTAAATAAATTCTGTTGCTCGTCATTCTAAGGGTATTGCGATTTCAGAAAGTTTGGTTTGATTTAAAACTATGCCGAAGGTCTATCCGACAGTAAAGTTATTTTATCGGTGACAGGATGGCGGCTGGTGGTATGTATCGATGTATGGTGGCGGGCAATCGGTTCTCGACGCAATATGATAAAAGCAGTGAATGGAATAGACAGCCGGCGTTGTGCTTAGCAATGCATGGTGTAAATTTTGAAAGCATGAAAGTCTCATACAGACATTTATTCCCTTTTTGTTTTTCTTCGTCTCATGTTATGACTAAAAAAAGATAGGTTGAAATATGCATACTTAAGTTTTATTGCAACTCATAGCAAAATTCTCGATTTTTTTTCTATGGGCAAGTTGTAGATGATATGGGTATCCATTTTGTTTACAATTCATCTTGTCATGTTTGCCTTATATGCATTTCATGAATATTTCATTTGATTATTATGATCCTAGTCTTTCGTCACGTCACTTGACGTCATATTCTAATAACATAATTGGAATTATCAGATGAAAGAAGAAAATTATAATCAATTTCTGTGTAACAGAGGTGAATACCCTTTCCTTGTTTATAACTATCAAAGCTGTTTTAGAGAAAGGAAACCACATATCAATTTTATCTTCTATTTGAATATATTTTGGAAGACTGCGGACAAAGTATTGCGCTTTGTTATTAGGTGGAAGCGCATACTATTTATTCTCTTATAAGGAATTCAGTGTTAACCGAAATTCAATGTGTACGTTTAATTGAATTGAGACGTGTATTCCAACCTAACATATAAATGTAGGAGGCAATTAAGAAATTACGTTTCATTCATTTACATATGTGTGCTCCAAAACAAATATCTGATATGAATGTGTGAATATTTGGCATATAGTTATTTACCGTTTCATCCGTACGTGTATTCTTGTGTGCAAAAGAACGCTAATGATACATATCGGAATGCAGAAAGATGTTAATATGCATGTCTATTTTCATTTTGTTTGAGAAAATTAAGACGTCATATATCCATGCAGCAATGCTCCATTGTCCACTGAGGTCTCAAATATCATTCGGACTATTCCATTTTGCAAAGTTCAGGGGGTGAGTTTTATCCAGATATACCTTCCTAAACCTTCGCTCATATTTTGCTCTAGTGCATTCTTTTGTTTCTTTGAAGTGTGAAATCTTTGCCCATGCAGATATGGAACAAAAAGGGTATTGCCAAAGGTCAGTTTTCTACATTAGGCCACAGCAAGTAAATTTTATGGATGACATCCTCCGCAAACTCCAAAATTAATGAGATAGGGCGAAAAAAAAACAAGGCGGGCCAAAAAAAAAAAGATTCCTATATTTTCAAATCTTGAGATCATAAGTCTTGTTAAACAAGAATTGAGGCGACGAAATATGATATCATCACCAACAGGTCTTTTATTCCTGTATTCAACCAATGAGGTTACATATATAATATAAAACCTCCTTGATTTAATGTAAACATGTCCTTGTAGATATGTATACATCTCAATAGACTAACTACAACAAATGCAGAAAAGAGCTTGTTGTACCATCATCTGAAGCAACTACACTGGGAATTTATATGCGATGAAACACCTTGTGTATACAGCTCAATTAACTAGACCCCCCCCTCCATTATCTATATAATGTCCTTGCTAGAACAAATGCAGAAAACAGCTTGTTATTATACCATCATGGGCAGGAACTACACTGGGTATTCATATGCAATGAAACACCTTAGACTGTCAACATTTAACTGTTCTTGAAGATGTGTATACAGCTCAATTAACTAGAACAAACACAGAAAACAGCTTGTCATACCATCATGGGCAGGAGCTACACTGGGTATTTATATGCAATGAAACACCTTAGACTGTCAACGTTTACCACATATTTGCCAATTTTTGGCATGTTGACCACCGTCGGAGGGCAACGAAATTTCTTGTTTTTTATTTCGAAATCAGGCGAAAATTAATGAGCGCGCTGATGTCATCCATAAAAATTACTTGCTGTGGCCTTATGGTGATATGTTGGAATTAAAATCTGCTTTTTGAATAACGGTTTTATGGACAGTCAATATCTTCATAGAAAAGCTAAGTTCTAGGTCTGCTCTTTCAGTCGGTACTGAAAATGGACATATGGGAGAATGGGAAGTATGCAGATAATAATTGTTAAGAATGATTATTGTTTTCCATCAAATACGGTACTTATGTAAACAAGTATTTAAAACACGTTTGTGAATATTAGTCATCCAGGTCAGGAAAGGAAAAATAAAATTTAATCTTTTCAACTGGATAAAATACATTTGAAAACCAGACGTTTCGAGTGCCCGCCCGGCAGCTCTTTGTCAATGGGGAGAATGATGTTAACTTCGAAATTTATGGAAGCATCAAGAATATTTTTAAGTTCTATAAAAACGAAAAAGGTAACGACCTCAGACAATTTAAAACGCACTAGATTATGAAAGATGACAACAAGCGGCATCATTTTCTAGCATTGGTATCTCATTTATTCAGAATCAATTGTTCCATTAAAACTGTGATAAAAGGTACATTCATTAACACGAACCTTAGTCCTGCATCTATTTCTTTGAAATTGCTCACATCTATTCGGTCAAGGAATAGAACTACCCATTAAGGTGGTGGTATACAGGGGTTTTGAGTTTCATTTTGCACTATGATATGTCTCCCTATGCCCCCCTCTCTCTCCCTCCCTTCCTCCCTCCCCCTCTCTCTCTCTAGCTCTCCCCTTCTTTCGTCCCCTTTTCCTCCTTGTCCCTCCTTCTATCTTTCTTTCCCTCTATTTCTGTCTCTCTCTAGATCTTTTTTCCTTTCCTTCCTTGTCTCTTCTTTTCCCTCTTTCTCTCTTTCTCTTTCCCTCTATTTCTGTCTCTCTCTAGCACTCTCTTCCTCTCCTTTCATTTCTCTTCCTTTCTCTCTTTCTTTCTTTCCCTATATGCATCTCTCACTCCCTCTCTCCCACCCTCGGTCGCACTGTCTGTCATTTACTCTCTATACCTTCCCTCCTATTTCTTTGTGGTATTTTGAACCTCACACTGAGCATTGTTGATGATTGTTAAGACTAAATAAGACAAGCATACTACTGCCCCCTGATATAGAAATGTTATGATCGCTTCTACTTCTATTTGCCTCGACATGTGAGGGCTCTGAGCCTCTCCATGGAGCCAGCTGGTTCCTTTACCTAAACCTTCTTATCAAGCATGGTCTGAAGGAACTCGTCGATACTCATTGTCCCATCTTGGTCCAAATCTTGACCGCTCACCATCTCCTTTGCTTCAGCGTCTGTAAACTCCCTACCGTAGAACTTCTGTGACTTCGCCACCAGCTCTTTCACCGAAATCTGCCCATCTTTAACGTCAGCCTTAAATAACCAAAATATAAGAAAGATAAAGATAAGAAAGATAAGAAATCGACATTTTTAAAAGTTAAACGTTGTCACAAAACTGCTGTTCTTTTCTAAATCGAGACATGTTGTATGCAATATGTAAGAGAAAGGCAACTGATTCTAGAGGCATGTTCAATCGATAAAATCATTACGTGGTATCTATCTTGGAGAAGCATCAACTTCAGCTTAGCAATATCTACTTTAGTTGATCAAAGACAAGACTACTGCATATCGTACTCATAACCCGAATTGTTAGAATGAAACCTCATCAATGTTAGAATCGAGTACCTATTAAAACGTTGATACTGTCAATCAAATACATAAAGCTTACTCACGATAATATTGATTGGCTGATAGTTTGTGTCGAATTCGCAGTATCAACTTTCTCAATAGGGCTAATTGGTACAAATGTCAATCTCACAATCTAGGAGGTAAATATGCAGACAGTCAGTGTTAGACATATGCAGCTGGTAAGAACTTACCGCGTCAATTTCGTCAAACATTTGTCGAAGGCCTTTGATCTCCTCCAAGACCTTGACAAGGCGTGTAAACTCAGTTTGGGAGATCTTCCTATCTCCGTTTTTGTCACACCTATCGACCACTATCTGCAAAAAGACGGTCCAAGACAAATGTCAATGAAAGGCTCCGCTCCTGAGGCCTCGCCAAAATCTTTCGATTATTCATCGGCCCGCTACTTAGATGAGAGTGTTGTTATATTGAACAAAAAGAGATAACAAAAACAGTATTTTCTTTAGTTTAAAGTCAATTGCTGATGCACGTCATTGCTAGGGATAGAAAAAGATGACAATATTTATACTAGGACACTCTCTCAATTTGAAACATAATTCAGCTTTTCACAAACTAGGAAAGTAGTGTACAAAAGCAAGTCATTGCGGGACCTTTCGGCCACATTGACTACATCATATGGTTGACATCAGTGCGCAATAACAAAAAAAAGTTTGCGACCATGCAATACATCATAAAAATTGCATCAAATAAGCAATATATGTGGCGTAAATTAATAAAAACAAGATTGGCAGCGTAAAAAGACGTTGCCATGGCGAAGGTGTTCTCTGTTAGTGTTTTAATTTTTTTAGCTCACATAAAAATAAGGACCTCATGTGCATGAACTATATCAGTTGATCACCTTCTCTCTAAATAACACAAGTTGTTCAAAGTAGGAAAGTCTTGTCTAAGCAAGAAAGATTAAGATGATTTTGCGCCATTTTTTTCTCGCACGCTCGTATGAGTTTTTGGGTGCCCAAAGGGTGTCATTCATTCATCAGTATGGCATAATGAAGAATGATTTTTTACCTTAAGGGTCCCTTCTGAAGGCGTCAGTCCCATGCTTTCCAGAGCCGTCTTAATCTCACCCGTCTCGATGCTCCCGCTTCCGTCCTTATCGAAATCTGAAAACGTCTTGGCGGCCATGTTGTCCTGAGAAGAGGTTAATACACTTTACTTTAAGAGATATGTAACAAACAATGAATATCGACCTTGATTTACTAGATTGTGGAGGTAGTCATAATCGAGCAGTATCACGAAAATAAACTCGAACTCAAAATGACCCAAAATGTTTTCATAAAAAAGTATGATGATGAGAATAAAGTTTAACATGACCTTGCTAATCAGAAAATATAGCTTTCAATGTTTTGATATTTTTGCAGTTTTGAACAGTTATAAACAGTATTGGATGAAAATACGTGTACTCGAATTTTGACGGGTGTTTTTTTTTTTCAAATTAGAGTGCACACGCGGATGGATAGATGTGAAATCGATGTAAGAAGTCACCTTTTCCAAAATCTCGCAACGTTACATTGTTACACTTGAAAGAAGCATCATACTTAAACTCAGTCGATGGTGACTACTCGACCCGTATTACTTACAGGCCTCTCGGCATTGGAGTAGCATACCGGAAAACCGGGTATCATTTCTAAGTCAGACAGCGATATTTTCTGCAAGCGCTGTTTTAAAAAAAAAAAACAGAAGAAAGCATTGACCTATGAACGAACAAGACAGATTTTTAGTGAAGCAAACAGCTCACATTGTCAGCTCACCATACGCCATGACTACAGCACTATGTTTAGAAAAGTCATGTTTTAGGTTGCGGTTACGTTAAGGTTTTGTCTGTGGTTAAACAGCTTTGAATATCTTAAGAAGTCAGGACATGCCATTTGTCATGTGGCTACAAAGTCCTATCAAAGATTGAAATGAATATATTTAGACCCTTGCGGTATCCTTTAATACTGCGTTAGTTCCATGAAAAATGTCCGGATGTGTTGTTTTTGGCGCGGCCGTGATATCAGCTACAATAACATTTCTTACGGTAGGCTATGCATGCTTGATAGAGGGACAAGTGACGTCACCTGTTATACCTTTAGGCAGTATACACATACGTTACAGTCGTTAGACCGGTTTTGGTCAGTCAGGCAAAGAAAAACTACAAATAATGGCTTTGAGGGAATAACATTAGATCTTAGCTAGGCGTGCCCTGTTACACCCAATTACGCATGCAACATTTTCTCATTACTCCCACATTACTTTGCTAAAATACCTAAAGTTTGTTCTTTTTTCAAACGTAACAGTACGTCCTACACTAAGTTAAAGACGTCAAACAGTCTCTGAATAAAGTACTTGATGTATACGTGACAAAAAAAAGGTCATACACACAACCAAGCCCCCCGCCCCTCAAATATTCCAATCGTACAAGTTGTAGATACTTAGTAACTGTTAAAACACATTTAGTTTTATGACTGTCAGTTGTTCAGATAGCTTCAAAAAAATCTGCCTATCAGATTTTAAACCGCAGTTTTAGAATAACCTTGGCTCGCTAACAAGCTATGGCCTCGTCTTTTGGACACGCCCACTAGACAAGGCTTGCAAAAGTGACCACAAAAATGCTTATAGCAGATGTTTTAAAACATTTTCACAACATTTGATAAATTTGGATTTCTATTACGACATCTCCACTTCTTGCAGGCTTTCTTAAACATTGAAATTGCCGAATGCAGAAGAAGTGTCAGAAGAATGCTTCAGAAGAAGTTAGTAACCTTTAAAAAATAATCACTGTTTTGTCATTTTCACCTTTGCTAGTTTTATAATGGAGACCGACTCACCTGTGTCGAAGGTTTTAGGGAAGGAACTCGCTAAGAAGTTGAACAGAAGAGGTTGACAGGTACCGACCTTCCTTCGCAAATACAAGAAGAAAAGTGGGGGTTGGGGCGGTGGGAACCGGTTTTGTTATGCACACGTTGCACTGATAATAACACGCCTATTGAAGCCTACCACCTAGCCTCCTTCGCAGTCTTTTAGGAGCGCTGGGGTTCATTTGTTTTTTCGGGGGGAGTAGTGCTGTTTTGCGATTTTCAACATACGGTTCTGATGTCAGGGAGATCCTATCTGAGGCTACATGCAGAACCTGACCCATACTATGTTGAAAATCGCGAATCAGCGCTTCCCTAAATAATGAACGTTGTGGCCTTAAAAGGCTGGAAAGGAGGCTACTGTCACACCACAACTGTATCTGACAAGGCTGGCGTTCTGTCTTACCTTAACCATTATAATCTAGCCCCTTAAGTCATTAAAATTTCATACCAACATTGGAAAACGGTCACGAGAGACTCTTAAGGAATAACAGTTGACCTACATTACCTATATATATAAGATTGTACGTTGATAAGATGTTTTTGTTGTGTTCAAGTGAGCGTTAAGTATTTGATAATGGTCAGGTGTGCACAGAGTGTGATAATTAGTAGGTGTTGCCGTGTGGTTTAAATGCACAATCATGGCGGTCACTAAAGTTCGCACTGAGAAAAAAATCCACTGGCATCAATAATGGATACGACATGTCCTATATACTGCAAATGCAGAAATGTTCGCGGTGGTTTTATGTTCGCGGTTTTCGCTGTAGGCTCTTCGCCGATAACTTGAAATCACCGAGAACATTTCTTGCCCCTCTACCCCCTTGTCTTATTGTCAAACCACCGAGAACATGCCATTTTCTCCCTACCTCAAAATAAAGCCCACGCGATCTTTAATGCATTTTACAGTACTCCTTATACTAACGTATTCGCCAAGAATATTATGTTTTGGTAGCGTTGATGTATATGTGTGTCTGTCTATCTGTCTGTCTGTCTGTTTGTCTGTTTGTCTGTCTGTCTGTCTGTCTGTCTATCTGTCTGTCTGTCAAGTGACTCGAAAATGCTTGTATGAATTGTCTTGACATTTGGTGGTACAGTTTTGGGTACGCTTGTGGATGGGTGTGTGTGGTTCCGGCGCTATATCTCAAGAACAGCTCAAGCGAATACAATGATATTTAGTTTGTAGGTAGGTGGTGTAAGCTTAAATGTGCCTCCTGTTGGCTAACCCTGGTACTGCAGAAGTACTTACGTTTTTGTATCTCTGTTCATGGACATTATGTGGGCTTGTTGAGTTTGCTATGTACATTTTACTCAGGAGTCGCACTTGGATGGGTGGGCGGAGGGGTAAAATCACAAGTCAGACTGTCTGTGAATCACTAATCGGTTGTAACGTGTCAATGACATTTCAATGACATTTCAGTCGGTTGGGTACTGTGTTAACGTTTAACCTTCAACCTTTGACCGTGACGTCATGGACGACCAGTAGAACTGTTGGGTTAGTAGCCTCGGTAGCAGGTAACACAGGCTGTACTGTTTTTTTGGCTGGTAATGTTGAATGCTAGCGTAAGCTTCCTGAGAAGAATCACATCTTTAAAACACGAGGGCCATCAGAAAACGATAGCAGTTACAAAATACTCAAGCAGCAAAAACGTCCACGTACAATGGAGTCTATTTGGTTAAATTAGTTATTCAGCCAAAATTGTTTTAGACGACATAACAACACGTTTCGAGGTGTTCTAAGATGCGTACATTTCGTACCTTTATACGCTACTTGGATCTTAGTTAGCATCTAACGAAAATTGCCGTCATTTTCTGAGTACAAATGCAATTAACCATAATTACTGCTAATTGTGCATAATGACCCCTTTTTATTATATATTCTTAAGTCCAGGACTTTTTTATCAGTTCTCCCCTTTCCCATGATAACTATATGTCATTGGTGTATCTATACTAAGGTCATTACTTACCTTCTTAAAAAAAAAATATCTCGATATTTTTGTTTTCCACACCTACACTACCAAAAAAATTTTTTCTTATTTTTCTTGTTTTCTTGTTTTTTCTTAAGGGAAGAAAGATTTTCTTATATAAAGAAAGTTTGAGAAAAATCAAGAAACACTCAGCAAAATCTATATTCGTTAATTCTTGCATGAAAAGTTTTATTCTTGTTTTTATTAAGTGAAGAAAGTAGTTCTAGTATAACGCTCACCTACAAGAATCTTCTAAAAATTTAAGTAAAACTTTCTTTTTCAGTCTTCACACAAGATTCATTTCTTGTTTGGTCAAATGGAGTATTTTATCAAATCTACCCATAAGATTTTTTTTCTTGCCATGTGCCCATTTTTTCTTAAATTTGATATCACTAAGAAGAATATTCTTGAATTTTCTTGATGTTTCTATGTAAAAAGTCTGGGAAATGTGATTCTTGTTTCTGTTGGTAATATTTAAGAAGAAACAAGAATTAGATTCTTCATTACCTTGACCGAATACTGTTAAGAAAAACAAGACAATCTAAAAATTCTTAAACAAGTTATAACTTTCATAAAATTCTTCCAAGTCCTTGGTTTCTTTATTCAGAAAGTTTAAGAAAGATGATTCTAGTTTTTCTTGGTGATATATAAGAAGATGCAAGAAAATGGTTCTCAACTTAACTTGACTAATACTAATAAAAACATGGAAGAAAACAAGAAATTCCAAAACAAGCTATCACTAGCATATGATTCTTGAATGTTCTTGTGATTTTTATCAAGAAAGTCCAGAAAAGATGATTCTTGTTTTACTTGGTGAAGACTTTTCAGATGCATGTAGTTTTTCTTGTGCTAACTTCTGTTTAAAAAGTTAACTGAATTTGAATATCAAGATATGAAAAAAAGCCAAATGAAATCAGAATGATATTATTTTATTTTCTAAATATCAGACGGTTTAAGAAATCAATTCTCGAAACAAGAATGCTAATGAGGCTATGAATCATGGGAAATTACTCCCATCATCCTTTGCGCCAAAATTTGAATTCAGGCCGTTGGTAACTTTTGTCCTTAGACATATCTGTCTGATGTGCGTTAGATCTTACAATATTTAGGGCAAAGATGTGGCAGGTTTTGTAAGGACACTTTTGTGCATCATGTGGGACCCTGTAGACAACATGGATAACATTTTTGAAGTTCCAAAATGCTACCCAAGCCAAGGCGAAGCTGCAAATCTGGCCCAGGTACGTCAGCCACCATGTAAATTATTACAATTTTCTAACTAATATGCTCAGTCTTATTCTTGTGGTTGAATGATAAAGCCAACCAGTTATTGCAACTTCTGTAACTTGAGTACACGAATACCTGCAACATATTTTCAAGAAAAGGAAAACACATTAATACATCATGCTGATACACAATTATATCTTAGTACAGTGGGAGGGGGGCGATATAGGTCCTGATTGACAATCATTCACCATAAAGTCAGGCTTTGCAAAGAGATTGCCCCGTGTGTTGTTCTAGGCTTAGAAACCAGTTGTACAAAAGATGATGCCCCCATCTCAAGTTTAAAATGGTTGGATAAGGTGGATTAGAATGACAATCAGTTATTCCCATGAACAGTATCAGGGGGGAGGGGGGCGATATAGGGATTAACAATCATTCATATAGTCTTTGTGCTTTTCTTCTAGGCTTAGAAATATGCTGGACCAGAGAAGATATCCCCGTATCCAGTTTGGAAAAGTCGTCAGTTATACGAACGACAACACTGCAGCACTGACAGTCAGACTGTTGTAGAACTGCAATTAATTCACATGCAGGCAAAGTATCAGGAAAATGGATGCATGCACGATGACGAGATATGGGCGTATTACAAATTGACGATGTTAGGAAATATTACAAATTGGTAATTGTACCTGCAACATTTATCTAAGAATTATTGTTAACGTACAAAACACCGAAAAACTTGCACTGAACTTCTTGATGATAATAAATATGTTTGGAACATACTATCAATTTAGTGGTATTCTTGATACAATATTTAATCTTAAATCAAGTAACTGTTTCTAGGTTTTTAAGGAAATCAGTCTTGGGGAAAGAAAGGTACAAGAAACACTTCTACTTACAAGACACTTATTTTAGCTATAAGAAATTCAGTTTTAAAGACAGTAAGTTTATCTGGTACAAGAATTGTAATCTTACATCAAGGAACTCATTCTAGGTGTAAGAAATTCAGTCTTGAGGACAAAAAGTAATTCCTGGTACAAGAATCTTCATCTTGGAACAAGGAACTTATTCTAGGTGTAAGAAATTCAGTCTTGAGGACAGAAAGGTATTCCTGGTACAAGAATCTTAATCTTAGAACAAGGAACTTATTCTAGGTGTAAGAAATTCAGTCTTGAGGACAGAAAGGTATTCCTGGTACAAGAATCTTAATCTTAGAACAAGGAACTTATTCTAGGTGTAAGAAATTCAGTCTTGAGGACAGAAAGGTATTCCTGGTACAAGAACCCTGATCTCAGTACAAGAAACTCATTCTAGGTGTGAGAAATTCAGTCTTGAAGAGAAAGGTATTCTTTGTACAAGAATCCCAATCTTAGTACAAGAAACTCATTCTAGGCCCAAGAAAACAATACCTTTAACCTTTAACAAGAAATTCAATCTATGTGTAAGAAATTTTGTCTTAAACATTCTGACTGCAAGAACAATATTCTAGAAGTATTGGTTGAATAGCTGTAAGAACAAAATTCTTAGTGCAAGAAAAATATGGGTTTCTTGAATTTGCTCAAAACAGGGACTTTTTGAAATTCTTGTACACAGAATAATGTGCTTCATGCAAGATAAATTTTCTTAGTACAAGAAAAAACAAGGAAGAATAAGAAAAATAAGAAAATGCATTTTTGGTAGTGTACACTATTGTTTTCTTGGGCCTAGAATGAGTTTCTTGTACTAAGATTAAGATTCTTGTACCAGGAATACCTTTCTGTCCTCAAGACTGAATTTCTTACACCTAGAATAAGTTCCTTGTTCCAAGATGAAGATTCTTGTACCAGGAATTACTTTTTGTCCTCAAGACTGAATTTCTTACACCTAGAATGAGTTCCTTGATGTAAGATTACAATTCTTGTACCAGATAAACTTACTGTCTTTAAAACTGAATTTCTTATAGCTAAAATAAGTGTCTTGTAAGTAGAAGTGTTTCTTGTACCTTTCTTTCCCCAAGACTGATTTCCTTAAAAACCTAGAAACAGTTACTTGATTTAAGATTAAATATTGTATCAAGAATACCACTAAATTGATAGTATGTTCCAAACATATTTATTATCATCAAGAAGTTCAGTGCAAGTTTTTCGGTGTTTTGTACGTTAACAATAATTCTTAGATAAATGTTGCAGGTACAATTACCAATTTGTAATATTTCCTAACATCGTCAATTTGTAATACGCCCATATCTCGTCATCGTGCATGCATCCATTTTCCTGATACTTTGCCTGCATGTGAATTAATTGCAGTTCTACAACAGTCTGACTGTCAGTGCTGCAGTGTTGTCGTTCGTATAACTGACGACTTTTCCAAACTGGATACGGGGATATCTTCTCTGGTCCAGCATATTTCTAAGCCTAGAAGAAAAGCACAAAGACTATATGAATGATTGTTAATCCCTATATCGCCCCCCTCCCCCCTGATACTGTTCATGGGAATAACTGATTGTCATTCTAATCCACCTTATCCAACCATTTTAAACTTGAGATGGGGGCATCATCTTTTGTACAACTGGTTTCTAAGCCTAGAACAACACACGGGGCAATCTCTTTGCAAAGCCTGACTTTATGGTGAATGATTGTCAATCAGGACCTATATCGCCCCCCTCCCACTGTACTAAGATATAATTGTGTATCAGCATGATGTATTAATGTGTTTTCCTTTTCTTGAAAATATGTTGCAGGTATTCGTGTACTCAAGTTACAGAAGTTGCAATAACTGGTTGGCTTTATCATTCAACCACAAGAATAAGACTGAGCATATTAGTTAGAAAATTGTGATAATTTACATGGTGGCTGACGTACCTGGGCCAGATTTGCAGCTTCGCCTTGGCTTGGGTAGCATTTTGGAACTTCAAAAATGTTATCCATGTTGTCTACAGGGTCCCACATGATGCACAAAAGTGTCCTTACAAAACCTGCCACATCTTTGCCCTAAATATTGTAAGATCTAACGCACATCAGACAGATATGTCTAAGGACAAAAGTTACCAACGGCCTGAATTCAAATTTTGGCGCAAAGGATGATGGGAGTAATTTCCCATGATTCATAGCCTCATTAGCATTCTTGTTTCGAGAATTGATTTCTTAAACCGTCTGATATTTAGAAAATAAAATAATATCATTCTGATTTCATTTGGCTTTTTTTCATATCTTGATATTCAAATTCAGTTAACTTTTTAAACAGAAGTTAGCACAAGAAAAACTACATGCATCTGAAAAGTCTTCACCAAGTAAAACAAGAATCATCTTTTCTGGACTTTCTTGATAAAAATCACAAGAACATTCAAGAATCATATGCTAGTGATAGCTTGTTTTGGAATTTCTTGTTTTCTTCCATGTTTTTATTAGTATTAGTCAAGTTAAGTTGAGAACCATTTTCTTGCATCTTCTTATATATCACCAAGAAAAACTAGAATCATCTTTCTTAAACTTTCTGAATAAAGAAACCAAGGACTTGGAAGAATTTTATGAAAGTTATAACTTGTTTAAGAATTTTTAGATTGTCTTGTTTTTCTTAACAGTATTCGGTCAAGGTAATGAAGAATCTAATTCTTGTTTCTTCTTAAATATTACCAACAGAAACAAGAATCACATTTCCCAGACTTTTTACATAGAAACATCAAGAAAATTCAAGAATATTCTTCTTAGTGATATCAAATTTAAGAAAAAATGGGCACATGGCAAGAAAAAAAATCTTATGGGTAGATTTGATAAAATACTCCATTTGACCAAACAAGAAATGAATCTTGTGTGAAGACTGAAAAAGAAAGTTTTACTTAAATTTTTAGAAGATTCTTGTAGGTGAGCGTTATACTAGAACTACTTTCTTCACTTAATAAAAACAAGAATAAAACTTTTCATGCAAGAATTAACGAATATAGATTTTGCTAAGTGTTTCTTGATTTTTCTCAAACTTTCTTTATATAAGAAAATCTTTCTTCCCTTAAGAAAAAACAAGAAAACAAGAAAAATAAGAAAAAAAATTTTTGGTAGTGTAGCAAGTGGAAATTTCCTGCCATGAAATTAGTGGTGGTGCCTAATGGAATAGAAAGAAAACAGCCAAGATACGATGTCCTTTGATTTTATATTGTTTTATTTTCCCATAGCTTCTATCGGTAATTCAACAGCACCCTAACATATCATACAATTAGCTGAATATTATATGATCATACCGTATACAACAGAAACATCCGGCGTTTCGTTCTCATATATTACCTACGCAAGTGTTATTACGTATTCGCAATCAGGAACTGAAGTTGTGGCAGGATCTAGAATAATACAAAATCGTGACTTTTTAGAACAGGGAAGATATTGCTGCAATTCTAAACTTCTACTAACTACTACTGAATTTTAAGGAAATCACCAAAATGCTAACATTTGCTCATCTAAAATCAGAACGATGTATGCCATGAAAATGTGCTGAGCCTTATAGGGCAGACATCATTGTTGCGTTGCGCAATAGAGGGCTCAAAATAGGAATTAAAGTGCCACCTTACAATCCTTAAAAAATTTCCCTTTACATGATACTTTTTGGGGCCAATCTCAATATTTTGGGGCTAGAGGTAACATATAGGGTCTAAGCTTTCCCGTTTTTGTAAAAATTTCTTCAGTTCAGCAGTTATGTTGGCGTAAGGACAGATATGAGTTGTTGGTCCTGCGGATGGATACAAGAGAAAACAGGGGTCAAAGACAGGGTCTGTTTACTTCTGTCAGCTGTGCTCATTGTTTGAGCTGCGCATCCTCCTACTTTCTTTACATGGTTATCAAGTATACCCTTGTGACTTTCTGGTCATAAATACATTATTTGTACCAAAATATAGCAAACTGTGATGTTTGCTCATCAAAGCAAATTGTATTCCTGTAGATTCCTCCCATCTTCATGTTTTTCGAAGGTGTATTTCGTTTATTTCATGCATCTTTTGTATTTCGGTAAATACACGGACCGTTCTGTAGGAGGAGAATTTTTTAGATTGAATTTCCTTTTAGTGCTTTAACGAAGCCATGTTTCAATTCAGTGTATTTGAACATGATTTCCTATGAGCAGCCCTAACTATGATGTCTGCCTTATATGGCATGCCACCACGGCGGCGCATTTATATGGCATGCCACCACGGCGGCGCATTTATATGGCATGCCACCACGGCGGCGCATCAGAAGAAACTGGTGACCATCTGCGCAAACTCCTTGATGTCGACTTGTCCATCGGAGTTGGCATCGGCGACGCGCACGAGCTCAGCGACGGTCTCTTTCGACAGCTCCATGCCGACAACACTGGACATGCCTTCCCTCAACTCATCATGCGACAGGAAGCCGTCACCGTTCTGAAATCACCAAAGGAATGAATGAATGAATACACATATGGGTGAATGAATGTATGGATGTATGTATGAATGAATGTATGAATGTATGAATGTATGAATGTATGAATGTATGAATGTATGAATGTATGAATGTATGAATGTATGAATGTATGAATGTATGAATGTATGAATGTATAAATGGATAAATGTATAAATGTATGAATGTATGAATGTATGACTGTATGAAAGTATGAATGCATGAATGAGGACTGAGGAGACCTTGGACCATGGACACTTAAATTGAACATAGAAGTTACCAAACTGTAAATGCAAAGAGACCCGAATGACTTGTATGTATTCTAATTCTTTCCGTGATATTTTACTATGTATAATCTTTAGCCACTAGATATATTTTATGTGTACTATTATGATAATGCCCTCTTGAAGTAGTAATAAAAATGAAGAATGATTTCAAGAATGCATGAATAAATCGCAAAGAATTATAATCTGATTATGATATAATAGTGTATCGTTAGGTGTAAAAATTGAAATCCGAATAACCTTCCGCAACGGCAAAAATCAGTTTGTAAAATTTCAGTCTTCGTGAGATATCTTGAGAAAAATGTACCATGGATACATACCTTGTCTATCTTGTTGAACGCGGCAACCATTGCCTCCTGGGTCTCATCCGGGTTTCTTAAAGCCTTCTTTATTTCCTCCAAGGATTTTACAACTTGGGTGAAGTCTTTCAGATCCATGATTCCGTCCGCGTTGCGCTGGCGCTCCCTTATCATGGCCTGGGTAACAACAACAACAGAAATATGATCACGCTTTTTAAAAATGCAATTCCGCAGAACTAAAGCCATACTATATACAACATCAGTAAAATGTTTAAAATGATAAGTGTAAAAATGCTTCTAAACATCGTATACATGAATTTTCCAGTTGTCTAAATGTTGTTGTTTTTGTAACAAAAACGGTTATCAATTTGTCTGACTTGGCTGGCCTTATGACTTGAGAGCTATACCTTTCATTGTAGGTGCCATTTTGCACAAAAACTGCGCCATAATTTCTTATAAGAATGTATCTGTATCTGGTTCACCAATTCTAAAGCCATAGACAGCATATTTTACCGACCATTTGTATGTGTTAACTCGAAGAAACGGAGAAGAGATATAGACAATTTTTTGTCATTTTCATTCATCTGAAGTAGTCTGTAGGTACCCATCTGAGTAATGAGGCTGTTGGAATACATTTTCTAAACGGTCTCCAGGAACCTCCTCGATAACGGAACCCCCATTTTACGTCTCTTCCGAAAGACGAATGCAGCTCCAACCAGGATGCCCTTCCCCGGGTTAGAACTGGGGTCTCCCAGTTACCAACTAATTGTAACCAGAAGCTCAACTGTGAGGTTGCTACCAGTTGAGCTACAGGGACAAATGAAGCCCAAAGCGATCAGCATTACAGCATACAATGGAAGTTCTGTTGCTGTACCAAGGTCATCATACCAGGGGACCCCAAAACGACATTGACCTTCGTCTTCCCAAGACCAACCCACATACCAAATATCATCGTAATCCATCTAAAGGTTCTTTAGTTATGCTGACTACAAAATCAGGAAACATACAAATTAAGACACACAGACGGGCAGACACACAGCACACAGACAGACACGCCAAAAACTATACCTCAATTGTTCATGTCGGTAACAAGATAAAACATAACTTACGGAGACTAGTTTGTTGGTCCAAGGCAGGTCCATTTCCTTCACCACGTTTTTCAGCTCCTCTGCGGAGATGGACCCGTCCTTGTTCTCGTCATACTTGTCAAACAGAGCCTTGACGTCCGCCATCTTGAATCTGCACAAAACACATAAAATTCATCACAAGAACAAATTCACTTTCCGTACCCCCTTAGATAAATCTTCCTTTATAAAAAGTATATGTCATTCAAACTAGTATAAATAGTCCGTAGTTGTTGTTATTCCATGTTATTTGCCGTACATTGTACCTGATGCAAGTGTTGCGCAATAAACTTGACTTGACTGACTTTGATATCTATAGCTATGCAAAAAGACGAAGAAGAACTTACTTAGTTTTGTAACAAAAAGTGACGAAATATATATGAAGAAATCCGTGGAAAAACTGTGAAAGCGAGAAACAAACGTCTACCTCCACTGGGCGAGACAGGCAAAATGACCTCAAACGGAGAGGAAAGTGGGTTTACTTGCAATTACTGGTCTCAGAATTTACGAGTAGGCTGAGGACAATTATCATTACAGAGTTATGTGTTGTGCTGTGTTGTATGTTACATCCCAATATAACTAGAGAGCGGTCTCGCTGTGACCTAAATTGAACTCGTGTAACCCTTCATTTCATAATCGGAACACCATGCAAAATAGAAGTAAAGAATGAAAGCAAAACAAAACGTATAAAGCGTTTGTATCATGAAATTTGTTGATCTGTCAAATTTTGGATTGCAGAGAGGTTGCCGCCCTAGTGGGGAGGGGGGTAGAAGTTTACGCGTCATTTGCTCCAGACTGATTAATCTACTCATCCACAAATAGACAAACGACCTTTGTTAGCAGACAAAAGGCATTATTCAGCTTCACCCACACTGACAACAAAATGCTCTCACGCATATGTTGAAACGCTATTCCATTGTAATCTCCAAGCAGATCTATGGTGACAGGACAGTATGTATGGGCCAAACAGTATCCAGTCTACCGTGGCCGGCTGGATACTATAAATACATGTGTACTGTCCTGCCATCGTGTATCTGCTTGAAGGTTGATTCCAGTGGACGTTAAAGGAGGGGGATATGTTTTCCATTACAATTTTTTGCCTTTAGGCAGATGTTCTCAAGTTTCAAATGAATATATGACGAGATATCAAAACAGGCAATTCTGCTGTAGTACCTAAGAAAGCCGCCTGCAGGCCTTGAATCTAACAATTACTTCATTTTGCAAGCACCTGTGATATAATAAATATCATAAAGATCCCTCCACGACGTCTCGAGTACTAGTCAATCTGTTCAGAAACAAACAAACGAACAAACAAACCAACACACAAAAATACAAACATTCTTCGCGAAGGTAAATAGGAATACCCATGGGCATCCACTGACAACGGTACAAACATTGTTAGGTTAATTGTTGATAAGTAATGACAATTAGAAAGATAATATCTGCTGTTGCCCAACAACCGCTATAAACAACAATTGTCTAAAAACAGGCTGGCATAACATTTTCACACTTGCTGTTTTCAACAACTGTTGTTTTTTCCGATACGTTTTTTTGTCACACCTGTAAGATGAGAATTAAGGCGTGAAGGCATTCAATTAAGACAGCCCGATTGTCCCATTATCTCCGACAAATTTCACACGCCTAGGCATCAAACGGAAATGCCGCCTAATGCTCGGGTACAAACTTTACAATTCATAACCATCTGTTTCAATGTATCATTAAAACTGCTTTCTTAATGACAAACCTAACATGTATGACCTCAGTTACATTAGAGCAATGCATTCTTACATACACTACATATACGCATTCAGCAAAATATATCAACGATTCTTGTACATAGCTTGTTTCTGGCATTCCCGTAGTTTTGACAATTGGCCATAAGAACCTATAGCTAGTAATACATTAAGGCTACAATGTTGAGAAAATACAAGTGTAATGTTAAGGTTCCCCGAAAAAATGCCTGCATTTTAATAGCTGATACGAGCACGTATGGCTTCTATTTGTAGACAAAGCGCGGCTTTATTGTGGAATGCAGGATACGCTATAAGGCTATACGGTCTGTGGAGTATGCTTATTTCTTTTTCCCGTTCCACATTGTTTAGGGGACTTACGGAAACATGCATGAGGTCAAAGAAATCATTCCATTCTTAATCAAGGAGCTTTAACCACTCTAGGTTTAACAATGTCTGAATGAAATACCACTTCACCCTGCTTGTCGAACAAAGAATTGAATAGACACTCATTCTAGACAACTTGTGTTTCGCCAATATAGAATGAAACAGACTAACGATTCTAAACTGCGTTGTATATGTTGCATCCACTGTTTAACATGTTTGTGAAAGATTCCAGAAGACTAGACGAACGCATGTGACACAACGTGCATAGACGGACTCACCTTGTAGCGTGCAGGTAATTGAGAGTGGATAAAACGCACCAATTTGCCGAGTCGGGTGGAGAGCTGAGAGAAATGTCACACCGCGTGTTGTCAGCAAGTCCTGAGCTTGTGGGTGTGTCTGGGTATGAGTCACCGAATAATCACCATAACAAAACCTGGGCTTAACTCTTGTTGTAACTGCTTGACTTTAGCCCCTCCCCTTTTCCAGTACTCGTGTACGTAAATGGCCCTGGCACAGTCAACGTACAATATATACTTTATACGACAACAAATGTCATTCTTGGTACGATCGTGGTTGCTTGGTGACATAATGAGTTAAGCACATTAAAAAGTTGTCTTTTTTCCCTTGTCGACGATTGTTTCTGGCTTAGACCTCAGGGACCATGTCACAAATGTGACCCCGACTTAGGCCGAGGGACGATTTCAATCAGTCTCCTAAATCCTAGCTCCGGGCATTCACATCTACTTAACAGAAGGTGCCATTGTTAAACGGTATTTCTTTTTAAAACACCTATAGCAGCACGGCCTTATAGTGTGATCTTAGCTGTGAAAGGTCACATTTTGTCGTATTTGATATTTTGGCACTTTTTGCCGTTGTATTTTCAGCAAGTGATCTACGACAATATTTATATACGATATACTACTAATATTGTGCGACATGTCCACAACTGTTGCAGGACTTTTCGTACGACGAAATTGTCTGGAATGCCATTAGACTTGAAATCAACAAAAGGATTCCCCGGCTAGATATTAATGCAGTTGTCAATTCAAAACAAGCAGAAAGACAAGTATGTCGGGTAAGGAGGGGGTTGCGAGATTGACAGACAATTGCTTAAATAGCTATGATCAGTGGTATTTACTTGCTAATAAGCTCATTTCAGACTTCACTTGTAAGAAATGCATGTCATTTCACAGGGTGTTTTTAATCTCTAAAGTAAAAATTATATCAAAGGACTGTTTTTAAAGTTGACACCATGAAATGATTTGGGTTAACAATCCGAATTGCGATGTATGAAATTATCTACTTAATGACACAAATTCACACCTGAAATAGGGCTTGAGACAATTACAATCCAGATCAAGATGAGTGTTGAGTTGTAACGTTAATTATTCGGAGTGTTTTGGCAGGAATAGAGTAGGATATCACATGTTGTGATTGTGTCTATGACTGGCTGCTCATGCAAGTAATTAATGCACCAGTACGCCCTGAATAGATGAGTCAGTACTACTTGTACACCCCCTGCGAGTGTATACCTAGGTTAGGCTTTGTTACCTCCATGAAAAATGCAGGAATTGTTTTTGGTCTCTCTCTCTCTCTCTCTCTCTCTCTCTCTCTCTCTCTCTCTCTCTCTCTCTCTCTCTCTCTCTCTCCCTCCCTCTCTCTCTCTCTCTCTCTCTCCCTCTCTCTCTCTCTCTCTCTCTCTCTTTCTCTCTCTTTCTCTCTCTCTCTCTGTGTCTTTCTCTCTCTCTGTGTCTTTCTTTCTCTCTCTCTTTCTCTCTCTCTCTGTCTTTCTCTCTCTCTCTCACTCTCTCTTTCTCTCTCTCTCTCTCTCTCTCTCTGTGGGTGTGTGTGTGTGTGTGTGTGTGTTTGTGTGTGTGTGTTCAGAACCTCTGGATGGATTGCAATGATATTTTGTATGTCGGTAGGTGTTGAGAAGACGAGAGTCAAGGTCAATTTCAGCCCCCTGGTGTGTGACCTTGGTACTGCAGCTGAATTTCCGTTTTCATATCTTTTGTCCTGGACGTGCTGTGGTCTTGTTACCTATAGCCAGTGTACACTTTGTTATCTTTAGCTAGCTGATGAATAAATATATTAATGATAAGTATTATTAGAACTTTTCTCTCTGGGAACTAGATGATTTGATGTAACTTTTCATTTGATAGCGATCTGTTGCATTATTCTAGCATGAAATTACCGAAAAAAAACTTATTAATTCATCACGTGTGTCTCAATATTTCAGTTGTATACTGTTATTTAATGTTAAATACATTGAAAACAAAAACAACAGCAATAAAATCCAGACAATTTTTCTTGTTGTTTTAAGCGTGTCTTTATTCCAGCTTAATCCAAGCAATGTATCAAACTGTAGCCCCTTAGCATTTCGATCTGTCTGCCTGAAATTACAGTGCAATATCGAATGCAAACAGGTGGAAATAACACCGTTATTTTATCATGTTCCAAATTTTAGTCGGTTCAACTTAATTCTAGTGCTGTCTAGTTCTACAACAGTTACCTCTGCATTCTTGCTTATGCCACGTCATATTAATAATTAAAGCCAACTTTTTAAAGCATTGTAGGTTGAGTATGGAATGCTCGACTATTGAAAGATCACTTGTTGAAACATTGATCATAATTCATTTCAAATCGCCAATGCAAGCAAACCCGTAGCTTCACATTCTCACTTTTGCAAGATCATATTAACGAACTCGTTGTAGTCGAGTTTGCCGTCTTTGTTTTTGTCGGCGACGTTCAGTATCTTCTCGCAGGCCTCGCCGGTCATGTTAATGCTGTGGACCTTCGTGAGAGCCGTCTGCATTTCCTCCTTAGTCAGGAACCCGTCACCGTTCTGAAAAAAAAATCAGATGTTTATTGTGACATTTGCTCTGTAGTTGTAGTACAATGTAGTAGTAGTAGTAGTAGTAGTAGTAGTAGTAGTAGTAGTAGTAGTAGTCGCAGTAGCAGCGGTCATCGTAGTCCTAGTAGTAGGGGTAGTAGTAGTAGTAGTAGTAGCAGTTGTCGTCGTAGTCCTAGTAGTAGGGGTAGTAGTAGTAGAAGTAGTCGTCGTAGGAGTAGTAGGGGTTGTCGTCGTAGTAGTCATAGCAGCAGTAGTAGTAATGATAGCAGTTACTGTAGTAGTACATTTATAGTAGTAGTTACTCTAGTAGTAGAAGTTACTCCGGTAGTTACTGTAGTGGTTACTGTAGTAGTGGCAGCAATTACTGTTGCAGTTGTTACTGTAGTTGTAGTAGTAGTAGTAGTAGTAAAGGTAGTATTAGTAGTAGTCTCTATCTTATTTAAAACAACTGCCTCGTGCCAATTTCCAAGCTACATAGAATGCACAAGCAAGAATCACAAAAATAATAGGCAAGAAATTAAAGTACACAAATATTCCTTTCATTTTAACTATGAATCTTAGAATAGTCCCTTCAGTTAACTGTTACAAGAACTGATTTCTAAAGCAGCACTTTGAATATATGAGATACAAATCAAGGTCATAATGCAAAACATCATCAACCATAACCCAGAACCGTACAAGTCAAGTTCAAATGCTAAAATTGTGTCATCTCCCTTTAAGAAAAAATACCCTGCTACTGAAACAGCAAGGAAACTTGCTGCCCTATGTGCTACTAGGCACTATAAGGGTCTGAATGAATGAACAAACAAATAAGCTGATACCTTGTCGAACTCTTGGAACATCTGCTTCATCTCGGCCTCCATTGTTGCTGGGTCTGCCATGGCTGCCTTCACTTGCTGCAGCACCTGTATGACCACGTTGAACTCGCCCAGCTCCAGAGTTCCGTTGCCGTTCGTGTCACAGTCCTTGATGATTTGCTACCAGAAGATTGCCAAAAAACATTGAAATCATAAATGAGACGACACGACATATTTACAGCAAAAGAACCACATGGACCTTGCTCTATTGCTAGCATGTACAGTTGAGTAGATAAAGATATTGGTGTGCATGTAAACAGGAATACAGAGTTTATAATTGTGGCTAGAAAGATTAGTTCTGGTTTGCTTCCAACAAAATGATTTGTGGTAAAGAGCAAGAAGAACGGTTTATTTCAAATTTTCATAATATGGGGTGCTTCAGTACATTCCCATCCAATTAATGGCTATTTGCACTCACGTGACTATGACGTAAGTATTGTCCGCCATGTTGGACGACTAAAGCTGGAAGTGACTATGCAAATTGTGAATGCAATTACAGTCACGTATTTATGAGATAACACATTATACGCATGCGCACTTATAGGTCTGACTCTTACAGGTTTAACTCACCAACATGGCGGCCGTGACGTCATTTTCCTTATATAGAATTGACATTCTTACCTCAACAAGATGCTCACACGGAGGAAGGCCGAACTCCTTCACCACTGCCTTCAGCTCTGACGCAGAGATGGTGCCATCTTTATTGACGTCATGTTTGTCGAACATAGCCTTGATGTCCGCCATTTTGTTTCTATATGAAAACGCATAAATCTTTGATGAGTATCATTGTACTGTATGTACTAAATATAACCACAATCCACAATAAGCAATTAGTGATAGGAACATACAGTGACACACGTAAATGTTCATCGCTTTTTAAAATGTCATACTGTTTCCTTTCAGCGAAGAACAAAACTGTGTATGCCTAGATGACTAGCAAAATGTTAATTGGTCGTTCATCTGTTAACCTTTAGCACACTGAAGTAGCCGTTTGTCACCCGATTCTCTATTGGTTACAGAGTTAGGCCACAGGGAGAAGGTTAAAATATAAATACATTTTTTACGCCTTGGTCCCAGACAACCACTGGTGACCTTTACCAGACTATTGAAACTTAATACACCTGAGAAATCATTGAACCACAGACATAAAGACAGTGATTGCTTCTGCTACATATTTTTCACCCGAATGCTCAATGCTTCACTGGAGCGCGATCGTGCTCCGATCTCGCTGCGAGCTAAATTGGATTTGTGTTAAACATGACTTCATAATTGGAATATCATGCAAAGTGTAAAAGTATGACTGAAAAGACAACAGAATGCACAAAGCGTAGAATCTGTCAAACTCTCGGTCGCAGTGTGGTCGCAGCGAAGTCGCCGCCCTGGCGGACCCACCTATAGTGGTGTCTTAAAACGGTAACACATGGAATTCTGTTTTCAAATGACCTCCTGGGCTCCTGAATGGCTTCACTACATAGTCAGGTGTTCTCCGTGACACGTGCTTCTGTCTAATCGAATATGATATCATCGTTTGTCTCTTCTCATGCATGTCTATAAGGGAGACGCCCCCTTATTATAAGTACTATGTGGCGTTCTCAAACACAAAGGAAACGCCCCCTAAATCTCCAGATTCTGCTTTATCATTTGTAATGCTATCTTAATAGTACATGTTATGATTTCCATGTAAATGAATGTTCATATTAGGAATTCGAACTACTTTATATCAGCTTGATATGAAACGTACAGCCAGACAGGGTTAAAAAAAGTGAACGTGATCTCGATCCAGGTTAGCTCACTGAAGAGATATGTTCTTCCACTAGTCATGACAAAGAAGACAGACGCTATGTACAGTATATACAGGTCCATTGTACGGGAAATTCCCCTAGCTCTTTCCGACCAGCACAATGAACATTGGACCACGGCTTAATGTCCCCTTTCCGGTAGCGCGCATGTCGGGTGAGCAACACAGCCGGGATCGAACTCGCGTCTTCTAGTTCCAGAGGCAAGATCGCTAACCACTGGACTACGCACGCCACATAGTACACATAAAAAATACGTTTTACAAAGAGACACGGTAGGAATGAAATTTGTCATATCACAAAGATACTTGGGGAATAGCAGGGCAAAATTCTCTGTCAACGTCGGTTGATATTATTGCATAAGTGTGTGCAAAAATATATATATGTTCATAGACTCAATGGATAGGGAACACCATGTTGTTTACCGCATACAACCTTGAAGGAAGTTTCACAATTATCATGGTTGTCTTAAGTTTGAAGCACACAGAAACACACGCCGTACCATTTTTGGTCTCTGGTTTCAACGAGCCTATGACAGAACCGACCTTCGGCAAGAATCTACGACAACATTTTCTGTCACAAAACAACAGAACTTTGGAAGGATTTCCTAATTTTGCTGGCGTAAACCAATTGTTCAACAACATGTGACCGGACCCTTAATGAAGTTCACCGCAAAGAACTCTTCATGCAAGTTAATATAAACAACTTCTGCTAAATCTCATAGAATATTGTCTGGACGTGATAACTTAAGGTAGTCTCGAGATTTATCATTTCAAAACAGAATTTGTTTCACGGTATGAAAGGATCTAGCAAAATGCAACTGTCATAACGACAACTATAGAAATAGTGAACTTACCTGGTTCGATAGTTCTCGTTGGGAATACAAAGGTGACAAAGTTGATGTGCCTCTTGGGACTGGACTTGTCTCGGTGAAGGCTAGGAGTCAAGTAAGCTATTAATTCGTCTTAGCTGCCACGTTGGCAAATGTTTTCTGGGTGTGGTGAACTTATTTGTAATCAGGTGGAACAAACCTTAAGAAAGGTGCTGAAGGTCACACGTGTGTCTAGTAAGGATAATTATGATTGAAAAGTAAAGGTCAGTAAATGCAGATTGTATGCGGCAGCAGACTTAATAGAATTAAAGAAAAATTGAAAGACGAGACTGAAATTCAAGTTTAAACTTAGCTACAGATGTGCTTAAGACATTTCAGTTTGTTACGTTTTCCTAATCATTCTAGATATTGGAGTTACAGTAACACAGATCTTGAACAATAACAGACAGGAAAACCAGTCTGGTGGCTTTCTACAGACAGTGGCCATGTCAACCACCGTATGGTTGAGACATGTCACAAATGCAGGGCTTGCTTGAGTCCAAAGTAACCCAAGTTTAAGTAGTGTGGATGCCAGGACTACTGTCCTGTTTGGAATAGAACCTTGCACACTTACAAATGCCTTGTTAACTTATTCATATGGCCAGAAAATGAGGGTCAAGGTCATTGAAGGCAATACGTTTCTACACAAGGGAAGTTGCAGTTAATGGGCGACTCCTACCAGTTGACTCTCTAACTGCACAAATAAATTACGGTTAGCTTTGTCCACCATCTCCCAGTGTTGACCGTTGCTTGAGGTAAAATATTCTAGGCTCTTTGATTTTTATGTTTCAAGTTAGGTAGACATTATAAAAAGTATTGAAAGTATATACACATGACTTGCGTGATTATAATATATCAAATGCAGGCGCTAGGGGGCGTGGTGGGAGGGAACCTCATCCGCCGCAACGACGGGAGAACCAAGAGAGAGAATATATCAAAATGCTAACTTGACAATAGTTTAATGTAGATGAACTTTTAGAAAAATGAATCACACAGAAGGGGTTATTACGTCATTTATGAGCAATTTGACATTGATTAACATCCACTAGTTTGACGTACAAAGCAAAATAGACACATAATGTTCCATAGCATAATGATTACAATTTTAAAGACTTAAATCTTTTAAAATTGAATGTCACTATCTATATCTATCAGGTGAATTCAAGTTTAATCACAGAACAATACTGCCTAATGATTCCGCCTTTACTCAGCTGATGTCTGACCACAATCAGCAACTATTTTAGGTTTAACCAACCAAGATGGCCGCTGTGACGTCACAAACAAACACACAACAGCTTTTCATACGTTGGTTCCTTACTCATGCATGTTTTTGTATATCTCTTCCCTACACATACTCAATGAGACATCAGCTATTCTGCTATTCGCTTTCGTTGACCTCATCGTTGCTACGCAACCAGTGACCTTACGCGCATGACAGGACCTTGATGAACTCGTCATAGTTGACCCGACCGTCGCTGTCAAGGTCAGCAGCTTCGATCATGTTGTCGATGACTTTATCATCCATGTGGGTCCCCATGGCCGCCAGGCCGGCCTTTAACTCATCAGGCGTGATAAAACCGTCACCGTTCTGAAATAAGTTATCAATTGTTAAACATCAAATATTCTTGAAGAAATCAAAGCTATAAACGATAAAACTCCAAGTAAAGGTATCCAACGTCATACTCTATCATAAACGCAAATAATCATTTGTCCCTGAGGCTTCGCCAAAAACCAACAATCTTTCATTGATAAGGTCTAACTATCTGTGATAGACTTATATCAATATTTTACATAAAGCAAAGGTAGTTGTTGTGTAGAAAGTTTATATGGTTTATACACAAACATTTGATTAAATTTCAAAATCAGATTGAGAAATATGCTCTTTTAGGTAGCTGTCATTATGTACAACATGTTTTCGTCAACAGATAAGTAAATTTAAGAAGAGCTACCTTGTCCATGCCTTTGAACATGTCACGCATCTTGGAGCCGAGTTGTCGCTTTGCCTGTTCCACCTGCGCCACCAGAGCCTGGAACTCCGTGAAGCTCAGGGCACCGCTCTTGTCTTTGTCGAATGCTTCCATCGTACACTAGTCATTCAGAGAAACAATGAAACTTCAAACCATGTCGTTATATTTGAAGAGACAAAGACATCAAGTCATTCGTCTAGATTCAGACAACGAAATGCTCATATGCTACAAATTCCCAGGTAAAGATCACCCCTGATACTGATGCTTCGCGGATCCGGTGTCAAGCCAAATTTCTGCCCCTACTAAACATTTGCTTCAACTGACTTCTTGTGGGTTTCCAATAAACCTGCTGAGGGAAAAGAAGTGTGTCACAATCTTGAGGCCCGGTAATGTCCAAGCAGAAGGCCTATCCCTATCCCTATCCCTATCCCTATCCCTATCCCTATCCCTATCCCTATCCCTATCCCTATCCCTAGCCCTATCCCTAGCCCGAGCCCTAGCCGTAGCCCGAGCCCGAGCCCGAGCCCGAGCCCGAGCCAGAGGCCCAACCATAACCCAAACTTCACGCAGGCGCATAACCCAAAGGGACGAAAATCAGGCGGAGCAGAAATGGACATCTGTCCCCACACCGGTTCGGTTCGTATTTTACGGTACGAGCCTTCAAAGAACGTTAATCTAGCATTTAAAACAAAAAAAGGTCATATTTACGTTGACGTTGACCAAAATAAAGTGTGTCCTAACTTGTTTCTCCTAGCTTACTAGCCTGGTAACTCACCACTAAGGCTCCCATTCCACTAGACGGCGATCGCGCTGCGCTCTCGCTGCAACCTTAACCGAATTCGTCTAACCTTTGATTTCATAATTGGAATATCATTCAAAACGTAAAAGTATGTCTGAAAAGACAAGAAAACGATCAAAGAGTGGAAAGATTCGTTTTCTAGCTATGAAATTCGTTAATTGCTCTGTTAAATTTGAGGTCGCAGAGAGCGCGCGGCGATAGCGCCGTACTAGTGGAATGGGGGTATAAGCAAAAGCCTCCAACACGACACAATTACAGAATTAAACTATTGGATATTGCACAGTAAATCCGTGAGAACTCAAAAAGGCTTGGTGTGACAAATAAGTGGTGCCTCACTTACTAGATGTAATTAACAAATACCTTGAGGAGTTTTTCTGAGACAGGAGCTAGCCCAAGCTCCTTGAGTGCTGTCTTCAGCTCTTTCTTATTGATGAGGTTGTCCTTACTCTTGTCAAACTTCTTGAATACCGCGAAGGTATCATCTGCAGAAATGCTTTAATAGGAATGTAAGTTAGTGACAAATTGTCACCTGATTCTTTCAACCAATTTCTCAGCAACGCCTATAGGACTAGTAAATCAACCTTTGTCATATTTTCTTCCGGTCCACTTACCTAATTTGTTCTCTTTTCTAAATGATGACATAAGGATTTAGTTTTAACTTAATCTTTGATAAAATGCAGTACTATCGTAGCTTATAATAGGAAAAAATATCAGTAATTATTAAAGTTAAGAGCAAAAAATGACTTACGGTTGACGAGACATGACCACCGTTGCCTTAAACCACCTCACTTAGCAAGAAGGATGCTTTATGTGAAAGCAACTTGACCTTGGTCATATTATTTATAGGCCTGTCAATCTTTTGGGATTTACAATACGTGACTACGGATTGACCTTTTAACCATTAAAGGCGTCATTAGTGCATCCTTTGTAACATAAGTAATCCCCAGTTTTTTATGTTGTGAATGGACGATTTAATTATTGATTTTAAGGGTACCTTGGAGAAATTGCAAGTTTCATTTTCAACTTGTGCAAAGTGATTGATTTCAAGGGCGTACTTGACTTCGGTAATAACATACAGTGTGTGATTATTAGATATGTGTATCAAATTATCTTGAATTTTTAACTGAAAAATCGCCATTTTAAAAGTTGTTAGTGAAATCTTTGCAAATACGCGTTCACGGATCTCCATCCTTAAAGAGGAAAGACTTATGATATCCGTTATGAATATCATCATTCAAAGATCTTTTTTGTGATAGTTATGTGGCTTCTTTTGCCTTCTTTTAGTTAGTGTTAGGTTTGAAAGAAGTAATGGAATTAAGACAAGACTAATGAAATTTCAGCACAATTTATGTCAATATAAAGGCCATATGCATGTCTGGAATATATGGTGACTCTTTATTATACATTATTAACGACTACTTAGTGCAAGTAAGTGACAGATGAATGAATGATACATCATAGCAATGTTCCCATAGGAAAAGTGGGGACTTTTTCCACTCTAATATTTTACATACGTAACCCACAGATGACATCCGAAGACGACTTAATTGTTAACAGTTTATTTTCTATACATAACTACAGCTAATAGTACATAGTAGCGTGCCGATTTTACAAGGTACGAGTTGCTACATATAATTTACCTCTATATGATACTGATGAATCCGTGTACATGATATATTAGATTAGATTACTAGCTCGAATTATTCTTTAGCTTATATCAAATATTGAATAGGTCCTATGGAATTGTGATCGGAAAGTTAAGTAAAGGCAATAACATACATGCTTCTGAATTTTGTCAACATGCGGTTAAATTTATCTTATTATTTTTAGTTAATACTGTATGTAGCCTGTGCGTAGAGCACTACAAAGAGCATCTCTCTCTTTCTCTTTCTGTCTATTTGTCTCTCTTTATCTCTGTCTTTCCGTCTTTCTTCCCTTATGCACGAAAAGCGAGATTTACCAATTGTGGTAAATGTCAGGTAAGTCTGGTAATTTTTGCTTTTTGGTAAATAAAGTTTATTGCAAATTCATGCCCAGGTGCTAATTACAAGTACCAGCAACACATATAATGATGAAAAATACAATGATATTAAGGGCTACATCCGAAGTTATGCTACATTCTAAAATCTACATGGTGCTAGTTTTGTTGGATTTGACTTCTTCATTTGAGGCAGTGGAAGAAGAATTTACCTACTTCTTTAATAGTTTGTAGAACTGTTTTCTGATGGTCAGGAATAGTGAGAATATAAGTGCGCATTTTGGACACACTGGTAAATAATTAGCAAATCCCACTTTTTATGCTGTGAGCTTGGAAAGACAGAACGAGAAAGCATCTCAGTCCTCTAGCCTGACATGACCTTGATGAACTCTTCGTAGTTGACCCGCCCGTCGTTGTCGGTGTCGGCGGCTTTGATCATGCTGTCGATAACTCGATCATCCATGTGGTTTCCCATGGCCGCTAGCCCGGACTTCAGTTCATCTGGTGTAAGACTGCCGTCACCGTTCTGAAATTAGGTAGGGATTTGTGATTAGTTTCATTTTCATAATGAGAAACATAACTCTGAAATGTGATATGTAGAATATTTAATGTTTAAAAAAAACGTGCATTCGCAATACGATTTTTGATTTTATGTCATGCCCGTAAGGTCACTGGTTGCGTACCATTATTCGTACCAATAGTACTAAGGCAAGTTGCTTTTTTAAGTTGGAATGCATGAACCAAGCCATAGGATATATACATCTTACAAAAAGGGCATTTACGGATACGACATGCCTATAAAACCTAAATAACGAAACAAAGGGTTAAAGGAACGTATGGTAGTATCTTATCGATAGAAACATGAAAACATAGTCGCTGTTTTCAGTCATTTTCTACCATTATCTACCTCACCATACATCAGCCTTATTAGTATATAAAGAAGTCAAACCCAGCTAATTTAGATATAGCCAACAATTGTATATAGTACCAGTAACCTATTGTTACAGCAAAGTCAGACACAGTTTACTGACGCATGTATGTTCTTCCTATGTTTTTATCATGTATTTGCAATTAGCCCACGGGCATGAACTTGCAATAAACTTCTATTATACTGCACTTGGATATTCACAACGTATGAATGCGACTCTGTGGTGTCGTGAATTATGCACACATCCCATCTCCGCTTGAGATGTCCACCATTTTGTTTTATTGTCACAATACAACATGATTTGTTCGGATGAAAAGAAAAAAACACAGTACCTCGTCAATAGTATGGAAGATATCACGCATTTTGGAGGAGAGTTGGCCCTTAGCTTGTTCCACTTGATTCACCAACGCCTGGAACTCCTCGAAGTTCAGGGCTCCACTCTTGTCCTTGTCAAATGTTTCCATTGTGCACTATTAATGTAGGGGTGAAGACAATATGCTGGAGGTCAGTGAGCGATAACTGAAATTAATTTTTCATTGAAGGCTTATCCAATGTTTCATTCGTTAAAGCACATAATGATTCTATTTTTTTTAGCTTATTTTCAGGTTACATGCACAACTAGGTGGCCCAAGTCTACGTGCCTTCTTTCCGATGCACAAGAGCCATATACCACTCCAGATTGGTGCCCTTACCATCTTCAGATCAAAAGATGTAAAGAAAAAAAGGACGTTCCGCTGCAATACATAACAAGTCCCTAGGAGATCATCTGAGGTCACATATCAGATATCAAAAGAATCCATCAAGGCATCTCAAGTCATCTTGTTTACAGGCACAGACAGCCACACAAACGCTACCGAAATCATAACCTTCATGACAAAGGTAACCATAAATGGTACTCGATGTTATATACATATAATTATACATACAATGAGTATAATTATTACATAAAATTTTTGTGACCTAAAAACACTTTTCGTTACCTTGATGAGTTTGTCAGAGACTGGAGACAACCCGAGCTCCTTGAGTGCGGTCTTCAGTTCCTTCTCATTGATCAGGTTATCCTTACTCTTATCAACCTTCCTGAAGATTGATAGAGTATCGTTCGCCGAGATCCTATTTTTTATATCAAGAAAAATTTCCTATTATTTTCATTATTGAAATTGTCATTCCGTGGTTTTACTAGTGTTTAAACGAGAGCAGCTATTCAAACAATGCAAAACCTACATTACATATAATATGAATGGCTACTAATATCTTCTTAACATATCAATATCATCTTATAGATTACTATATAAAAGCTATTATATTGTAAGAACTTACGATTTGCGAGACATGACTGCCGTTGTCTTTAATCAAGTTGATGTAAGGAGATCGGTTGTACTTGGCACCTGACTGTCTACATACCATTTATACCTTCAGAAGTCCTCTGGGAATCTATTACGTAACAGGGCGGAGAAAGCTTCTCATGTCATAGACGTCTTATAATAGCGTCACCTGCGTCAAAGATGAACCAGCTCATTATCATTGACGACACTGTTATCTATTTTGGGATTCTATGTGTTAAGAGTATTGTACTTTTTAAAACTATTCATGGTCTCTGGGAATCTAGTACGTAACAGGGTGGAGAAAGCTTCTCATGTCGTAGACGTCTTATTATAGCGTCGCCTGCGTCAAAGATGAACCAGCTCGTTATCATTGACGACACTGTTATCTATTTTGAGATTCTATGTGTTAAGAGTATTGTACTTTTTAAAACTATTCATGGTCTCTGGGAATCTATTACGTAACAGGGCGGAGAAAGCTTCTCATGTCGTAGACGTCTTATTATAGCGTCGCCTGCGTCAAAGATGAACAAGCTCGTTATCAATGACGACACTGTTATCTATTTTGGGATTCTATGTACTAAGAGTATTGTGCTTTTTGTAACTATTCATGGCCTCTGGGAATCTATTACGTGACAGGGTGGAGAAAGCCTCTTGTGTCATAGATGTCAAATTAAAGCATCGTCTGCGTCTAAGATGAACCAGCTCGTTATCATTGACGGCACTCTTATCTATTTTGGGAATCTATGAACTAAGAGTATTGTGTTTTTTAAAACTATTCATGGCAGATAGAAATGTCTTAGCAAGCACCGAATGGCATGCTATATTTTACACCACACACTGTATGCTCTGAGTGCCGTTTCACCTTAGGTGAGGTCGGTATAAAGTCATGGCCACTGGTATTTAAGAATACATAAGTTAAAACACTTATTATATATTATTGACGACCACCACGGACTGCTAGAAAAATAAGTGAATTGATGGAACGTCACAGTGTTGCCCCCATGGGAGAATGAAACATAATGTTCATACATGTTGCTGTAAAATGTCACCAATGAATGAAAAACAGCATTATTGGATGTCATGAATATTATGTCCCATTTTATTACTAGTACATTTCCATTGATCAAGAGAATACAGTCCAGTTTGTATCTGCAAAAGGTCATGAATGAAGACATAAAACCGTTAACATTCATTTTGCTATCTTGTCACGAGAGAAAGTGATGGTGTGGTCTCACGGGAGACCACCTACATCAGAAGCCTTTTTACGGTCCATACAATAGAAGTTCATATGTCACCAGGCGATTGTCAAATGTACGTATGAAATATAACAAAGAGACATGCATGGTGCCAGGTAGGCGTCTTTGCGCATGCTTGGTCGTCAAAAGAAATATCATAGCACTGGCATAGACCTTGTAATGACGTTAAAATTTCACCTTGATTATGTATGCATTACGCATATGCAGTGATAACATTATATGACTTGGTTAAGTTGCTATAACAATGACAACTGATGAGACTAACGTGACTTTACTTTTCCACAGTGCTATATGCGTTAACAGGCTATATTGTCTGTGGATATAGATTGGTCACACATTGTTTTTGTATTATCTGTGTAAATAAATTGGTCACACATTGTTTTTGCATTGTCTGTGTAAATACGTTGGTCACACATTGTTTTTTTGTATTGTCTGTGTATATAAATTGGTCACACATTGTTTTTGTATTGTCTATGTATATAGATTGGTCACACATTGTTTTTGTATTGTCTGTGTATATAACTTGGTCACACATTGTTTTTGTATTGTCTGTGTATATGAATTGGTCACACATTGTTTTTTATTGTCTGTGTATATAAACTGGTCACACATTGTTTTTTATTGTCTATGCCGGGGGAGCTGACGGAATCAGAAGAATAACATCTCCAGAAAGATCTTGATCCAGGAGATCAGAATTATCTACAGAATAAAAGAAAGACAAATCTGTGTTAACATCTGAACGTGCACATCTTTAAGTAAAAACAAAACAAATCAACCACATCCAGGACGTTGGGCTTGCAGATTCTAAAGAGCTCGACTCTTCACTTTTTAAAGCACTGTCTAAATAAGGCCTGAGTAAATATATATGTAGTATGCATCTTGCGTATGTTTAGTCAACTCTTTGAACGTTGCATTAGATGACTAGTGTTTACAATGATAAAGAAGTCTCTCATACATACCGGAAAAGTTTCTATGAGTGGAATCATCATGAGGATGCCGACGATGAGCAGCAACAGTCTGATGATGGTCCACTTGTGGTACTTCCACACGATGAACTTCAAGGTCCTTAGTGGAGAAGTGAACCACAGGAACGAAGTGTCTGGGCGTCTAGAGAGTTCACGACGAACCAGCATTAAGTTTTAAAATACGTAGCTGATAAATGCCTTAGACTTAAAGGAGTGACATATAACAATACAATTATTTTATGAGTACCGTGCAGTCTTCATTGTTTTGTTTTTATTTATGCCAGGGTCATATTTCCAATCCGAGGTCCGGTCGGTAAACTTAGAGTGTACGTCGTGTATATCAATGAATATGCACAGGCTATGCTCTAAAATGATTTTTTACTAGTAATACGTTTTGTGGTTGTTGTCTTTTGTTACCGAAGACTGGCTGGCCGTGACCCGGATTGGAAATGTGACCCTAGCATTGATTGTTTTCGAAGACTTAACTTATTCCAGGGTCACAATTCCAAACCTGAGCCTGAACAAAAATGTCTTAAAGGCACGTTTGTGAAGGTTAGACATCCAGGTAACCAATATATAAAGAGAATTCAAACTCTACAACTGGATAAAAATTCGAAGATTTATTTCCGGACGTTTCGAGTGACATCCATCACTCTTCTTCAGCGTCACTAAAATGAACTAGTAGAACTAACCAGTACTTATTTACAATAACTAGAAAAACCGGTTTTACATGGCAAATCACACAGTCATGCATAAGCCGTATTGAAATGTAAAACAAGATCTGGAAGGTTCCTATGGTAAGACAACACCATAGGAACCTCTATTGTCCTTTGGTTGGGGGACCTCGGGAGGACTCCGCGCAGAACTCTCCGGTACCTGGGACCCCGCCCTCCCCCCAACCAAAGGACAATAGAGGTTCCTATGGTGTTGTCTTACCATAGGAACCTTCCAGATCTTGTTTTACATTTCAATACGTCTTATGCATGACTGTGTGATTTGCCATGTAAAACCGGTTTTTCTAGTTATTGTAAATAAGTACTGGTTAATTCTACTAGTTCATTTTAGTGACGCTGAAGAAGAGTGATGGATGTCACTCGAAACGTCCGGAAATAAATCTCCGAATTTTTATCCAGTTGTAGAGTTTGAATTCTCTTTATATGTCTTAAAGGCAGATCAATAAATGTACACAAATTATGTTCTGGACCAATCTATTTTACGTTGGTTGTGTTTTTTTTGTCTTAGATGTGATACTTTTCGTTACCGCAAACTACCCGGCCGGGCGCCGGTTGGGAAATGCGACCTTGGCATAAGCTACATTGACCATAGTCAACAAAGTGTTGCACTTACATCGGTGGTTCCAACACAGGGTTTGCGTTAGGCTCCTCTCTTCCCCTTCCCACTGGCCTCTGCTTTGCCTGGGTAGCTGGCAGAACTTCGAGCTCCAACTGGACCTTTCCCTACAAAAGATATTGATAAGATATTGTCAAAAGATATTGATATTACTTTTGTGGTTTGTATTGCATTAAAAAAAACTGCCTCAAATTTCTATGTACTATGCTATGTACTATGCTAGAACACTCACAGTGACTTCGCTGGACCCGTCTTGCTTCATTCTTTGGCATGGCCACCAGCCCTTGAGACGTCTGACGTGGAACAGGGATACATTGTTGGCTCCTTTACCATCTTGTACTGCTGCCTTGCAGTCTTTTGCCATCGCCGCTGGTTGGGCCATGTTCACCAAGTTGAGAGTCAACATACCTGAATAAGAATATGCGCAATTTTTATATCAGAAAGCATGAGCGTATCAAAGATACCCTACCCTACCCTACACTACACTACACTACACTACGCTACGCTACACTGCACTATACTACACTATACTACACCACACTATATACAACACTACACGACACTGCACTACACCAAACTATACCACACTACACTACACTACAATACACTACAATGCACTACACTACACTATACTACACTACACTACACTACATGTAACCACTATAATACACTACAATGAACTAAGCGAGCTCTCGCGTATTGCAGCAATACACTAGAACTTACCCAGGTAGTCATCAGGTGAGAACTTGTCATTATCCCACAGTTGGATCAGAAGTTTTGGGTATTCTCGTCTCTCGGTTTTGTCAACACTCCACAGATGTGCCTGCACAAAAAAAAAGTACATACATAAGTCTTGGGGTAGTTAGCATTAAGATACATACAATTTGTATAACTGTATTCGGTTTTGTGACCTCCAATCGTTTCTAGCAGTGTCATGATAGGTTAAGAATGAGTCAATGAATTACAAGTTTTGACGAGTGAAGACTACCGTATTGTCCTTGATACTAACGACCTATCAAGTCAGCAAGCAAACAAGAAACAAGTTCATATAAAATTTAATAGTGCCATCTATGGATACTTTTCTTATTACCTTCTTTGTGATCGACATTACCCTTTCCGCTGCAATGTAATTGAAAGGGAAAACAAATCTCCAGTTGAAAGTTCCCTCGCCGTTCATGGATCTGGGCAAAGCAAAAATAAAAGAAAACAATTAGAAAAGAAATATACAAGGAGATACGTGCTGCGTGTTTATCTGAATACCTTGTTAGTTCGTTGAGCATAAAAAATAGCTTGTGTATAACGTACATATACGAAATCCAATGCATGTACCTGGCAAATAACAGATTTAACCACTCAGTATATAGGGTACGATACTTACGTAGTCACGTGAGCGCTAGCACCATATACTGTTGAAACATGTGATGAAGATAAGTATAGAGCGTTACCTGTAGTGGACATCTGTACTTTGGACATCCTCTTCCAGACCGGCCAAGTTACTGAAATATAGTCATAAACAACATCAAACAATCCTTGACAAAAAATCATTTTTTCAATGATATGTCGGATCTGTCAGGACTGTTGCTGTTTCGTCCATTGTAGCAAAAGGTGAAACCAAACACCACAACATTCACAAATATGGAGACTGAGCTTGCATTCGGTAATCTTTGCTAACAGAACTTGATGATTATTGCATATACAACGTTATCTCTGGAATATATGGCTGTGTTATGTTACACAGTTAGATAAATTTGCCATTTCACAAAGATTATGACAAAAAGCGCCTTACCCTTTGACATAGATGTCACTCATCATTTCTCCTGTCACAAAACTCGTCTCGTCCAACACAACATCACTCGTGTTTAACACAGCCACGCGCAGCTCATATCTGGCAAATAAGAGATATCATCTTACCGTGAAGGAATCATCAAAATTCATATCAACAACCTGTGTAAAGTCGAAAATCACACTACACCTGTTCTCATAGCTGTTTTACCATCGTTATAATCAAAATGCTTTGTTGCTCGAAGTATACACATTGCAGTTATCATATGATGGAAATATGTGTATGAAATGTACGTAACGTAACAATGTACTCACTCCTGAGGAACACGTGGTGAGATGTCAACCTCGGGTCCAGGTGGGCCGCAAGTCTTGGGGAAAATGTCAACCCACATCTGCAGCTTTCCCTTTAGAACGTTGATAGAGAATAATGCTTAAGACAGATGAGTTGAATAAAAAAGCAAACTGGCATTTCACAATAATGGTATTTGCTTTACTCTTCTATCTCTCTATATGAAGAAAAGGTATATTATTTAAAGCTGTTTACCTGTTCCAAGCCCGGCTGTAGGGGACTGTACAGTGCACGGGTCTCCACATGTTCGGGCACCAGGCACAGGGAGCGGAGAACCTTCAGAGCAAGCTTATGTCTTCTGAGCCCAACTTCTTCCTTGTCAGAAACGTTGTCTAGAAAAAACATTATCAATTCAAATCAAGCAATAACAAGAAACAGCTCCTTTTAACGATAAATTTCTACTGACGTCAGCATTTTGACATAGCTAAAATTACATCGGTCTCAAGTGTTCCTGTCTTTCGAATGTCACATTGATTTGCTTCCACACCAATGGGATATCACTTTGACAGTAAACGTATCGACCTAGTACGACAAAGGACGACTTACCAGCATTGGTAAGTCTGTGTATCTTTCCGCTGAACTCCAGTGTGAGATCACTGTCACCTTTGAACCGTGGCAGTGGCAGACCGTGTCTGACCGAGTACTGCTTTAGAATCTCCTCCGGCTGCTGACTGTCCCGCCAACAATTTATGGTTTTCCTGAACAAAATTTTGGAACTTGAAGAATTACTTTTCATCAGTATATACGTTTAAAGATCTATTTATTGAGGTCTACCACATTTGTTGAAGGCCAGGATTGAAATAACATGAACAGGTGACTATCATATTGTAAAGATGTCAACCCAGAGAAAAGATTTAACCACTCACACCGGGAAGGACCCCTAGACTTTTCGATAAGTGTTTTGTGCTATTTAAAGTGCTCAAGGTGTGGCTCTCCTTAAACACCACGTAACCACCAGCTTAACATATAATCGGGGGACGTACCTAACCGAAGCTAGGTACTTATTTTCCCCTGAGTCGAGAGAGGAAATAGGTCTTTCCCAAGGGTGCAACACTGGGGCCTGCCCGAGATTCGGACCCAGAACCTTTATTCGTCTTTTCGTATAAAATTCGTCTTTTCGTACAGTGAAGCCAATAACCCTTGCTCAGTGACAAGATCACATTGCCACATGTGATCGGTACTACTAAATTCAAACTAACCTGGTAACTTCAAAGTTTAACCACCTAGCGTGTCGAGTAACTGTTACGTCATAGTCACGTGAGTGCAAACTTACCTGTGATACCTCCGCGGTAACCCACACGTTGCCCTGTGCCGTGACAGGTAACGGTCCTCCAGGTCGATCGTTGTTTGTCCAATCAGATCGTCCGCACTGAGGACGTCCTTGTCGTACACGGCGATGTGCAGATCCTTGTCCTGAGGGAGCCGGGTCGTGAACTCATACATTCTATTAGACAACATAAAATAGATATATGAATATAACATACAATACAGTATTGATAATCAATGCTGCCCCTCCAATGTAGTGGAAGAAGAAATTAATTTTTCTCTCGAAAATAATTTTTCCCTAGCTGTTTATGATCATTTTATGATGGTGTTAGAAACGAATTACTTACCAACAGGTGCAAAATACATTCTTACTTTCCCCTATTCCTGACCATGAGAAAACAATTCTACTATGAAATCAGGGAGCCCACATATTATAGAAGAAGTAGGTACATAGGCCTTCCATTCCCTCAAATCCAACGAAACTAGCTCAGTTTATATTTCAAAGCATAGGAAGTAGCAAATCATTCTTATGTTACACATCTATGTTTCAGGCCTCGGTTGTGTACTTGCAATAACCTTATATTATCATGTTAATTTAAATGAAAATCAGCGTTCCCAGATCTGTACCACAAAGAGCATTTGAATTAGACTCGCCATTCAAAGTCTATGATGCGCTTTAGAATTATAGGTTACAAATGAAAAGATAGGCTCTCAAAATAATGAATTTACCTCCCAAATATCGGCTCCAGGGTATTGGGAATGTAGTTCTCGATGTCATCCACTGTGTAGTCACCGCATGTTATACTTAGGTAGGGATCAGCCTACGTACAGAAAAGTGGAACCATAAAGTACTTGACAAAAGTCGAGTCAGTCAGGTCTGACCTTACGACTAATCAAATTTCTTTGAAGTTGAAATATGGTTAATCTGGTTACTAGCAGGGTATGCGATTGGTCGTAATGCAAATAGCTGGATTCTACTGTATTTGCATTCACGTGACTACATGACGTAAGCATAGTCCGCCATGATGGGTGGTCCAACTTTGAAGTTATACCATTAATCAAGGGTTGATTTGAATAAATTTAACAATCTATGTAACTACAGTCATGTGCAAATACAAAATAAACATGCAATTTTATCTAGGTTCATTCAGGGTGTAGCAGCCATCATGGCTGATGTAGGAGGTGACGACAGTGGTGAGGTCATTATTGGTGACGTCACCTGAAATGAGCATACACTTACCAGTCCGGACGTGTCGTGTGGCTGTAGTCCCATAGCCCGTACAACATAGACTCTCACCACACATTCTACAGGCATCTCTGGTAAGTGTGGTTCGGTAGTTCTGCGATCTTTGGTCTTACCGTGAACAGGACACAATTTGATAGAACCCTGTGGGGCATAGATTTTAAGCATGAGAGCAATATAACTATTGTTTTAACTTAGATTGAAAATGCATGTATTTGTCACCTTAAATGTATCTGTATAGAAATAGCTTTATATATGGCCTCCTCAGCCAGTCATTGACGATATGAGCCCTACGGCTATGGCTAAACAGTCAAATACAAGAATGACAGTCTCTGCCATGGTGCACATAGGTCACATCGATAAGCTGACTCAGGTCTGGTGCAAATCTCTAATATGGTGATATCATAGCTATAGCTTTCTTTTGTCATATGGTAATCATGCATATGTGTCAGTGTCGTTTGGTATCTAAGAGAGGGTGGATTAAAAGACAAAACTGTTCATAATTTGTATACCTTGAACTGCCCAGCGGTACCTCCGTCATCTTCATAACTCTCCCTCCCTCGCTCCAGTGGGTACAGCTGTACAAAGTCTGTCAGACCTTGGAAAGCTGGAACTTTTTCAAGTTCACAATCATACACCTTGAAGAGAACATAACATACATGTAAATAATGAATGATCTTTTTCCCATATTACGAACATTTCACATATAGTTGCAAAATACACAAGGTTTACTGCCAGTTGCAAAAGGTCACAAAAATGTACATTGCAGAGTAATAGATTCGCCGGGTTACATATGGTGTGATTTAGAATTCTAGAAAACAGTAGTTTTGAGAGATCTCTAGTGCAGCACCCCCCAGTTATGCACAGTTAAGATATACAGGAGTACATTGTACTGTGGGATGTTGGGTTGGAGATATGTTTGGACGTATCTTTCCATTGTGGCGGAATTATGTACCCTGGTGGAATTATGTTAGTTGATGTTACACCATCTAAGTTCTTCAATCAATGAACATATATTTAACAGCAATCAAAAGCCTCTTCATGGTGAGACATCCTGTCAAGTCAAGTCAAGTCAAGTCAAGTCAAAGCCTTTATTTTACTTCGAGTGCTTGTTCGACCATGATATGGCCGCTTTTCGACAAGGTCGAAGTGAAACGGAGGGGCAGGAGTCACGGTACAGAAATAAACTTAACGTAAACTTAACGTAACTGATATCAATACAATCATAGAATCTATAGATTGTAATTTTCCTGAAACTATATATTGTAATTTAACTGTAGTTGCATGGTACTATAATTATATGTACATACCTCCAACAGGTCATGTTGAAGAGAAGGATCTCCTTTCTCTATGTCTCCGACTGAGGTGTAGAACAGGCTCCACCAGTCAATGTCAGTCTCAAGTACAGGGGGAAGGTGGGACCCTGTATTCTACAAGTCAACATTCCATGTGTTACCGCTATGATAAAAAGTTTAGACAGTGTATAAAAGTGAAGGAATATTCAGCTAGTAATATGAAAACATATCACGACACTGTACCTTTAGCCGTGTTTGAAGTTGAGACAATCTCTCAGATGTTTGTTCTGAAATACAAACACCAACACCGGTTAATCATATCATGACTTCATATCTTTAAACATAAAAACAAATAACTCGGATCAATGAAAGTATCTCACATCAAGATATCAAAAAAGTGTATACTTTCTAAGAGGTCCATTTATTTTTATTTAAAGGAAATTTCCTATGCATGAATCTTATGTATCAGACATGCTTATAACCAATCCTTCGTTCTTCCTCAACTAGGCCCATGTAAGAGACAACCATTATAATACATGTCTATAAGCTACATGCAATATATGGGCATCATTTAAAACCCTTACTAATAATACTTTGCTGTCTTAAATGCATGTCTAAACCTGTATATACCTTGGTCACAGTCGATGAAATGCTCTGGCAATGCTGGTTGCATCTCATACACGCTGAGTGTGTTGATGACGTGAACTCCAGCAAGAGGCTTGAACCCAAACAGCCTGTTGTCATACACCTTTATCGTCATAGGGGGCATGTAGTCGGGATCGACAGGAAGTTCCTACAAAAATACACAGAAAACGGTTACAGTTAGGATAAAGATGTAAGGAAGTCCTAGCTACTGATAATAACTTTGAGTAGGGTACATGTACATAGATAAATGGTTCAAACAATTACATAAAGGCCTTTTGCAGTAAGATAGATATAACCAATTTGAGGAGGCAACCCTGAAAACTGTAATATTATACACAACGTTTCTTCCGTGAATAATTTGATCAGGTTGACTGAATAGCAAAGTTCTTTTATTCACAACAAAGTATTTACATGAGCCAACGTTTCAATGACTATCTGTCATCTTCATCAGGGCAATACTCCGTTATACATAACGTTGCATTCAATTGAAAGAACTATACAAGTGAGTCTTACTGTCAACGGAATTTTTAGTAACTGACAAATTGTTAACGTCTTACGGTTAAAGAACTTTGATAAGCTCATTGCAATATAGATGAGCAAGCGATGAGGGGATACTATTTCATACATGTTCAGAAATATGACACAAACCATTTCTGTTTGTAGGAGAGGGTGGCTGAAGTTTGGGTTGTCCTTGGCATTGGCGATCACGCTTGACCTCAGCACCACTTTACCCGCAATCGCAAACTCGACAGAGGGAGAATTGACCACGAGTAGATGACATCTCTTCATGTTCCTCACTCCCCAAGAGATGACCTGTGGTGCATAGGGTTATACCAACTTCTTAAACTTAATTCTTTTTCTTTTACATAAACGCGCATTAGTTACAGAAATTTCTGCATCAAGCATTAACCCACAATTTATAGTAGTTATAACACATACCCATAAACATATTTCATTATACCTTTTATATTTTACATAAGATGTGCATGCTATCATACAATGAAAAAAGGCAAACGATGTTATCAACACTGCTTACGTCAATGGCCATCCTCCTCATTTTGGGGCGGATACTCTCTGGTATGGCATATACTGGCTCGAGATCTTTCCCTGACTTCGTCGGGGGCAGCACGGCAGGCTTGGCTCCTTGCCCCACCTATAGTAGAGAAATACATTGTTAAAACTAGAAGTTGTATAAATCGACAATATCAGCAAATTGGTAATGCCAATGGTATACTAAAAATGTAATTTTACACACACACACACACACACATACATACACACACATACACACACACATACACACATACACACACACACACGCACGCACACATGCACACACACACACACACACACACACAGATACACACACAGACACACACGTACACAACAAAGAGATAAGTACGTACACGAAACAGTTTGCATGTTGCGAGCACGTCTCCGTGGTGTTTGCCTCCAACTAAGATCTGATGCCAACGCAGTCTTGTATCTCCTTGCTGTTCATCGTCTTTAGCCACCAACGGTGTCATCTCTACAAATCCAAGATGTTCATTGCGCTGAAACACAGATTATAATAGATCTCTTGAAATGCAGCAAAAACGTACTGGCAAAGATGCTGTGGCGATAAATTGTTTACAAGTGCCAAAGCAATTTTATAAACTACATTTGTACTAAAAAAGATGCAATAGCTCAATGATAGAGTGCTCGCTTTGTATCCGGCACGGGTCGCAGGTTTAATACCCAGTGTGGCCGGGTCATACAAATGACTTTAACCTTTAGCACACCGAAGTAGCCGTTTGGCACCAATTCCCTATTGGTTACAGAGTTAGGCAGCAGGGGAAGGTTAAAGTACACGCTGCTTTCCCTGCTTAGCACTCAGCACTTATGAGTATTTGATTTGATTTGATTTGATTTATTCGCACATATTAAAATCATTTTGTATTACATAATAGAACAAGAAGAAAATATACGTGCTGGGGGAAGAAAAAAGCCATAATGGCTTATACAAGGTCTTCCCCCATCTAGTATGAGAGTTAGACACACGACACTACCAGTGGACTAGCCCCCTACTGTAGTGCTTGCACAAATGTTTCGCCCAATGGCTATAGAAATGGAGATGGGCACAACTCCTGTGATATGCATGATGACAAGAAGCCCGGGCGACTTTAACATTTTTCAAACATTTTGTACACACAGGATTAACGTACCCATAAGTCGTGATCGTACACCTGTACCACCACAGGAGAGGGGTTGGCAGTCACTGCCTCTGCTGTCCCATAGATCCTCAAGTCCTTAAACACAAGTGTCTGATCCCAAACGGGGTTCAGTGTCTTTTTCACAACGTTGGTCCTCTGATTTCGGTGAGAGAAGAACACATTCAGAAAGGGATCTGTTTTTGGAAAAAAACAAGGTCAGTACAATCAAATGTCATCGTTCTAAATCAAATTTTAATCATATCAAAAATGGCATACATCATAGCCAGCAATGAACTCTACATAATGCACATTCAAATTTAGCATTGCAACGCCCAGATTTAACCATCCAACATGGCGGATAATACTTACGTCATGGTCACGTGAGTGCAAAAGTATTTTCTCTTACCGTCCATGCCATCCCTGTCAGCAGACTGCAGATCTCTGGCTTGGTAGATGTAACAGTGTAACTCGTACTCATGTCCTGTGAGAAATACACGTCAGGTGTCCATGTCATCAATTATGTTGTAGTTCAGTCGGTTAGGAAACAAGACAAAATTTGATTATCTAAGATAAAAGTATATACTATCAACCAAACGTTAATACGTACCTTCTGTCTGCAGGTAAAGGCCAGGCAAAGGATTCATGTCAACATCTCCTGTGTTTTCCTGCATGGAGAGAAATGAATTGGTGGTTGATCATCTTACAGAAATTAAAAAAATCATCATCACTAAAACAGTTATCTGCAACGATTTCGGCAGAAATCTACCTGGTAGCTGATGCTTAATAGGATCTTTCCAGAAAAATCTTATCTACAATACCTTAGCTAGAATGCACTGAATTCCTTGCGTATTTGTGAACAGGTAAATGATAGTTGTTTATGATGAAAGACGACTGTTAACAGGCACTGTGTTAACGTGCACAGTTTTTTTATTAGCTAGTTACGCTAGTGTGCCAGCGAATGATACATTGTGTTTTCTGTGAGAGTTTCAAATGACCTTACCATGACATGCAACACCGATAGACCACAAGTGTCTCCTTGTTCTGTGACAATCCGATTCATCGGTCCTGCCGATGTGGCCTCCTCTTCAGTCTCTTCCTCTTCTACAGTCAAACCACGCGGCAGTGTGTTGCTGAAAATGCGCTGGGCATCATTGTCCTTAAAGTCAAACAAAATTGTTCAGGATATTGTGCAAATAAATGATTTTATGTATTTGGTACAGATGGAATGTGTAGATCAAATACTTTTAAAGGACAATGATAAACAAATGAATCCTTGTAGATGAAAACAGTGCCATTTTAGCTACATATACATAATAATGGAAACGAAAAATAGACTGCTATGGTATGTGACATATCTGACCATACAAAAAATACAATGCTACAGAATGAATAAAGTACTTACATATTTTGTCCACATTGACAGCTTTTCTCCGTCAAGTTGATGCAGAAACTCCGTGTCGTCTCTGTCGTCGCTAAACCAAGCTTTCATCCTCAGGAGGCAGGGGGACCTTCCATCCCTGGCCTTTTTACATTCAGGGTCCTGGACATAGGTGCATTATCATTGAACGATTCAAAAGAAAGTATACTACACAGTCATGTTCTAAAGCTTTCGGTTGCATTGCACTTCACTAAATAGAATTTCGAAAATGACTCCCTCATTATGTATAACTATTACCATTTACTTGCTATAACGTAGATTAGTTCTTTGAAATTGTTATATATTAGCAATAGTTTTGATTGCCATGTATGTACACGTTGCCATACATTGTATCTGTTACAATTGCCTCGCAATAAAGTTTTTGGCTGACCAAAGGATTTTTTTACAAGCCGACTTTTACAAGTAATAGTAATCTTTTGTGTGAAGACAGAATCGATGAATGACGTTCTAGGTCCATCAGTTATATACAAACGCGTGGCAATGATTCTTAAGTACTTACCTTAAGGTTGACATAGTCCACAGATCCACACAGATCGCCACGTGCCCTCAACTCAGAGCTGTAGAAGACCTCGGCAGGTTTGATGCGGCGGTAGGCTACTCGCTTATCGTTGATGACCAGCCACAGGAATATGTCTGGGAGACTGAGCTGTGGCTGTGATTCAAAATAAAGGACAGACAGTCATCTTCTTCTTTCTCCTATAATACACAATTGTTTAATTCTTAAGTATAAACCTCGAAATTGAATATGGAAGTTAGTAATAGCGGTCTGTATACAAATGATTTAAGCAGAGGCACATCCTATCTCAGAAATATTGAATTTAATAAGTAGTAAGTAAGTAAGTAATCAAAGGTGTTGCAATTGTTACGAAAGAAGTATATAAATGCACGTTGTATTGTATTGCTGATGTTAATCGATAGATGGACTTACATCATTTGATAGGTCCATGATTGTCTTCAGAAGCCCTGCCATATCGTAGCTGGTTCTCTGCTTGGTAGCACGTTTGTTCCCGCTAACTTCGTCGGATGCTTCATCGCTGTCGTCTGACTGAGGCATGAAGCTGACCTGCAGATCAAGACCCCGTAGGTCACACTCTGCCTGCGTGTTGTCCAAGATGTTTGCAACTCGTTTGGCATCGTACAGAAGCCGTGACAACTGGTGTAGTCGGTAGGTCTTCAGCTTTCGGTCAAGGTTGTTAAAAACCTTGCAACTGCCTTCGTCAGCACATTCCATCATCATCTGTTTGACCAACCTTTGGAGGAAACAATCAGGTAAATAAATACTTGTTGCAGTAGCTGATGACTGAGGTTTTGAATAAATGATAAAGTAGGAATATATTTGTCATATTCATCTTCTACTTACGTGCATTCATTGGCGATTGCAGTCAGGCACTGTTTCGCGGAAGCAGCAAGGTTTCCCCTGGTGTCTTCATTCTCACAAGCAGCTTTGAGCTCTTTTATTTTGTCTTTCTATTCCGAAAAAAAGAGATCAAAGATTCAATGGCTCCCTCTTTATAGAAAGTACATCTTCCATTAACATGTCTACATTTTTGGTGACCAATTCTTCTATCAAATAGCATTGAAATATTTATTGTTATTCCGAAAAAGACTAACAACACAAAATGCAAAGAATACCAGTGTCTTGTGCAGATTGATGAGAGCGTTGTGTGTCTGTATCCTGTGTACGATATTCTCCCATGCACAGGACAGGGTCAGTACAGGGCACATGCCATCCCAAGGTACGTGGTACAGGTTTTCTTCCTCACCTGAAATGTCAGTGATAATATATCTACAAAGCGCGTTCCACTCACGTGACCATTACGTCACTAATATCCGCCATATTGAATGGTTAATTCTTGTAGTTGTAACAAAAGTTTGAATTAGATTTAGTATTTTATCTTGGGTTCACACGCCCAGTTAATATCCATTAGGCTTTTTTAGATAATACGACGCATAAAAACAGTCTACTAGACTTCTGTTTACCTTCGCTTGGCATAAGTTTGATTGGGGAGGTCGATGAAAAGATTGCAAACTTTTCCCAGCCTGGTTCGTTGTTGCCGTAGTGCCCCATGCTAACTTCAAACTTTACATCTCCTCCTCTGTCTATCAACGTGGCCTCAAGCAGGGCCACAAACACTCTGTAGTTACGTGTTGCTCGTAAGTCCTGTTGGTAGATATAGGAAACAAAAGCAGAAATGGTTTCATAGTTTACTTTGGTTTACTACATTCTTGCAGACATATTTCATGGCAGTTTCCATTTTTGTGCATATAAATATGTAGAAGAGCATCAACGTTTCAGCATTGTTGTATGAATGATGAATGAGAAAGTTCTGTAGAAAAACCTTTTACTGTTCCATTATGTAAGTAGCTTTCTTATGCTGCACTTTATAATAGGCGTAGTTGGCAAGTACACTGTCTATTCGTACCTTCATGCGGTCCAGTGCCTTCCTTTTGATGTCAGACACTCCAGGTTTGCTCTTGCTCTGGGACAGTTCGGTCTTCAGCTCAACCATCAATCGTCCTCTGTAGGCCACACCCTCTTTCTGAATTAATAGAGGTCAACAATCGTTTCAACATACATATTTCCAAAACTGGCTTTCACCCTACGTTGTATACATACAAATGTTCTTTCAGGTTGCTTTTAAACTATACTATACTATACTACACTATACAATACTATACTATTCTATACTATACTATAGTATACAGTACCAGCAAACGCCATCTAACCGCAGAAAAGACTGCCTCGGCAGGTTGAATCTGGTACCATGTGTCCTGAATACAATCGACGAGTGGTGTCTTATCCCCGGAGGCAGTTTAATTACCTTTTTCTGAGATAAAAGGAACAAAGAAAGAAAGATAAACACATTTATATATTAGATACCTTTCCCTTCTCCATCTCATCTTCCATTGAAGATGACACGCTTGTCCGTCCGTCCAGGGGTGGTCCATAGAGATTCAGGTAACATGGTCCAAAACTGGGCAGAAATCCTAAGACCAATACAAAAGGACTGAAGATTGCACATTGTAGGGAAACCACTATACACTAAGTACAGTAGTAGCAGTTATTCTTGGGTGTAATTTACCGTGTAAATATTACAGGGAATAGATAGAGAGAGAGACTGATAGACCTCCTGTTTAGACCGTCTACTAAGACAACGATAGACAAAGAAGAGTCTTTGAGTGCAAGTATCAAAATACAAAATACCAATTTAAACAGGGAACACTTCAAACACTTTTTCAATTGTTTAAACATGCCATTGGATTGATTATGATGTACGCAGCTGAGTGGTGTATTAAATGAGTCATTCATAATCATACTTCATACAACGTGCACTACTTAATTAGTATGTTTAGCATGCCTAGGGGTACCCAATTCTCCATGCACAATGTACTCATCATTTCTTTGTGTATCGCATGCTGCATGCACACACCACGATAGCATCCATGCATACAAGAAGAAAGCAAAAACATGAATGAGCATCCACCTTTATTGCCAGCAACACCAAATGATAATGCACCTTTTTGACCGGGGAAAGAGATTTCTTGGCTTCTAAGGAATGTGGTCGCAATCAAGTCATCGAATCTCATCCTGTCCCTAAAGCAGTAGTATAAAAACATACAGGTAATGATGGTATTTGTCCCATTCTGAATCGCAATCATTAAGATGGTACATTTAACACTAAATGATATGTAAACTGAGTTAATGATTGATCGTATTTTCAACAGATAGAAGAATGAAATAATGAACTTTATTGCTCGACATTTGCGCACGGCACAGTTCAGGGCAACAATAACAAAACAATCAAAACAATATCTCTAGTCTATTCAAAAACATGATAAATATGATTTAGAAAAGCTTTTGGTTCACAAAATCATATGATCACGAGGGAGCAAATGCGAGGAATATATTTTCGATTCGTTCTTAAAGAAAGTAATAAAAGTATGAAATTACTTACTCATCATATATTTCAATCTTCACCTCTTTGGATAGCGTTGGGAACTGGAATGAAATACAGTCTCAAGTTAATAAAAATTCTAAAGACATTAAGAGAACCATTTGTGTTAATAACAATGTTTAAAGCAACCAAGGAATTTACTACTAGTGTACTGCAACAACAAAAATAGAAAACAGTGCTGAATGTACCTTATAATCAATTCGAAGCTCCTGGTTCCAATGTGGGTTTTCTTTGTCTTTCATCAGCTTTGTCTCCACCTGAAAATCACAATATAATATTCAAACTGTGAACCGAATGCCATCACTACTTCTATGTCAACTGTACAATATAGCTTATATTCTTTCAATAAGAATTACAACTGCAAAGAATTTTTAAAAGAACATTTTACCTTTTTGCCTGAGAAGTTCACAATCACATACCCATCGGGCAGACTGTTTCGGTTACTCAACAGAGATCCTCTATCAGCTGTATAGATACAAAATAATTCGGTTAGCCACAAATAAGCATGTTAATCAAAGCAGTCTTTATGATATGATATTTCAGACCTAAATTGGTAACTAAAAAAAAGCCACCCCGGAGAAGTCTGGTAAGATTCTAAGAAAAAAGATGTTGACACAAGTCTGAAAAGTACGTTTTCAATTATGTTTCGTCGTTGCCGCTACTATTGTGGGTCATCTGTTATGAATGGTCATCTTTGTAGAACCAACAATCTGGGTAAACGTTATGTATTACACATGTGCCAGAAGAGAAATGAAATGTCTTACTCTCAGGCAGGTCCTTAGCATGGTAAATCCTGACACAAAGATTGGCAGGAACCATCTTCGTTACAGCTGGCCGAAGAAGATTTCTAGGCAAACACATCTGAATCATAAGTGAGGAGACCAAGCAAACAGAAGAATACAAAAAAATCCCAATAATCGAACCACATTTACTACGTAGAACAGTGTAAAAGCAGCCAAGATGTGAAAAAACTTACTCTTCAATGTTTTCTTTCTCCATCAGTTTATCATCTGGTTTCTCCACCTGAAAGGAAGATTTGTGAATGAATGTTCTACGTATATACCAAACATAATGTTCTGGCATTGAGTGGCGTCTACTGTACATGTAGATTTCTTTTCATTTTGGTGACACTAGCACCCCTGTAGTAGCTGTAACTACAAAATCTAACAGCTTGGCATTATACCATTTCCAGTGTATCTTATCCATGGTTATGGGAAAGGAACAGTGTTACTTGCTTAGATCAATCAAAAATAAAATGTATACAAAAAATGTTAATACAAATTGATGTCGAAAGCTTTTTATAAGTCAGCAGTTGCCCACCGGAGCTGAGTCACCGTGCCCTAGGACAACCAGGCTGGCCTTCAGGAAGCCTCTAGAACTGGCAGCAACGTCATCGGGGTCGGTGAGCAGCATCCATTTACTTAGCAGGGCGTGGTCTGGGGAAATATCACATTTATCATTGTGTCTCAAACTCAAGCAATATCACAAACGGAATATTGATAATTGCAATGACAGTGAAGGCTATCTTTGTCAACTTCCCCTGAAATACTTTTAGAGCTCCTGCAAACACCATACTTGTTATAAAAAATAGATCACTTTGCTGATCAGTCTGACGCTGAATTGTGAATCATTATAACCTGCTTTAACTGTAATAAGCCAAACTGCTTTAAGATTCATGTTGATCATTGTAAAGTAGCTTAATTATAGGTAAACGTACCTTTTGAGAAGAAGGTATAGTCTAAAGTGTATAATTATTATTGTCTATTTATACACAAATTGTTAGTAGAAATTTAATTACCTGGCTGTTGGTAAATTGTCAAAAGGTCGATCTGGAGGAACATAAAATATATGGGCTTTGACGGAAAAACATACAGACAAAATAAAAGAAAGGAAAGTAAGATTTTAAAAAAATGAAAATGTTTACAAGCGCAAATTCACCCCATTACAACCCACCTTAAAGGATCCAATTAAGGCGTCCTTTCTCCACCTACGTGAGTCAAACACCTGTAAATAACAAATAAAAAGACGAATTGTCATGGCAACAGACGATTCATAAACAAATGGTGATCTTGATATATATGAATAATCTTCCTAAAAACTGGGTATTTAGTAATGACTGATAATCTCACCGTGAATGACAAGCATTCCTGCAGTAAGTTGGCGGGTGACTCATGGAAATTGAAGAAAAACGACTGAAAGAAGAATGATAAATTTTCAAAAGTACATATCATATGTGTATTAATTAGCTTATCGTTATGATAATAATCCCACTGGCTAAAGGTCGATAAATTTATAGCCTTCTTTACTGTACTCATCATATAGTACAATATCATCTGCATACAGGAATTGATACAGAAAATACTTTAAGTAAACTAACAATGATGTCCCTTTCGTTTTGAAGTATATTAATTCTATACCTTTGGTATCTCCAATATACACGTAGCTACAAGGATATGTCTCTTCTTTTGCAGACTATCATCAACCTTTTGGTTTAAGAATCATAATAAAAGAATTACCTCGTTGAAATTCGGATCGTGTTGGTGACGACAAACTCGACTTTGCCTGGTCCTCCCAGCCAGTGTGATCTTACACACCGGACTGACGTTCTCTCCATACAGGCTTCTGCCCTCCATCAGGCGCACCCTGACCTGGAAGTCCTGCACTGTATCTGACAGCTCCTCATCCTTGTTCAAGAGTGGTCTGTACAGAATGGAGTTACGATACACAAATGATCAAACAAGAGATGGACTATGAATATTAATAATATAATCCATAAGGGGACGGGGGTAAATAATCAGCCACGTTTGAGTGAACGCTCTCTATATGAGTGGTGTTTTTAGAAAAAAAGATTTGATATATACACTACTCATGAAATGAGACGAGAGGGGATACAGACTCAGTCACGTATGGAAGTGCCGCAGCGCCCCCTTTCGGCAAGCAGTAACATTGTTCATTACGCCCTGATGCAGACAAGAAACAAGACCTAACCATACAGAAAACATTTCTGTTTTGAGAGGGTAGTGGCATATGGATTCATTACGGCCTGGTCAACAAAGGTCTCAACCTCACATGATGTAATCTATCACAAGAAACTTTAAGCTAAGATTTTACTCACTTGTTTCCAAGAATGATTGCTGAACCTTTTGCCACTCCTGCTGAGTTTTCCACATCGTAGTTGGCTGCTTCCATCCCTCCCCAATGATCTGATTGGTCGTCACTTCTCTCCTCCTTTTCTTCGTTAGCATCATCCTCATCTAGGGCAGAACAAGTGACACCCATGTTCACAGTTTGCATCTTGCAACTTTAAAGGCGCCAGCTGCAGTGTTCAAAATGGCTGCTTTAAATGAATCAGTGCTTTAACTGACCATTCTGAACTGAACAGTGTCTCAAATGGCTACTTTAAATGAGTCAGTGTTTTAGATGAATCGGTACCTACCTTCTTCAGATTCTGACTCAGATTCAGATGGAGCTGTTGGAGGTGTGCTCTCTTCAACATCTCCGGGTGGGATATACATCATCTTGAGTGTCACTTTAGACTGGACCAGGAAAAAGAACACGTATTCATATGCTATGACCCTTTGAGCATCTTCTAGATTTATTGATGTATCATTTATTAAGCACTGCTTCTGAATCTAGTATTAACAATTGTTGAAATATAGCGATAGAAAAAGATGGCAGCAAATATTTCTGATCAGGTGGAAAAGTTGACATTTATCTTACCTGTAGAGCCCTCCCAGTCTCATCGTGGAGATGACAAGATAAGCCTGTTTTATTACTGGGGTTGGTGAATACTTCCTTCAGGGAAATATTCGCTCTACCAAATACCCTGTACACAAATGGAAAACGGATTACTCGTAGTGTTATAGAAAAATGGAAGCTGTTTCTGTCCCGATTAATCGACTCGGATAATTCCTACCTCTTTTTCAGGATGAGAGACCTGACTATTTTTTTACATTCAGTCTTATCGTACCATATTTACACAAATTACATGACACTTTCTTAGTTATTTTGTGATGATCTTGGTTATTGTTAGCCTGGAATCCAGCCTTGTTAGATTTGACCGTTCCCGACGTCTCTAACAAGACTGGACTCCAGGCTAGGTTATTGTAGTGAACAGCTCGTTACTTTATTTTTCAATTTTCAGAGCACGTTTTTATCTTTTATTTATCTAGTGACATATGTAGAGGTTAACATGGTGATCATACCTGTCCTTGAATACTCTGATTTTCTCCTTAAGCACCACAGACAGCTGGTCAGCTTCGATGTTCAACCCCAGTTCCACCAGGCTCCATGTCATATTCTAAGTAGTCACGAAAACACACATATATGTATCCATGCTGAACAAAAGAGTAGGCGAAGTTTCAAATATCGATATGGATATTTGCAGTTAACTGGTAAGGTTGCAAGTGCACAGTTTCTGTCAATAGATTCCTTCTATGTTAAACGGCCACTAAAGCTTTGCCTAAAGCGTTATAGGTGTGTATGCCGCACAGTTAACTCACTGACATTCTCTTGGTGTGTGGCAGTACGTCTGATGAGCATTGTTGCAAATATATACGTATACATACATGTGCAAGTCTATCATAATGGCAGTTATATTAAGAGTTCACCTGTTTGTTCCATCTGGCTGGGTGGGGAGGACTTCCGTCTTTAACTTTCACATCTAGTGATGAGGTCTTGAATGTCTCGCCTTGAAGAAAGCGTGAGAAACACATAAGAAAATACATGTACAACATATTTTAAGCTAGGATAACAGAATGTTAGTTTCAATGCTGACGCATGGCGTAGACGAGTTCGGATGAATGACCTAGATATTCAAACAGTATTATTCCATTACAAGCAACAGAATATGTGCTCGTGTGTATGTGTGTTGGCGCGCGCGCGCGTGTGTGTGTATGTGTGTGTGTGTGCGCGCGCACGCGCTCGTGTGTGTGTCTGTCTGCGTGTGTATTTATGTATGTATGTATGTATGTACTTATGTATGCGTGTGCGTATGCATGGATGTGTGTGTGTGTGTGTGTGTGTGTGAGTGCTTGTGCCGTATGTATGTGTGTGTGTGTGTGTGTGTGTATGTATGTATGTACTTATGTATGCGTGTGTGTATGCATGTATGCATGTGTGTGTGTGTGTTCGTGTGTGTTTGCGTGTTTGCGCGCGCGCGCTCGTGTGTGTATGAGAGCTAGTATAAACATCATTTACCTCTGAACTGAAGTCCGACGTACAGTCGATGTTCTTCATTGTCGTTAAGTGATGCTCCTAGATCCGCGGAGACACGGGAACAGACAAGCGCCATGCTGCCCCTTAGCAAAACAAACATAATTGTACAAATTATATTGCCATATCAGAACTGTAATCAACACCTAAAGATATCCTTTTTCTTGGTAATTAGGATAATACTTGTAGCCTTGCGGGGTGCAAGTGTCATTTGGTATCATTTTCGTATTTTAAAATCATTATATATTACGCTATAATTACCATGTTTCTGTAGACGATAGCGCAGTAGAATGTGTTTGCAGCCAACGTGCAATTTGTTGAAAACACCATGTATCTCACTGACGGTATCGAATTACATATCAAATGTGGCAACATGACTTTTGAATTTTCTCTATTGATAATCTTTGGGATTTCAGGAGTTTTATTTTGCCGCTGGATGCAAGCTTATTTCATCAATGGGTTGATTTTCTCTGTCTTGTAAATGTGAAAAAAAGATGTGTCAACAACACGACAAATTTAGGTTGACAAAATGGCTGACGATATTACTATTTAGGATGTAGCAAAGAGCACACGCACGCAATATATACATACAGCAGACGTATTACAGCAGACGAATTGATCTGAATTTTCCAGTTACAACCAACCAACACGGCTGCTGTGACGTCATATGCAAATGATCGATATAATGACATGCATGGTCTGCTGACGTCACACCAGCCAATCTAACGTGTCATATTTCCTATATAGCTCCGAGGCGAGGTCACTGAACTGTTGACTCATTATTGGACACCTTTGATTGACAGTTTTTTTTTCTGTCACAAAATCATATATCTAGAACGACTTTTGAATATTCTAATGTCCCGACTCATTTCCTTCGAGCTAGAATGCCTGGCACTTGTTTCGGGTTCACTGAACGATAGTTTTCCCCTGAGGTTCTACCAGGAAGTAAATATTTGCGCATGTCACTCTCACTCGGAGTTTCACGTTCAACTAGCTGTATCAGGCTTTTTTTCAATGTTATCCCAATTGCAATGAAGTATATCTAATGTGTAAAACCAATTTTTTTATTAAATTCAAACATTATAAATACGTTAGGACGTTCGGTAATGTGGGCCCTTTCAGGTGGCCCTTAAGGGAAGATTTACAACTTACGTTTGCTTAAGAAATACATGTCTAGACCTACAATAACTCACTCAAAAGGTCACTCATACATAGTGAAAGCAAATTGCTGTCCTGGTTTTAAAACAAGGGCACCCGAAGATAGCATGCTGCCTGATTTCTGTCTGGGACATGCGCGTTCAGCGGAAACGATGTTGAATATTACATACCCTCCTTATAAAACCACATACCCCAGTTGAATCCAGTCTCATACTAGTGTATCTGAGTCTAGAAGACTGCACGAATACGACCCCGTCTGTTCAGCCTTCACCAAACCACACACCGCTGGGAGAGGAAAACATAGCATTCTTCAGCAGCTCTGTCACTTTGGACGAGGTAAAAAGTTTGCCTTCCTTCATCTTGCCGCTTAGCGGTCTCTTGTCTGGCGGCGGATAGAGGAGGTAGTGCCGCCCAGTGGAACACACTAGCTCCGGTCACAGAACTTACGGAATCGGGACCTGTCCGATCACTGTACTATCCCTTAGCTATAGAACAAGTTGAACTGCATACGTTCGAACGTTCACAGAATTTTTTGAGGCCATCATGGTTCGGAAGGGTCACGTTTTCGAAGTTCAAACAACAGGCCGATGCTGGTGGCCTCTTCTTTTCCTTGTCCTGCTTTGGTGTAAAACAAGTTGTAAAGGACACCACCGGCTGAATCACTGTGAAACTTCATCATCATCATCATTGACATGCAATACAAGGGTTAAACTGGTTTGCAGGTATCATAACGAGTTTACCAATCTTCCTATCGACATACCAGCTAACGTTGTTGGCTTGGATTTCACGTTCAATAACATACGGAATCTGTCGCACATTCCAGTTCTCAACAACCTCTGCACGTTTTCTCTTCAATCCAACTGCATTGAGTCAGTCTCCTGGATAGAACTGAGAAAACTTCCGGCTTTAGAATATCTTTATCTGTCTAATAACAGGATTACGCAGGTCAACTTGGGCGCCGTAGAAGAATATCTTCCTAATCTTAGGATGGTAGATTTGTCAAGGAATAGGCTTACAACATTGTCTGAAAGGGAATTAGGACTTCCCGTTTCGCGAAAATTAGCCATTTCTATCGACAAAAACCCTTTTATATGTGATTGTAGAATGATCTGGTTAATTGAAAAGTTTAAATGCTTTCAAGGGTGCTATAAGATTGAAAGATCAGATTCATATTGCTGTAGTAAGTGTGGCGTCTGTTTTCTTGACTCTCGGTTTGAGCCCGACAGTCTCGAGTGTGCTAGCCCAAACACTTTGAAAGGACTGTCGTTCGCTAAAGTTCTTCAACTTCCTGTATCATGTGAGGTAGAAACAACTACATCTTCATCAACAAGCATACAGCCGTCTACTCCAACTACTTCTCTTCGTACTCGGGGCCAACGCGGAACGACCCCATACGGTACTTATGATTATGACACATATTCAACGGAACTAGAAATACCTGTGTTCTCGACTACCCAGAAACATGAATCTTTACGAAGTGTTCATGTTCAAACTGGATATTTTACTCAAACGCTATACAATACTACAAGAAGTCAACAACTAGAAAGCAATGAAGAAGGGGACAGTATGCTGCATGCTTTAATCATCGCTTTTGTAGGTATCCCGGCATTTCTTTTTATCACGACACTAATGATAAAGATAATCATGTTATGTCGATCCGGTAGAGAAGAGGATGATAATACTGTGAGTGGAGCTTTCATGCTTGGGCACATCAGTCCGCCAGTAGAAAACAATGCCTACCATCGAAACTGTGACTCATCAGTGACAACACAACGACAAGATTCGACCGACATATCTCTAGCTCACATGGTACCACCCATTCTCAACACGCTCTATCACAGACAGTCGAATACAGGGGTTCCACAACCACCTGTTTCTACTGTCACATGCCCACAGATCATTCCACCAATAGAAAACACTGCATACCATCGAAACTGTAATGCAGGGGCACCTCAACAACAAGATGCTACCGACATATCTCCGGAACAAAGGGAGCCCCCTATTTACAACAATACACACCAAAGAAGACTGAATACAACTCAAGTCTTTCCGCCACCAGTAGGATACAAATGTACAGGAATTTCCGAGACAGGACTGAACAGTAATTTTGCTACATCACAGCAAGTGCTACCGCCAGGTCAAAACATTGCTGGCATAACAACCGGCCTCGGCATAGCATCGTTGCAGAAATTTCCTCCAACCAAAATGCTTGTTACAAACGATGTCTCACCCTCAAATGAACCGCCAGTATCATATCTGAATACAAACAAGATATGTCGAGCGCAAACCGTACCCACACCGAAACGCATTATCAGCAGCATTGCAGATAACTCAAGGGCTGTACATGGGTTGGGGAAATGTAACGCTATCTCGGTACGCACTGAAAACACAACGGTTGTTCCAAAAAGAATGTCATCTTTACATGCATCTTCCCTCACCAAAACATGTGCAACAACCTCGGTGCCAGTTAGGAAGGGTGCCGCTAAAGAAGGCAACCCTTCCCGCAGACCTTTGCCAGAACTACCGATGACAGTGAGTCACCCTAACCCCAAGGTTGTCCACACCTTTTCCACCCAAAACAAGGAAAATAGTATAAAACACATCTCTGAACAAGAATACGAGCAAATACCAGAGTACGGGGAAATCCCTTAGAAACCGTTGCCATGTCTACCACACCAGAAGGACGATGTTAACGTGACACGCTTGTAATAAACAATGCGGCAAGTGCAGACAATTTTATCCTAGAGTCTGACTACAGGATATTGGTTGAATGTATGCATTACGAGTTGAAGCGGACGCGAGGGGCAAAGAGTTCATATAGAGGCCATTCAACTCCATTAAGAAATGCATCTAAGTTTAGTTGAGAAGTCTTGTAAATAATAAGGTTGTCCACCTTACTTTGCACACAAACGTAATGTGTTTTATTATCATTAGCACATTTTGTCTCTTAATTAACATTACTTTAACAGATGTATATACTGGTATTTTTACTACATTAAAAGTAGAAATTGAAACTTCGTGTCATGTCTGTTTTTGATATTTTCTACTTTGACAGAATAGTTTAGCAGCTACTTGCTAAAACAATATTTTTTTCAATTCGGATTGATCGGCTCAAGATTTAGGGCACAATATAGGGGCTTGTCTGGGATTTGAACCCAGAACCTCTGGATTCGGAGTCTGTAACCCTGACCCTATATATAGCTACGGCTAACAACGCTACAGGAAACGTCTTGATATGTAGCATGCCATGACTCAAAAACATTTGTTTGCTAAAAACTAAAACGTTCTGGAAAACCGTGATTCCACATCATATAGAACCGCCATGAAAGCAAGTACATTGTAGATGGTTTTGGTAGCCTCAAGGCCGCCACGTACAACAATCAGCTATGCAATTTTTTTGTCACCGTCTCTCGCAGTTCAATATCGTCTAGGCATAATTGCACGTAGCTACCGTACTCATAGCTACATATTGCATACATACATTACGCATAACGCTTCAAGGTAAGACACCAACAGCTATATTGGCATTGGTTGTCTACAAGCGCGATTAAAACAAGACCCAATACTACATGGCTCATAAGATCGAGACTTTCACAGAATTGGAAGAAAAAAGATGCACCATGTAAGGTTCCCCATAGGTTACCAAGATTCAGACCCCCCCCCCCCCCCCCCCGCAACCCTACCGTATCCAAACTTGTACAGTAAATACTAGCCCTTCCATCTCTTCAACAACACAGTCCGGCCAAGTAAACAAAATGGCACAGAACTATTCATATTGGGTTTATCATACTATTTGTACTAAAAAGGCATACATCTCATTCATAGCTTGTCGAAGTAGCCTCTAGTCAAAGATACACACAAATATGTCACTGCTCTTTGAGAGGGAACCGCTAGGTAACGTGAGTGCACACACCCAGTACTAACTGTACGTGTAGTCACACTTGCTGTGTTAATGTATTAGTTTTCTGTCTAAATACGAAAACAGTCTATGTTTGACTGAATGTCTACAGTTTAAAAACAACTTGGTCAACAAAAATTGTTTTATCAACTTATCCGAATGCAACCTGCAAAAACTTGTACTTCGACAGTATGAAAACCAATCGTACCGAATTATTTTTTTCTCCATGAATCATTTTTGACAACATATTTCTCAAGCACATTTTTCATATTCCTGACTTAACAATTAGTTGAATAGTTTAATATGCCTTTTGAAAAGGCGTTCTTTCAGTGGGTATATACCAAAGCTGGAAAAGATCATAAGACCCTCTTTTCTATTTGTACGAGCTCGAGAAGTACCGCTCAAATTCCTATACATGTAGTTGTTTCCTTTCCCCGAAAGAGCAACACTTAATCTTCGTTTTAAACACACCAGCTCTTTTATCGTTGTAGACATAAATGTATTTATACTCCAAAAATACTCTACAGTAAACCATGCTTGTTTTATGTATGTATATAGGGGCAAACAGGTTTTGAGCTCGAGGTTGCAATTGCGAGCAAAGTGTTAACACCTGAAACCCTCACTTGGACGTCTGTCAGAAGTGCATGCACTATTTGCAGCGACTGAACAAACATGTACGATTCATTGTCAGTGACCTCTGTCTGACTTGTGTTAAGGTCTCGTATTGACTAAAGAAAGAAGCTGACAGAAAAAAAAAACAAGTCAGCATACCAGTCTGTTGAAATTTATCGTATGGCATTCTAGAAATATTGACAATTGCACACACACACACACACACACACACACACACACACACACACACACACACACACACACACACACACACACACACACACACACACACACTCGACCGTTTTAAAACATTCGCTCTGATTTGGTTTACTGATAAAGATATCTAATCACACAACAGTATAGGTTGCAACCCACCAAGATCTACTAATTCTGAAAAAATATCAAGACGAAACTATGTGTATTTGCAAGCCAGAACATTATATACTTGTTATTTACATTATTAGGAAAATATTTACATCTTTCTATTGAAACGGCTACCGTTATTACTAGTATGAGTAACGTGAGGTACCTTTGACCTGATACTAATCTCATTTGAGTGATAAAACCCCCGCCTAATGTTTACATAACGATTGTTTAAGCACCTATTAGAGGCGAATAGAGATGTAGCGCTACGAGGCCTCAGATAGTACATCTTTTATTTGTCTGTTTGAGGCGGGCCATTATTTTTGGACAGTTGAAAAGCTCCATTCTTACACAGTATAGTGATGTAAGAATTTCCGTCCGTACAATTCCTAGTGCTGCAGGTATTTATAAAAATGTTAAGAGAGAGAATTTAGAGGGTTGTTTATGGTAGTATTTAAAAGCAAAATATTCATAAATCTTCTGAAAAGCAAAATATTCATAAATCTTCTGAATTCGAAATTCAAGTATAAACTGCCTAAAGTTTTTATGATATTGAATGCTTTCATCAATGTTAACATTTGTTTGTTTTGAGACAAATACGTGGATCTAATATTATTATTATAGAAAATTAATAAAAGGTCAAAGGTCGAAATAAATGAACTATCATATCAATCATGCTTCAAGATATCTCATGCCTACATATTTAGAACAAGACAAGGTGGTGTAAAGTCGCTTGTAATCGACCTTGTCTCGTTTCAAACCACAACTGACTTGATATTTGCAAGAAGGTTTTATAACCTCCTTGATATTTTTTATAAAACTGTACAAAACGTCGTCTGTTATAACAGCGAAACAACGAAGTTCAAACCTGTATGTTTTCTCCTCACTTGTACTGTTAAAGTTTGAACGTAATTTGACATCCATATACGTGCTGCCTTGCATATAGAGTTACAGATAGAGTAGTAGCAGGTTTGAGGGTACGGATAACTTCACAGTGTTGCTATTGTTGTGCCCAGCATTCTCGTGTTACATGGAACCACTTATTAAGAGCTAAATCTAGGGAACACTCCCATACATAAGAGGGTGGCTGCGATAGCTAGTCACACAGAATCATATTACGTATCAAAATGATAACGCTAGAATTCATACCTAGATAAGCTAGAGTAGAAATTCTGTAAATATCATAAAGCAAATAACGTAACATGCCCCAACAAGGAAAGATCAAGTACCTTTGGTTGAACGAACAACTAATGTGTAAACTATACGTATGAGGCATACAAAATACATTTGGACAACCCCTACTCATAACAAATTTGTGAAAAATGGCAGTCTCTCTCAATATATTTTCAAAATGTAACCGAAGTGTATGTTTAAATTCCTTACCTGCTAGGATGGAGACGACCTGATTTGTGCACTTCGTACCCCCCGTACTGTGTGTGAAGTCAGGCCGAACTTAACGCTATTTGAACACGTAACCTAACCCCACTCTTCAAACAACTACAGCCACATACCTTTTCTAAGTCTTCTTACCTCAAGTGCACCGGCGCATCACGGACCTAATCTGCTCGATTTGTTCCAGTTTAATGAGCTTAGCACACTACCTTTGTTTACAAGTACACCTGATGAGTTAACGTCGAAAAGAAAGTAAGACGGAATTCCTGGGTTGCCGTATTGACGGAGACCTGGTTCTTTTAAGAGACCGCTGCTTGTAGTCCTTTGTGTTTTCCTAATGACGTTTGACCGCTCTAAAAGGGGACGTTGTTCCCATGCTCATTTAGGAATCTAGGTTACAAGAGGGTTAAGAGAGAGGGCTTGTTTTCTTCACTAGACTTCAGCAACTATTAGAATGGCTTATTCCTTGTGAGTGAGCATGCTCTGAGATAGCGCCTTTGTAAACAGTAACATAACAAAGTTACGTGCGTGATTAGTTTGTTACACACTTAGTTCTATATAATATATGGCATGCTGTATTTTAGGCACTGTTGTCGTTTGTGACCTGAACAATAGCGCTCCTAGCGGATCTCCACTCAAAGGCACATTAGAAAAATAGGCCGGGGCAGGAAAATATAAGGAAGGATATCAATTAAACAGAAATTTGATCTGATTAAACAATCACGATGAAACAATGAAACACTCAGGCACAGCAACACCATACATATGAATTATTCGGCAAATCTCCTTAACTAAAGCAAAATGAACAATAATACGTACAATTAAACGCAGGCTCCATTTCAAAATGCATCCATGATGTCAAACAACAACGTTCAAAGTCACCTACCAAACCTCTGCTAGAGTTTTAAAGCGTTCAGTTACAGTCCTAGATAACAGTTATTTTATGTGATACATTTATATCTTGAGATATGAAAAAAAAGTGAACAATCACCTCAACCCCGAAGGAAAGTCAAAGACCACAGACGCTTTGTGAGTAGCAGCAGTTGATACACTAATGACTCCCTCGTTTCTTGGAAAACAGCTATGCCTTGGCCCAGAACGAATATTGGTCAGACCTTGTGCTTGTAAGGATGTCTATTAACGATGACATAGTTTAACAGGAACTATGTCAGGCTACGTGGAACTCTTTATCAAGCAGCCCTCGTAAGTAACTTGAATGGGGCCGATGTTTTGAATACCATGAAAACAAACTGTTCGTCTTGGTACAAAACTGTTCCGCCTACTTGGTCGATGGAAAGCTAGGCTGCAAGAGAAGGGGGTCAATCGAGGAGAAGAGTGAAGAGTATATCTTCGTTGAGAGAGAGCAGAAGAATAGCAACACAGCTGAAAATGGTAGTCATTACAATTAACGGACTAAAACGTTATTGGACTTGTTTGAAGCAAGAAGGACCTAGGTGGTTACCGGCGTCATTAGTCCGCTAACGTAAGAAGAAAAAGTACTATTCTGCTTGCAAAGTCGTTTTACCGTTTGAGAGTTCGGATCTCGGCTGTTGTCGCTCAACCGACATGCACGCTACAGGAAATGGCCTCAGTTCTTAGGACGAGATGTTATAAAGCCATGCTCTACTACTGTTCATTGTACTTGTCGAAAAAAGGGGAATTTCCCCGGTCAGCAAATCTGTAAATACTGCGGATAGCATCTGTCTTCTCTGTCATTAACAGTGAAAGCGTAGCTTTTGATTGAGATCACGGGTTCAAAATCACTTTAATTTTCCATCGCCCACAACTTTAGGTGACGATTTCTTGGAAGCACACACACATACTCGCATTCTTTCTCTTCCGCTATCTGATCTCGAAGCAGATGTTGGGAGGCAAAATCGTTTCGTTTTCATATCTGCCAGTTTCCTGTTACAAACTGCCACCCTTGTCTCCAAGCAAATGTTGAGAGGCAAGATTTGAAATAATACTTCTTCAAGGGCCCATAAACAACGTTGCAACACGTGTTTCAGATTGAAAACCTGAAAAAAAATTAAGGTCCGTTCATGTACATGTAAGAAGGGTTGTCAGTTTTTTTGATAGGGGCAATCAGGTAACCGGAAACCTCTCCGTCTCTCTCACTTTCTCTCTCTCTCTCTCTCTCTCTCTCTCTCTCACTCTGTCTCTCTGTGTGTTTCTCTGTGTGTTTCTCTGCCTGCTTGTCTGTCTCTCGATCTACGTCTCTCTCTCTCTTTCTCCCTCTCCGCCTCTCTCTCCCTCTCTCTCTCTCTCCCTCTCTCTCATCCCCTCCCTCTCTTGCAAACGGCAAGCCAAGAAGAATGAAGACCTGACAGAGGTTGACCTGCGATCTCACGTTACACGCCATTGACGTCATCATCGTCCTGCGACGAATATCGAGAAGACGAAGATTTTTCCTCACAAATACTAGTATGCTGGGTTCAGGTGCGATAGAGTTGGTATATCTATACCGTCAAAAATCCGCACACGGCCGATGTGTTACGTTAGGCCTTGGTAAGGAAATGTTGTGTTTCTGGTTCCGGTTCCGGTTCCGGTCCTGAAAAAATAGGTAGAGATTCTCTTCTTTTTTCTTGTCTTTTTTTTAGATTTCAGCCGACGTGATTCAACACATACAGTTTACCAATGTAAAACTAGAATGTATCATGAAACTGTTTTTTCAAAAATAAATGCTATGGTCTGTCTGCGTCGGTTTCTGCTAGGGTCGGTCGAGTAACCAGAAATACAGCACTTTTTTAAGTCTACACGCCGCTTCGCGAAAGGTGGTTGCTTTTCCGCGTAGACGCAGGTGCAGAATATAATTGCCAACCGAACGACACGACTCTGCTCTAAATGCCACGTACCACTCAAAAGGATCTAGGAGCAAAATATCACAAATCCCCAGAACCGAGAGATGACAATTATATAATGCGTTATGTGATGCCTAATGCCTTATCTTAAGCCCCGATGTTGTGGATACCATGAAAACAAACTGTTTGTCTAGAACCGAGAGATGACAATTATATAATGCGTTAAGTGATGTCAAATGCCTTTTCTTAAGCCCCGACCTTTCACTAAACATGGTTAGGAGTGATCCTGGAGCTGGGTCAGCTGTGGTCGTCTGCAGTTGTTCGGCGTGTTTGGCTGGTGGTTGGCTGGTGGCCGGCTGGTGGTTGGGAGTAAGTCGGCAGTGGTCAGCGTTTGTTTGGGAGTCAAATTTGACTCTTCACCTAAAACTGACTCGACAGCTCCCGACCTACCGCCAACTTGGTTGGCTAGTGCCTGGGAGCCATCTTCGGCTATTTGTAACCGGGGCTTTAGCTATGGCGCCATTAGAATCGTTAGTGATTTCATTTGTTGATCTCCCAAGTAGTAAAAGACAAACAAATTTAAAATGACCCTTTTAATAACTACATGTGGTCATCCTTTGTTCATTTTTCATCGATAAAACTTTGACTTACAAAAATTAGAACTAGATCACAACATGTCAATGCCTTTTCTTTTATTTCTTTTGCTTCAAAAATGTATCCTTGACGTGTGATTTCTGGAATTCTAAATGCACAACACAGAACCGTATGTTATCACCATGCTTTACATACACTTAGGGTTGACCCAATCGGAATTCTTGATTGTTACAAGATTCTATCATTTGCCGCCTATCATTTTGAATTAATTGTTGACATCCTTACAAACAAAATATTACCTTACCCGATAGAAAATTCATTCAGTCATTGTCACCCTGATAATTCACAATTTTCTTGGAAATTGCCACCATGGCTAGACGTTCTACAGGGAATTCAATTTGCGCCCAAGGCCAATGCCAAACTCCATTTGGCCATACTGATTCAATCACATGGATGACGTATATATGATTAGTTTTCGGTTGTTCTGAACAAATAATAACACCCTCGGAAAACATGACTGTGCCTACTGAAAATGGCCGGCGGACTTGTCGTAAACCGCTCGTTCTCATTTAAATGTACACATTTTGTAACTTCCGTTGCCGTTTGAAGTCAGACGTTCTTGACATTAATAAGATATGCCACATATAAGGTGACAAACTATAATTTTTAAAAGCCAGAAAAGTCATAATAACGACACCTTATATGTGGCATATCTTAATGTCAGATACGTCTGACTTCAAACGGTAACGGAAGTTACAAAATGTATACATTTAAATGAGGACGAGCGAAAGGTGTAATGTTCCACCTGAAAGTCTGATGAATTTGTTTGCACTACGTTAGCATCGAAGCATACACAGGATGACCTGGGCATATAATTCTGGATTGGCATGCCATCTGCGTTATTGGTTCGAGGATAGAATGTACAACTTAACGTTAGACTTGCTATCAAAAAGCGACTACCTTCTTTAAGACATAAATAAACACTTGTTTCTTGTTTGATACGCAATGCCCTTTGGTTCAATGTCTGTTACCAGCTTTGTGTTTCTGAGGTTTCAACATTTTAGCAGCTTTTTAATGGATTTTTTTCGCCTGCACGCATCAGTTTTGGAGTCTCCATGATTCAAATAATGTCATCCATAAAATCAAATTAGTGTAGCTTTATTTACGTACATGTTCTGATTTTCATAGCTAGCTTCAAGAGGTTTTATGATTCTAAAGCCATCCGTTTAAATACACTGCTGAAGAAAGTGGCGATGAGAAACTACGAACTAACATACACACGGCCAATCATATCCATGCTCACAGTGTAACGTAAAATCGTGTACACTATCAGTAATTGGACGTCGGGTGATTACAAAGTACAGAACATACAACAACACGAATATACGCGGGGTATTGCAAACTATAGCTACAGCATGAAAATGCGAAAATACGCCATATTCTTGTCTTGGACTTGATACAATACTAATCCTACTTTACTACAAGGACACAATATAATACACTTGCTTTCCGCATAATGTTGTAGCAACAGTGCAGCTTGTTTGGAATCATCTTCATGTAACTTACCCTTGGCAAAAATATTGATTCATGCACGAGAATTGAAAGCCTGTGTTCGGAAATAAAATCATGGATATGTTACCTTTCTACACTATGATGATGTCTACCTACAGCGATGTATAGAACTTTGTACCAGCATATGAACTGAAAATAAAGACCGCATGGCTTAGGGACAAGTAGAGTTGCTTATAAAAGCATAACTACAACGTGAAAATACAACTCTTTTTCTTTTTCTCATTTATCCATTTATTCTTTTGCATTCATATCAAATGTTTCAGAAGCTGAAGCTTGTATTTCTAGTCAATGTGATAGACTTATTTCCGGGAGTGTTTTTTTAGTGACAAAAATCCAATTCAAGATTCATGTCAGTCAGTTGAAGTTCCTTCACGCTCGCTGAGTCCAGGAAATTCAAACAGCACACTGCTTCGTCTTTAGACTCAGATCGTCTGTAGAGTCTGTTGAAAGTTCCAGGATGACGGCGCTTGTCAGCTCGAAGGACTCGGCAGCAGAGAACTCATATTCTTCTCGGCGCCTTTTGTCATCATCTGTTGTAAGACAAAAGTGATATCTGTTTATAAATCTAACCTACATTAACATTAATCCGTCGGGTTACATAAACGCGACTTTGAAAAACAGTGGTTTTCAGAGATCTCTAATGCTGCAACCCCCATGTATGCACAGTTTAGATATACAGAGTTAGATAAACAGGAGTACACTATACTGGGTGATCTATTTGGACGTATCTTTTCAGAGTGGCGGAATTATGTACCCTGACGGAATTATGGTAGTAGATGTTATCCACAAAACACCCTAGCCTGATTGAACTGTGCTTTAGTGGCCGGCTCAACATTTGATGCCCGCCGGTGAGGGCTCATTACAGCCGGCCCTGGACAGCGGAGTATGCGTTACACAGACTACTAACATCCCGACGTGGTCTGTTTGGGCGTATATCTTAAGTGCAGTTATATTTTGATGCGAAAAGAAATTCCTTCCGTGACATTGACTATGACCACTCCTTATGTTTTACGGAGATTGACACAATGCTGTGGAAATCATTAAGTAGAAAAAGGCATGAAAGTCTTAGTTGAGTCTGAGTAGGGTTCATTTCCACTTGCTCCTGAGACAACAAGTTCTGATGCCTGACACAGCGTCTGCAGTGTACGCACGTTTCAATAAGAGTTGCCTTCTTGCATTTCAGCAGTACATGTTTTGGTTCGCTAGCAATTCTTTCGGGAATCGAAGCCGGTCCCGTCTTTCCATTCTGCTTTCCTACTTGATGATGATGATGAGGGTTCATGTGGACACCAGCAAATTAAGCAGTTTTCATTTTTTGGGGGTTGTGCTCAGTGTGAATATGCATTCTTGAAAGCACATATTACTTCAATATGCAGTTTGGTATCATTATGTTATTTTTTTGTAGGAGAATAAGAGGCAGAATTGTAGGACATAAAGTAAGTCCCATCAGTGCAAAACGTGATCCTTCTGGTATTTTGCATGAATTATGATGATAGGCAGGAATGCATTCAGACCTAGTCATGTCAAAAATATTTCTCTTACATTGAGGAAGCAGTGCGTGCACAATGATTGCACAATGATTACAAAAGAAATCTAAAAATTAGATAGATAGCAAAACACGGTCATTAATTCTAATCGTAACGGGTGTTTGAGGGTCGACCTTTATCAATGTTTAATTAAAGCCTGTACTGAAATATTAGTATTAATCTAAACGCCCCACATGAAAACACACACACACACACACACACACACACACACACACACACACACACACACACACACACACACACACACACACACACACACACACACACACTACACACACACACTACACACAAAACAAACCACAGACGTTTTCCTTATATGGCAAATTTGCTTTCAATAAGATTGACAACACTTAACAGTTTTTTGGTCATAATGTGATAATTTTTCGACCTATGACAAGGTTGATAGCTAATAGGAGTTAAAAAACAAAATACATGAGAGCAACAACAAAATTGTACATACTAGATGACATTGTCTAAAAAAGGTGCGATATACTAGTACGTTATGATATGTCCTGTGGGACTCTATATTAAGCTCGTCGCCAAGCTCAGGTGCAATCGTATAATTGATTACAGCCAGTTATAATTAATCATTATAATACAGAATTGGAACACTTCCAAGTTTACTAAACAGATTCTGACGTTGCATGCAACCTTTCCGTATCTAATAGACAGACTATAAAACCATACAAACAACAACAAAAAGACGTAAATTGTATTTACCGTAGCAAGCCTTACACAAATAGACGAGGACAGCTAAGACCTCCAGAATTACTAAGGTACACACAAGAATCTGTAGAAAAAACTGAAAAGAAAAACATAATTTTACATGCAACGAAGACATAATTTTACATGCAACGAAGATGGATTTTCATGCAAGAACAAGATATTTACTAAAGATTCCATAGATCATAAAATCTTTTCAATTACGTTTACGCATTAAATCAATCGATGCCACAGAGCGAATCATCTATATCGTATTAAAGGATAATAAAATTGAATCTTTACTGCTCGATAAAAATACGTTTGTAAACCAGACGTTTAATTCTAATATTTTTGATGATTGCGTAAGTTCAAAGTAAACATCATTCTCCTCATTGACAAAGAGCTGACGGATGGGCGCTCGAAACGTCTGGTTTACAAATGTGTTTTTATCCAATAGTAAAGATTCAATCTTATTCCTCCTTTCCTGGCCTGGATGACTAATATTCACAAAAATATATTGTATTATCATATATATAGTACTGTAAACGTCGATGGTATAACGGTGACCGGGGAAAAAGCCAAAATGCGATTTCTATCAGCCAAAAATAACGTTCATTCTATTTTTCACAGTTTGTTTGGAGGCATAAAATTTGACATTCTGTTGCATTGATCTTGTGCATTTCATGGATTTTTATCACCCAATTCAGAATTCTATAGATGATAACCATCATATTCATCATTACAGGCTAGCCAAGCATCGGCTAGAATAACCAATCGTGGTAAAAGGTATCAGATTGTCGGCAGTATCATAGAAAAACAAAACCCATCCCATGCATCTTATTCTACCATTTGATAAACAGCATTGAATCTATATTGAATAAACAAACCATGAATCGCAGAAACGAAATGAATCTTTAACGTTTCTTTTACTTACGTATATGGCGTCCATGTTGAGACGGTTTCATCCGTGCTGTGCGTACGTAAACCAGACTGAGTCGTACGTTTGTGCTGACCTTTAGATCAGCGAAGGCCGGGCGGAGGAGCACTGATGATTTCGTTATTTCTCGCGAGAAAACAATCTTGCGGAATGAGGCTTGTACCGGTGTCGTAGTCCTGCAAGTATAAAAATATGAGGAAAATACGCATGACGCCTATTCAGAATTAATTATGCAAATGGTTCCTAATCTGCATTATCTAGGCATAGTAATGGCCCCTGCAAATCCAGAGGAGGCTTCATCACTTCTTCCAAGAATTTCTCAATATATCCTCCAGGTCTTGTACAAATTGAAGATCCTAGGAGAATATATTTGTCCGTGTGGCAATTTCTTCTGCTAAATACCAAGATACAGTTGCCATGGCTTCAAAGTGCATGGGTAGGATGCACGAGGCAGAATCTGTTGATGTCACCTTGGAAACCAATCCCACGCCTTATTGAACAAATTAATGGGGATTGCTTGTGGGCTAAGTACTTCCGGGCTTCAACACTTGGGCTAGTATAAATCTATGCTGTTTTCCATTAATCAAATGACAACTTCAAGTCTATCTTAGCCCGTGAATTGATAAAAAAAAACATGCTGCGTTTAAAGTGTTTTTTAGGCTAATTGTCAATCAAAATGATGTATCAGATACCAGAAACACCACAAAGAGAGTGGTTTCACGAGTCAGCAAACGTGTTTACTGAAGTAAGCGAGGATTGGTGCTTCTGACGCATGTCGGTGGTTTTGAAATATCGTTTGATCCTTGTTGAAATCAGACCTCAAAAGGCAATAACGGAAACCCACAAACCGCGCCCTTATATATGAGATCTTGTCCGTAGGAGATAATAAATAAGAACAAAATAATGTTTTAAATATTTGAAAGAGTGGTATAAGAATCTAAGAATCAAAAGGACAAAAATAATACGGTACAAACTGGTCGACGATATTACCTTGCAGCTTAGATTAACATTATAAAGCATTAATTTTGATTAGCCTTTCACTGCTGATGAGTAATTCATAACAAAGGTTGCTTACCAAGGAAATAATACAAAATTCAATGGGCGATTTCCGTAATTATTCTTTCCCATTCTCTCCATGATCATTGCCTATTGACAGGATGTTTTTGTCACTACTGACAGGATATTCCTGTCAATAAGAATTTGTGGCACTACTGACAGGGCGTTACCTTAATAATCTTGAAAATAGCAATATGATGAAAGGTGCTGCCAACCCTAACCATAAAGATAGCCCTATAAAACAGTGCAAAACGATAGCTTATTTACATTTTTGAGCAACAACGATTTGACTAGAACAAAACATAACTGTTCGAAATAGTACCTTTGCCTGCTGGATTGAACCCCCGCCCTTGGACCGTATTTTTTGGCTTGCCACTTGAACACTCTACCAGCTGAGCCTTGGTACCAATGCTTTAACTGAATGTTTTCTGATTTAAAGGATTTCCTGTTGTGCACGTTTGACAGGATGCCCCACACATTATCGCCGACGACGTCTTAAATAATGCTCTTCACCACAGCTGCTACTTGCAACGTGAGCGCTGTATTACAGTATACCGTATTTAAGCCAAAAATAGTTACTCAAGCAACTGGATAAAATTTTGAAACAGTCAGACGTTTCAGACAGCATTCGCGGTCGTTCGTCAGTGACTAAGGAAACCAGGTTTTATACCAAAACTCTGAATAGATATGTTAATGAGGTTAAGACAATTTAGGATGTCTTGACGTAGTCTTCAAAAGAAGACTATCGTATTTACCATGCATTGTGAATGCTTCAGTATTGAATTTTTTTAAACACTCAGGCTCTTTTTTTAACGCTCAGACAGCACGTAAAAAAAAAAAACACTTATCGAGAAGAGTAGGGGTGACCCGGTGTGCTTGGCCCAAAACGAAGTGGTGTTTCTGGTATCTGATACATCATTTTGATTGACAATTACTCTAAAAATACTTTAAACGTTTTTTTTTAATCAATTCACGGACTAAGGTAGACTTGAAATTGCCATTTGATTCATGGAAAAAAACATAGATCTACTAGCCCAACTGTTGAAGCCCGGAGGTACTGAGCCCACAGGCAGTCCCCATTAATTTGGGATTGGTTTCCAAGGTGACATCAACAGATTCTGCCTCGTGTAATCACCCATGCACTTTGAAGCCATGGCAAATGTATCTTCGTAATAAGTAGAAGAAATTGCCGCGCGGACAAATATATTCTCTTAGGAAACCACTAGCTACTTAAAAAAACATAATTCTTCACCTCAAATGAGGATGCCTCGAAACGAACGAAACGAGACTAAACGTGTCAAGAATTCGAAAAAAGAGCCCACTGACCTCACTGTATCGATGACTTGTTCTTTTGTAAGGTGACCTCAGTTGTCACTGCTGTAAGGTTGTGGGTCAAAGGTGATTATATAAACAAGCGAGACACGTGTACAGATGCCGTCTTAATGCAGTTTATTCGCCTATGACATTTACAGAGATCAGTCGTATCAGGGCTCGTAAAAGCCTGTATAAGTAGCCATATATTAGTAACCACGTTAAGAGGTTGCCAGTCAAGAAATCAATATGGCTGAAAGGCCGATGGTTTGTATGAGGTTTGGGTCAATTAGCGTTACATCTTATGTTATATTCATGTGCTCATTATTCGCTACAGTCGTGTAAAAATGTACAATTAAAGTCGAATAAAGATGAGAAACAGACTCTCAGCACGTATCAAGTGTCTGCCATGTTCACGTTTTCTATTAGACCTCCATTTTTTTCAAAAGATGCTAAGACATTAACGTTATAACAGGCATTACTGTTTATAAATGAAATATGTATACCTCGCTGTAGAGATTACTACTGCGTTGTACAAAGCAAGAGAAGCATGGCTGTACGTCCGTACGTTTAGTGCCAGCACGCCAGACATTGTTCTTTTTATCCAATATGTTGTAGTGAAATGCGGTATTCCCAAATGCGACAGGGGCTCTTCATCAGATGGCTTCTAGTTATACATGTACACATGGCCTCCCGACCTTCTCTTAACCATGGTTAGGGAGGGGTTAGGGAGCTACAGGCTGTGTTCGGCTGCGCCAGCCGACTGTTTTCAATAGCCTGATAAATCTTTTAAAATGTTGAAAACATTCGGACGGGAGATCAGGAATGGGTTGGCTATTGGTTGGCTAGTGGTTGGGAGTAGATCAGTAGTTGTCACGGTGTGTTTCGGAGTCAAATTTTACTCCTAACCTAGAACTGGTCATCTGACTGCTCCTGACCTACCGCCAACCTTGGTTGGTTACAGCCTCCAATACAGACTCCTCCAAGCTGTTTTTCTTCTCAAGTTACCGTTTTCTTATAACATTTTTTTCTCATTGCTGGCCCGAAAACGTTATCTAAAAACGGATACTGAAAAAGAAAACGGCATCTGCAGCGGAGACTAGGTTGGCTGGCTGGTGGTCTGGAGCCTTGTTCGGCTATACATGTGTAAACAGGGATTAGGCCGTGACATATCGTCTGATCACACATGTAATGAACACCCGGCATCGCTTCGTACCTGCAAATCCAGCGTGTTACGCACAGGAGTTATTCTTCTTCGTCAACGATGGTTGTAGTCTGGATAAATGCAAATTCAAGTGTACTCTTAGATAGACATCAATGTCTACGGGTAATAAAACTACATGAAAATTAAAGAAGTTCAACAAAATATACTCAGTAAGGCAAATTTCATAGTTTTGTTTTTATCAACTTATATTTTGTATGAAAATGATGTGTAAAGAGCACATAATGCCAAAATTACTCTTACAATTAATGAATGAATACCTTTATTGTACATACAGGCCACATGTTAACAATCATATTTATGTACATGTACATATAAACGTCCAGTATAATCAAGTGATTTCGGCTTCCACTCGCCTGTTGGTAATTGTATAAATTTAGGAGGCTGTGTGATTAGTTAGAGTTGGTTTATCGAAGGATGTAAGGAATATAAATTTCTCTTTAGTATTCCAGTATCTGAAATGGTGAAATTTACTTAACACATAACCGCAAAGAATGCTTCTATCGCTATCATACAAAGGACAGTCTACAGTACAATGTACTTCGTCGTCTATTACACTCGTTCTCCTTTAAATGTACACATTTGTAGCTTCCGTTACCGTTTGAAGTAAAGCGTTCCTGACATTAAGATATGCCACATATAAGGTGCCAAACTGTCGTTTTTAAAAGCCTGAAAAATTTTAAGTCATCATAAAAACGACAGTTTGGCACCTTATATGTGTCATATCTTAATGTCAGGAACGCTTTACTTCAAACGGTAACGGATGTTACAAAATGTGTACATTTAAATGAGAACGAGCGATTAATCAAGTCGCACAAGATAGACAACACATGCAGAAAGATGCACAATATTGAAAAGCTAGTCATTTTTTTGCAATTAACAACATCTACACATCAAATCAATGATTGTCTTAACGGTTGTCTGCACTCCTCTTATCCGCAGATGTTTTCGGCAAATGTTGATTTGTTAGACCTCGCAATTAACAAGCAACAGTATCGATCTGACAAGTTAAGTGGCAGGGAGAATACCTCATTATATATTGAACGCAAGGTTATAACAGGTCCCTGTCAAAGAATGAATACATTGGCATATCATCTAATCATTTTTGAAAATGTTACTGGCGTGGCATCCAAAGCTATATGATATTGTATTACTGTACAATACAGCTTATCTGAAATAGCCTCAGGTATATGTGGTGACTCACACACTACAAGATAATTGTCATTTCAACTGACAATTACTTTGACTTTCAACCTTTAGGTTTTCTCCAGATAGCTTTTGAAGAATAAAAATGATAAAGCTTTTGAAAATCTGCAAACGTATTTCCAGGCAGGCAAACCCGTAACATTGCGTACAACTCTTCACCACAACAACATAATTAGGTACCTATGTATCTAAGCATATAGATCATATAAACAGTCCAGTCTACACAATGTTACACACAAAACTAATTTTGTTTTTCCATATAGGTATCGTGATCCTATAGCTCTACTAGTTCATAGAAATATTCAACATCTACATCATTTTTTTTGTAGATCTGAAAAATTACATAGTGTTTCTGGCCTGTCAGGAAAATTTAGTATTTCTGAAGTCCCGTAATGATCTAAAAAAAATCTTTCAAATTATGCCTTCTGGCGTAAGACAGAAGATCCACGTGGAGTCTATATTTGTTGACGAGGTAGTAAAATTAAGGCTAACCTCATTTCTTATTCTTACATGTCAATTTACGTCAGACCATAGATCAAAGATGTCCAACCGTCAAGATGTTTCTCAATGGTGACACAAAAAGTGAACCTTGCAAATTCGATTGATAGTTTTCTATCTTTCAAAAATATTCCTTCGGTTTAGTCAACCATTTAAGGAATGATCATTTTACAATTCCGTGATTTCGTTGGTTTTCTTCTTGTCGTCTTTCTCGTCCGGTAAGTTGTCGATGATGACAACACTGGTTTTCTCAGCGCCTGAGTCGACAGCTACAGACAGCTCAATCTCTTCTTGCCGCATCTTCTTTTCTTCTGTTAAAGGAAAAGGAAAGTGGTGAGATAATTATATTATTTGTAGCAGGCTGTCATATCACGTGTAATGACAACAGAATCTGAATATATACCCGGTTACATATAGTCGAACATAGCCTCTAGACTTTCCCCCGAACCATGCTTGGGAGTACTTTGGGACCTCGGTCGGCTGTGGTCGGCCGGTGTTCGGTGTGGTTGGCTGGTGTTCGGCTGCACCAGCCGAATGCTTTCAAATTTTCAAAACATTCGACTGTGGACGGGAGGTCTGAAATTCAATTGGTTGGCTGGTGGTTTTTAGAAAGTCAGTAGTGGTTAGGGTGTGTTTGGGAGTCAAATTTGACTCTTGATGTAAAACTGGTCAAACTGCTGGGCGTCGGGAACCATGTTCGGGTATGTGTAACCGGGGCTTTACACAAAATAACAGCATATGTTTCTTTCATTAAAGAAACGCCACTACTGTGATATCAAAACGTGCATTGTGATCAAATAAAGCTTCTATCGAAAGATATATATCAAATCCTTGAAACATTCCGACTGAAAACTTGAAGGATTGGCTCCATACCGGATGAAAATAGGCGCTCGTGTTCAAACAAAAAACAAATTCATTCTGACAGAAAGATGAATTTTGATCTGCACTAGACGTTTTATAACATGTTTACATAATATAACATGATATTGCTAATTAGCGGGCCAATTAGCGAGCAGAATAGCGTCGTGTAGCTGTCATTTTGATTTTGTGCCAAAATGCTGTATAGCAGATGTGACAGATAGAATACTGTAAATGCATTTAAGTTCGCGTGGTTTTTATATCACGGGAGGCAGAAAATGGAGTGTTCGCGGTGGTTTTAAGTTCGCGTTTGAAACAATAGTAGTGCAAAGGTGGGCGAAAAGTTTCGCGGTGGTTATAAGTTTGCGCTAAAAGTTCACCGCAAAAACCGCGAACATAAAACCACCGCGAACATTTCTGCGTTTACAGTATAGAAATAAATTTGTTTGACTTTACTCAGAAGACTCGACTTCCTGTTTCTTCATGCAAATACCTGGCTAGACACAAAACAACACCAAAAAAAACGTAGGTTTTTACTTACCGAGACATGTCTTTATTATGAGGTAGTAAACGGCGGCGAACATTTGCAGAAACACTATGGTGTACATCACAATCTGTAGAAAAATCTGTAACATACAGATATAGAAAAAAAAAGAATTACTTTTCGAAGTATAGAAACGATGAAATTAACTTTAGAATAATCTTTCCACTTATGCCGTAAATAAACAATCAGAAAATGTTCACGCTAACCTAAGATAAAACCAAACTTTTGGTTGACATTTGAGTTATTTCAATTGTAGGAATAAAAGTAATAATAAAATTGGTTTATTCGATAAAATTTCTTGACAGCAATGCCCACATGGTAGGAAAAGGCTAAATTGCGTGGGGTCACTTGAGACATCTATTCACGTTCATGATAAAACACATGTTTAGACGTCGCACGGATTAAAATCATTACTTATTAGAAACATCGCATTCATGGGATAAGATATATCATGGGATATAGAAAGCTTGATATAAATGATGGAATATCTCGAAAATTCACGAACAAAGTATGTCGTGTAAGGTATTGTAATGTGAAACGTTTTTACATGTTCAGCTACCATTGAATATGTTGACAAGCAACATGCGTACGGTCCCTGCCTTTTTATACGCTATGTTAGGTTCTTTCAAAAGCATTGTGTGAACTCAAGTTACTTTTTCATCAACTGTTATGTATCTGACTCTGTCTTTCATATATTCACATTTTCTCCTTTTTTAGTCAATATAACTACATTTCTTCAATGCTAGACAACGTCCCATAAAATCTCTTAATAGCGACCATCTAAGCCGTCAGAAAATTTAATGAATATCCAGAGAAAATAGCAAAATTTATGCTATTTGGGTTTACTGTTGTACTCACGTTTAACACATCCATGATGAGGCAGACCGCAGCAGCTTTTCTTAGCAAGTGTCTCGGACGAACGGATTTGATATGGGCAGATCTCCCAAAGTCTCGCGTGAACAGATAGATCTCGCAGAACGTTTCTTCTACCTGTAAACATTTCCAAGGTATTTGATTAGGCACTATAATTCCTATTTTGAGCTCTCCACTGCGCAACGCAACTCTGGCGTCTGCCCTTTAGATAACAACCGTAGCCAAAACACATAAGACACGCTATGGAAACCTATGACAATCTAACCCGAGGATACGTGTAGTAACATTTAACTTCATTCCATCTTTATGAAGAATCAAATCGTTCTTTAACTTAATTCCATCTTATGATTATTGAATAAAGGACACATAGCCTTGAGGCTAACCCTGAAATGATTGTTTAGGAGCTCGTATATTGAAGGAGAACACGAATAAGTTGATGCTCCAAATGTCCTATCCTCTGGCAGTTTTATCCTAACCCCTGACTTGGCATCCAGTGTACCGTGGTTTGGCAGAACTCTGTTCGAGGCAGAATGGGCTTTCCGCCGCCAAGGCAATCTTTGACTCCCGTCAATAGTTTTACGCAGTAGGTATTTGATTGGCCAATGAAAATCCTATCGCGTAAAACTATTACCGCGTAAAACAACCAACAGGTGCAAACAATTACACAGGTGGTAGAGAGATCGGTTTGCCCCGAACAAACGTTGGATGAAGATAGCCCGGCCAAACGACGATAGATTGGGTTCCAATGTAGTTTTATCCAGGTTGATTACTTTGTTTTGACTCTACCGTCTAGATATATAGGTGTCACGTAACAAAGACATAAGCCGGGACCTCTGGCGCAAATCAATGTTTTTGAAAACAGCGTTTGATCAACATTTCTTCCAGCAATCAAACTAGACAACGAACAATATCAAAAAAATACACTTAAAATGAAGCTGTTGCTATTTGCACACGTTGGCTACAAACCAAAGGATGGAAGAACGATTGAAGCAACAACAATCAGCTAAATGTTTACATTATTCTCTAGTGTACAGTAGATCTTTGGGGAATTAGTCGTTGCTGGTCCTAAACGCGCAACATGTGGGGAGGGGATTCAACACGAATTCCTCAAACTTGTGTAATAAGAAGAAGCCAATGCAAAATGATTTCTATAAGCCGGTATCTCATTGAAGCTGCGGCACGTTGGCAACCTTGCTGTGGCCGAGTCGCTGTTGCCGAGTGCTCAATGAATTTCATCGATAAAAACAACAACAATCTTTTAACGCTTTGTGTTCTGTTGTCTTTTATTCTAACTTACTTACTTGTAAGGTTTTGCATTTTGTAAATCTTAAAGTCAGGGGTAACATAAATTAAATTTCAGGCGCAGCGAGGCCGCCAACGTGCCACAGTCCAGTGAGATACCCGCTTATGTGCGCTCAATGGTGATGTCCTTGGTGCTGAAAAGACAGTCTTACAAGTGTTTGATTTTCCATTCACTGTTTTCATGCAGACATCATTTTCGCATTTATTGGTCAGGTTTTTCCAAAATCTACAAAACTATATTTTTCCGCTTTTTTTCGTTTTAAGAGAAAGTATGTTTTATATATTTTAAATATGAATGACGTTCCTGCAAAGTATGCAAGAACGCAAGAGCCATTTCTAACTGCATCCTTTGTATCAGTTTTATATGTAACATGCATCATTTTCGCATTGAAGTACATGCTCACCAATCTTATGTTTGTACCACTACAACGCACACATATACCTGTACAATTCAAACAACTCACCTTGTTGTAACAATGAATTGTTCTTTTTTTCCCCGCTGCCACTGCAGTATACGTCTCGTACAGAAATGCTTCTATCTCTCTTTTGCCGACCGCAAGGCGCTTATTTTGGGAATAGTGTCAACTCTAACTAATGTACTATAATGCAAGGCACACGAGAGTGACTACAGGAGTTGCAAGGTCTTTTCAGAAGCTAGACTGGCTATGATTGAGTTTCTCGGAAGAGAAGATATATATGACGAGTTGAGAATAACAACTACGTCCAATGAATACTTAAAAGAAACTGTATGCCTAGCTTTCACCTTGTGTGTGTAACATGGAACTGACGCTAAGTATACGATAACCGTATGGTAAGAACAAAGCACATTCAAAAATGTTTTTCTCTTTCTTGGTTTATGGCGTTCTGGCGTCATGTCGAAATAGCTGACTCACGTCAGTAAATGCGTCATGGAACTTTAATAAAATCATAGTTTATTGCAAATATATGCCCGATGGCTTATTGCAAGGACAAACAACACTATGATAATGATAGATACAATGATATCGAGGGCTACATAATGTTATGCTACATTCTAGAATCTACACGGTGCTAGTTTTGTTGGGTTTGACTTCTTCTTTTGAAGCAGTGGAAGACAAATTTACCCATCTCTTTTATAATTTGTAGGATCTTTGATTTTAATAGTAGAGTTGTTTTTTCATGGTCAGAAATAGTGGAAATTAAGTGTAAATTTTGGACACGCTGGTTATCAATTGATATTCATATCTTCATAAAATGGACAATTAGATATGAAATGACTTGTTACTTTAATAATTAGTACAGTATAAATGACCCTGAAATAAGAAATATAATTTCTTTCGTATCTTTTATAAGGGTTTTTGAAAATAAAACACCATAAGACAAGTGACTGGTGGTAATTCATGAAATTACATTGATTACAGTAATCAAATAAAACCGGTTCATCCACATGGCAAGGCTTGCCTGTCAGTTGTCTTTACATGTATATAAATACAACCCTGTGCATCACTGTGGTTATCTAACGAGGGTAAAGCTGGTCTGCAGGTATGTGTTAGATGCGTATTTTGAGGCCAGTTCCCCTTGGCTTCTTTTATGTTACTTGATTGTGATATAGCCCTTGTGGGGTTCTTTTGGTGGCCCTGAAAAGGGCCGGGATGTAGTTGAGGTCGCATGTGTCGTCGCTTAATGATATGTGTGGAGGATCTTACGCTGAAATTCTATCATGGCACGATCCCTTATTGCAGAGATGGAGTCGTGTGGTGGAGAATAACCATCCATGTGGCTGGCTATTCCCTGCCTCACGCTTTCGTCTTAAAGCTCTCTATTATACAAATCACCGCACCTCTCTTATGCTTTGGTCCCATTTCCAATCCGGGACCCGGTCGGGCAGCTTGTTGGAACAAAAGATATGATATAAAAGACAACAAAAGACGTGAAAAAACAATTCCTTACCATATATTGTGTGTTTTCTTGATATGCATTTCTTATTTTTTGTTTTCGCAAACAGCCTGCCCGGGCCCCGGATTGGAAATGGGACCAAAGCATTTGAAAGCCTCTTGCCGAGGGCATGGAGGACAGGTCTTAGCATCTGCCACAATGTGACAGTTGGTCTATCCGCTGGTCTCGAACGGCCCGCTCTTTATTGTTAGCCGCCTGGAGCCGCGCTTCTCCTATATCCCGGAGACCCCTCCTGTAGGTTGTTTCGTTGTCTTCCAGCAGCCGCGTTTGTCCTATGTTGCAGCGGCCGTCCGGAAGCTTGCCCGGCTTTACTACCGACCGGTAGCGCCTATAAGCCGGGCTGCACTCCATGTAGTATAGTCTCAGTACTCGGTTTTCAGTGCTGACAGGAGAATTTCCAGTACTGAAGCTGCATCAGCACAGGGTTTCCAGAGTTGAGACTTTCCCGGCCCAGCTCTGATCTGGACTTCTTGTGCTGACGGCCACTTCCGTACTGGGCACCCAGTGCTGAGAAAGGAACCTGTTACTTGTGTATATTTGCGTTACGTCTAAATGTATTAAGACGGGTACAATACTAAGGATACAACTTTTTTCTATTTGGGTTCATAGGGATATATGTGTGCTTAGACATGCAACAGTATTTTCATCAAGTCAGTTTCGACGAGGAGTTTAGACGCCCAAAACGAAGACTGTATGAAGCAGGAAATTTTTAAGACAGGCAAAATCATTAAGAAATATGACTGCTAGAAAGAGGGGCAAAATGCCTCAAAAAACGTATACGCGTAACCAAGACAAAGCCAAAACTGAGCCCATATCTGTTTGAGACTAGATGGTTCAGGCAACTAACCTCCATTAACATTGATCCGCCGGGTTACATAAATCCACCAGTGGGCCTGAGAGCTCTAGTCCAGCACTCCCATGTATGCACAGTTTAGGTATATATACACATTTAATGTTACAGGGGTGAAGTATACTGGGGAACGTTTGGTTGGAGATCTGTTTGGACGTATCTTTTCAGAGTGGCTGAATTATGTACCCTGGTGGAATCATGTTAGTACACGTTACCTAAATGTTTCAGTACATGAGAAATGCTTTACTGTCGTCTAATTGTCTTTAAATCAGGATGAAAACGACCCTGGTGCTGCTTCTTGTTGCTCTGGTCATCTCGGCTGAGATGATGACTGTCGATAGCTTCACTGCAGGAGGTGGATCATGGAGAAAGAGGAGAAGACAATCAGCCGCTGCAGGTAACACCAAACCAGTTGACCGGCAAGGCGTACTCTGAATCTCCTTGCTAATTATTCCTATTTTTATCTTCGCCGAGTACTATAGTACTCGGGGTAGATTATGTTTTCGGTTGAGCCAGCTGTTTGGTGGGTCTGTATGTATGTCAAGAGCATAACTCAAGAAACCTTTGATGAATCTTTATGATTTTTGGTAGGTGTGTAGTGGTTGTGCAAAGGAAGGTCAAATTCAAAAATGGTTTACCTTGCGTTTTTCAACAGTACTGCAGCGGACTTTTAATTTTAATTCGTTTGTATGTAGGCGAAAAAAGTGACGGAAACGTTGATGGATCTTCATGATTTTTTGCAGGTGTGTAGATGTTGTGGAAACAGAGATCAAGTTCAAAAATGGTTCTCCTGGCATTTTCCGTCGGTACTGCAGCGGGCTTTGTGTGGATGTGTAATTCTTGTGGACAACATAACTCAAGAAGCTGTTGGTGGATCTGTATGATATTTAGTGGATGGATAGGGTTTACAGAAAGGAAGGTCAAGTTCGATAATGGGCCTTCTAGCGAGTATCTAAGGTACTGCAGCGGAGCTTCAAAATTTAGTGGCATATTTTCTGAAAGTGCTATGGTCATGATATTTGTGTGGTAGATAGTTCATGCCACAAGAAGTAAGTTTTGTAAATTTGGGCCCCCTAGCGGCTTGTTTAGAACTGCAGTGGGTGTTTTTGTTTTGACATTCGGACACGTATTACTTGAGAAGGGGTGAAGAGATTGTCGTGAAGTTTTGTATGTGGAGAGCTCAGATGCTGCTTTACACAATCGATGTCTAATTATAGAAAACAGGAGCTAATCTGCATAATTAGTAAGTATAATTGTAAATCCATTACATTCCATAATGGGGCGTGTGACAGTGTTCCGGAAAGAGGCCAGCAGAAGGCCTTGCCTAGAAGTGTAAATAAACAGATGGTGTACATAAATAAACAAATGGGGCAGTCTCACTACAATTCAAACAGATGTGTGGGTCCGTTTTTTTTTAAGTGTTCAGTTTCTGCATTTTTGTCAAACACACGGTTGGAGACATATCGGAAAGGGAACAAAATAGAAAGCCTTACAAAACACCTAAAAACATGTGAATAACCAGCCGGACCAACTCCTCTGCTCAGAGAGTACACTGCTTGGTATTACCTAGCACCGTATGGAAAAGTAATATGTACTATGTAAAATGTGTATGATATGGAATAAAGATTTATTCCATTCATATATATTGACTGTACCATCTAGTTATAATTTTTAATTTTTTTGATGACCAGTTATATCATATATCAGCACACTATACACATATACTAGTCCTGTACCACCAAATGAGTTTTATCCCTATCTAGACTGGACTCATTCTCCCCCCCCCCCATCATAACTTTCAAACGGTATGGTGTATGATCAAGTTTGCAGGGGGTGATAAGCATGTAAATATTAATCACTCTCCACAATAAGCCTTGATTATTTGGCGAAGATAATGTGTTCGTGGAACTCTAGTTACCTATGTTTTGCACAGCGTCCGTGTGTGTCCTTCCTCCCGTCTGTGTACATGATAACTCGAAAATGCCTGGATGGATTGTCTTCATGCTTGGTACAATAGCCTTCTTTACTGAGATAAGACTCTCAACAACTTGTGTTATTTTGGTAGAGAAAATGATCAACTGACATAATTCATGCAAATGAGGTCCTATTTGCAGAGTGAATCGGAAACATTTAGGAAACACTTGAAAAGGTTAACATCAGTCGGCGAAGAGATTGGGTCGTGGAACTCTAGTTTACCGAATTCTACGATCCGTACCCCAAAGCATTTGTAACTGCTAACATTAATCCGCCGGGTAACATGAAATATTTGCCACGGAACCTAGTGTGCCTGTGAACTTGATGGGAGTTCTGTTGAAATTTACTAACTAACATAAGGAATGTTTTAACAGCCAACAGCCGCGGGTTGCAACTAAAACTCGCGGCCCTCCGAGATCTGATGTCCCGAAGACTGTCCCAGTGGGACACGGAGGCGGCACGGCAGCTTGGAAAACTCGAAAAACTGGATGCAACTCTGAAGCATGAAAACGCATAATAAAAGTCAGGTATTAAGGTATAATATTTTCAATGATGTCGTACCTGACCCTTTTTTTCTACATACACAGTCTCTAGTTGCAAGTTGAAATAGGTTTGTCTGAAATGACTTAGATCGCCGTGATTGGTTGATCTCATTATAAAATATCCTTAATGACTGTTCATTCTAATAATCATGATTAGAGAAGCCGGAATAGTTTGTCTTCAGACTGATAGCACCACATCTGCATAGTGTCAGCAGTGCGACTTATCATATGAGTGAGTCAGTAATTGTTTTCCAAATGTACCCCCAATTTAAGCACTGTATTTACAACGTGTTTCTTTTGCAGGGCGGTGTGAGTGACCACGTGACCATCACGTGCCTTCCACGTGACGATTCTTTTTCGCAAGGCTCCCCCTACAAGAAGCTAGTTGTTACCTGATAGATTTGAAAGATGGATGGAATCGTTTTCGTTTCCTTTTAATTACCACGTAGTTTGCATGCATGATTAAGTGCATTTTACCACTAGACACAAAAATTCAAAACATTTCGTGGGCTATGTATAAGGTAGCACTACTTGTTGTTAAACGCTATATGCATATTTCCTTATTGCGACAACATGTACAAACAGCTTTTGCCTAGATTTCGTTTTACCACAACCTGATCAGAATTCTGAATGTGGCTTGAATGAAGGAACGCTCTTGTAAAAGGATTATCTTGTAATTGAAATACTACCGATAAAAATTCGAAAAATGCGTCAAGTATGTCTTATTTTGATGAGTTGTATTATGGTTATACCAATGATGGTTACTGCCACCTAGCTCTTCAGACAAAACATGAAAAATGAGTGAAAACTAATTACTTTTCTAATGGATTTGAATTGGCTTCGTTAATTTGTACATTCTAGGCTCGGTATGATAATGAATTCTAATATGAGGTATTAAGCAACGTTATCAGTCTATCGCACTATCAGCTTTGAGTATTCAAAGAGTTTGCGCAGCATTTACACAATAACTTCAATAACATTTGGGCACCTACTGTGACGTCACTTCAAATATCTTGTATTTTTCGCGTTTAAGGTTACATACTACATGTACTAAAGCTAATATGGTTCGCGGATACTTTCCGTCTCAAACAGAAGAGAGAAATGTATCATCAAACGTTCTTTGAATATGTTTCCAAAATATTCGCCAAAATATATGTGCGTGAATGAAGGAATGAATGAATGCCGCGCTATGTTTTGTCTAGCTGTGATCCTCGGACAAACCATATGGAACAGAGGGGTCCAAAGTGAGTTTAAATGATCATGTATGATATCAGAACAGGACAATCATGAATGTTTTAATGGCAATGTTTTATTAAAACATCAACTTAGTATGTATTTTGGATCCATTTCTTTACCCTGTGATATAAGCGTGCTATCTATAAAAGATCACTTGCCACCATAACTCCACCTATATTGTCTAATGGTATATCCCAGCATAGTTTGTGTTTGGTTGGAAGTTTTGACAGTTCTCTCCTACTGTTTCACGATGTAGAGAAACGTTTTCAAGTTTTCTGTATACAGCTTAACGTTCCGTTTGCCTGCTAGGTCTATCGTTGACAAGTTTCGTGCCCCAAAACTTGCTCCGTTGGCATTAGAACTGGCCACTCGCCCAGGACATGATATGGCGCGGCGAACCCGGAAGCGACTTTGCAAGATAGTTCTCGGAGGACTTTTGATTCTTCTCCTTCTCGCAGTTCTCTTTGTAGGGAGGAAGGTGAAAGCACACCGATGTACAGATCAGGAGTCCAGGGCTACACTCAAGAAACTGGTATGGTGCTATATTCAGATACGCACTTAAAGAAAATATAATGACTTTACCATAATTTGGAAGGGGGAGGGGGGCACTGTTGTTCAAACAGTGTTTACAAATGTTGTTCATATTAATCCGGTTTTAACTTAAGTTTTAGGATGAATCTGACACAAAATTATGAATTTACAGTTAACAAATCAAGAATTACAGTATATAGTTGAGACATGCAGTTCGGCAACAATGTAATGGATCGAGTTTGAATCTCTAATGCAATGATGTCCGTGATCTAAGTATAATGGCTTAGTTACATGAAAGATTATATTCTACATCCACATCTACGTGTTGGTACCCCAATACTAGTATAGCCCCATCAGGGGCAAAGTAGCCGGAACGACTCAACGGTGGGAGCCGTCACAACCGTGCCAGACAGGGCATTCCACTGGGGAACGGTAGATTATTACTAGTAATAGAATATTACTAGTATTATAAGTCAGACATGTATGAACGGTTAACTGCCACTTTTTGAAGGATATATTTTTCATATATGTTATTGATTTCTGTAGTGTGAAGAATACACCAGGAACAAGGTTACAGGAAACCTATGCCCAGATTTGTGCACTACACATTCAATCATATACAAACAATGCCTCAACTACAAGAAGGGGAAAAAGGTCATGCTTGCCGAGTGGAACACGCACAAAGTCATACTGAAGTCTAAGTACGATCGTCTACTAGAGTACAATTCAATCGTGTCTGGATTCATGAACGATGCAGGAAAAATGGTCACTTCACAGCCAGATACGGCGACTTTTCTAATGATGGTTAAAAATCAGCTACGGACAATGTTTGAGGTGGATATGCCAGATATCACAGTGGTAGAAACTGTCAAAAAAATGTGGCCATGGAAAAATGGCAAGACAATGAACGTAGTGACTATGGAGAGCCTATGGGCTCTGGTACAGCAAGACGAATACCTTATGATGCAGTATTTCCAAGGAAACAAGCATTTTCCGAAGATATACGGATCTTGCGGACACTTTTACGTCATGGAGTACACCCCTCCTGGAGACACACTCAGTCCAGGGTTGTTCAACTTCAAAACAGGCAGAGAAATTACGTCGGCAACAGACTGGGATAAGCGTGCTAAGGTCGGGATAAGCTTCCTAACGTTCTTAGAAGACTTGAACACTTTCCATACTGAACCCCTTCATCTGTGTGACGTAAAGCAGGACAACTATGGCGTGTCAGCGGACCTGACCATACAGGCGATAGATGTAGACATGGCGTTCTTCGAGACCAAGATGCGGGGAATTCTGAAACAGGAAAACTGTACAAAAAAACAGGACTGTGATTTTTTTGACTGCACGTCTAAGTGTGACTTACGACGGAAGAAATGTTCCATGCACAGGAATAACAACAATTTGCAGGTGAGCTTATGACGTGATCAATCATTTAATCACAAATTGTATGTTCAACTGCTTCATTTTTAGATATATCTCATTTGAAGGCTACCGGTAATACTAGCATTTAAAGTATTTTAAAGAAGTACTGTACTAGTATATACTACATTAACATAAGGAATATTATGTTTAGTCCTACTTTCCGAGCAGATGGGAAGAGAGAGTACTTAATATGTTATGGCTAACCTTGCATTCTTAGCTGTTTTATTTCTCTGTTCAGCTATATTTTTTCCACCTATCTGTTTGGAAATAACATTCTAGCTATTTACAACTGTTACTTATCTATGGAATGTATGGGGTTTATTTTGTGTATGCACTCATTTTTTCCTGCTCAGCAGAGCCACCTGTGGAATTAGTTTATTTCTGCACCCATCAAATCATTCTATTCTATCTGAAATCGCACCTCTTTATTGAGGCTATATGCAAGCCCTCCTGGTGATATACTCAGCCCACACTTGTTAAAACTTCAAGACTTCATTTACCCTACCCCCCACAGTATGTCATGTCATGTAAATTGTAATGTGCTCTTTTTCCTGCTCAACAGAGCCACCTGTACATTTAGTATAGTACTGCACCCTTCAATCATTCTTTTTGATGTGAAATCACACCTCTCCATCTCCAGGCTATATGCAAGAAGATCTTCCTGGGGTACGGAGGCCTTCCGTTCGGCGGTTTGTTACGCTCTCCTCCTGCGGACATTGCAGATCGGCTGGACGAAGCCCTCCAGGAATGCGTGGAACCGTCAGAATACGGCGACCAATCACAGAGAGCATCTTCAGAGACGTTAGAAAGAATTAGGGACCTTCTTCAAGAATCACTACAAAGTAGTGAGCCAAATAGATAGTACAGTGTGAACATGGTTTTCTATAACTATAAGCAAGAATAAGGTACTAGTAGTATCGGTGTAACAATATGACTTGCTGTTAATTAGATTGTAGAGGTAGCCAGTCAGTGTGCTTCTTTAAATGGAATTGTATATATTGCAGGTTAAACCTATGAGGGAATGGGGTGCCCTAGGTAGCTTAAAACTGTACATTTAAAGCTGTATAACTTGGAGGTGTCATATTTTGTCTGAATATATATTTTAGTTTTACACATTATTTGTTACATGTGAATTTCTTACCGTCCAATGTATGTTTGTTTTTTATCATGAATATAGTTTTAGAAACAGCTGATCACTTAATAATAACCCAGAAGGGACTAAACTATTGTTTTAAGTGTGTTAATGAATGTGTGTGTATGATTGTGCGTGTATGTATTAGGTGTGTGTAATGAGTATGTGTATGTATATATGAATGGGATGAAGGTATATAATGTTTGAATTAGCTCAATGAGGGTTGAATCCTATCAAATGAGACAGTAGCACAGCAGTATTTTTGAATCACCTTTATTTTCGGCATCTCATGGCCACCTTATCAAAATTGCTTTGCTAGAAACAGTTGAATGAATGCTACACTAGGATATAGTCTCAATTCTTGTAAGTTTAACTGGTACACTGAAATGGATCCATTTGCAAGAAGTGTAACGATATCAGTATCTTCCAAGCAGAAGTTTGGTTGGACGATATTAACGTATTCTGACAATTTGGTTTCCCTGACAACCATCAGAGATGCCTTTCCGTTACAATCTTCCCTCCCAATATCTACTTGGAGATTGATTCATAAATATCATCTACTTTCTGCTGTCTGCTGCAATATTGATTAAGGTGAAGGCCTGCATATAATACTGGCTCAGGCCTGAGCCATGCAACGGCAGAACTCCTCAAAGGACACCTTGCCATCCTCCCCACCGATTTCCTTACAGATCTGCTCCATTTGTTGGTCTGAAACTTTAGTCGCGCCCGCCTTTTCTAGGAGTTTCTTCAGCTCATCTTTTTCCAGGTACCCACTTCCGTCCTATAATGAGGAAAGCAACAACATTAGGGTTTGTGTGTTTGTGTGTGTGTTTAAATCAAGTCCTGGTATGTGGATAGCTTAAGTGATGCTTGATATAATGAAATGGTGGTCATGCAAATAAGAATCTAATTTGTATCGTTAATGAGGAAATTCTATAGACCCACTGCAATCCATGATAGGACTATCAAAAAATGTACCATCTTTAAGTAACAATTAGAGGGACATTGAAGGATAAAAGTTATGCAAGTGAAGACATAATTTGCATAATCAATGGGAAAATACTGTAATTCCATATTGGTAAATCATTGGCATTTCATACCTGTGGCATTTCGCAGTTTTGTGAAGGTGAACATGGTTGAATATAGATTATGAAAATGAGGGCCTTAATCATTTGCATATGATCAGAAAATGGTAGAATAGCCTTTGTTAAGATAACTTCTGCTATTTGGGTGGAGATGATGGTCAGCTGATATTATTCATGTAAATGATGACCTTATTTGCATGATGAATGAAAAACAATAATAATACTTAAAATCATTTGATGAACTCTAGTTAAGGCATAACTTCTTAAAGGATTTTTTGGTGCCCCTTAGCTTACCGTATCCATCTCTTGGAAAGCCTTCTTCAGGGCATCCACCGGGGGTGGCAGCGACAAAATGAACTCCACAAACTCGTTGAAGTCGATAGAGCCCTTGCCGTCCTTGTCAATGGCGTTAAAGAGAGCCTGTATAGAAAAAATATTATTTTTGCCATTAAACATGGTAATAACATGTACAGCTGCACAAATTAATCTGATTGAAGTAAAGGAAATCCACATTGCCATCTTCGGAGTAATAACTCATAACCACATAATGGAATAGATACAGTGCATTGAGCTTAGCAGTTTGATGCTATGCCACCATACCAGCCATACAACAGTACCTCAAGTTTTATATTTGTTATTTAAGAATTCCTATCTTAAGTTGCTACTTACGTCAATCAATTTCTGATCCGGTGGAGTCTTCTCGCATTGAGCAATGGCTTTGCCCAGCTCGGACTTACTGATGGTGCCGTCACCGCTGGTGTCGAAGGTCTGGAAGACTTTCTTAAACTGTTCCTCCGAATCTCCCATATTGTCTGGATTCTCCTACAACTTTTACAAGACGATGGATTAAAGGTTTAGCAAAGGCTGTGGCTTAGCAAAGGCTGGTGACCGTCTGTCATAGCATTGCATTATATGGGAGGCCGAGCATTTTGGTTCTATGAGTCACACATGTATGTATAGTATGGTACAAATGGCATAGATCCTATCTTATCAATCCTGGTATGCAAAAGACGCAGACAACTCGCTAGGGTACCAGACTAGTGCAGTCAGTGACCGCAGTATGCTTCAAAGCATAAAAGGCAGCAGAGCTAGAGAAATTGAATGTGTACCCTTCGGCTAATTCTAATTAAGGCGGTTTTGAGAGACAAAGCCGACAAGTAATGTGCAACCAAGGCTCTGACATCTGTCCTTTCGCCCTTGTGTCATTTTTGTGTGCTAAAGGCCTGTTCCATACTATTGGTCTGATAGTCAAAACACTCAGACATACTAAACGTGTGGGAAAGAGAGAGAAGGAGAGACCACAGAAGAGAGACACAGAGAGAGAGAGAGAGAGAGAGTAGAGAGATAAGTAGTTATCACAATCGTACGAGACAATTTTGCACTGTGAATTGTAATGGGAACTGTTAATGCAGACATGTTCGCGGTGGTTTTATGTCCAATACTGTAGCAGTATGTGACCATAGCACAGCTGCAAACTTAAAACCACCGCGAACGCTTCATTTTCCTCGAGCTCTTAGCGTGAAATAAAAACCACGCGAACCTCAATGCATTTACAGTATTTCCCTTGCGCTGGGCGTGGCAAATTTGACTGGTAAGCCTGGGATGCCAATTTTTGGGGACGTTGCCAAGATCGACTCACTTCTCAATGCCCACACAGTGACCTTTATACATATATAGCTCCGTGCCAAATATACAGGGGATAGGAATGGTAATAAAGGAGGACAACGTTTTGTCTTGATAGGTGCATGTTGCTAACATTGTCGGTACCCTTTTCGATTCGCCTAATAAAAAAAATATGATAGAAAATTGCATTTAGGGGTTCTTTGAGATTCAGTCATGTCCCAAATATATGAAAATACTCCTTCCAAAATGACTTCGTATCCGCGGAAAATCCCATGGAATTGTGGATTATTTGGGGTCCAATGGACTACGAAGGGCCATGGAGGATAAAGTGCTCTCTGGATTCCAATCACTCGGATATTTTCCGTGTCCCGCTCGGATCCGTTTGTATCCAGCCGTTTGTATTTGTTACAAATGCAGAAATATCCCTGCTCGGATATTCCTGAATCCGAGACCTTTTCGCAGAAAGTCGTTCCACAACCAATGAATAAAAACACATACACAAGTCACAAGGACCAACGTTCATATACTTAGGCAAAATGTTTCGAATAACTGCGTTAGTCCACTAACTTCACCTACACTTCTCGTCTAACACAGTCAAAATATCCTTACCTCAAAAAACAAAGTGTATTTTGTAGCATATCGTGCCCTTACCGTCTGTTTCTGTGAAGCGAAGTTGTGACGACCTGCCTGCTACCCGGTGCAGTCTCAAATGGGTCCGGGTAACTGGCAAAGCACCGTTACAGCTTAAAGGCAAAGTTCCAGCTGATACCTTAAAAGGACTGTCATTTGCGAGCAAATGTCACATGATTTCCTCCGTTAGTCATCGGCCCATAATTGATTGAACATCTAACCATGAAAGTTACACTAGCATATGGGAAGCCATATCATTAAGCAGTCTATTTCCCCTTCCAATTCGTCACTCTCTGTTGTGTCTCTTAACGTCTTCTCTGCCCAATTATACTCTGTCTATTCTCCTAGCAGAGGTTTCGATCGGGGGGGGGGGGGGGGTAGGAGGAGTGTCCGGGATTTTAAAGCCCCCCGATTGAAACCTCTGCTTGGAGAATAAATTATTTCCAAAAATAAGATTCCAGCTACTCGCATCTGTGACCAATATGTGGAATGTACCAGGTGTTTATTTTGACCCCTAAACATGACATTGTATGCACTCATTTTTTTTTCTGCTCAGCAGAGCCACCTGTGGATTTAGCTTAGTACTGCACCCTTCAAATCATTCTTTTTGATCTGAAATTACATCCATAGCTTGAATGCCATTTTATTACTACCGGGGCCCCGGTAGTAGCAGGATGGCACCCAGGCCACTTCATCTAGGCACTATGCAAGAACATATTTGTGGGGTTCCGTTCGGCGGTTTGTTGCTCTCGCTCCTTCCGACATTGTAGATCATATGAACGAAGCCCTCGAGCTAGGTACAGGAATATGTGGAACTATCTGGATACGGTGGCGAAATACAAAGGACGTCCTCGAAGACGTTAGAAAGAATCAGGGATCATCTGAAATGATCACTACAAAGTAATAAGCCGAATACATTACAGTGTGAACACGGCTTGTATCTATTAGGCAAAAACAACTTATTGGCGTTTAATGACTTGTTTTTTTAGTGAATTATGGAAGTAGTCAGTGTGCTGCTTTTAAAAGGAATTGTGTCTATTTCAGGTTATATATAGGGATGGGTGGGGTCCTAAGTTTTGCCTAAAACTGTGCACTTAAGGCTGTATAAGTTGAGTATCTATGTGCGTGTGTGTATGTCAGTGTGTATGTAAGGTATTTGATAAAGGTACCTACCTACCTACGAGTAGGTAGGTAGGTAGGTATATAATGTTTGAATAATTTCTCAATGAAGGTTTGAATCAAATCAAATAGTAGCACAGTAGTGTTTTTTAATCACCTTTATTTTCAGTATCTCATGGCCACCGTTTACAACAGAAGCATACAACAGTTGAATGATATAGACTAGGATAGCCTCAAAATTCTCTGGTAAAGGATAAAAGAAATATGTACGTATAGATTAACCAGTGACTAAAATTGATCCATAAAGTTGCAAGAATGTTACGAATCAGTAACTCTCCAAGCAGAGATTGGCGGGGAAGATTGTGACGTTTTTATCATATGCCCCGTTTTTTGTCGGCTCTCTCCACTAGCTGTTAATAGCCTTTGAGCCTCCGACTTGGGGCAGAGGTTGGTGGGGAGAGCGGAAAGAAAACTGGGCATATGATAAAAAGGTCAACATCTTCCCCACCAACCTCTGCTTGGAGAGCACGAATCAGTATCTTCCAGGCAGAAGTTTGGTTGGAAGATATTAACGTACTGACAGCTTGGTTTTACTGACAACCATCAGAGAAGCCTGGCTGTCAGAAAACGTTTCAAACGTCCATCCCAACATCTGCTTGGAGAGTGATGTATCAGCTGCTTTTTAATGCTGCACTATTGGTTAAGGCGAAGGCCACGATACTGGCTCACTGAGGAAAGTAAGAGCAGAACTCTTCAAACGACACGCGGCCATCCTCACCGCCGACGTCATTGCAGATCTGCTCCAGTTGTGCGTCTGAAATTTGTTCCACGCCCGCCTTTTTCAGGAGGACCTTCAGCTCATCTTTCCCCAGGTACCCACTTCCATCCTATAATGAGAAAACCCAACAACATTAGGGTCTGTGTGTGTTTAAACCTAGCGATATGCAAATCTCGTCCTCTTTCTGACCAAGGGTAGTGGGGTTCTATCTGAAACGTATAACCGTTTCCAAATTGTATCAAGTTGCTCAAGTATTTTTTTTGTTTACTGCGTAATCTTACCTGGATGCCTTCATCAAGGTAACATAGGGGCAGTATGGATTGTTGGCACTCACGTGACTATGACGTAGGCATTACCCTCCATACTGGATGGTTAAACTCTGAAGCTAAGTCGCTGAGTAAATGTGAATCCAGTTCATCATGGCATTTAACACCATATCATAGGCTTGTGACATCTTATAAGATTTTTATTTGTGGCCCAGCCGGTGCAATGCTTAATGGCTAGAGTGTTCGCCTTTCACACGCGTACGGTAGGTCGTGAGTTCGATTCCCGACTGGGTCATACCAAAGACTTTAGAAATGGTACATACTCCTTAATGCTTTCTCTGCATAGTACTCAGCATGAAGAGTATGGAAGTTAAACAAACACATCACTATCAGCGGACTAGTCCCCTACTGTAGATACTTGCACAGAGTTGTGTGGCCCAAGGTCTGTGAATCGGAGATAGGCGCCGCCATATGGCGCCAAGTGGCGCGGGAGGACTTTAACTTTAACTTACCGTATCCATCTCCAGAAAAGCCGCCCTCAGAGCATCCGTGGGGGGTGGCAACGACAAGATGAACTCCACAAACTCGTTGAAGTCGAGAGACCCCTTACCGTCCTTGTCAATGCCTTTGAAAAGAGCCTGCATAAAAAAATCCAACATTTTACAACGTCATGAGTGATGATATATACAACTATACAAATAAGTGATATGATTTATGAAGACGAAATCCACACGACCATCTGCGGAGTAATGTAGCCGATGATCAAATGTAGATACAGATAAATATGCATTTAGCTAACCAGCATAATGATATGCCACCATACCAGCCATGCAAGAGAGTTTTAAGTCATATATTTGTTTAGAAGTCTCTTCCAATTCTTTTGGCACGTCATATTACATACATACACATTTCACATTAACAAATAAGAAGTCTTAAGTTGCTACTTACGTCTATCATTTTCGGGTCCGGAGGAGTCTTCCCGGATTGAGAAATGGCTTTGCCCAGCTCGGCCTTGCTGATAGTGCCGTCGCCACTGGTGTCGAAGTTGTCGAAGACTGTCTTCAACTGTTCCTGCAAGTCCCCCATATTGTCTGGATTCCCCTGCAACACAAAGTACTCAATGTTTAGGTAAGCCCATGTTGATTCGGTTTTATGGATGATATCCCCGCGTGCATCAATTTTCGTCGGTTTCCAAGAAAGAAAAGTTTCATCCGTATTCTTAATCATACAAAGCAGCTATAAAATAAGAAAACAAGTGCCACAAACATTTTGCCAAACTTTTTTTATTTGCACGCTCACATCAGTCTTGGGGTTCCCAGATGATGTCATCCGTATACAATCGAATCAAGATTACCTAAATGCACTTCGTGTTTCTTTGTATCATTTTTCTATGACACCCACGTGCGGATCAATTTTCATCTGTTTCTTGAATATAGAAAATGTTTCAACCGTACTGTTAATCATCTAAAGTAGCTGCAAAATGAGGAAGCAAACGCCGTAAATTTTCCCAGAAAGATATCAGAAAACGGATGATTCTTTGTGTCATTTCTATTTGTTGCTTGCATATCCGTTTGTAGCGTATTCCTGCCACACATTTTCAAACAGTCCCTAGCCCTGTTTACAGCCAATGACCCTTCAATGCTGTCAATGTAAGATCGTAAATGATGAAATGTGTAACTTCATGGAGAGTATATTAGTAATAAATAGTAAAATCTCAACAATATATACATCTCGAGAGACAAACATATGGGAAGAATGTATTGGTTGCATGAGTCACAAATGTCATAGATCGTATCTTATCAATTCTGATGTGCAAAAGACGCAGACAACTCGCCAGCGCAGCGCACGAGTGCAGTCACTGACCGCAGTATGCCTTAAAGCGTATTTAAGGCGGTAGACTTAGAGAAATTTAATGATGCACCCTTCTGCCGATTCTAATGGTTTCACCGCCTAAGGGCCGGGAGCACTGTACAACCTTACAGTAAAATCGCAAACGGTGCGGAATGACTGGCCAATTTAGAAATAATTCTGGCTGGGCAACATCAGAAGAATTACGATGTTCTGACATGAGGGGAGTGGGGGGGGGGAGGAATTCCCAAAAATTCAACAATATACCTATTATCCAAACTAACCGGCAGACAATCTGCAATGATACTGTTGCATTTTACGTTGCAAGCCGTATTACAAGCGACAGAATAGAATTTGTTATCACAATCGTGTTAGACAATTTTGTACTGTGAATTGAATTAAATGGGTGCTCCCTTGTGCTGGGCGTGGCAAATTTGACTGGTTAAACCGAGGTAGCCATTTTTTGGGACGTTGCCAAGATTGACTCACTTTTTAAGCTAAGATTTTTTAATGGCCACACAATGACCTATATTTCCCTGTTTCAAATTCACTTGGACTAGAAATGGTGGTTAAGCGAAGACAACTATCTTTTTTGAGACAGGTTTACACCCAAATAAGCTAGAAAGGTTTTAAAATATACCAATGGAAATTTGACCTCCACCTAGTTATAACTTATCCACATAAAAAGGGGAAGATCACCCGACACACTATTCGTAGCTCGCACACGGAAGAAAGACTGGCGTTTTGTCTTGTATGTTTCCGTTTGAATTCAACTTTATCAGTCTTAAAGTGGCTCTATAACCAATGAATAAGAACAAAGAACAAATACACAAGTCACAATGTCCACTGTACCGAGGCAAAATGTCTCAAAGAACTTCGTCAGTCCACTAACTTCGCCGTCACTTCACTTCTAGAGCATCCAACATGTCCTTATATCAAAAGCAAAGTGTTTTGGGAGCATTTCGTGCACTTACCGTCTGTTTTTGTGGAGCGAAGTTGTGACGACCTGTCTCCTACTCGGTGCAGCCTTAAGATAACTGGCAAAACCAGTTCCAGATGATACTTAAAGTGACCCTCATTTGCAAGCAAATGTCACATGATTCCTCTGTTAGTCATCGGCACACTAAAAACCCAGAAAGTGGGCGTTTTCGTGGGTGTCGAAAGGCAAGCATGCCATTTCTTTAACCATCAAGAGATTTTTTGCCGTAGAGTAAAAAACAAAACCACAATTTTGTACTAGAGTTTTGTTGGACTCTAAAGACTGTCATAGCTCCCTGTATGTCTTGCCTTGTAATCCCGCGTTTTGATAACTTAGAAATAGTCTTCAGCATTATGCACGTTAACAAATACACTTTGTGTCAAGCTGCATAACTAAACTAACGTTAGTCCAGTCACAAATGAACAAACAATACTAACTATAAACTCTAGTCTCAATTTTTTCACCTGAAAAAGTTAACTACTGGTTGCACACTTAACCTTTGGAAATCTTAATGGTACGATACATAGGAGAGAGCGTAAAATTCTAATGTGTTCACCTAAACCTTATCTTTTCATTGACATGTGCATTTTCCCCTGCAGCTTAGCGTTCTGCCAAGACTAAGACAGGATGGGTGGGGTGAAGTAACCTTTAGCACATAGATTATCATCACCCCATGTAACGTCACACATGTCTGGTTTGACTTGTTGGCAGACAATTTTGCCAAAAATCAAAAGTTATGAGTTTTACAGATATAGATAATCTCGATGTTGTTGGTAAATTTGTTTGTATATGGTACGTAATACTTGAAAAATGTCCAAAAAGTTAAAATTGCTGAATTGATTTTGAATCGTTTTTACAAGTCCACATTATCGTTGTTGTACAATTACAAGGAATTGGTTGTAGTAGTTTGTCTCTTAAAAAGAATGTGCTGTCAATCTTTATAACATGTATGCAGCACATGCCAGTCATACGTAAAGCAGTAGATTTATAAGGTAGTAATCAAGGTTAGATCTATGAAGACGCCATGTGAGCCTCTAAACATTGGATAAGTCATTTCTGGATTTTTGGACAATGTCCAGACTCTAGGGGCAAGTAGGTCCCCTCATTTACAAGGAATGTTTGGTGTCTGGCCAAAGATAACATACAGGGGAAGTCCATACATGGTCACGGGTACCCTTCAATGTTAACCCTCTGACAGACCGTAAAAAAACATTCTGTTTGCAGAGCGCTGATGTCAGTCACGTGATAGCTAACAGGTCATCACGTGATCATCAGAACGCATCACGTGACACATCACGTGATATAGACTTGACCTTCAAAACTTGCCCATGTTGCATATGATATGAATAATAATCAATACATTCTTCTCATCTTCTCCATAGGATAACTAAGAAGTAAATAAAGAAAAAAGATACACATTTTCCAAGACGTACCGTTTTGTCCCCATATCTGTCTTGTTCACTTGGAAGATGAGTTTCACAAAACTCCATAAACTCGGAGAAATTTATGGTTCCAGTGTTGTCCTTGTCTAACACTTGCATGGCTTCCTATGAAAGAACAAAAAAATATCTTTTTTTTTTACCCTCTGATTCTACAACAACAAGGGTACAAGATTATGGAGCTATACAGCAAATCAACACCAATGCTATATTCTTATATTTTGTCAAATGATAATTTCCTACCTCAATCTTATCGTCAGAAAGATTGTGCCCCATCTCCTTGAAAGTAGCCTTGAGTTCATCTTTGGTTATCTGCAGCTCTTCACTTCCGCCAAGTATGTTAGACAGTTGGTCACTAGCCGCCATGGTATTCAGTTAAGCCTAAAGCTTGTAGGTAGAAATCTATTGATAGGTTATTTTCAATCACGTGGCTATGACGTAGTTATTGTCCGCCATGTTGAACGGTTAAATCTGGGAGTTGCCAGATAAATATCCATCTACATCCTAAATGACTTTAAACTTCAAGAAAATCAGCAGAAAAATATGTATCAGAAGTACCTGAGATAATCTTTTAAACATTATAACGTGGCGTTTGAAACTTTCAAGTATATGTTTTTATTTTCTTGCTTGATATCATAATGCTGAATCGTTCCGCAGTAATTTACACTTTCCCGCGCACTGATACCATCAAACTGCTTACGTCACATGTGCACAGGGGTCTACGTCATATCCGTCAAGATTTAAGTGTGTTTTGACTGTGTATGACTGACGTCACAAACCGAAGGCCGTGTGCTATCTATACATGTTATGATTCATTGAGTATCAGAATAAACTATCTCTCATTTATGAGTTAATCAAGAGATTAAGCCATTCCCCTGTTAAGCACGTAGTTCCGTCGAATATGATTTCTATTCTGACAGAGTGAACATTATAACGTTAAGTGCACTCGACCATTTCCAATTCCTAAAAGTTAAGAATCAGTATAATTTGTCAATCGATAACTATGTTGAGGACGTACCTTGTAATATCACGTAAATATCATGTGAATTTGAAGAGACTTAAACAGAGTCCAGATCCAATCAGGATATGTTGACAGACAACACAGACAACACAGTCCCAGCCAGTGACAGTGTGTGAAAAGACCAAAGGTTAAAAGTAGCTAGACACGCCAAAGTCACTGACGCGTAAGATTTGGGTGCAGTGTCGCTGGGTTAGGTTAAACGATTGGCAAAAGAACGTCAAAGTTTTTGTCCTATAGAAACTTCATTGGATCATGTACCTCGAATATATAGGGTTAAAATCAAATCTAGATCTAGATTCTTTGTGAAAAAAATTAAGTTCTCCCTGTCTTTGTGCATTACTATATGGCCCACCGCCACTATGGTACTCTCCTAACAATAAAATATGTGTGTCTACTTTTATTTAACCCCCAAATCATTTTCTGACCTATGGATGTTTGAATAACTAAGGTTTTATCATTGCATTTAACAAACATCAAGCAATAAAACGTACAAACAAGGCAAATGAGATAAGACATGACAGCTTTATTGTTCATACAGTACATGTATGTTACAAAATCGAGGTGTTACTGTGAGTTTTGTGTTTGTTCTCCATCTGAATCGTATTTAATACAGTCGATTAAAAGCAAAGTATCATTTTACTGCAGTATCAGATCAGCAGACTTGATATATTTCGTGTCAGAATGAAATCATTTTAATCACGTTCATCAGACATCAGTCTAGTCTTACCAAGAAGCCATTTCCTTCGTGTGCCGTGTATTTGCACAGCCGCTCTTATGTCTGATGATGAAGGCTATGTATCCCTGACTCACTGAGGCGGCTGCATCATGGTTACGAACTCCTCGAAGCTGATGCGACCGTCCTCTCCTCCTAGCTTAGCCGCCACCTTTTGCAGCATGGGCTCCGAGATCTTGGTGCCGGTTCTCTTGAAAATCTCTCGTAGCTCGTCCACGCCGATATAGCCACTTCCATCCTGCGTGGAAAGAAATGGGACCATCAACTTAAAATCATCATTGAAAGTTATCCTTGAAAGGGCTTTAAAACCATTTCGCAGCAGAGACGGAGGGCGCCATACACTTTCTGCAACTTATGGACCACTGATCACCGAGTCACGTGTCCTATCTACATACAGTGACGTCACAGTAGTAGTGGATCGCTTATTCCTTTGAAAAAACTGGAATTGATCAGTCGAAAATTTGGGTAATTTTACCATTTTTGTGCGTGTTAGAAACTATTTCAACTTTGATCCAGAAACCCTTGCCAATTTTTGATGAGAATATTACAGTAGTTGAACTATGTTAGGAACTTTTTTCATTAGTATACCACTATCTTGAATGTGAAGGTCTAAATGCATTCAATTAAGATACAATGACCAGAAATGTTACATTCTACCATACAACCATACGGTAAGTTGTTTCTGTACAAGGCGCATGTCCGGTTTACATCTGTCTGTATCTATGATTTGTGGTCAAATGATGCTTAAATTCTGTGTTTCCGTCTGTATACATATATGTGTGAGTTGCGGTCTACTGATGCTTTTAAATGCCATTTAACTGCTAAGTTTAACTTGAAATGTTTAGTAGGTTGCTCTTTCAGCAAAAGATATCTCCTACCGTGTCCAGCTCTTGGAACGCCTGGCGGAACGCAGCGCCGTTGTCAGGAGGGGGCTGCATCTGACAGAACTCCATGAACTCTGGGAAGTTCAGGAATCCCGACTGATCCTTGTCCAGTTCTTCGAAGGCCATCTGGAGGGGCAACGATGACGAAAAATATAATAATGATATGATATCTATAACAACAAATATTGTTAACTCTAGAATAAAGTTATGATATTTGAAATATGATATTTAGATTATGCTTTTTGCAATATATCGTGTATGCCAATGATGTATATAGTGTGTGATGTATGCAATGTATTTGTGTGCTAAGCTCATTTGTAACAGTTGATGTCTTAAGTCTATGGGAGGGTAACTTGTTAAGGTGCTTAGGCATCTGTTTTGCCCTCCCTTTCACATTGTGATGAACTCCAATAAAGAAATAAAGAAATTAATTGGTATTATTGCAGTCGAATCCTTCTTGTAAACAACAACAACCAATAGTAAGATAATGTGTTTAACTCAGGAGTTTATTTTCCAAACTGGACGTTTTGCATCTCAATGAATCATACGATTTAGATTACTTTATCTGTGTCCAGAAATACCTAAGGAGGGGGAGTTATGATGTACGTTCTAAGAAAGCTAAATAAGACCCTCAATTGATGTTTCAATCTTGATGGCGGCGCTGATATATGTTGACTCAAGTTGAGTGAGTCGTCATCAATATATATTTGTTCATTTCTGTCTGCTTAAAGTAAACTTTAAACAACATCAGCGATAAGTTCAGTTTAATATTCAGAAGGATACAGAACAGCTATTGTGGAATAAGGTTTTTAATGGTGGAATATGACAATATGCATATTCATGAGTGGGTTTACTTACGTCTATGACCTCGTCGCTAGGATGATGCCCCGCTTGTGCCATGGCGGCTTTTAGCTCGTCCTTACCGATCTTCTTGTCTCCACTCGTGTCAAACTGGTCAAACACAGCCTTATACTTCTGTAGTTCCTCCATTTTCCGCTAGGGTTTTCACTGCGTAAAGAAGTCCACTGTTTTAAAATGCATTTTCATGAGGTTGTTTAATAGCTTGTAAGGTGCATGTTAGCCATGACGACCGGCGGCATTCTGGTGTACTGCATGTCTACGTGACTATTCCAAAGCTGCTAAATCTATCACCACTTGGGATTCCCGAAGAAACCACTGGATTTGCTCAACATCATAGTTAGGTACATCATTCTTAACGAGAACACAACAAAGTAAATAGTTTCTTTGACACCTGGCATGACATAACACATGGCATGACCGTCCACCAATGCACTCAAATGATATATAACGAATCTCCCCTCACAGACACACATTTTCTTGGCAAGAAAACAAATTCTGCCTAGGGCAAGACAATACTGAAGTTGTTGAAAGGGAGGGGTGTACAATATCACTGTCAAGATGATAAAGATATGTGTTTTTTGCTCCTAGATAGGGAAAGCTATCTAGGACACAGTGCTTGTCAAAGCAAAATGAGGATTTGAGACCAAGCCTGTCTAAAATAACAAACGATACGTGACAAGATTTTGAACGCATCAGCGCAGACAACCAATCCAATTTTTGCAAGTAGAGACAAAATTTCCTGTATTTGTCCTGTGTATTTTTCTACACCTTTAACAAGACTGGCTTTGATTCGACCCCCGAAGGTCTCGTTCTGTTCTGATATCAAGAACTAGAACTAGAATAACAAAAAAATACAAAATTATGTACAGTCTACTCACGAGTTCTCTCAGTGATCTGTCGTCCGAACCAGCTGGGCGTAAGGAATGGGGTAAACGCCCCTGTTTTGAGTGTTTATGTCTTGTGAACAGAGTGGTCTGACCACTCGTCTGATGCGCACGTGACGTCATTAGAGTTCCATCCAATGACAATGGTCCCAAGGTCTAAAGTTACGCAACAGCTAAGACTAGTAGTCTGAAAATGCCCCTCACGTACTGCTAGTATTCAGACAGAGGGACGTTTTTTTTGTGGGCGGGCTTATTTCCTAGTCGTTAGAGAACTTTGGTTTTAACGACTTATGATTATAAAAGTCGAGTACTGTTATCAGCTACATATAACACCGTATTTTTGACGATGCTTCCCTTTTGAGTTGCCAATGCGCCCTACCCTCTCCCTTTAGGGTTGCACAGTGATAATTGCACAATATGTAAATGACCTTCGAATTCAGGTAAAGTTATGGGTCAAACAGATGGCGGTATGTTTGTGTGTTGAAGATCCTTCCAAATTTGTTTTACGGTAATTCTGCCTAGAATATGAATGTCCTTCATGCAAGAGCAATATTTCTTCCCAATGATTTCTTCTTTTTAATTTTTAAAGCATATTTCACATGTTTATTAAGTCACGAAGTCACCTAGAAAAATTGAGTCTATCTTAAAGGTCTTTGTGGATCATTGAATTTATATCTACCTGCCAAGAACTCTCCAAGCAGATGTAGGGTATGAAATGTTACTAAGTTTTCTGACCGGCCGTTTTTTTCTGACAGACATCTTACAGTAGTAGTCTGTCAAACAAATTGTAGCTCAGAAAACTTTACGATTTTTCACCCCGACATCTGCTTGGAGGACGTTATTGAGAATGTATGTGCCCGCGGGGTATTATAAGCTGTCTTGTGCTACGTCAACCGTGTTGACCCCGAACCCTTTTGTAAGAGCATCTTTTGTAAGAACAGAGCAGAACCTTTGTCATTCTCACGGTCAGACGTTTTCACAGGTTAGTTTCTCTGTCTCTCTTCATACATTTTGTAGCCACAGCCCATAAAATAACATTAGCGAGCATGTTGGAATTCCATAAGAGGCTCAAGCGTATAGTATGCATTATTTACCTGGTGGCTCTCGCTTTAGGTAGGTACGTGCTGCCAAATTCTTGATCAAAGCGTTGTGGATCGTTTGACACTTGCAAGGAAGTTCAACTCCTATATATTACGCTTTAAGACGAAGTTTTGAGTTTGTGATCTTAGTATGTCATCTTTTGGAAAATTACATGACCGTATACAGTCTATGTATACCAAACAGCTACAACAATTTGAACAATTACAGTACCGGGGAAGGTCCAATGACGTCGGTGGGGAGGTTTGTGTAAAAAGACAAAGGTAGCGCCTATTTCAGGATCACACATGTACAGGCATGAATAGTTATGTGATTTCCAGGGGTTTTCTCCTGAGAAGTATGTTTAATCCTTACACGAAAGTCAAGGGGAACTTTGCAAAAGAATTCCTCGCCGTTTGCTACAGTAGCCGTGGTAACATTATGCATTGTCTCCTTTGGACAACAAAGCATGATGTCATCCACATTGTAAGGCGAGAACTGTATACTATACGTTAATTTGAAAACTAACGATAGAACAGCTATTCATAATATAGGTGATTTAGTACACTTTAACGATTACTGGTCCAGGTTTTTCAACGTTCAGTGTATTTGCAATTTCAGGGTTCGTGTTTTGAATACATATTTGCAGTAGTGTGCATTTAACGTAACCCTGAATAGTAATGTCAAATAATTCCTTAGATTCAAGAGAAAATGATACAAGGATTTCTTTGAAATGAAATACATGTTTCTGCAAAACGTTATCTAAAATCAAAACATTATGATAGGAATAAACTTTGGAAGGACTTTACTTGCCGTATTTCGTGAGTAGCATTTAAAGAAGAATGCATTGCAAGAAAGAACTAGGTTACAGACAACCACGCTAATGCAAATTGACATATCGTTAGACACATAATTCTATGTATTTACAAATTCCGGACACATACAAGCCACGCCTACCGTCCACCGGAAACACACTACATCCTCTTAGTTTGTATTATCATTCAAATTTGTCTTCTCTACATATCTGTTCTTCTCCAGTTGAAAACAGCGTCGCTACGTACATCATGGCTGAACACGAATTTTCTGACGAGGATCTCTCGAAGATCAGAGTGGTGTTTGACGGTTTCGATGTTGACGGAAAAGGAACCATCAACGAGACGGAACTACAGGCCGCCCTCACCGCCCTGGACCCCAACACTACACCGGAGTTCGCAGAAGTAGGTTGACGGACATTTTTTGTGACTTCTCATGTGGAAGGTTTGGGTTCTAACAGTTTCTAATCTATACATATCTTCGATCTTTTGACAAAAACAGCATGTAACAGTGGGGTTCAAGGACTTCAAATGCCTCCAATTGACCAGTCTGACCGGTCTAGACCTTTTAGCCTCGTGGTTAAGTGGCCCGTGGACTGGCGGGCCCGGGTTCGATCCCCGGGAGCCAGGAGTCTGTTTCTACTCACCTCCCTGGTTTCAATCATCTACAAAGTAGGCAAATTAAATCTTTGAAGTACATAAATTTGTTATGGGAGAGAGAGAGCAAGATATCAGGAGAATTTGATATGCTGCTCTCAGAGTGCTGCTCTTAAAGAATGCCTACAGAAGCTTCTCGAGTTACACAAAGAGATTTTTGTTTCTTTACGCTGAATTAAGAAAACAAACGCTGAATTAAGAAAACAAACAGAGAGATGGAGATATGAAAATGCTTTTTATATTCAAAGATCTATGGTCTCTTCGTAAGCTTATTAATCTTTGAAATCAGAAATTGCACTGTATTAGATAATTTGAAGGAAAAAAAATTAAAACATACATGTACATATACACAACATTTGTTAGCACTGTATATTAGATGACAACATATATCAGTTCTCCAATATACAATGACATATTCCAGGGATGCCACTACTGATATAGTCGAAAGTAAGAAATTGTAGTATATATATATATATTTACAATTTTCATCCTCCTAAAAGCTAGCAACAATTCAAAGATAAAAGATAGATAGTTGTTTTAACTAACTTCTGACTGACCACAGGCCGTGATGAAGAATCTGGACGATGACCACGACGGCGAGCTGTCGTTCGAAGAGTTTCTGGACATGGTCAAGGCGGTCAAGACCAAGCCGAAGGAAGACTCTCTCCTGAACGTCTTTAAGAAACACGACGCGGTAAGTCATACCCTGACCATGTCATGAGGAAATTGATATCGATATATGACATAGTTTGAGGACTTGTGGTTGAGTTTTAGAGTTCAGTGTTGACTAATACTAATGTTGATGTCTAGCCTAATAAATAGATACAGTCCATGACTTATATATTCTATTTCGTGTTATTTTTATGTAAAATGAGGCAAAACTACAAATCGTCATTACTCATGATTACTAACACAGAATTGTATACAATTAGCAGGGTTGTAAATTAAGAATGAGTTGCAAATCTATAATCTCCAATGGTAACAGGTTAAAGATTATAAACCTCGAACTCCTAGCTCTGAGGAATCATTGTAATCTTTCAATTCTAAAAAAATTCCTTTGCAAATAGAGTGACTTTTGAGCAGATTATACAATTCTAAAATGGGCCCATAAAGATAGCACACATTTTTGGCACAGTTTTAGAACCACCCACTTCCGTACTTGAATATTTAATTATATGGACAGGTTATTGGGTTACCTTTACTGTACGTGTTGTTTGGTTTACCGAAAAACGGAAGTCTAACATTTATCAATATTCACATTCATCTACGTTCTGTTTTCTATGCTGTACCGTAGAGGGGGCGCCGTATACTTATTATCTCCATGAGAAATTGAAATATTGTTTTTGGTGTGTCTGTGCGTGTGTCTGTATGCTTATGTTTCCGAATTTTTGCAGTCAGCATAGCTCAAGAACCTCTTGACGGATTATGATGATATTTGGTATGTGAGTAGGTGTTGGTAGGACAAAGGTCATGTGCCCTTGGTACTGCAGCAGAACGTCCGTTTTTAAACTTTTGACCTGGACGTGCTATGGTCTTTATTCTTTGGTGGCAGGTAGCTTGTGATGTAAGGAAAAAGTGGAGTAGTTTTGGGCCCGATAGCAGCTTGCAGGGGTGTTTTTGTTAAAGATTTCCCAGGAGAATAACTGAACAAGGGGACGACGGATTTCTTTAATATGCAGGTAGCTTAGACAGAGACGGATATTTCACAGAGATATGAGGTCTCCGAACTCTTTTCTCTGTTCTGTTCTGTCTGCAATTGGCATACCTGATAGTAGAAGTTCTTAGCTTTTATACAATAATATATCGTAGCTTTGTTTTGTCTTGTTTAGTCTACCGTTGAGTTGAATCGGTCATATTCACCTTTGTTCTGTTTGGTTAGGTGTACTGTCAAGTGGGAACGGTATATTCATCTTGCCTAAAATGCTTTGTTTTGTGTAGAGTGGGAACGGCACACTGAACGCCTCAGAGATCAAGGGAGCGATGAGAGAGACGGGCGTGAAGCTGTCAGACCGGGCCATAGATTACCTGGTCAACAAGGCCGACACTTCGGGCGACGGAGAGGTCAACTATGAAGAGTTCTGCAAGTTGTTGGGCCGCTAGAAACCCCAACTTGTCAGCATTTACGGAAAGCCTCCACTAGGCTGGAAAAATAATAGAAATTGGTAATATACATTGAATTATAAGTTAAGGGAGTCGGATACGGAATAAGGGACTATATGATATTCGTGGGTCGCCTATAGTCCCTATCTCCGTAGCCTACTCTCTTAGCATACTATTCAAAGTATTTGGCCAGTTTCTACTATTTTTCCAGCGATACACGTTGCTAACGGAAAGAGGCGCCGCCATAAGGCTTTATACAATGGGGAAACTTGCATTGAAACAGGCATTTAGATGATGTCCCCTTAGGCTAGAATATTCTAGTAGGGATATAGAATCACCGGTGTTAAAACACCTGCAGACGCCAACATGTTTTTACAGGTGAGGTGACTTCAGGGTCTCCACAAGTCCCTGTCGACCATGACAGAACGAAGTTTAGAAATTCGTCGAAATTCTCTACAAGTTGAATAGAACTAGTCACATTATGTATACGATTGTCCTAAAAATATTCTGGCTGAATAAACAGATTTACACTGCTGAATCCACGCCATGAATGTTTATTTCATGTTGTAGAATGTAGAATGCCCCATTATCTTTGGTTGGTCATTGGGGGGTCTTTGAGGAAGTTATAGCACGTGACAACGCTAGATTTTTCCTAAAGTTTGGTGAGCTAATTAAAAGTGAACTAGTTTCATTACGATGATATCGTGAAATCGTTCGGATGCAATTGGATATTATGAAAACCGTATTTTGCCTACCGGTCTGTTTCTTAAACATTTCGTTCATTGAAGCAAGAGAACTTGATTTGTAACATTTCTAGAATTAACTTAGTAGAGTCGAACTTAAGTTTAGACAAGGAAAAAAAGATAACGAATGTAGAATTTAGTGCTCTACAGCAGATCACTATATGCTATCACCAAACGCTCATTAACGGAATGTCCCCGGGTTCTTCCGTTATGTAAATATCAGCATGGCTGAGATCCACACTAAACGAGGCGAGACATTGTTCCACATACTGACTGCCTACAATAGCGTTTCCTCCGCGATTTAAATCTACCCAGTGTGGGTGGTTGTTGGGTTTCCTGCATTCTTAGCATCTTATTAAAGCAAATGCTGACCGAGAAATGACAGGTTACATTTTTGTATTGGCGAGGCCAAAATAAAGGCTAATTCAGTTGCACTATGGACTATCTTAGCCTCAAATAATTGCTTGCTAAAGACCACTGTGTTCAAATGGCCGCCTCTAACAGACCTCATAGTCTTGTCCCAAAATACCCTTGCCAATTATCTAGATTTCTATAGCTTAACTATACAAAATGAAATGGTCCTTCAGTTACATCCATTTTCCAAGAAATTTGTGAATACGACAGAAAACGTTCAAGTACTCTTCGTGGACAGAATTTACCAGACAAAAAAGAAGATCGCACAATAAGGTAAGCTTAAGATCAGACCGGTTTGTAAAGACATACGTCATGGGAGTAGGCGTACCCTACCTTACAAGCGAACAGAATGACACATGGTAGAAGAATGTCATGAATACGTGATGACCCTACTTTGTATTTGTGTTAAGTCGGTTCAGAAGACACAGTGGGCGTGTGAGTACAGTACATGTAAAATAACAATCCACTGAGTTATCACAGCATTGTATGGGCCAGGCTAAAATACTATATTGTTTACGTCAACAAAGATCCTTTTACTGGAAAATGAGACTACCTTCATCCTTACGCATTTGTAAACTTTAAGGTTACTAACTTGTATTGAATTTGTGGGTATTAGATAACTCTTTGTGTTTGTGTAACTTTCATAGTGTGGGATTTGTTAAACTTACATGTTTATAACCAGGAGTTTTTCTCACTTAGGTGACCTTCTGCAGCTTGTTTATACACAGTTAATAAACACCATGTATACGAAATAATGATGCAAATATGCAAAAGAGTTATTGTAACGTTAAAGGTCACTCACATCAAGATTTTGTTCTCGATAATTTTTTTTTTCAATTTAGGGGCCCAAATCTCACATAGTGCACCTTTAATAAGAGCTGCATTGTCCATATAGATCAATTAGAATATCTGTCACGTACCCAGCAAACGACCGGACGCCATTTTGACTATTATGAATAATGGTATGTTAGTTGGACCGTGATAACGCTACTTGTACCGTGTCTAACAAGTCCCGTCAGCGAAATGGAATTTAAATGTGCTGAAGATGTTCAAGGTAGATTTCAACACCGTGTTAACATGCTAGGTGTCACAATGAAGGATACACAAAAGAAGACAATTTGGTAGATGATATGTTTTTGCGGTGCACTGAAGAGCATATATATCTAAGGCTGCCCCACCCACTTTTTTATGGGTATTATTTTCGAATTTAGTGTTAGCGTGCCTTCTTCGATAAGCATGCATTCAGGAAATCGTTGTAACATGCTACACACGTACACATTCCATGAAAAGTTTATTGGTACAAAGGCCTTAGGGTTGAATCATCCTAGATATTCTAAGGGTATAGATAAGACCAGCATGTGTAAAGATCATTCGAAATGTACTTAACTGTTTGTACCCCTTCCCTTTTCCTTTAATTTCAACATTCTAAATACTCGGATCACACACGCTCACACACACAGTGAAAAAATATGTTGACTGACTGAATTTTTTTTGTTTGTTAATGAGATACTCCACCAAATCCCCAACAAATGGAAAGACCCTTATTCATAATTTAAGTCCTACGGCATTTTTCGTACTAAGCCAGTCTGTCGCACGAAAAGCACACAAGATGGCAGAGAAGTTTAGCGAGTCCGACCGAGCGGCCATCCAAACTGTGTTCGACAAGTTTGACAAGGACGGAGGCGGCACGATAGACCGCGAGGAGCTGGGGGACATGCTGGCGGAGCTAGGAGAGAGTCCCACCGAGGATGTCGTTACGGTAAGTCGCTGTTTTTTGATGAGGCAGTTACCGAATGTGTGACTTCTTGAAAGTATGGTTTTAGAAGCCAAGATACAAAAATTGGGGCCACCCTCTATAGCTGATTAACTAAGTCTAGTTAGACATGTGTCAGGATTAGGCAAAATTTCACTGAAAACATGCCCTAACTCTTTAATGAGAAAGTATACTCAAACTGGACTCCTTTTATCAAATTCTTATTTTTAATACTCAGTTTGCGAGTAACCCTACGAACTCTGTAATTAAGATAAATGATGGTTAAGGTTTTCTTGCTTTCTTCATTTCAACTAAATGTAATATTGCTAGAAAATTTGAAAAAAAGAAAAGACTAATTGTAGAGTAAATGTAAACCAAATGTAGGCAACCATATTGTTACGAGAGTGTTAGGAATTTTAATCAATGACGTCATCAGGATTTCTTTCGCGTGTCAGTTAACGCATAAAGAAGTAATAAAACTGTACATATTTTTTGTCGTTTCTTTTAATATATGCAAACTCCATGCCAGCTACAAAAACTACACTTAAAATATATTTTCCTAGTAACCCTCTGGCCACAGTTCTTTTCATACTTGATCAGAAAATATATCAATTGAGTATAATATACTTGCGTATCCATTGCTTTTATATAATTTCTGCAGGCTATGATGATGTCGTTGGATAAAGACAAAAGTGGAACAATTGACTTTGACGAGTTCCTGTCCATGGTGAAACAAGTCAAGACCGTCCCTCGTCAGGACACTCTGCTGGCAGTCTTTCAGGAGTACGATAAGGTAAAGTCGTATTCCACATCTAAAGAGTATTACGTTCGAAGACTTTTTCGGTGATGTACTGTTTTATTGTGTCGCCAGGAGGCGCACATGAGTGGTGCATTTTTCTCGGAAGATACGAATGTCGTGCTGTTTATTAGTTCATCTACACACCTTACAGAATAGCTGCTTTGTAATTTGTTCTAAAAGGACGGCAGCGGAAAGCTGGACGCTACTGAGATCAAAGAGGCGATGAAGAAAGGCGGATGCAAGATGTCTGACAAGGCCGTCAGCTATCTCATCAAACGTGCTGACATAGACGGGGATGGGCTGATCAACTATCAAGAGTTCGCCAGCATCATGAAACCCGGGATGTGATGGTAGTCTTTTCATGCTACAGACGTTAGCTCTTGTTACATTATTGAGAAAACCATAAGGTTTATGCTTTAGGATATAGTTATGCATCCCTTACTATATAGAAATTAATTTTTGGTGAGTTTCGTGCTTGCAATCAATCAATACTGCATTGTGGATGGATGGTACGTACAGAGAATCAAATTTTTAGAATATAGCGGTGGCATCTTACAGATGTACTTTTATCAAAATAAACGTGTTTATAAATATGGTACTTTCAGCTTTTCATTTTTATCGACGGGTTATCTTGTTTAAGTCATTTAAGAAGACGCTGTAACAAGAACTTAGCCTAGCAGGAAGCTCCCCCATGCGCCCAAGTTTATACTACATGCATTACATTGCCGTTTTTAAAGGAAAAGTGGATCTATTGACAGAAACAGACAGCAAATCCTCGCTCCGTTTGCTGGACGAGGATACATGTAACATCCGTAGTAGCGCCACGTATATATCTATGTATACGTCATTTCTTGCACGTAGTGAATGCGTATGAATAAATGACGACATGTACACACTGTCAGTTTTACGTTATATCAGTGCATAGTTTATTCATTGTGAAAAAAATTAATAAAGTTCTGAAACGAAACACTGTGAGGTATTCGAACGACTACTCGGTGAAGTTGGCACTTAGACGCAGCATTTAGTTTCTAAATAAACATTATTCAAAGAATATGCTCTGAATGTTTAAATTTATCAAAACATTGTTTGAAAATGCTTCCCTGTAACTATCATGTGTTATAATATCATAAAGTCATAAGCGTGAAAATTGAACACAAACTACAATTAGATTTAAGAACGACGTTAGATCAAAGTGACTGTTAAAAAGTGGAAAGTTGGCAGTGAATCCCACTGAAGCAACCATATCCATATTATAAGACATTGCCTTCTTAAAATATGAATGATTGTCATCGCAAGACGTCTGTGAGAGAGCATCTTCTAAAAAAGCCATAAAAAATGTATTCTTTACATTCTGAATTCCAAATGGCGTTGGCACTATCAAATATTAGAATCATGCATTTTTTTATCTTTCTCTCTTAAGGTTTTCAATTATTGCTTTGCTTGCATTGTGGCACATAGTGGGTACAAGTGGGTGAATATGACTCTCTGATAGTGTGTTTTAAGAGCAAGCAACCGTATATATGTATTTTGTTAGAAGGGGCTAAGTTATAGTACTCTTTATCACTATATAGAAGGCTCCAAATGGTGTTTTAGAAACGGCCCACTATTTCTAAAATGACCTAAAAGGTGGGTCTATACTTTGGTTAGTAATGATAATTTGAATACCATGTCGTGCAGAAATAACAGAAGTATTTTTACCCTTATCCTGATAACACAATCATAGGAAGTATTTGACAAAATTGAGGCCCTATTTTTGTGCTGTTCAAACAGAAAAACTCAATGATAAGTCATCTAGACCCTTTAGTTCAACACAATCCTTAGACCTCGAGCCATTAACGTCTAACTGTGCCGTGACTTGTAACGACGTTTCTTGGAGCAGCCACATGACCTTCGACACCGGTGACGTCAACCGCCTCGTGACGTCGCACGCGTCATTGGTGTTTATGACCTTGGGCGGATCAGCTTGACGAACTCCTCGTAAGTCAGTTTTCCGTCCGCATCCTTGTCGACCTAAGTCGACAGACATCAAAAGGGACATCAATGTATTGAACGTTATAAACATATATCTGTATAAGATCTGCGCCCTTCCCACAACTGGAAACTATGCAGTCGATGCATTCAAATAAGGGCGTTCACACTTCAGAGTACGCATGCGCGGGGACAGGAACTGTGGGTAACATGTCAAAGGTGAAGGCCCCTAACTTGTAAACAGTTCTTGTCTCGACCATTGTCTTGATTTGCGTAACTATGTTCAGACGTGTTTCATTTATGTCTCAGAGGACTTCACCTTTGACATATTACCCACAACTCCGGTCGCTGCACAAGCGTACTCGGAAGTGTGAACGACCTTATAAACTGGAAAACTATCATGATATCATGTATCTATAACATATAGTGTATATCCTGTTAACTATAGGCCTAACAGACGTGCAGATTACTTGTGACGTACTTTTAATTTTGTATGCAAATTTGATGTCCCGGATCTGTACCCTTTGAACCCAAGCGCTGACATGTGTGGAAATTTCCGCCGACAATGCTATACATTCCGCGTCAAGCTTAGATTACCATCGTCTTCTAATTGTCAAAGAAGTTGATATTCAATAACTTTTTACACATTGCTGACATTACTCCTGCGACAAGTAACGTGTGAAGAGCGATTTGGTCAGAGAGCTGAAGAAGACGGAGTGATTCAGTTAGAAAATAGGGTGAGTCCAATTTGTTTGATTAGGAGAACTGTTTAACCTTTCCATAATGTAATTTACGAATTTTCACGCTGATCTGATTATGCTGTTGTTGTTGATTACCTTCTTGATGAGATAGTCGATGGTTCTGTCTGACAGCTCGCACCCTCTGGCCTTCATGGCTTCCTTCAGCTCCTCAGGTCCAAGCTGTCCACTTCCGTCCTGTAATGGACAGAACAATGCAACTATTTGTTTAATGTGTGATTTAAAAGTCGCACAAATATGCCATTATCCGCATGCAAGTTTATTGGTCTGATGTCTGACTCTTCTCCCATGTTTACCTAGCTAACATAATATTACGTCATGTATAAACATTTAGCTGTCACACTTCCGAGTACGCATGCGCGGCGATAGGTACTGTGGGTAATATGTCAAAGGTGAAGGCTCCTTGGCTTGTAAACAGATTTCGTCTCGATCATTGTCTTAATTTGCATAACACTGTCAAGACGGGTTTTGTTTACGTCTCAGGGACCTTCACCTTTGACATAATACCCATAATTTCTGTCGCCGCGCATGCGTATGAAAGCGCTTATACAAATATTTGTTTTAATGTGTGATTTGTAAGTCGCGTAAATATGCCATTATCCGCATGCAAGTTTATAGGTCTAACGTTTCCATGTTTAACCAACTTACATGGCGGCTATGACGTCATGTGTAAACATTTAGCTAAAGAGAAATAGAAGGTAACACTTGCAACACTGCTATCTTACCTTGTCGTATGACTTGAACATCGTGAGAAGAGCATCCTCCCTTGGAACGGTCTTCACCTGCTTCACCATTCCAAGAAATTCTTCAAAAGAGAGGGTGCCATCCCGGTTTTTGTCCATGGAAAGCATCATTGCCTAAATGAGGAGAATCGAAAATTTACAAATGGCATTTATGTTTTCAAAGTCCCATTACGTTACACACACACATACACGCATACATACAGTACACACACACACACACACGCTCACACACACATGCACACACACACACACACAGACACATGCACACACACTCACACACACACACACACACACACACACTCACAAACACACAGACACACACATACATGTACACGCACGCACACACACACACACTCTCCCTCTCTATCTCGCTCTCATACTATCACCGGGCTCACCGTGACGGTGTCTTCGGAAGGATTCTCCCCCAGCTCCGCCAGGGAAGTCTCCAGCTCCGTGATGTTGATGGCGCCGCTCCCGTCCGAGTCGAACTTGTTGAACACACCCTTGATCTTGGCCAGCTCATCGATACTAAACTTGTCCGCCATGTCGCTTTGTCTGATGAAAACAGTCAAGTAAAAGTCACTATAAGCATTTATACATTTTGAATTACAAAATCAAATTGTATATTAACTTTGCCCTAACGTATGTCGTATCAATGATATCGATCACCTAAACATATTATATTATCTCCAAGAAGAATATATATATCGTAATTTTACGAGTGTAAAAGAGCTATGCGTAGAAAGTGATTTTTTTCTGAAACTGCGCAAGGAAAAACCTCAGTCACTAAATGTAAAAACGTAGATATCTTTGACAATATATCTAAATCGCCATACATCCAGTATATTTGACCCTGAGTCACTTTCAATTTGCAAAATCCATTTTCTTTGACCATTTGAATAGGATGATACTTTATCAGGAAAACATGTCATGGCGTCATGTTGATGGACTGGCCAACAACGCCCCCTATCGACTTTTCCTCACACAGCAGGTCAGTGCATGTACGTGTGGCCCGCTTGACAGCAGGCCGTTGATTTTATTGTATCGTAGATCATAGGTGTCCAATTTCAGCAAATGTCGATACGACCAGATGGTCCCCTGTCGTGCCTGTATTCAATAGCCACGCCTTAAACCCTTAACCTAAGAATAGGCTGCGATCGACATGTTAATCATCTAAGGGGCCCAATCCGATGTTGGTAGGGTATTTCAGCTCTTATTCTGTGTGAGGCAATCATAAAACGTTACGTCAATATCCCATGCACTGAAACATAGTCTTATCCTTTTCTAATGTATACTTTACTCAAAAGTGGATTCATTTCAAGCTGCGTATGTACTAAAATCAGTAGCAGCTTTTCTCGAAAAGGCTTTTATTCCACACACAATGAACTTTCTTCCAGTGAGTTCACGTATGCAAAAATCCGATTTCGAAAACGTGACTTGAATACATCTGACGTTATTTTCCGATGATTAAATTAAGTGAAGGCTTGGTGAATGTATTATCGTCATGGTGACATGCACAATGTGAAATGAATCTTGCAAATATAATTCCGTTTCATTTGCTGGATTAACCTCAGAATTCTCACGGGAAAATTGACTTGTCTCTAGCTTTCTTACTGGGGGCAAGTCACAAAATATGTGGGAGTATGCATACATACAGTACGCTTTGCGATTAAATTCCTGTCTTTAAGAGGGGGTGTGAGAATAAATCCTTTCTCCCTGGCCCTAGGCTCTGCCGACGTTCTTATCATATGATCACATTAACTAGAACTCTTTAAGTTATGATATTCCAATCCTCCCACAATATTCTCAATGTACGAATGTGGGTGGGATATCCGATGAAGTTCTAAGTAACGCATTCTTGAATCTTGGCGAGAATTCTACAAAATAGCATGACCACATATGTCTACGATTGTAATTGCAGGAATTATATATCGATGCGGCAAAAAAAACACCAGGAACCATTTAATAGTGTGGTTAAAAGCAACCTATTTGCCCAGTCGAGGGTGATACCGTTATTAGTCTGGCCTTGATATAAAATAGAGTCTTACAGACCATGCTGTCTGGTGATTATGCTCAATATAAAAAGTAAAGTCTAGAGGTAAAGGTGGTCCCACAGCCGTTTTGAGGCCGTAGGGTTGTTATACACTGTGTCTAGGGCATGGTATTGGAAGGCAGAGCCAATCCCTCTCCTTCCACCGCCTTTTACCTCCCCAACCGAAGTCAGGTACCCAATTTTACACCTTGGTGGAGAGAAGAAAGTGGTATAAAGTGCCTTTCCAAAGGATATGACGTCTAGCTTTAGCTATGATCTCGCGTCCGCTTGCCTAGCCACTCGGCTTAATTTTGGCGCCACCAATATAAAAGACTATTTCTTCTATCAAGATGCCAAGCAATTTCATGAGTAATGGAGCACTAACATTTGATCTCTAACACACATTCATTATTCCCTTTTATCGTTGTTATGATGGGCTTTGTGATTTTCACGGCAGCATGGTAAATACGAGACGCTATGCTACTGAGTACGGACCGAACAAGTTACGGTTGAAGCTCAAGTAAACATGGCGTGTTTGAAATGTACGTGACATTTTTTAATATACCACTGTGTACTGTATACAGACCATTACACTTGTTCCGCTTCATTTACAGCGAGTCTTGAAAGATTTAAATGTTTGAAGAGAGCCTTTGTGAAGAGAGACTGCATTGTTATGTCTACACGTACCTTTCCTTTATTGACTCTTTAAACATGCCATTTAAACACCATTCACCTTTGTCGTTATACTCGTATAATTACGGCTTTGTTAAAAAGATACGTGCATTACGCCATGCAGCTGATTCGATCATATAGACAACATCCTTTGGGAATTCCAAAACTGATGCGAGCGTCCGAAAAAAAAAAGTTTGGTAAAAAGTTTCATTCATGATGAAATTTTAAGTGGTTAGGAAGGTTGGACAAATGACTTAGAACACAGAGTATGGTACACCGATTAATGGATTCTCCATTTAGGTTCTTTAACATCTTTGACTTTGGAATTGACTTTTGGCATTCTACGAGATACATGTCCATTTTCTTACATCTTTTGCAATTAATGTACGCGGCATATATTTCCTCATTTTGCAGCTGTTTTGTACGATTTACAGTATGATCTCAAGCTTCTTTTTTTTTTTGAAATGGAGGGAAATTCATGCCCGCGCGGATGTCATCCATATAATCGAATCAGCATGGCCTTAGTAACAGGAAGAATGACCATGTTTCGGTGGGTTATCAAGTGAAACAGCCTCCTTGTATCCTGCTGCACCCCGCCCACTCCCATACGCCCACCCCCAGACATCACAATGTCGACAGAATTCCGACATGACTCACTTCAGCAATCTGTGTCGAAAGACATGTTTAACGCGTACGTAATTCTGAAAAGCCGCACACGTATCTTACTGAAATCCCTTGAACTCACACTCATTAAAATCTTTGCTATCAAAATGGAACCATGCATCTGCGTCGTTATAATTTTTGTCCAATAATTAATGTAGCAATGTCTTGGTGTCAATTCTGTCAACACAGCTGTTTGTTTTTAAAATTTGTGACTCGGAAACTGTGCATGACTTTAATTTAGAGTTTTTTTCAACTAGTATCACATTCTATATGTCTACATTAATTGTAGGTACTTGCCAGTAGTTGCAGGTCATCAAAGTTCAATGACCTTTGACACGAATAGGACCAAAATGTCGGGTAATTGGGAAATGGATTAGAGTCTTCTCTACATTGACTGGATGCCATGGCCAATTAATGCCCGATCTCTTTCATATGTATCGTGTGTGTTTCTCAGGGTCAAACTCAGGAGTGGGGGGGGGGGGGTGGCTGTTGTAGAATTTCCTTGGGGGGATGTTGGCCCTAGAGCCGAGGAAGTGTAGGCCCTGGAAACAGTCTGGCATCCCGGCTCCACTGGGTCAGCCTATGGGTCAGCTTATACATCTTAAATTTTTGAGTTATCTCGACTTTTAAAGATGATTTAGGGCTGTTCGCTCCGCATATGATTTGTTATACAGGCTGGGTAGACTAGATAACAGAACCCAAGGTCTTTTATGGAAAACATCAGATAACGGGTTGACTGAATGGGCACACATGTACATGTCGTGTTAAGTGGGACAGGCGACCGGGTCATGTAACTTGTTTATGTAACTTATAACATTCGAAGGTCATTCACTTGGTTTACATTTCTCTTGTCAGTCTCGGCAAGGGGGAGGGGGGCACCGCTGTGTTTGAACTTCATCTCTATGGCCCGACGAACAAGACTGAACATCGATGCTAACAGCGTTCCCAACATTGTTTGGCGTAGTCTTCAGTATCTGTCAACTAAATGGTGGAATGTTTGGGGAGGGGGGCGAGCAATGCTTTGGCTATGAGACGAAGCCTTAAGTTGTTTGGTATGTCACGGTATAACTGTAATGGGATAATAACTATGTCACACTCACTTTACAGTAAATGTTGCATGTTTCTTCAAGACATGATCAACTTACATTATAACAACCGTCACTAAGGACACAACCAGGAATTCTTATCGACTGTCAGTAACAGCTCAGTGAAGGCATAATCATGATAATAATGATATAAACGTACACGTAATAATAATATGCAATACGTCTTGATTCTGATACATTGATTTTTGATAATATAAGGGTGTGACGGTAGCTGATAGCTGAATATTGTTACGATGTTAAAGTAGTCAACAAAAACTTGTCTAACCCTTTATCAACTAAATCAACGTGTTGCCTGTTAATAATTATTAACCCAAAAGATCAAACAAATACCTGCCAGAACTAAACGTTCCTAACTATACAGTGTGAAGACAGCATGTATTGTGAAATGTTGTACGTACCTGTTCGAGTTAACGTGAACTACAAGTTGAGTTTCACACGTTCGGGGTGTGGTCGGCTGCTCGGAGTTGTGTACTTTGAATAATTGGTACCAGACTGGGTCTAGCGGCGGTCTGCTTATATAGGGTCAGTTGCCAATACGGGCATGTTCAGCTTAGTAATCTGGTTTTGGGTACTACAAATTTCGACACACCCCAAATTCGGTTTGAAAGCACCGTATCTGTTTCTTGTTGCTCATACATAAGAGTAACTAGCCAATAAATTGTTGCAATGTCTCAATTAATTATCCCCCGCAACAGGTTATGTTTTCGGTATAGCGTTGACGTGTTTTGTGTCTGTCTGTCAGTGTCTGTCAACAGGATATCTAAAGGAGGCCTGGATGGTTTGTTGTGATATTTGATAGGTGGGTGAGTTTTTCTATGAGGCCTCAAAATGATAAGATTTTGGGCCCTCTGGCGGTTTGCGATCATTCAAAGTGTAGCGGAACGTCCAGTTTTTTGTATCTTTTGATCTGAAGAAGGTGCGGTCATCAAATGATTCTCAAATTGAAGTGGTAGATAAGCTCTTTTCACAGGTAGATGTTGCCTAGGTTTAAGCCCCCTAGTCGCATGTTCTGGAACTGTAAGGGCGTTTTTGTTGCAATCTTTGAAAGAAGGGGTTGACGGATCGTCGTTATTTTTTGGGGTATTTTTTTTATTTTTGTTTTACCCTAAGACCTCAGATATATTTAGACCGGGCCAGACAGTTCCGCATGCTAACACGGAACTAGCTGTGGTAACAGCGACTTGCATGACTGTTTTGATGTATATTTTAGCGTAGCAGCTGTGTCAGTAGGCGGAGAGGAACTACATTCCTACCGCCTGTCGTCACCACACAGCTGCCTTGTAGGATGGTGGGGGAGGGTGCCGTATAACCGATTCTACATACACATCGTCATGGGACATGGCTTCTTGATAGCGAAGGCATGCGGTCCTTGTGGAGCGGAATTAGAAACAAAACATCGCCAATTATATTTACTGTTTCACATCAGCAACAACAGACGTTTGCAACGACTTGTCGTCGATCAATTTACCAGTCGAGAATTCACGAATTAAGCGTAACCTTACTGTATGCTAATCACCGCGTGCTTTATGCTAATGGCCGAAACCCCTGACTCCCGCTGACGCGAGCTCTTCAGACGGAGTTTGAAGTTGTCGGGGACTCCCACTGTGCTGACGGGCGACGGCTTCGTAGTTGACGGGAGAAAATTTGTTGACAACGGGACTTACGTCGACGGGAATTGTCTTTACACGGGGTTCCCGCTGTCGCCAGTCGCGCTGTTGCCAGTCGTGCTGACGGAAAAAGTGTAATGTAAAGTGGCCCTAAACTTTAGCCAGTCCGACTGAATTTACCACGACACGTATCTCGGGGCCTTCCTGAATTTTATAGCGTGTGTGACGTAGTCAGGATACATACAACAATGACAACGATATTTATTGCATATTCATGTAAAACGTGCGCTAAATACATTGAGGTAATAACTAAAGAAAAAGGGTACAGAAGTTATGCTATGTTCCATCCATATGTACAGAATCTCTTCCCTTTACTTAAAGCATTGTTGTCTACATCTTGTAGACAAATTTAGCTTTTTTTAAATAGTCTTTCCATTACACTATTCTTATAACGTACGAATCAATACGTTTCCCATGCAACTGGAGGAAAGACCACCATTGGAACAGACGGTAAACCGTTCCAATGTCCATCTGGACTTCCGCCAAGTGGTATATAGATTATTGGGGTCCGGTCTTTACTGAGATTGGATGGATTGCACAGTCAGTAAATGCGACGGACGAGAGCTTCCTTCTAATTGAAAGGATGTGATGGTTTATGGATTTTTAGCTGTTGTTTGCAATATTTCTCTCTAATAGAAACAAGGTCGCATACATGGGGGCCCAAAATTGACCTTGACCTACGTCTTCCCAAGATCTACCAAGACACCAAATATCACCATAATCCATCTAAAGGTTCTTGAGTTATGCTGATTACAACATCCGGAAAAACACACGTACACAGACAGACAGACAGACACACCAAAAGCTATACCTATATCTTTTTTTATTATTTCGGTGACAACTGGACCGTCGTGCGACAGATTAGGGCTCATTGCAGTGCAAAGAACGTCCGTGAATGCTTGACTATGACGCTTGACTTGTTGGTTTTGATAACTGCATAGACGTAACAAACCGCAAGGGGGCCAAACTGTTAGTGCTTCTTCCCGGTGGGACAGAAAGCTTCTCTGCTAACCAGGAAAAATCGTTAGGCGTAAAACATGTCTATGTGAAGACATGAATCCCCGGAAAATTTCGAGCCAAATCGGCGTGGCTGCGACATTTACCTGTAATAGAATTCCACTGTTCCATCAATGGACTGTCCCGTTTTTAATTGGGGTATAACAGATTAAAAAAAAAGTAAAACTAGACAAGACGGACAAGAGTTTATTCGCCTATTTTTATTTTCTTTGTGTAACTTTTCAAAGCTACCAAGACAGAAAAATGATTGTCAAGCTACCCTCGACGGTTTACTTGTCAGCGTGCTCACACCAACTCACTCCTAGCTAACTTGACACATAAAAATAGAATAAGACGGTTTATAACAATTAACTGATACGACAAGAGAGAAGGGATTAAAACCGCCAGTGAAGCTTCCAATTCCCCCGTCGACCCTCCAGAACAGGCCACCTAGTAACCCCCTGACCCCAAGAGCGGGAAGAAAGCAGTGGCGTTAATGGATTCAGTGTTCTAGTAACGACTTGTGGCGCAGCTCACACCATCTTCTTCAGATCAAGATGGATTTAATCGATTTTCGGCGAGAAGAAACAAACTAGGTCACAACGATTATTGTTAATCATTATTGTTAATGCTGTGCTGAATACGCATATAGAATTAATCCTTGCTTGAATTGATAAGACACAAATGTCCTTCAAAGCCCGCTTTAACGTTGTGATACTATACTAGTATTAACATAGTACTTAATTTCAATTGTGCTTGCACACAACCATTAAGTGAGGGCGTTAAATTGGATTTTACTGGAGAAATGCAAAGAAAGTAAAGGAAATCTTTACGGCGGGCAATAAAGAACAAAATGCACAAAAAATCCCACTTAAATGATACTTTTATTTCCACGACATAATCTAAATATCCATCGTACCACATGCTCGATACGGCTTATCTATGCGGTAGAATGCATGCACAGCATATTTCAGATTAGTTTCACAGTCTTCAAACTTGCATTATTCATACCGCGCGCCTTTAGATCGATCAGAATTTGGTTTGAATTTCTACCAGAGGTTCGACCTTGGATTCTCTCCTTCCTTTTTGACGGTACCCTCGTAGTATTAATGTCACTAATTGCAGAAGAAACATTATGTCGTTGTGAGCATTTTTTTCTAAAATTTAGTAGGAGCATGTAGCCTTAAACTGACATATTGTTATTTCAGTAAAGCCCCCATCTAACTATATATACGGCGATCGCGCTGCTTTCTCGCTAAGACCTAAATTGGATTTGTGTAATCCTTGAATTTATAATTTTGATATCATGCAAAATTTAAAGTGTGACGGAAAAGAAAACAAAAGACACAAAAGCATAAAAATGGTCGATTCTTTTACAAATCTCTCAAATTAGGTCCCAACTAGTTCGCCGCCACAGTAGAATGAAGGCACGCAAGTTATAACCAAAACGGTGAATGTGCGTCAGCGGTTGAAGATCGTTGTAAATTCCTAAAAGGAACTGCCATAACAAATGATTTCCTCTATCCTCTATAAAACTAGAATAACAGTCCAATCTACATTCCTCCCGATAGTATCGATTTGTTAAGACTCCGGCCCATTCGTATCTATTGACTTCCTGACCTTGTGACAGATTCAAATCAATCTAACCTCCGCTTTATAGCGCGTGGAGGTTTCTAATAAATCAACGCAACTCCCACTGCCGAATGGATCTCTTAAAATGCTTTCTTGGTAGTTGCAAGGTGTTTGCTGTATAAAGCCTTTAAACAGTTTTAAATGCGTTAACTGATGAGTGCCTCTTTCCCGACCCTTATATGTATGGATCAAATGATAATGTGCATAGGATACCAATTTGACATCAGTAATGTGCAGTGCAGAAAACTTCCGCAAGGTGGCATTATTCATAGTGTACCTCTTTACGGCAATGGCAGAGCATCAGATTGGGAAAAAAGACAGAGAAATGCTTTCATAAATTTTGTTGCCTTCCTAAGTTGCTAGTGCAATTTATGTAAACGCTACCTGAACATGAAGTATTCCATTTGATATGTTCTACGACGTAATGAACCCGTATTTCACAAATAAGCCAAAGAACAAAAAGTTTTCTCTCCAATCGCTTCATGTGCTTTTTTGTAGATTCTTGGCAGTGCTCTTCTCGTGTTAGAATAATACTCATCTGTACAATCAGGGGTGCCAAAGATTTCATACGAATTTTACGGAATATATACGAATTTTATGGAATACGTACGATCCATTACTAGAAACATACGATCCGTACGGAATACATACGATCAATTACGCAGAAACATACGATCCGTACGGAATACATACGATCCATTACGCGGAATACATACGATCCTTACTAATTTGATGGCCATCGCGCTAGCACCGAATCTAGCTTTGTCTTGTCCTCCTAGTTGGTCTTAGCCTACATCAGTCTTGATTTAGTGCAGTTTGAGATTCTTAGAGTTAAGCCGGATGGGATACGCCATTATTAAGCTCTTAAAAGCCAAGATATCGTACGAAGAACTGGTTATCCCGAGTCCGCCATGTTGAATTTGCCGCCGGTGTTACGTGATTCAGGCACATTTCTGAATTAGTAAGGATCGTATGTATTCCGCGTAAGGGATCGTATGTATTCCGTACGGATCGAATTTTTATGCGTAATGGATCGTATGTATTCCGTACGGATCGTATGTTTCTAGTAATGGTATTCCGTAAAATTCGTATGTATTCCTTAGAATTCGTATGTATTCTTTGGTACCCCTGACAATTATACAAATCTAATTTTTTACATCTTTGTCAATTTACACGTTGATTGTTCAAAGAGTATTAGAGATCCTATCTCATATATGAACACCCATTTAACCCTTAGAGAATTATTCTGTTTCATCACCATGTACAGCACAATGCTACTGTTGATGATGATAGGTTGTAATGGCGACGCGCTGATCATTATCAAGCGTGTGGGATAATCAGGATCATAATGATGAAGAAATGATGATAAATGCACACAGTGGGAATGTTGATTTTTGCAAGCTAAACGTCCCGTGTCGTAAGCAACCATTAAGCGGTTTGTCGGCGGGTCCGACAATTACCGGTGAACGGTGATTATGTGGTTGTGCCGATAAGTAAAGTATCATATTACTTTTATAGGTAAAGGTTAACGTTAAAGGTAGTCCTGTAGCCTTTATGAGGCCGTCGGGACTGTGGGTTGTTATCCACTGTACCTAGGGCAAGCCCTTTCCCTCCACGGCCTTTTACCTCCCCAACAGAAGCCAGGTACCCATTTTTACACCTGGGTGGAGTGAGGAAAGTCGTATAAAGGGCTTTTCCCAAGGGCACAACATCGGTGGCATATCAGCGGATTCGAACCTACGACCTCTGGTTTCTTGGCCAAACAAACCGTCACTCCAACACGATGCCACACATATCATTGTCGGCGCATGTTTCATGTCAGTGTTATTTACATAATCGACTCCAAGCTGAGCATGTGCATTTTGCATTCATTGGATGACAGTAATCGATTATCGAGCCTTACCGTAATTTTATTAGGACATTAGTAAGAGCACAACGAATACAGAACCTTCCACTACTAATACTCATTGAAATATCGCAGATAGAAACATTTTCTTAAAATGCATGTGTCAGTTTGATTTATACTAGCGGGGCAGGTGGGGTATTGGAAAACCGCGCTTATTTAGAAGTCTCTGACAAAAACCGTCAAAATAAGATTGGTCCATATTTGTCCCATGTAGGTTTGATCGCTTGTTATAAAACCTGTATACACATACACAGACGAGCAGACAAACAGCCACATATACACACGAACACACACACATACACACACACGTGCACTGGCACACACATGCACGCAATTGCAAGTTTCCTGTGTATTGTCGTTTACCCATATGTTTAGCAACTGTGCCTTTTACATCGCACTGAAACGCATTAAGAAAGCTCAATTCGATTCTACCGACAAAGGCCTTCTCAAGCAGTGACCTAAATAAGTTGAAATCGTTAGTGGCATTCTGCAATAAGCAGTGATATATGAAAGGTAGAAAATGGGTCAATCGCTGAAAAAGATTGGATTACCTCTCATGAAAAATTGGTGCCCACTCGGCTTAATAGACTTGTTTATAAAGCTAGGTACTTATAAGTTGCACCGACATCGCTCAGACGTCGGAATTACATTTAAGAATTGGTTTCCTAATGCTTTTCTTTAGCATTTAGGTAGTCAACATTGCTTTCAAAGAATGGCATGCTATCTGCTGTACAGAGCTGCTGGGCTAGATAGTCAAATAGTTGGAAAACGCTGTATAATCTTATGGTTCACTTCTGAAAATTTAGGTGGACCAGCATATTTTTTTTTCAAAATGTTATTATTCAACTGCGCCTTAAAATTGTTCGAGCTTTTGTTATTTTGGCAATTGTGATTTTTTGGAGCTGGATGATTTCGTCTGTTTATTCATTCCTTGTCGACCACCATCATCTCAAACTTTTTGGTAAGCTATCAATAAAAATATTGCACTATATAGTCAATATTCGAAGTAGGGCGTGGTCAGATAGGGCTGGTTTGGACTGAGGAAACACCTTATAATCGACTAACCATTCAAATTTTCCTCCTTGGAATGCAAAATCTACATCTTTTCGACTGAACAAACCATTTAACAACTGTTGACAGAAACCGTGAAGACGAAATCATCACGTTTTGATGTCGATACTCCCCCGCGCCTTTGTGTTCATCGCAATTTGCCCGGCTAATTTTCCGCTGTCTGTAGGAGTATGAAGACAAATTTTTACACCGCTGGAGCAAATGGCATCGGGCACCGTCGCCGTGCCTTTGGCGCGATTAAATTAACGGAGATGAATTAACCAGAACCAGAAAAGTCGATCTACAGATTCGTCTTTGTGGACGTTTATTGATTTTTGAGCTCTTACCTGAGTTCAATCTAACGGTACCATGATTTGAACGTGCGTTTTCTGAAAGGCTCTAACGGAATGTCATGGGCCATGAAACATAGTCGTTACTAACGGATGTCAAACTTGGTGATTTGTGGTGAGTCATAATGTGTTCTTTCTCACGTCCCTCTCACAAAATCAATATAGTGGTCCGACACTTTGGTAGCACATTTGCACCCAGTCAGAAACTACCTTCAAGGCATTATGGACTTTTGGATCTATGCAAGACAAGCAACCATAAAATCATGATTCAACAGAGGAAAGAGAGACATCATTATTTTAGATGTCTCATTGGCCAAACTTTTGATAATGTAGCATCATAAAAAGCAACCGTTTTAGAAACAACACCATATATTTGATGACATGAAAACATGCACAGGCTCGCCTGAGTGCACATGTATTTTTTCCTGTATAAATAAAAAGAATGCCACTAGATTTTGACACCTTTAGAATGATTGCTCTTTGTCACGAAGTTAAATTCTTTTCAATAACAGTAGCTAAGTCCTGATTATTCTTAAAAGACCAGACGATATCATAAATAGCTCTAGATGTCTGTTTTTATGAAATTGATCATCGTTGTCTTACCCAATTTGATATCTAAAGGCATAGTAATCTTCTTCATTATTTAAAAAAAACTTGATATAAAAACGTTGCTATATTTAGTAATTATAATCTTGCTGCAATTTTGACAGAATTACGAAATACCCCCAAAGAGTTAAGTTCATCAAAAGATACCGTGTAGCTTTCAATACCTTCCCATGGGGCCGAAGGAGGATGTGTCCCTAAGGCCCTACGTGGACATTAAGACAAGAGAGAGGCGGTAGTAAAATGAGTAAAGACCTTAGGGTTCATAGATCAAAACCATCGTTTATTCTCAGATCGATCCACAGAGGCCTCAAACAAGGGAAAGCTTTGCCGAGGGCAACTCAGTAACGATGATCCTTACAATTACTCACGTGTCTTTATTCATAGACTTCAGCTTCTACAACTACACTACTGTAACCTTACGTCGTTTCCTACTTAAAGTGGTCGCTAACTTATATGTCTAGCCGTCACGTCATAAATGCCAGAGATTGGATATTGCTATGTTTCCGTATAAAATTTTGTAAATATTGTAAACATATGTTAAAGATTAGGCTAAGGTGGACCCATGGCCATAGCGACAAGATTCCCAGAGTTCCTTGCGCGCGGAGTTATTGCTGCAAAGCGCGGCTTAGTACTCATTTTGCTAAAGCAGACGAGATTTCAATATAGCTACCCGTTGAAGGGCCAATCATTCTAAAGCTAGTCACGAACACTAGGACATGGTACCGACAGACATTATTGCTTGAACACTTACAACATCGGCTAGCTGAACTCACCAAGGACATATAATGTCCTTGAACTCACTCAAGATTTCAATGAAACAACTACATGAACATATGAGCACGACGACCATCAATGTGATAGAGTTACTAAAAAGAACGGTTATGAATTATTTCCATGCTTTGATGTTAGCAGCAAATTTTATACATGACTAAATGATGTGTTAGAAGAGTAACCATAGATGAATAGGGCTCCCACTATCCTCCTTATTATATAGCTGAGCTCCATGCAGATGTTCCTATCTTGAGCAAATGTGAAACATAAAATAAACTGCAACTCGGGAGTGACCATTATTTCTACCACATGCTTTATAAATGTTATTTGACAGACAATCTAAATCTGAAACGCAAATCGGTTTAGCACAACACGATATACCTAACGTTAGCACATTTATATTTTTCAAAATACATATTACGACTGAGCAATTTTACATGCAAGATATGCGCTACCCTTTCTTCCTGACTCTCAAGTACATTATTACAAAGATATCCTTTTCTGGCCCCATATAATGAACCATTCGCAGTTAAACAGGTACGTGTTAGTCTTCTACCCAAGCACCGTTATTTTGCCGATCTTTCAGACATGGATTACCATTCCTACGTCAGGGAAGAAATAATAAGAAGAAAATTTGTCACCGGTTAGAATTTGCCGAATTTTTTGTGGCGGCCATCTTAGTTTCCGTCTCATCGCAAAGTTGTCATCTTTCCTCACATCCATCGTCTACAACCGTCTTTTCATATGAGCACATTCTAGGATTATACTTCTAATGAATTATATAGAGAGCACCACTATCATTCCTTATCATAGTAAGGACATGATGTATTTAGCTACCTATTAGTAGGATGTTTCTGTTCTACTTCGGTGTACTTCATGAGAAAATCATGTACCGTCTAATATGTGCTTGTACATTATGATAACCTGGATTGTTTTAGGTCCCTTTCCATTCCTGCTCTTCTCCACTATAAGGTGTTTTCTAATCGTTGCTCATCTCTGTATGGCTAGCCCCTACGGGAAACCAAGATGGCCGACATCTCATTCGCGTACGCGCAAGGAACCCTGGGGTAGCTGGTTCAAAGGTCATGGAAAATCCCTATGCTATGTCGCTTTCTTAAGCCTTGGGACGGAGGATGTTGATGAATTCCTCGTAGTTGACCCGGCCATCGCCGTCTTTGTCGGCAGCCTGGATCATCTCATCGATTTCAGCATCAGTCATCCGCTGTCCCATGCTGGCCATGGCTGCCTTCAGTTCCTGGGGATCAATGTAGCCATTGCCATCCTGTGGGGGAAGAACAAACCAAACTCATGGTTAGTAGGTAGTCTCACAAGGTAGCTAGTCCCATTTTGAGGCCGTAGGGGCAGTGGGTTGTTATTCACTGTATCTTAAGGGCAAGTCCGGCTTGCCCCAACCCTAGGCCTTTTCTTCTAACACCGCCTTTTTGGACCTTGGTGGAGTGAGGAACTTCGTAAAGTACATTTCCAAAGAGCACAAGATCAGTGACACGACAGGAATCGAACCCAGGACCTCTAGGTTCTGGACCAAAAACCCCTTACTGGCAACACGACCACACAATCGTTTTTCGAACCTGGGCTTTACATGTACGAACATCATGTAGGAGGACAGTTACGAAATACTTTGTCTCGCTGAGTTTAGTGTTCATCGTAGCATAACTCACTATACCGCAGAAAAGGCTGGTTGGCACAGCTGAGTTATGCTGCAATTTTCTAAAGTGCTTTCAACTGAAGTCAAAGGGCTAGACGGATTTCGACCACGCACATGGTATTTTCAAATCCAATACGATAAGGTCTCATACGGTTGAGAGATCGTAATACGTGGATAAAAAGGTTTTGGAACGAGTGCATACGTGTCTACATTATATTCATTACCCATGGCAATCTTTTATGACCATATATTGACTGTACCAGATCACAAACCTGAAAATTTCCCTTCATGAAGTCAAAGGAATAACCGTTCTTTTTAAACAGCTGATAATTTTCATATTTCGAGGAGATCTTGTAGCCAAAGTTGTGCAATGCAATTGACAACGGTCGAATCTTCGCTATCCCTAGCTGAGTAACCCTATCGCACTTGCCAGTATTTAGTATGCACACTGTTATCAGTGTGGGGATCGTTCAAAGGCGATCGTTATGGAAAAGAAGTCAAGAGTAGTTCCCCTCGCTACATAGCTCTATCCACCCTTTCAAATGTTCTGAAGCCTTAACGTAGCCCTATCACGTTTGTCAGTATTTAGTATGCACACGGTTAGAGTAAGGAACTTTCAAAGGTGATCGATTGATCAAACAGGAATCAAGAGTTCCCTCGCTAGCTCTACCCTCCATACGAGGGGATGGGTGGGCAGCGCTTTCCGTTGAATTCGAAAGAACCACCAACGTATTTTGCTAGAACCAAGTAAGGTAATTACGCAAAATTTGGTCGCCTCGCTACGAATAAACCACTTGCCTATTACGGCGGCCATTTTGAATTTCCCGAGGTCAGCTCTGGATCATGTACCAAAGTGAGGCTCAGGTTGGTGTGAGCCTATAATAAGGTTGTAATATAGGTATGCCATCTTTGGTGGTATAGTTTGCCCCTCTTACTTCTATTGGCAAGGTGTCTATTACGTGTATTAAGACGGCTTTTCCTACCAATGGCGTAAAATACGAATATGCTGCCTACTCCATACGGAATAGCGGCATGCGGACCCTCACCCTATAAACGGTTCAGAAGGCTTAAAAACAGAAATCAATGGTAGTTCCCTCGTTAGCTTTACCCATCCCATTAAAGGTTCTAAAGACTTCACGAATTGTGTCCTCGTATAGGTAGCCAAGCCCTATCATGCTTGTCAGTATTTATTATACACATTGATATAGTAAGGATCGTTCAAAAGCGATCGATATGAGACAGAAGTCAAGAGATCTACCCACCCTATCAAAGGTTCTGAAGGCTTCACGAAGCGTCTCCTCGGCCGGCTGGTTGGACATGACCTGGTACACCATCCCCAGGAACTCGTCGAAGTTCAGAGTGCCACTGTCATCCTTATCAGCCGCCTTGATCATGGCCTGGCGGAATGGAGAGGAGACGGATTAGCATTTAAATTAAACCGCGGGAAGACATAGGTCAGCTAACCTGTGAAGGGCACCGGTGTCGCGCAAAATTTCTGCTCCACTAGGTTTTTGCTCCGAGGGGTAGTGGGTGGGGTTTGGGTTAGGGCCATAGGGTCAGGGTGAGGTTACGGTTAGCAGATCAACAACTTAATTCCAAATCCGCTTCGACTTTTGGTTGAAAATTGCCACCCCTCAGGTGTGACACAATTCTCAGGTATACGGGAGTCTGGAAACTTCCAAGTAATGTTGGGGCAAATATTTGGCAGGGGCAAAAATTTGCATCGACACCGGATCTCTTGCAATTGCGTTAGCTTGTAAATCGGACGAAAATATATGTGGTAAGAGGACGAGTAGACATTGTAATCCAATGGTCAGACATCACCAAGAAAAGTAAATAAAATGTATTTAGTTACTACAAATTCTGAACGGAAGTTTTATCTTACTTTCTCATCAAGACTTCATTTTTCAAAACATAAAATAACCGTTCTTGATTTAACATACCAAAAAACAAAGGCTAACTTTCTCCGGATAATATTGGTATTAACGTCAGTATTTTAACTTCAGTCAAATTTTAGACTTTCTTTGAAGTTTCAAAACACCGTACGTTGCTACCAACCAGAAAGATTCAGTTATCGCATTGAATCTTCTCGTATATAAATCTATATCAGCTTAGAAAAAAAATCAAGGGTTTAGATAAAACGACGAAGAATCTCGACCTTACATATTAATCAATGATAACTGTCGTTACTTTGTATCCTTTCATCTATAGTTACTTAAGTTGCCAAAGCAGATCGATCATATTAAAGCACTGACATTTTATACAATAAAAATTCATCATAGTTACGGCTCCTTGATCGTTAAGAAGTCTTGAACTCTACCCCGGAGGGTAACCTAGTGGGATAGGATCGATGCTGATGGTATGTCTCTTCTGCTAGTAATTATTTGAATGTCGATGTTGCATATCGAGTTTCGTGTAGGCGTACAGTTCATGGCGTGACAAGAGGTTCCAAGGATATTAAGTATAAATGATATACCAGGTAGTATCCGACCGGTATTGAATACTATACGGGACCATTATAGGTTGAAGCAAAAGCTACCGGATTCGTTAAAGAAATTCAACTTTTTTGACATTGGAATTGTTTGATGCTTTTATGCGTGTATGAAAATGGCCGGGTTAATTTGAATTTACATCATAAAGTAACAGTCATGCGCTTATTACATTACACATATTCAAATTTATAGATGTGACTCTTCCAGTTTAATCAACAAACATGGCGGCCGTGACGTCACGTGCGCACGCGCAAACACACGCGTGATGTCACATCCGCCATGTGACGTCAGGTCCGCACACCGAATATACGTACCCGAACCATTTCCTTTGTGGGAGCCTGTCCGAGCTGCTTAAGTGCCGTTTCCAATTCCTCTGCGTTGATCACGCCGTCCTTGTTCTTATCGAAAGCCTCAAAAACCGCCTTGTACTGCTTGAGCTGATCCTTGTTGAATCGTCCAGCCATATTGATTTATTTCTAGAGAATAAGTAGAGAAAATGTTTTGATATTTTGACAAAATTGTTAAAGCGATGGACAGGTGACGCTTGAATAACGCTTAGCAAAGAGTTGCACATGTATCTTTCTGAATACAATTAACGTTGAACCATACATAGATGCAAATAGCTAGGATACTACCTTGAATATTAAATGTTCAGTGCTACAAAATAATTAATATACGTAGTCATGGTACAAAGTACACTCAGGGTGAAACTGAAGACTGGCTCTATCGTATCTTTAATACTACTTACCTGTCCAATTGATAGCTTTGTTAGTCTTAAAGGCTCATTTGTATTCATTAATCTGCAACATTTTAGTACCAAAGCTGGTCACGTAAGGGGCGGTTGATCTATACAGTTGCAATACCATATCAGTATGTGCGGGAGTATTTCACCTCAACGTAGGTTAGCATTAACGTATATGGGATGGTTTTATATAACGCAGTGCGAAGTATTTAGTAGTAAAGTTAGTTTCTTTATCCTAAGTGTTATGACGTTCTGTAATGGATAGCTGGAAGTCATGAAATGCCACGAGGGAATGGAAAGATAACATCATTACATGGAGTAACTTCACAATAAGAGGAATGATTTGAAATGAAACTCAATAAAGCTGTTCTTGAACAAAATTTGAGCTTGACGAGAAAAAGAATGAATCCCATAAAATAGACGGTGGTTAGTATCTTCTTGCCTTTGCACCTGAAAAGTTAAGATGATGGTTTATTTTAATTCTGAGATCATGATAAACACAACGTTTTATTAAAGGCAGCCCAGAAAATTAAAAAGCAACTTTCATGAATATGATAACATACACCGCAAAACATTTAACGTGATATCTTTGTTAAAGCATGATCATTAGACTGAAAGAAGATGACGTGCCTGACAAGGGAAAATGCTTTTATGATACAAACATGACTATTTATACAAATTATTCATGAATTTCTAAAAATACGTTTTGTATTACTACATCACGTATTGGTTAACGTATTTTTAGAAATTAAACATTCTATATTTATAGAAATGTATGGACCTGGAAGAAAAGAACGCAAAACAGAAAGAGAAACATGACTCAGTGAGAGGAAGAAAAAGAAGGAACGACAGCCAGTTACGTCACACTTACGTCAGCTTGGCTTCTCTTCCCTGAAGCTCGGATGCTTCGGACGACTATAGAGAAGAAGACAGAAGAGGACAGCATAGACAGAGAGAGACAGACAGACAAAATACGCACAAACAGACAGAGAGAAGCGACAGACGTAGACAGGTGGAAATGCAGAGAAAAAAGTGAGAAAGTGAAGGTTCTTGATAACGAAATAACGACAAAAAGTACTCTAAAAAGCTACGGCAGAGAGGTTCGTTATATTATTGATTTGGCATCTATGACTTTGGATTTGTTTTTAAGTTAAATAAGCAATGTTTGATCAATATCTTGTCTCCAAAGGCAGTGAAAACTTGAGTGTTGAGTTGCCATCGAAGTCATGTTAACATTGTACTAATGAAATTAGAGTTTCTATCATCACGACTGCTACCGGAACCAGAATATTGGATGAATACTGGGACATTAGATTGAAAAACCATCACACAAATTCTATTATATTATATTTATGAACACTAAATAACAATATATATATATATATATATATCAGATTGTTCTCTTCTACATTTAGGATGTCCAATTCTAAAATCCCTTACTCAAGAGCTTACACCAGGGAGTCGCAATGTTTCTGAAACTTAACGATTGCACCTTTATGACATATAGAAAGGTCACTAGCTAGATTCTGCAGGTGTATTAATACAGAAGAACTTTATTGCGCGACTATTGTAGAAAGGTACAAAGGTACAAAGTTATCACACCACGTCACATACATTACTCTTTTAAATCCCTTGTTGAGGGCCCCATTACCCCCAGATTTAAGACTGGAAACCAAGAACCTAAAAACCTCTTATTTCATGGCGGAAAGCATCAAATCCACTCTAACACCATAGCTTGACTGTGGAAGCATTCATTTGTATTTAAGGACCTCGCTAAGATTCAATAAACGGCTACCTTAAGAAAGGACAGAGAAGATAAGATTTGCCCTGCTAAAATTGAATTTCATGAATAAGATTTCGTGGATCATATGGCCTTCACAAAGAGGGGCTCAGGAGAATGACCCCTTTGGTAACTTCCAGTCGTAAATATGTACGCTCCTCAAATTGAAAATCGATTTTGAAGCACACGAAATTCCCTGCGCAGCCCTGTAATCACATACTTTTCTTAAGTCAACTTCAACGACTGGATACGTCCCAACAGCACTTTCATTTTATTCTTAATGATACGGCATCCTTATAGTCGATGTAGAGAACCTAGAGGCGATGACAGTGGTATCAACTAAAAGCCCCCTTAAGACGAGACAAAGCCTCTGTCAAATAGAGGTCTTCATCTAGACACAGGTGCGGACATCGACTTTTGAATCAAGTCGTGCAAGATATCGTCAAAGGAAACTAATCGTCGAAGAAAATTCCCTCTCTGCAACGAAACCTTTCCGGTAGGATTTGTTGAAGCTAGCTTAGCATTGGAAAATATCCAAAGATTCATTGCACTAAGGGAACAAGACGAGGTAATGAGGTTGCCTAATCCTTCAAGGCTTGTAGAAACTACAGAGTAAGAATGTCAATCCAGCAACGACGAAACCTTTCTGGACACCTGGCTATGCAGAAAAATCATCTTATCGTAACCTCTCCTACACATTTCCAGGGGGCTTTGGATAACGCTACAGGTTTCTGATCAGTATCGACGTCTTCAGCTGAACAGAATCAGCTCGGAAGACCAGAGAACTGGTCAAACGAACCTGATCGTTATATGATATAATCAAAGAAACCTAATCGTTGAAGAAAACTCCCTTTCTTCAACGAAACCTTTCCGGTACGATTTGTTAAAGGATAGCATTGGAACATTTCAAAAGATTCATTGCGCTAAGGTACCAAGCCGAGCTAATGAGTTGTCTAATCATGCAATGCTTGTGGATACTTCAGAGCAAGAATGTCAAGCCAGCACTGACAAAAGGTTTTCTAGACACCTGAAAAATCACCTTATCGTAACCTCTCTTACAAATATCCAGTGGGCTTTGGATAACGCTACAGGTCCCTGATCACTATCGACGTCTGCAGCTGAACAGAATCAGCTCGGAAGACCAGAGAACTGGTCGAACGAACCTGACCTTTACAGCGTCCCCGTAGACAGATTTAAGCTAACCCGCCGTGGAATCCTTCTGACTGTACCTCATTTCATGGTAAGCCATAAAGGGATTCCTCTTGTCGGTACGTTTTGGGAGAGGCTGCTTTGTAAGTAACGCTTCCTAAAAGTTGCAAAATGTATGCTTGCCTGATAAGGTTAGGACCCTAGCATACCCATCTCTTCACATCAGTGTATACGTGACCCGGGGCTTTTAGTCACTGGTATTCTTGCGAAGTTTACTAAAAGGATCTTAGGCAATGCTATTACCATCCACGCAAGCATAGAGATTATCAGATGCATGCATGAATATATGAATTCTTATTGCTAAACATGATTACCCTTTGGTGAATTGCAATTACGGGAAGGCTTTTTCGAAATATCTTCAACAAATCTTTACTCCAGACGGCAGAGGGAGTATCCTTTCAACTTCTGAACTTGGATAACAAACTTTTCACAAAGCAAGCCCATGCATAGAGGTATTAGCCCAACTCAATTTTACCCTGAGTGCGCAACTTATACTATTCGTATCGCTATTTTCCTTAGATAGGTATAGCTTATGGTGAAGATCGTAATATAATGTGATGGTGAACCATCAAATATAGTAAGCATAATGATTGTCTCCGAATACCTTATGGAAATAAACTTCCAAAACCGTTACATATGGAGAACATTTTGATCACACATGCAGCGTCACGAATCATTGATTTTGTGAGCTTCAAGCAATCTGAATTGATACGTTTCCTTAGATGGAAAATTGCTCGCTGAAGTGCAGGTAACGAATATTGCACGCGTCTAAGATCCAAAGTCCCATCCATGCCGGATGATGTACATGAATAGTGCATGGGTAGACTAATTTGCACACCTCAACCGTATCTGCTTTCTCGTAAGCCTAGAGTGGGTGAATATAAATTTACATGAGCTGTACGCTTAACTTTCAAGGCACAGAACACTTTTGCCGCAAGTTCGGTATAAACTGGTTGATCCCGACAGGCAGGTACGTCATTGCCATTGTAGGAAGGCCGGAAGTGCTTAACCTAGTAATCTTTACAAACTTTTCTTTGCTGAAAGGACCGCTTGCGTGGGTAGGGGTCAGACGTACCCAATCGCTCATTGGATGACGTGATGAAAGAAACATTTTTCAAGCATCCTAGTGAACCAATACCGCATCTGCGGAGCGCCGTGGTCAATTCATCAACATGGACGTTCGCTCAGTGAAACCGATAGTCTCGTGACTAAAAGTGGTTTGTCAGAACCAGTGGCAGGTCATGATGTTGAGCCCTTGAGAACGGCACTATGCACCGATTCCCTCATTCGATTATCAGTACCTTGCTTTGGCCCGTTGTCTTTTCGTATGAAGCGTAAAGCTGGACATGCCATGGTTGAGGGGAATCACACCTCTAGTACCTTCAGATCACATCAAATTTACGCCAAAATTCATTATCTTTTTTATTTGCATTTTCGAACGTGTTGCAGCATGTTCTATTGGGTCGTCAACTTTCAATAAATTGTATGTAAATGTAGATTGAAGGAAAATAATGCAAGCTGGTGGGGATTTTGAAATACTTTATTTTCTCTATCATTTTTAATTGGAACTTTCCATCATGTCTACTACATACTACTAGGCTAGGTTTTTTTGCGCTGATGTAATATTGTTACCACTACATGAATTATTCAGTGAAGCTCTCCTGTGTGACACAATATTATGGGTTTAGCTCTAGTAGAGCTAAAATCTGACCTCTTACCCCAATTGAGTTGTTCATAGAGCACATGACATGTGTATATTGCCCTTCCCGTACCCCCACCCTCCGAGCTAGGATCCTATCACTAGTTTTACATTTGACCATTATCAGCCAATACAAGTCAAAGAGCATTGCCCCATCCAGTCCAAAGTAAATTGAGGTGCTCTTAAAATAGATCCCTGAAAAGGTTCTCTCGCACGGCTAAGATAAGCAAAAAATCAATAATTGACCCTTTCTGGAGCTTAACGGAGTTCATGCCACCACACCAATGAGATTATTCCAGCGGAAGCTGAGAATGTTACTATACCACTTTTGTAAAACCATCTAAACATACACGTTCTGGTAATAAACTTTAGATATCTGTCAGTGCGGCGAAACGAAATTTTCCGCTACTCCAAGTTTATTCGCCATTTGCTGTAGGAAATTGATATTGATTTTCTATAATCCAGCGTTGCGGACAGCTGTGGGTATGAGGCCTGCATTTCGTGCACGTATCGACCGTTTCTGACTCCGGTCACATTGGTCACGGTGTTAGGTTTAACCAGTTTTCATCTTAACTTACACTTGCGTTGTTTCAGTTTCCTTGTCTAGGGTCTTTATCATAAATCTAAGCAGAACTAGAAAGCCACAACCACGACATACAGTGCTCGTTTTTGTTTCATGATTTTTGCAGAAAGCTTTTGGAAGAAACGGAACTTTGATTTTATCGATTTTTGGCTTGGACGTCCATCGATCTGTTACGTTATTAAACGCTTTTGCGCAGGTTGGAATTTCCCGTAATCTAACCTTTTACATTAATCAGCAGTTGATGATTATTTGATGATTCTAGATATACCATGTGTGAAGATATTTGTCTCCGATATCAGATTGCTCTCAAAGTAAGCACAAAGAGAGATTGACTCATACAAGTAGCACTCGAACCCAATTTTCTTTCTAGATTTGTAGAGAATTTTACAGTAATTGGTCTGCATGGCATTTTATGTTGATATTTTTTCCCAATTCCTGCGTTTTACTGAACATTGCTTGACCATGTTTTGGTCTTTAATTCCGGCTTACTGGACTGGTTGTAGCTAGTTAGGGCCGTCATGCCACGCCCTAATATCCTCCGGGCGCACTGAATAACTAACGAATGTGCGCTGATGTGCCCAGGGCGTGAAATTAGATTGTTTCTGCTGTTGAATCTTTTAGTTGAGCTCAGGATAAATCGTTGTATCGGCATCCCATTCGAACAGGAGGGGTAACGTAGAATTATCCCTATGGGCAATAGAATTTAGAGATTAATATAAACCATGAAGATAAAGATTTGCAATGTTTGGCGTAGGGTTAAGGAAGAACAGTCAACTGAGCCGGACTTCTTTGCAAGAGGGATCAAGGAAGCCATTTACACCAGGGACTTACAACCATCCCTCAATAAAGACGGGGTGCGCCACAGACTTTCTGCAGCTTATAACCCAATGCTCGCCGAGTCACGTGTCTTATCTGCATAACGTGACGTCATCTCAGCGGTGGATTGCTCTTTTCTTGACAAAGGCTGGTGTTGTACAGTCGAAAGTTTGTGTAAGTCCAATTTTTTGTGTTGGAAATTACAGTTTAAACTTGTTTCAAAATGAGTTCTAGCAACACATATTACGTTTCAAGCTAAGAACAATGAATGCTACTTGGAATTGTTCAGTTGTTATGTATGTCGATGGCACACAGTTTAATGTATGTATTTACGTTATGTATAATGCAGTAGATATACTCAAACGTGAATTTCTAGTCAAGTATTTACAACTTATTTAATAACATGTGAACATCTGGTCGGTAGTCCGTAACTATTAATGTGGTAGCATATTAAAAACACCCGTCTTGGGTAATCATCAGATACGCATGGACGCACTAGACAGCATCCCTACCGTCATATGACATATTCATTCAACACTTGAAAGTGTCTCAAGTCCCTAACTTCATTCATCATTCATGTTCAATAAAGCTACGCGCTCTTGACGGCATAACTTTGATATGACTTTGTGTATCGTAAAACGCTGCTCAACGTGGTGGCGCATGTCCTTGCTGTACCCTTGCCTGTGCATCAGCGTCCCCCGCAATGCGCAGCAAGCTGTCAGGATAAATCCTGTCAAACTTCGCGTGATCTTTGGGCCAGTCTGTGGTGTTGAAACATAAACATGCCAGGTGAGAAGCTGTATTAACGTGGAGGTCACAGCTAAGGTGCTCCCCGACAATGCCTTCCAGCATTGATAAACAGTAGGGCACCTCGGCTTTGGCACAGGGCACGCGAGCCATTAATGATGACAAGGCGGAAATTGCAACCTAAAGGTACCTCCAGGAGGCCGTTTGTGCAGAACTGACGGATGTCAAATACGTCTTAATATTGTAGATTGGTCTTAACACTCCTAGCAAAGGAATTTATTGGCACAAATGTATTGGACTAGAGCCATAGGCGAATTGCTCATGGGATGTTGATTTATCTATTCTAACCATTAAACTTTAAATAAAGGACAACGAGAAAATAGAAATAAACGCATCATGCCTTTTATAGTCTTTCAGTGCTGTTAATGCTATCAGTGAATGTCCTTCAGAATGGGAAAACAGCGGGGTCCATTAATCATTTATACCATTCTCCTTTAAGAGTGATGATTACCTTCAGGTTATTGCTTCCCTATAATACGATTTTGATAATGTGCTACAAATCATCGGTAGGGAATTTTCAACACAGATCGTATGTACCAAGAGGATTCGCTTAGAGCATCAACAGACAACATTACGTATATTCGTCATTACCCAAGTGTTCCCGTAAGCAATTAGAATCCTTTCAAGTTTGACATGTATTATCGTGCTTTCCATACCTGGAGCAAATCAGATATAATCCCTGTTATTGACAGTTTGAATGGTATTTAGATAAGGGATTTGCTCCATCAAAAGCCTCGGGACAAAAAAGTAGTTTCAGCTGAATACCCGTCAATGTAGGCATCCTAACATTTGCTTGATGTTTATTTTGTTCAAGATAAGCAGTCAGTCATAACTCTTCGGCTTTAATTTGTGGTTTTATTTACAAAAGTTTGATTCATGGGTTACTATCGGTCATCATCTGACTCCCAGTACTTTTAGTTTGTTTGTCATGCATTAGTTAGTTTCTGAAGCCTAATATGCCAAAGCTATTTTCCTGTCTAGTCAACCATACCCTAAAAGCATGACCTTGTTACGCTCTGCGAAACACTAATAAGTGCTCTACCAAGGTAGATCCTAAAACGTCTGCAATGAAAAAATAACCTGAATGGAGGTGATGATTTTCACATTATCATGGGGACAATAGATCAATCAATCAATCAATCAACCAACCAAACAATCAATCATTTAATCAACCTCAACCAACAGTGAAACAGTAAGAGAACAGTAAATCTGATGACAATTTGAGTGACAGATGTGACGAAAGATATTTATTACAAATTACACATACCCTTTCTCGAAAATTAAGGTCAGGACCACGAATCCAGGAGGCTTCAATAATAAATGTCAATTGTGAAGTATTCTATTACATAATGGCATCCAAAATGTCAGAGTGACTAATTGAATGAATAGTTAAATGAGATCGATCGACTAATGTCACCGCTGAGTTACTACGCTAGTTGACTCTTATCCTTGTAATATCACCATCAACGAAATACCGTTTTACAGTATACTATTCTTCATGCCCCGTCTGCATCGGTTGAACATTCAAGCGGTATTCGTACATGATTTAAAATTGCTGATATTCCCTGAAATAGTCTTAGATTTTAAAATTATTCCTACGGAGATTTCACAAAAAAATTGTCTCTCCGATGTCACCGTTGTCATGTTTTTAACCTGTTTCGTCATTGATTCTATTGTGAATGGCTTCGCAGGTAACCAGCACGAAATTGAAGGGACTAATTTCAGACCACACCCATTGTGTGGCACACACCTGCTCCCTTTTATCCAGTCCCGAGAGAACGATTGATTTTTATGGGTAATTCCCCCTGCCGAGACCTCATTTGCCGAGCCACAGTGGGCCACCATCGCGGCAATTTCTCCAGATTGCTCACGCAAAAACCAAAAATTCACAAAGGCAACAACAAATTTACACTATTAGGTTTTTTTCTGACAGGAAAACGTCCCTGAACATCAAAATATATCATGAAGCCACTATGAAAGAGAATCATGTATTCCAATTTCAGAGTGGGCATTTTTACCGCACAGAGGCTGTCAAACCTTCTCATTTTCTAGAAAGATGCCGCGCTTCGAATGGCTGCATGATACGATAACCTAAGCCACGCTATGAGCAGTCACATGCCTTCAAAAGCTCTGGCCATGTTATCGCTTCCATTCAGGATGGTGCACTATCCATCATTGTCGACTCTTTGGCAGGTAATGTTTAGATGATGTTGAAGATAAGAATGTCTTTGGTTGCGGAGCAAAGAACTGCACTCCTAGATCCTCACATTGCGCAAGACATAGACCACTCACAGGAGGACATTTGAGCCATATATACACTTACTTGCCCTGTAGGTGAAGTGTTTCTGAGTGCATCTCTTGTAGCAGCAACATAAAACTGCCGGTTCATAAGAAATCGCGGCGATTTACATAGAAGGTGCATCAATAAACAGAACATACTTCAACGACCTTTCTTTACACTCCGGCAGTTCATGATAACTTGATCAAGGCGTCACTGTAAATGGTCTTTTGTTATCATGCATGTCCAGGAATTTGTGTCATCCTCTCTTTATTCATATACATACTTTTTCAGGTTTCCCGTTCAAAGCATCCGTTTATGAATGCAACCTCCTTGATGAATGACTTAAGTTACGAAAACATGACTCTACCTCAGCTTTTGGAATGCACAGCCTGAAGCTTATCATGTTCGCATCAGATGGCAAAGTAGATATCCCAGGAGGACATGCATTATTTAGGAGAAGTGTGGCATCAAACATCTGCCATCAAAATACAGATGTGGTCTGTTCACCTTAACTTCAACTATTATCCGATTATCGAATATAGAAATATGCTACATTTATCTATATGTTATAGAACCCTTGTTATGTTGATTGTTATAAAACGGGAGTTATGTAGAATTTCAGAGTAAGGCCAAAGAGTAGCGCCAAGTATCCAAAAGTCTTTTGAGCCGATGCCAGCTGTTAATTAGCTGTGTTCTCTCCATAAATCAGGCCTGACAGTAAATGGCCAATTGCGTGCCAGGCTGAACATGAAGCTGCCTCCACATAATGACGCGGTATTGCCTCGTGATAACGACCATCATTTGCCACTTGAGTGCTACTAAAAGCTCAAAACCACATCCCCAATTGTGCCTTTTCATACGGTACAGGAGAGTAAAGGGATTGGCCATGATAGACAATGTGCCGCCGTGAGGTTACCTAGGATATTACGCATCTAGTCTCTTGCGGTTGCATGGATCTGGATAGGATATACATAACCTGCTTTGTAGTCACAGGTGCAGTCTGTGAAAATCCTAGGAACATTTTGGCCTATTTTTCTGTGGGAGTGGGGCGTATGCCTCGTCAAATTTGACAAGCCAGCGTTCATACCTCACAAATCTAATAACGGCTAATGGAATGAGGCCTGCCTGTGTTCCTAATAATTGCTTGGCGTGCTTTTAAGGTGCCTATTGGTTAACTCACCTCCCGATATGTCACCCTGATTGCTTTCAAAAGTTCTGAGCTGGCGTTCGATAGATTAAATTCATCTCGGGCGGCGGCACCATAGATTTCGATTAGTTAATTGGATCCAGCTTTCTTCTGCTGAAACCTAATGTTGCTTGTGAACGGTTTGGATGATAGGTGAGCCGGCTGGGAATAGGAGACCCATTTCTGCCGGGAAGAATTGAAACCATCATGCTCAACGTGAACGCAGCTGTAATCTTATTCCTCCCGGCACAGAGGTTTTGCACGGGGACGGGGCATTTGTGACGCGCCGCTTGATACATGCAATCGGATTGGCGACAAATCAATTTGCCCAAAAGAGGGTGCCGCATCCTTTTAAGAGCAATTCATATTGCACGACCTGTATTTGAATAAGAATAGCAACTGGGCGTTGGTCATTTCATTGACATCAAACATCATGGAGAATTGGCTCGAACGGGAATCTTTTTGAGATCACACAAAAATACCAGGGAAACTCTTTGATATACAAAATTCAGAAAGGGATATACCGACATCAAAAGAACTCTTAACAAAGACCTGAAAGTCAAGCTATAGCCTCTTCCATCCTATGCATAAAGAGCAGTTCGAAAAGGTAATTAACGTATGCAGTCCCTAAGGGGGCGTAACATTTCCAATTCCAGATCCTAAAGTGTACATACCGTTACGCAGTTATTTGTCACTGGATGCTAAAAACCTACTGCCACCACAGCCAGATAGAACTAAAACTCGGATGGCGCTACGCCGTGGTGGAGTTTCATCTCTTTGAAATTTATTCACAAAGGGAAGTCAGGTAAAAGAAATGTAGCCGGATGATGGAAAAAGCCACTATGCTCTCTTCTTTTACAAATCGAGAGAATTACCCCACTATCGCAAGCCTCCAGACGACCGCACGCAGAAGAAGAATAACCCCAAATGTCCCACTAACGGCTTTTCTGAATTGTGTTCAGTTCTTTGGGGGATCAGTCTGCTTCTTCTTCCATTATATCGTTATGCCAACGCTATCACTCTGAGTACACCACACTTATTCTAAACATAGCACCTTAAACATGTAAGCATCAGACAAAAAACAACTTACACATAGACATGATATTCTACTGAACCTCAAAAATGATAAGTTTTTTTAGACGTAAGCAAAGAAAAACGGAGCTCACCTAGGATGTTTTGCAGCCGTGGTAGAAAAGCCTGAGGTACTGTCAGCTAGGGTGCACCGGCGAAAGTGTCCTGTTACAAAAGGGATAGCTGGGCTCGCATCCCAGGAGCTTTATATTGCTGAATAATGAATCAGCCGTTATGGATGGCACCACGTGACAACACCATATTAGGCTGTGTGGGGAACGGGATGGTCCAATAGGAGGCGTGTCACGTGATGTAAGGTCCCGAAGGAGTGATTAGCTGATCAAATTAGTGGCAAATTTGCGTCCGAATAGCAAATGAAAAACACTCTCTGCTCGCCCTAGATATACTTTGTGTTTTGCGATAAATAACCCAGGTAACGTCTATCTAAAACACTGCAAATTTCCATATACATCGTTTCTTAACTCATATTTACTATATTTGCCACTAGTTGAGGAATATATCAAGGGTAATAAATGCCACTTGTACAAATAAAAGAAGGCCTAAAGACACACTGGGGGCCAAATGAATGCCTTAGGTAAGAAAAAAACACATCATGGTGATGATGAATTATAGCTGTTTAAAAGGCTGTAACCACTAAGGTTCACTCTTAAAGTTATCTTAGCAACATTGTGTGGAGCTAGAAACAAGTCACTAGAAAAATAGGTCAGAAAATTTTCACAATTCAACGTAAACACAACTGAATCCATCCACTTACTGCAATCTTGTTCTTTGCTAAATGTCTGTAACTGTTGTTTATATCTATATCTATATCTATAGAATACACAGGCTAATTGTGTGTAGGTCTGTTTATTCGTTTATATGGCGAAATATTTTCCAATGGAATATAAAAAGTAGTTCACATCACTTCAATATCACAATTAATCAAAACATTGGATGGGTGTAGTCCGTGTTCGTGTTTTCTTTCATTATATAAATTAGGTGCTGCTGACATGACCAGTCCAAATGACCCCACAGTGGTGATTTCATTAATATACCATCGATCTTATATGATATAACTAATTAAAGCAGGTGATGAACCGAACAAGGCATCCAGCATACGCTCAAAATATCTTACACCTGGTCCACTATACTTATTAGGAATTTAGTTTTTTTTCTTGATCACAGATATTCACTACTTCCGGATCCCAAAGGGACTTCAGTGGCATGACTCACACTTTCCCGTAGCTCTCCCCTCATGTACTCTTTGCACGAAAGACGTTTACAGACCATGGAAATGGCATAAAATATGAACATCATAGCAAACGCTTTCATATGTAAGGCTGTGTATACATCAAACGAAATATAGCGGTTTAACTGACATATTATTTGATAAGAGAAAATCAGGACGAGTCGTATTAACTTAAAGGTTATCATTCTGGCGCTGGTTTGTCTTGAACATGAACATGCAATGCAGTCTTTTAGAAAGATCAAACCTTTGTGCCTAGCCTGGGTGCCATCCAATTTTACCACCGGGGCTCCTACACTCGCTATCTTGAAATAAGCCTTTGTGCTTGCAAATAGACATAAATGTTGTTCTTAAAACTTGGCATATTTTTAGTCTTGAATAGCGGAAGCGCAAGGCGCCTTCTTGTCTCGTTTGTGTCGCACGACCCACCTGCTAATGCATGATTAAAGTAGGCTGAAAGGCTTACTTACTCTTGCTATCTCAGAGAACACGATTGTTACAGGACAATTTCCTACTGCAGGACTCTTATTTTAGCTCGCGTACGTCAGCGATGGAACAGAGCTACTTGGGGTTGTGTATCTATTAATGAAAGCACTCAAGTGAAAGTATTTTCCTGTAAAATGTGTACTCCCTTTGAGTACATTCAATTCTAATTAAATCAAATATCTTTTTTTCTTCAGTGCATTACTACAAAATAGAGTGAGGGCCAAGGGGACATTGTGTGTTTTATTTCCTAATTGCATTATCATATACATACATCAGAAACAAGATTCTCGATAACTTTACCAGCTCTTTATATACCGGTATGGTGGCAACGAATTCGATCATCAGTTTAGTTAAAGCACGATAATTGAACGTAAAGTCTCCCACATTCTACCTGACATGTACCAGTCATGACAACAAGCCTGAAATAATGGATCTGTAAGAAGACAGGATGTACCTGTCAGGAGGATTCACGATGCAATTTAAAAGGATATTCCATAAAAGCTAGAGACACACTTGCTATTCATGGACGCTCTCGCTCCGAAGATTTCAGACAGCCGACGAGATTCCGTGAGATTGCCATTCCTGAGGAACGGTAGATACTACCTAGGGCGAGTGAAAGGATGTACCTTTAAGTCACTTTGCGTCTTCTTTAGGTCTACTTTGCATTCTACCAACGTACGCATGGGATGATGTGTTGGCCACAGACAATGTCATTGGATATTAAAGTAAAGGATGCATAGTTGTGTGCAGAAAAGTATGTTACCTTTCATATTCGTATTTGAAATATATATTCCCTCTGTACGTTGATGTAGACATTTCTGATGGCAATTGATACTTTATTAATAGAGAAACATGATATCATCGTGGCTATACATTAAAATGAAGAAGTTCCTGGAAATCTAAAAATACCTTGCATTCACTATTCCTAAAGCACTAAGGTCTCTTTCTAAAATTGCTCGCGATAAATATCTTGCAGGACCGGAAATAGCACCGCATTTGGGAAACTCAATCTAAGGTCAGTCCACTGGGTTATATGTTGATCAATCACTCTGCCAGGTTTCTTATTACCCTGGCTATAATCGATGTCATGGAAACACCACGAAGGTCATTTGGATGCGATGAATGCACACAAAAAGTGTTTCAAAGGCATGTCGAGGGGATTTTGGTTTCGTGTATTGTGTGCTTTAGTTGCCATTATTCAAAGGTCAACTACTATCAACAGCTACTGTACTCGGGGATTGTGCTCTGAATACCATGATTCTCTGGCCTCCAAGTCTGCAGAAATATATCTAACCCTTACATTAACATACCGGGCTTTAAAAAAAAATCATTATTCAAAAACAGCTTGTAGGTTTATTTCGACATTTATAGAAGTTGAGTTATTCACATTAGCATAATCCTAAAGGCAATGACCACCATGAGCAATAATTCAAGTTAATGATCATAAATCTAAATTTTAAAAAAGATGTTTGATAATGAAAACGTGTCTAAATATCATTCCGTATGATCTACCGAGAAATGAAAACCCTACTTATAGTATCTTCATGGTTTATCTTTATTTGTAGCAGAATGATGCCATTGCAATGATAAAACTAATACCAAGTGTAATATATAAACTGGTAGTTCTAGAAGGTTGAGAGTGATCGTATTGCCTGTGTTGTTCAGTGAAACCCTACCCGCTACACAGTATGTCTGAGGCTGAACAAATTGCAACTCTAATATCTATGAACACCTCTGATACCATGATGTAACGTGTTACGGAAATCATATTGGTGGTAGAGCTTGCAGGGTCAAGGTCGCTTTTCCCTCTTGAATTATTCACGGCAATGGGCTGCCATTTATACTTCTGTTACCCTGATGTCTCTAATGTCCAACTGGAGCATCAACCTTTCTGGTAGCAACGCCGTGTGGTCATCTACAGCTTCAGCACGGGTCTTCTATCTGCTATGTTCTATTATGTAGGCAATACCTCATGTGGGTTGACAACCATAACATACATGGTTATACACTTTATGACAAGACAAATTTGTGTGATGTTACTTTTGCGATGTGTGTACTGAATTATAAATAGTGTGTGTTGGGAGCACGGTAGAGCGGGTTTTCCTTTGAAATGAATGTTTCACTACTTTTATATGGTTAATGCCCTGGGGGCGCTGCAGCTGATGCAAGATTGGGACACCATTTCTGGGGTCTTTACCAGGAAAAATCACGGGTGGTGCACATCGACCTCCCTCGGGCAGGGTCAAGGTTTGGTCCGCCTAGAAATGTGATCACGCGCGGCATCTCGTTAACCTGACAAATAGGAAAGCCACCCCGGGGAGCTCGCTGGCAGCCAGCGCCTTTCCTTCGATCGACACGCTTTGCTCGGTTTATCATGAATTAATAAAACGGCAGTACTGGTGACCCTCGAACGCCATCCTACTTTTACCATCCCTATAAATATGGATGTTTTTACCAGAAATGCCACCAGTAAATTTCGCATGTTGCTCTATATAGGAGCGGCGATAAAATGCAGATATTTACAGCAATGGAAAAAAAAAGCTCTCTCTCTGGCGAGTTTACAGACAAAGCTACAAAATTATCTTATTCCTGCAGTGACCACTTTGGCGTCGTGTTGGAGTGACGGTTAGAGTGTCAGGCCCAGAACCCAGAGGTGCTGGGTTCGAATCCCCTTACATGCCACTGTTGTTGCGCCCTTGTAAAATGGACTTTACATAACCTTTCTCACTCCATTGAGGTGAAAAAAAAGGACAACTGACTTCAGCTGGGGAGATTAAAGTTGTTGGAAGGAAAGGGCTGGGTTCCAATTTCCACAACCGCGCCCTAGACACAGTAAATAAGCACCAACTGCCCCTACGGCCTCAAAAAGGCCATGTAACTACATTTTACCTTTACCTTTCACTCTCACGATTTATGTCAAAAATGACATATTTATCAGCATTAACATTTTTCCACTGGAACAATTCTAGTGCTTACTCTTCAAAGCCAGGGAAAAGGCAAATTACATGCTGCCAGATGCTGATAACGCTACGTTGAAGTTGAACGCCATTGATATTAAAACATGTATGAATTTCGATTATGCGAGACGTGTTCTATTAATTTTAATGCCATATTCAAATCAGCAATTTACGAGTTGAAACTTTATTGCTGGTCTTTACTAATGTACCCTTTCATTCTCTTATGTCTAAGTAACACTGTATTTAAGAGCCACTATAGGGGGTCGAGATTCCAGGTAAGTAATAACATAACTGTAGACTACGATGTAAAAACATTAATCACATTCATATAGCTTATAAAGACAGAGACATGCCTTACTTGTAAAATATCTATAAAACTCTCCATTAAGAAAATAGTTGTTTTAACCTCCCATGCTTTTAAAGAGGAATATGGGGCATCATCAAATATTTATCAGTTGACATGAAACGGGTGGAGGGTGTGTTACCATGGGGACAAACATTATGAGCGACCGACATATGCTCTACGTCACCGTTTGGGGAAAATGATAAAAAGCCTAGTCGTGGGATGGACTCGACAAGCATTGGTTTATGCATGGGGTTCATATGTGTGGTGAATTTAGATTGCACCAACCTCCAACACCACACTTAAATAAATTTATAAAACAGTTTAAAAGTCTTTTCACTTGAATTGAATTTGTTTCTTTAAAAAATAAGTCATTTTGATAATATTAATTTTCGTAATATTTTTGAAGTAATGTTTTAACGGAACAATAGTAGTAATATTGTCTCGGGACATCCAACAATATTGAAGAGAACCGAATCCTTTGCATGATTACAGTTTGCCTTAGCGGGGGCAAGTCAATCCTGCATCAGACATCTTACATCTGAAGCTATATTCTTACGCTGAAGGCTAAAGCAAACAATACTGAAAATCTTATCTCCTAATGGTCAGCAAGTGGATCCGGGAGTGGCTTCAATTCTACCATAGTATCAGCAGGTTGAAAATTTGAAAGCACTTAGATGTCTAAGACATTGACTTGATGCTTTTGTTCACGCGACGTGCATAGATTCTTGACCGTGCCAAATTAGAGGATCTTGCTGAGCATTTGCTTAGCGTCTGTGAAACGCCCTTGAGAGGGTGGTGAGATGATTAAAGCCGTCTGTCACATCTCATCACTAAACACCCGTGAGGCAAACACAAAGTTATATTATATTGTCATTTCGCTCTTTCGCGAGGCACACCAGTCTTAAAAACCTATTTATTAATGTTTCGATTCTTAGTATTCCCAAGGAGCCTTTCAGGGTCATGCGTACATTGCCGATGTATCTGTCATTGGTAGCACATATATCTGCACAAGTAACTTGTCACAAAACAGGGAACTCACTATTTGCCTGAAAAGATTAATTATGCCGGTGACTATACTTATAAACTGCGTTGTCTTTTTTTTCAATATAAGATACGTATCGTATACTGTAGAGTCATATTAAACGATATGGTGACGTTTTAATAAAGTATTTCTTAGAGAGTTTGTAACAATGTCATGCCTTTGAGATGATTACCATTTTAATATGATACTCGATCATCATCAGCAATCATCATCACTATCATTATCATGACATTGCTTCTCATAACCTCCATCAAGGGACAGACAAGCAATCCAGCCCCATTATTACTCTTACTAAAGGTTTCTTACTGTCGATGATATAGGCCAGATATTTCCATCAACGAAGGACTACAAAGACATTATCGTTCTCTTACGGATCAAGTTCGGAATCCCGAACTCATTACCTATGATTAGAAGGATCCGTTTGTACGTGGGTGAGTTTGCATATATGTGAGCAGCATTTCTCGAGAAGCTTGTATGTACATGCAGGGCTCGAAATTCATTTTTGGAAATAGGTGCACTGGTGCACCCAACCAAAAACATTAGGTGCACAGAAAAGAATTTGGGTGCACCACATACATTTTGTAAAATAAAGTTGAATGTCAGCAAAACATAAGTTTGACGCTGCTGCCTCTCTTAACCTTCAATCTGTAATTCTATCCTGATTTCAAATTTCAACCAAGCAATATATACATCAAATAAAGTACAACAAAAGGATACACTATTATTTCAAGCCCTGACATGTGTATACTAAGATGCAACTTCGGAAAAGAAATTCGGACAATGTGGATTATTGGAATCCTATTGGGTTCTTTTCGTGGTGCAGAAGATTAGTAGTGCTTGTATTAAAGACTTTGTAACAGTCTACAAAAAGAAGACAACAAGATTTTCACAATTTTCAAGCTTCTGGACACCTTAGGTTCAGGTCAAGTTGGTAGTCGCATATTAACGACCGATATGATCAGTCAATACTATGATGATCATCTGCCATAGAATATAGTCAAGACTGTGTGAATCAAACGGTCTTCTCACTTTGATCTAATGGTTTAGACAATTGGTGCATATTAAATACATGAACCAATGTCACGTCTCTAGTCTTATAGCAATGTCTTCTAACTGACAGGACCACTCATAAAAATGCACGCAATAAAAGAAAATTAGCTCGCTTTTCGTGAATTCGACATGCATTTCGTGCCATAGGCATTGCCATGACGATTACGTATTCCCCGTGATGCTGCCTGTTCTCCGTTGCAATTTCCTGTCATTAGATCAGCTTAGGGAATGCGTCACTTTATTGCCTGAAGGCCATAATCAAAATGAGTGGCTTTCCAGACTGCTAAATGCTTTTAGCGCTTGAGAAAGTTTTGGTTAGCAGCTTAGGCATCAACATGCCACAAGAGAAGGAACTGTTGGATACCAAAATACAAAAACAATATGTATGCTGTATACGCATAAAATTCTTATATTCTCCTCAACGATGTGTGAAATATGCTAATAGATATCTAACTGAAGCGCATGGTATTTTGGCAATAGCAGCCTAGCATATCTATCGACATTGTAGTATATGCCTATAGTTTTGGTCGTTGATATTCTGCAGGAATATTCGCTTTTAACACTTGCAACAGGCCAAAAGCCTCACAAATCAAAGACGGCATGACATTCCTTTGGCATCGTAAATGTAGAATCCTGGGGTAGTGTTCTTTTGATAACATCCCAACTATTCATTTCTGCCTCGGGAAATTATAAGGTATTGCAAACATCAAAGGGGAACGAAAAATAAAGACATCTGGCATTGTCTGTTTAAGGTTGTTAAACAACACATGCGCAGAATTATGCATGAGCTTTTGCTAACGAGCAGGATCCGTCAATACTTGTCCAATTGTCGAAACTCTTTGATTAGAAGTTTACGGGATATGGTATAGACTTCTCAGCAATTAAATGTATATGTGCCCTAACTGTCTCGTCTTTGTACTTGTCCAAATAATGAAACCGTCTTCATGTCTCTGCTCTTCCCCGTAAGGGTTGTTACCGTTGATAAGTTTGAGTTTCACTGCCTTTTTACGTGGAATAACATCAAATGTAGCACCATGTTACATTTTCCATCTGTTACTATTACATAGCTACATACCTATGGGAATCGAACACTGTACTATTTAACTGCCATTCAGAATATGTGCTGACCAGATCACTTTTACCTATCGGCAGTAACAGTAAAAAGCACGGTCTATCGCCGGTAAAGAATGATATGATTTATTATGGCAATGTCTCTTTATTATCAGACAGAAGGGCCATTCGACGGTATCGGATGATAAATTATTGCATGCATTTCATCAAGTGCTTCACGTGATTTGTCCTGAATATTATTTTGTATGAAGCTAATCTGATCTGCTGATCATGAGAAGAAAAACAACACGTATAGTGTGTCTGCACTTTCTCTTCGCGCTGTACATTTTCTACATGACAACACCAATAACGCTGAGTAAAAGAAGTGAAGCGTTTGAATGCCCCTGGCGAATCTTGCAGGGAGAGTCCCGTTACTCAGTGAACATCGCGCGAACAGCTGCCGTAGGTTCGCATGGCTGGATGTTTTATAGCTTCCATCACGTATATGGATCATCGGGGAATCTGACAGCCCTACCGGCAACTCTTAATTTTCGTTCCTTTACAATCCGTCTCAATAAGGAGTAATTGGTTTTGAGCGGGAATGCTTCTCGAAGATGTCTCTTGAATATTTGCATTTTCTTTTTTACCCACGGAAATTTGCCACTGTTTCCTGGCACAGAGTTCTGGTTCACTCTTTATCACAAAGTTGTTGACCCGAAAACACAGGCCGCATCAGCTTTTTTGCAAGGATATTGATAGTACCTCCGTGATTTGACAGCTTCTTAATTCGACTGTTGCCGTGAATGTGTTGAGGGCTTAATTTGCGGCGCTAGCTAGATATCCCTCTCATTGGGTGCTTCATTGAGCTTTTAGCCACACCAGGAGCTAGGCAAAATGCCAAAAGCTGATGCCTCACGTATAGTAGTCGTATATTCTCTGACAAAGAATTGCTTCCCAAGAAATTGGTTTGGGCGTGTATGAATATGTGTGTTATGTCTTTCAAAATAACGGGGCCATATCATTAATGAAAGGCGCTATTCATTCGTAAAATTCATAGATCGGTGGCTGTGCCAAATTGCTCATGGATACGTTCAAGGGAGGCCGCGGTAAAGAGTAAGGTTTTGGCCCTTTGAAGGAAACCCAAGCAATATAAGGGCCCGAAAATCGGATTTTGAAAGTCAATTTATTTAGTCATTTCTATACATCATTAGTTCAAAGAACATAATCACAATGTAAAGCGACGTCCATGATGCAAAAATACAACGCCGATGGCGTTGCGATGTGAGAACTCACTGAAAATCGTTTGAGAGTTTTTGCAGGCTCGCAAAACTAAGGGAAGCATCGTACGGCACGTTTTTTCGCGGTTCAAAATGCTCCAAGTATGAAGTTATTATGCAAATATGCTAAATAGTGTTAGTTAATAAATGTCACTACCATAAAAACTTCAGCATTTTTCATTTCCATATTTTGGGTCCTAATATTGCTTTGGTTGCCTTTAAATTCAACGTTGCATTCGTATTCAAATCTAACAATTACTACCCCTTGTCCATCGCAAAATAAGACTACTCTATGCTTATCGTAAGCCCAACTCAATTACGAACTGCAGTAAGACAAATCCTTGGAATGTTAGTATCAATATTAAACCTTGCTCAGATCAGACGAAGGATTTTGCTCGCGGCGTTGATTGGCTTACTGCTCAACCCACATCACATCATAGCCAGACAGGATGATTTCCCTGATACTCGCCGTGAGCAGCTGAATGGTAAAATTTCCAGGTGTATCAAACCTTTATGTTCAGCTTGGGTTGCGAATTCATGCTACAGATTGAATAAGAATGAACGTTAGAAGACGGATATGCAAGGATAATGTTACAGAAATCACCAAAGAGTTAAGATATTATTCCGAATTGATATTAATGTTCAAAGATTAAGATAATTCACTCCTATTATCACTCTATTTGTTGAGTTCAGTACAATATTTTACCCAATGAGTGTCAAAACTATATACAAGGAACGCCCACGCAATTGATATTTTGTAAACGTAAGATACGTTCTTGGCTTTGATTCAAATATTTTAATGTACTTAATAGAAACCTACATGTGGGAGATTAATGGAAATATGACAAGTTTAAATCTAAATGTCAAACGAAGTTCAATGACATGTTAATTAAAGGTGACATTATACAAGCTCCTGTGAACACTGAGCATGCTCATATATCATATTAAGCAAGTAATAGACCAACGCATGTTTCGAATTGATCGTGTTCGTGACTACGCTTTGTAAAAATGTGAGGTATGAATATGATTTGGCTGTAAAAAAAAGCCAGTGAATGGTTTATCACTTTTGCACCAACGGTGATTTTTTGAAAGGCCGCATGAGCTTTAACCAGTTCGTGTGATATTTGACCCAGGTCGCTTTTATTGAAAGCCATCTATGAAATCGCAGGAGACACCATGAACACCCCTGAATGTTTAATGCTGAAGTATATCGACGAATCTGCCATTCCTAATTCGGTACGCAACTCCTTCAACAGGAGCATTGTAACCAGTATTAAACTGGGTAACACATGACAGCTGAATCATCCCACTAGTGCACTGCAACCTGCAGCCTACCCTTTCGTAGGAACAGATACTGCAGGGATCGGTATTGAATTACCTTACTACCACATGGCAATGACTTCATATGGTCCAACAATTCATGTCGATCAAACAAAAGGTGCATCCAGTATGGTGCATGTTGTTTAGGCTCCCTCAGCCCTACTTTATATTGCACTTCTCTAATGCACTACATCTCTGAACAAACTGTCCCTTTTCACGCCTTCTACCAATTCAGCATACACTATCATTCAGGGGCCAGGGCATTATGCTAACCGAAAGCATTGCTGTGGGTAAACAGTTTTGCCTATAGAACAATTAGGGTCCCATTGTGTAGACAATAAATTTATCAATGACAAAAGATTAAAGATTGTTTCAAGTAATAGTAAAGTGGGTTATGCTTTTCTGTTCACGTAAATAGTGTACTTTGCACCTTTGTATGCGATAAAAATCACGTCGGAAATTGCAAACGACAGTGTCATCAGGCTTCAAAGCAGGAGAAAATTGATAGCCTAGCCGCAGAGGGTTCGGGCCGTTTGTACAAGCTAACCAATTTCATTAAGAGTGCACTGTCACTGTAATCAAGCTGATTGGGTTCAAATATCGATCCGTGGTGTTGCTTACATGTGGCGATTTCTTTGCAGGGTAATTGCAACACCGCATGTCCCCTCTCACTGGACCCGCGGCACGCTGGCGGCGTCGCTGCGTCCTAAACTGAATTTGTTACCATTGACTTTATTATGGGAATATCATTCAAAACGTACAAGTATGCACAAAACGACAACAAAACACACAAAGCTTTAAAAGATTGTTTTTTGTCGATGAAATTCGATGAGTGCTTTGTCAATTCGATCGGCCGCAGCGACGCCGCCAGCGTGCCACGGGTCCAGTGAGATGGGTTTACTAGCCTTTACTTTCTACAGCTTTGTGCAGCCTCAGAAGACTTTCCCTACGGGTATACGACGCAAAACTGCAATGCCAACGTTTCAGCCATACGCAAAGGACGAATCTCTGTAACTTACCTACAAATCTCCTTGTATTGCCTGTAATACTCTCAACTGTGGGAAAGTAGAGGTTACATATATGACTTGAAGTCCTCTATGTGATAGTAATGGTCGTTATAGCTTTGAATCGACCGTGATGCCATCAACACCGTTCTCCATCCCGATCACTCATCCACCCGAAGGCTGCGGCGCTGTCGACCCGTCCCATGACCTCTCATATGGTCCACTTTCATGGGACTACACCGCAGATGAGGTCTTACTGGTTCTGTCGCTAGCTGGCTCCCAGTTAATTAAAGCGACCCTTCCCGATGAGAGGGGGTACATCTTTTATAGGATGCATTGGCGTGTGATTCCGTATGGTGTGCGATAAGGAATGCGGTGCGAGTTGTTGTAGAATTTTATTTGGATTGGTAAACAGCTACTGATGTGCTTGATGTTTGGCCATTTTGCCAAATTAGATTCTGGTCCATGTAAGTTTAGCACCCAAACCAAAATCCAACGAATAAGGCGGCAAAACTCTTACAAGTTTTTCATAATGGCGGTTCATAACAAGTGACTAGTTGAGTAGCTACATTTTCAATCACGAACTATTGAATAAAACATTTTCTTTAATAAGTTATTAATTCAGATATCAATCTTTATTTGCATAACACTGAGCAAGTATTTTTAACCGCTCCCCTACATTACAGCGGATGAGTAGAATATCATTTAATTTGACTGTTTTGAATTGAAAATACGTCAATCAGCTAATCAATGCTTTTTCAAAGAACAAAACCGCAAACTTACGAGGATAATGCAAAAAGAGCACCAATGCTTTTCAGGAAACACCTATATTGGGCCTCATTTCATCAATCTATTTGGAATGGATGAAAAACAATAAAATGCGAAATGGCCATATTAAAGGGAAGACATTAGTCGTTATTTACGTGGTTTTACTATAGCACAGATGGTGATAAAGTGTGAATGGTACACATGGTTAGTACATTATTCATACTTATGAGTGTCATAATCTCCTTCTAAGACCTTTTGCAACGAAATAGCAACGAAGTCAATCGTAAAATCTATACCCGATACCACATCGATCAAGCCTATAGCTAGTGATACAGTGATGTATACGCACAGTTGCATGTTATTTATCGCATCATAATCTTTCTATGTTGAGATATTTCATATTTTTTATATAATTAGCACTTTCTGATTCCAATAGTTAACTGTAGACAGATGGATGACTATACCGTAGAACTTGAGTTCCAAGACCCCATACCTTAGCCAAATGATGCTAACCTTTGCGAGTGACGTACTCTAAAGGTTTCTAAATGATTATGCAAGTAAGGTCCTCATTGTGTCAGTTGATGATCTTGTCGACCAAAATTGGTCAAAGTCCTAAAATCTAAGAAAAGAAAGCTACTCCAGTATTTTCTATTCGCTCATGCAAACGTGGCCCCGGTTCGAAACATTTGATCTAATTTGATTTGTTGGGTACATACAAAGTTCATCCATCATAGCAAAACCTACAATATAACCTTCTGGCGCAGATAACATAGATATATGTGATAAACATTAAATACATGTACATAAAACCGATCTTACATTCAACCAAAGCACACAGAGTATCCAGCAAATGAATTGTCATTCTTACTGATATACTTGCAAGTGCGTTTATCTTACAGACTTGGATACAACACTTTTGGTGAAAAGTCAGGGTGTAACCCCGTGGTCAAATCTCGGTGTGGGCCAGCGAGTTCCGTATCATGAGTCAGTGACCCGTGGTCAGGGCCTCAGGTGCCGCCGGCGTGAAGGTAATTCTGTACACCAAAGAAAAAAACGGTTCATCCATAACGATTGCGAGGCGGGCTGAGATATTGGGGGTATCGACCCATTTGTCTTAACGGTTTATGTAAAAGCAAACAAGGCAATGGGCTGAGTACGGTCCCGGCTAGCTATATTCTTCTATAGAACCAGTAGTGAAAACAATACGTAAAACTCAACATTTTGTTTTATTCATATACTTGTGCCTATGTTAATCCACTTGGCATATCGTGCTAATCACATAGTACAAATAGGACTCATTTTGAATTAGATATTGCCTTTGGATTCCTTTATCTGCGGCAATAGATGGTTCTCTGCTCACTTTAGACGATGAAAACTTTAGAACTTATCAGAAAGAAACCATGAATAATGCACCAATCATGAATCATTTCAACAGATCTTCACTTATGTTTAACATTGCAAACGTTGGGTTGGTTAAACTCGTCCTTTTGACCTCCGTGAGTTATCTACCTTCGTTAGAAATTGGAAGGAACTCGTCCCGTCTTATCTGATCGGCACGTGGAAAAGGGCAGCTTTTAGTCGGAGGAAGATTGGTAGTCGATAAGATGTCATTTGGTGACATAGGTTTGGGAGTGATAAGGCCAGGACAGTTCTTATGTTAGTCAGTTTTAACCGTGAATGCAATGCTAAGCGAAATATTTTTGTTGGAAAGCTTTCCTTTGGAAAACGATTGCAATATTATGTATGTAGACTTGAAAGAGTTACATTTAAGAACGTAGTACTGAAGCTGTAGTGTTTGCATTCTAAATTACATACTTTAAGGCAGAAACTATTGACAGGGTGTCCCTGTGAATACGAATTTTTGTACAATTAAAAGGATATTCCTGTCAATAAGAATTATTTGGCACTATAACCATGTTCCTGCCCATGAAAGTTTTTCTGGTACTGCACGAAATGGCTTCGGATCCCGGCGGATACGTACAGGGATTCCTCCGGAAATATTCCAAAGCCCGTGCGGATCTAGTCGGATCCGTTAGTTACGTTGGATCCGCCTGTATCCGTCAGTATCCGCACGGGCTTTGGAATATTTCCGGAGGAATCTCTGTACGTATCCGCCGGGATGCGAGGCCATTTCGTGCAATATTTCATAAAATCTTTGGCATAATTCACTGGATGTTCCTTTCGTAATCTTGTGAATAACACTTCATAATTCTGCATCCCTCACTCAAGCCCTGAGGATCATCCTATAAAATGGTGCAAAAAGATTAGACTCATTTACATTCCCGAGCAAGAATAATCAATTGCCATAATAAAACATGGTGTGCATCTGGCCGGGGATTGAACCTCACCCTCCCGCATTGTAGGCTTGATATTCACCACTCTACAACTGACCCATTACAGCGATACTTTGAATTGATTAAACTGATTCAGGTATTCCTGTGCTTCCTGTCAATTAGAATTTTTTGCACTATTGACAGGATGTTTCTGTTTATAGCCCGCCGTCATGTAGAATACATGTTCACTTACTCTCCTATGTCACAGTTTTCCTAATGTATATTCCAGCCATTCACATATGTCAATCACAAATGGTTACAAATGACATTGTCCTTGACTGCACCTGCAAACCAAAATGAACTTGTAAATTGGAATCAAATTATGATATTCTGAGATAAAGCCGTTAGACAAAATTCTAAAATCTACATATTACTTCTGATCTGAAAAGCTGTTATCACCAGAATTGTGAGATCTCGTGCACGTGGTAGATTGACAAGTTGTAAGCTTGCAAGGTTGATGCAATAAATAGTCGACTTTCTTTAAGATAACTGTCAAAGTCTGTGGGTAATCTTATGAGTGACTCAAGCGCCCTGCTGTCAGTACTTTAACTTCAGAAAATATTTGATTTGCACCAAGACACTATATGAATAAATTTCTTGTTCGTGACGTGTATATACACGTGTCTTTAATGCAACACCGTCCAATATGAACCAATGAAGTACCATGCCAGGTATCAAGAACAAAGTTTTATGTATAGCCATTGAAAACAAACATTTTGAAATCGCTCAGTCAAGAATCTGTATCTCATGTGTAAACATGCAAATGAAACATCGACAAGTCAGCTCTGCCATAATGTACAATGGTTTTGTTTCATTGAGTATGATATGTGTGTCCAAAATTATTCGTTTTCATTAACAAAAATGAATAAAGGATAATACTTGCAGTCATCAAACATTAAATATAATTGCCCTAATGTCCTATTTATATCGAGAGAAACCAATTTTTGACAACTATCGTTGAAAATCACATTCGACTAAAAAACATTATTTGCAGTTAATTGTGCACATGAAACGGATAATGACATCAGGTGGTAGATATGAGGTCAATAACAATCCATCAACTTTGTGTCATTTCATAATGAACGAAATTAATCATTGGGGAGGCGGTGACATTTTTTCTTGTTATCCAATAGGAAGTATTCAGTGATTTTGATTATAACAGACCAATGGTAATGAATTAGAAAATTATTTGATAATTAACAATAATGCAAGTGAATTCTAAAAGGCTTAAGAAGATGTTACCTAACTATACATAAACGAAGGCTCATAAACACTAAGACTTACTGAGTTGAATGTGGTAAAAAGAGCTTTGCTTAATTATACGGTTCTTTCTGCTTGTACGCTTTAAACATATACCAGTATGTGATTAGTATAGCATTATTTAGACATGACGCAACTTTGCCAACAAATATGTGTGACTGGTTTATTTCAATGTACAATACTGTATGTACGAGGAAGAACTAAAAGAGATTATAGAAAGAGAAATAGCTACTGGGATAGGGATCACGTGATAATGACGTAATCGTTTCCATCATCCAGGAGTGTCAAACCACAAAGTTACCAGGTACATTATATTCATAGTAATTGCAGCCATATACCGTGTGTAATTATGACAAATGCACATACATAATTTATAGGTGTAACTCTCAGGTTCAAATGTCTTGGCTATAATGTCACGTACAAGGGCGCTATAACTTATCAAACGGGGGATTAAACATTTACAATGATAAAGAATATATCAGATGGGCGTGGTTATGAGTATAAACCACCTTAAGGGACTGAGTCACCTGCTTCTAAGACGGTAAAACATTGATGAGCCAGAAAATTATAGCCTCATTAAGATGGGGCCTGTGTTTTCTTGTGGAAACGAGGTTTTTCACTTACGTACTAGTACCTTGGAACAAACCTACGGGAGCTAAGAAAGCTCGCGATGGACAGGAAGCAGTGGAGAGGATTGGAGAAAGACTGATTGCAGCTGCAGAGTATCAAGACCACTGCAGCAGCAGAACACAGTGGACTACTACCTATACCTTTCTATTCAGAACTAACATTGAGCCAGGCTTAGCGGTCTGCACGTTGGCCACGTGAATGGTATTATTGGCTCCAGGGTACTTAAGCGCGGACCCATTGACCACGTCACATAAAAGAAAGGGAATGAAAGACGTGGATGCGGCGGCAGCGGCTTTCTTTTTTCTTGCGGAAATGTTTTTCACTAACGTATTCGTACCTTTCTATTCCGAACATTGGGGCCAGGCCTGACGGTTTACACGTTGGCAACATGAATGTTGGTATTGGCTCCTAGTACACTCTTCAGCGCGGACCTATAGACCACGTCACATAAAAGCTGCAGAATAAAAGGCGCGGATGTGGCGGCAGTGGCTATCTTATAAAAAGCGTTTGAATAGCTGAGTCGCGGGAATGAAAAAGCGAGATAGTAGCGCAGATGCGTAGCTGCAAAATAACGTTTCCTGGTTTCAGACCTCTTTTCACATTAAAGATATTATTGATACGAATATTCGCTGTATGACTAATATCTAAGTGTCTTGGATTTGATGCACTTACATGCAGGCTATTCAGCCAGATTGACACATTTTCTATAGGCTGATAACAATTCATAAAAGCTAAGTCCGTTTTAAAAGCCATGCGCCTGTCAAAACTAACCATCTTTCAGACGGTGCCTAGCTCTATTATGTTACCGTAACTGTTTATTGACCTACTTTCTCTATTATATGACCTTAATTGCGTATTCACGACAATGCAATGCAATTGTGCGCTTTAGCACGCTTCTTTAGAAAACGAGCGACAAATCCCAATATTGTTTTAACTTTATCTAGATCCTTACCAGTTATCAATGAGATTTTGTGCTGTGTGTGAGTGTGTATGTGTGTGCGCGCACGCGCACGTGTGTGCGTGCGTAATGTTTCTGTGTGTATTTCTGTGAGCTTTCGATAAACTGACACAAATGTGCAAAAAAGCATCGTTTGTGATGTAGCTCACCTGTCTTTATGACGACCTGAGAACTTACTTCTTTATAGTGCATTCAACTCTCTCTCCAGACCGTCGACTTACATAAGGCAGCCGAACGTTCACGTTTCACTAAGTGCATCGGTGCCTGCCAGACCGAATGGAAACAGGCTGACAATGACTACGGTTGACCTCCTGCCACTTGATATTTCTCTGCGACGTAAGGCGTGGGCACGGGTAGGGTCAAGTGGTTAAAGATCACCACCTTGAAAATCTAGTTTAATTTTCCAACTTTTGGTTGCATTAAAAGAAAGTATACACCTTCGTAACTCAATGCCTGAGGGACATTATACTTCACAGTGTCTGCGTTGAATGATATTCGTTGTTGAGTAGAATGGACGTCTCTAGCCACTTCAGCGTCACTGTGGAATAGAAATATGCTACAAGCTATGAATCATGTATGCGCAGCTCCAAATGGCCATTTAGCACAACAACATCCATTCTGACTTGTTTTGGTTGAAGTGTTTTGCGAGAAAATTGACAGCATAATCTAAGACTTGCTCAAACCACTGTTCAGGTTTTAAAAAGATTATTCTTAAGCAGTACAAGATTAATAAATTGACAGCTCCATTATCAGCAATTTACAACTAAAGCTAGCAAGACTTTGAAAAATAACGAACGTAACTCCCTCTTGCTAGGCTTGACGTTGTGCTCATTTGGCAAAATCAAGGCACACACCAATAGACTCTATCTTTCGTATTTGCTGACACAAAAATGGACCTGGTTGATGTTTTTAATGTTTTGTTACGCTTTCTGGGTCTTTAGAATGCAGCGAAAGGACGCTTTCATCAGTAAGTACTGTGCCGTGTTACTTCGTCTCATGAAATCAATAGACATCAGCCGTGAAGAGACGCCCATTTGTCCTCGAAGTATGCATTTACCGCAACCGGATCAACCGATATCTCTGATGATTATAGTGGGATGCACCTTTCAAGCTTATAAGATCATCTGGTCTTATTCTCAACCGTGTTGCGATCTTGAGATCTAATACCAGGCCGAGGAATAAGGTCACGGGGCTTTTCATCATGTTTCTAAGAGACGTAGTACCGTAGGAACAGTTTGGTCGTTATGAAAAATGGTCTTTTTGACCTACAATGCATTGGACTCGACAGGGGCCAGGTGCGGCTCCCATGTAGGCTATGGAGGCCCGAAGGGGGGAAAAAGGTCCTTAATCTATAACATTAGTGGCGAATCACTATTTTACTTTTTATTTTATATCTAGATATCTATAGGGATTATCACCACGAATATTTGATACAAGTAATACCTACTGCACGAAAGGCGCGGTATTTACCAATAGTGGTAAATGTCTGGTTAAGACTCGTAATATTTGCTTTTCTCTTTTTTTTGCAAACATTATCAGAATTACTAGACATATACTACAATTGGTCCATTCCACTTCTTGTGCAGTTTGTATAAAGGCCAATGTGATATTTGAATAAAACATTTGCTGAGCAGACAAAGCAATCAGTGTCTTGGTATAAAAATCCAATAAGTTGTTTTGACAGAAGAGGGGACGTTGGGTCGTCTCAGATAACACTAATAACTGGCGCCGTCCCAGATACATACATAAATAGCAACAAAATGCTCTTCTTTGAGTTGGTTATTCACGAAGTAGTCTATTATGTATGCTGTAAACGTTTCAACAACTTCTTCTAAACATGCTTTACATCAATAATGAATACCCAACGAGTAAGCATCTTCAACCGACATCAGTACGTTTCAGTCACTTTTGAGGCAATTTGATTTTGAATCCAAAAGACTACAATGCTACGGACCACTAACATCTGGAAAAATACTGCAGTATATCATTTTAACCGGAGAAAAATTAGCTTATCATTATGATACAACATTGATCCCTCTGACATACATAAGAAGTTAGAGCATTCTAATGATTGTGTGTAATTATTTTCACGTTGATGTTTATGTATAAGGCTAATGTAGGACCACACAAGAACAACTTTACGTAGCTATCGGCGTCATCTGATAAGATGGTCATCAGATAACATTCAACCACTATCATCATTAGAATATTGTTTTTCTTTGTTGCATAGTTCCAAACTTCACCTGGCGCTGTGTCCATAAACTGCAGCAACAATGCAGCCGACACTCTGCGTCAACGTACGACTCTCTAACGACCTCTTGCGAAATATGTAGAAATAGCAAGCTATCAAGTTGCTTGAGTATCTGTGGAAAAAAAACAGTTGTTCATTTTCAGAGATCGGGATCGCTAAATCGCAATACTTTAATGAGATTGATTATGTAGATACATAAATGTAGTCTAAACATCGAAAATAGATTAGTCTCAAAAAGTATAAAACAATTATGAAGGAACCGGGTATTCATTGTTTAACTCATACATCTACAGATGTGAAAATTGATCAGTAGTCGTGATCATTGTATTTTTTCTTAACACTATCAAGAGTGGTACTACCTATATTTTGTTTTGTAAATTACCTTTTAGAGGATGATTTTAAAATGCCGCGGTCCCTTTGTAAACGCCGGTTAAATGTTAAAGTGCATGTACACGACCATAATGATTTGTTTGACGTAACGTTTACGCCTAGATCAAACAATGGCTAACAAGAAAGTAATCATGGTTAATGGCCCATGCATTATGGAAATCATATGTTGCATGTCTATTAATGTCCATTGCTAATGTAATAATACGTTCCTGCACTATGTACAAAGGCAAAATGCAGCATTACTTAGTGGCAAAAAAGTGCATCCGAGGTTGAAACATTTTCCCTCGACGTAACTACGAGCAACAATGCCCTGCTTTGAACCCATCTGTGACAACGGTAGTGTGGCAGGTGTGACCGTCGACCATCCCGTTGTGCCGTCGCCCTTTAAGGCATCCGCACTCACCGTCATGATCATTTTCATCATCTTGGGAAACATCTTCAACATCTGTGTTCTTCTCTACAACAGTAATCTTAGAAACGTCACAGGGAGGTCAGTATTGCACTCGATATTTCTCCATCAATGTTATCTAAGACAGTTGGGTAATGAATTTTAATCAGTATTAAATGTCGTAAAACTGATTTATTATTTACAGTATAAGAATATAACGAAAAATTAGAACAAAATGATGATGTCCAATGTTACCATAGTAGAAAATAAGCGATTGAAGAATTTGTGATCGAAACAGCTATATTTGCATTCGTGCTTGTCTTAATGACATTATTATCTATATTTGATAGTTTTATGGTGGCTCTGTCGACTGCTGATCTGGGCCTGGGTCTCTTCGGACTACCGTTCATTGTGAGACCAGCTCTTGAAGGACGATGGGTGTACAATAAGTCAACATGTGACTTCTGTGGTTTCATTAGCACAACTCTTATCTTAACGTCAGTGCTGCTACTCTTTGACCTGAGTGTGGACAGGTACATTTGGATAGCCAAACCAGTTAAGCACTACAAGATCATGACGGGGAAAACGTGTGCAGTTATGATCACAGCGTCGTGGCTTGTAGCAGCTGTGTATTCTGCAACACCCTTCTTTGGGTGGGGCTCATTTGTTTACAACTACAAGATGTCCACGTGCACTCTGGGTATTTTCACTGACATTTATTTTGGAAGTGTATTTTTTGTCATCTTGCTGCCCCCGATATTTGCGATGTGTTTTCTGAATCTAAAGATACTACGAATCGCAAGACGGCAAACGCTTACTATACGTCACAGCAACCAGGTACCTCGTACGTCAGAGTCATTTCCGGTGACGTCATTCAAGGCCGCAATGACTGTCGGGATTGTTGTTATATCGTGCGTGGTGTCATTCCTACCTTTATTTATCTCTTACACTTACTCACTGTTTGCAAATTATGACTTGCCCGCTGAATTAGTTTTTGCGTTTACATTTCTTCTGTTATCCAACAGCTTCTGGAACTGTATCATATACTCTACTACAAACACTAGTTTTAGACAAGGAGCAAAGAAATTTGTTCTTAGGATAAAGAAACTGCTTTTTGATATGTTGGGTAATAGCGTATGAGGTAACTTTTGTATTGTATTTTAGTACGAGCATAGACATACGCAAACATGTCAATCAAAATAAACAAGTTTCATGTTTTTTTTTCGATATTCTTAGACTTTTACATCGCATGTATGGAAAGTGCTGTAAAAACAATAACACTGCAATCATTGCTGTCGACAGAGGGCGCTGTTAAGTCGGTGTAAAGAAATAAGTTGTAGTGTAGATTTTGCCTCCATCTTTACAACGTATAATTAGCTTCTTGGTGATTCGTAATTTATGTTTGTATATATCTACTTTTTTTTCCTTTTTGTTGTATTATGTATTAGAAATTCAACAAAATGTTGTTGTTGTTTTTGTTTTTGTTTTTGTAATGAAGAAAGGGACAGAAATAACTCCCTGCAGTGATACTCTCACAAATGTACATATTCAAAACTGTCTCCAACTATCCAATGCATTTTAAATAGTAAGAAATGACAATGTAGCTGTTAATTCAATATATCACCAAGAATATCGACCGTGCTTATATCATAACCTAAATTTTAAAAAATATGATACTTGAATTTACATGTTTACTCCGTGCTACACATTTTTGAAGGCCACAAAATTAATTCTATTTCGCAGGTCATTTTGTGTTTAATACATAGAGGTTTCCAATTTCCCTAGCTATTTCATCAAATTATTTTATATTGGATGAATTCAATTTCAACTCGCAGAGGAGAAAAATCTATTGTGTAACCGACCTCACTGGTGATGATCACCATCACAGGATATTACAAATTGTATCGCTAAGCACCACATTGCCAAAATGTGTTATTCGACAGTCAACTCTAGACCTACTGACGCCTGGAAGTTAGAAATACATACCGTGATATGTCCATGACAGTGAAACATCAATCTATCCAACGATACGAGTTTTCAAATCCCATGTTGTTAATCTCCCAGAAACTGTGTATATTTGCCATGCGACAGTTATCTCGAGACCTGCGGACGCCCGAAAGTTAGAAATATAGCGAGGACGTGATATGTCCATGACAGTGAAACATCAATCTATCCAACCATACAACGAGTTTTCAAATCCCATGTTGTTAATCTCCGAGAAGCGGTGTATATTTGCAGTACGAGACCGTCTCAATGACGTCTCAGGAAGAAGATTCTATCTTTAAGGGCGCCACAGCGTCCATTTCCGACAAATTGCGAAACGCAATTTGGTTTTCTGTCACTCCCTGACATCCCTCTTCCGTCTTGGGTTCACGGATACTCATAATTCAGCAATATGTAATCCAAGGTCCAGGCAAAATTGTACTCCGAAGGCTTGTAGGGATACGACAGTACCTGATTTCTCTGGTATATGTGGTATGGGCTGTTTGTATCAATTTGAAACCGAAGCAAGAATGTTTAACCGTATTTACTGGATAGAAAACAGATATTTCTGGGAATGACTCTAAGCATGCCAATGTTTCTTTGTTAGCCAAACAAGGTTATATCGTAGAGGCATGCAAGATAGAAATGGGTGGTGAACGGTAGAAGGAAGGAGTAGATGAAAAATGTGTGAATGAGGGAGTGAATGAGAGAGAGGTGGTGGCTATTTTTGTGTCTCTATCGGTGATTCAAAGGTTACTAGATTTTGAGTTCTAAAAACGTTGATATCTTCTAGCGACATTAAATGTACTGCAGAGCCTATTTGCACCAGAATTTATTGACATGATGTTAAGTAGGTTGATGTTATGGTAAACCTGTTAGCTTGATAGCATTACGATGTTGCCCTACACACATAAATTGGCTAGACAAACAGTGCGAAACGCCTGGTGACGTTATCTGCCGAGAACACCTGGAATTGACAACACGCTGAGAGTCCATATCGTAACACGGCAGGGCGCAAGTTCATTCAACACCAAATATCGCTTTGCTCGAAGTCGCCCACTGCAATCCATTTATGTACCACGTGGGAAGTCGCCTCCGGGGTCGACCCTGTGTTGTAGGAGTACTGCAAAAGACAGGCCTTGTGTTCGGTCGCACTTACCGTAAATCAGCGATCCGAAGCCAAATAGATTACTGCTTTAGCCTGGATATATGCCGATCGCTCTATGCAATCGTGAAGAGTAATGATGATTCAATACTTTGCTTTTCCGTGTTTTAAGGATAAGTTAAGAAAGATGAAACGTGTCGGTGTTTATTTGCGTTCTGATTTGTGGCTCCGGATGAAATAAATACTGCGCGGCCGGATGGGATGAAAATAGGTTAAAAGTGATCTTAGTGTTGACATCTATTTGGTAAGGAGGTAAAGTAAACACATTTTCCCTCACTCTTCTCGGGTGAAAATAAGCGCCTAGCTATGGTTAGGAACTTGCCTTGGACGCTAAATGGAGGTCACGTGTTTGAGGAGAGCCACATCTAAAGAACGATAAAGAACCCATAACACTCATCGATTAGAGTAGGGGTCCTTCTCGGTGTGATTGGATCAATATTTCCGTTTACGAGTATACATATATGCAGCTAGTACTCTCCAGTACAAACTTGGTGTGTTACGCCATGAGGCGGTTTACCGGGTATGCAATACAAACAAAAGTGTGACGTCATCTCCGGCAGAGCTCTTAACATAAACTTCGCTCGGAGCACTGTTGCATTATTGGCTAACATGAATCATAAACACATTATGGTTATGTCTTCAAGTGCGGTCAACCATACTGAGCTTCTATCAGTGACACGGCAGGGCGCAGTCAGTTTCCCGGCAATCTGTTCAAAATTTACTAACTGCCAAGCGGCAGAATGAGCTTATCCTGACCGACCATATCAAGCACCACCACGGTACAGTACAGCAAGCTTCAAGAGACCCTTACGGGAACCATCCAAGATACGATATCTGTATTCTTGACAAGACCGTCGCCAGTCTCTCATTTTGTTTTACTATCGTGTACAACAGACGCATCGTCAGCTCCTCTAGAAGTGTGTTAGTTTCCTTATCTGGCGGACGTTTCCGACCCTTTGACTCAGAGGCCTATTTTTGTTCAGTCGGGAAGTCAACGCTAAACAGCTCACCAGTGCCAGACGGACAAAATAGGTCGAGTGGCGTGTGCAGAACATACAAGGTGCCAACTTGTAGAAGGAACTGTCAGAATTCCCCGGTGCCGGTTAGAGAAGGACGGCTCTTTTTTGCGTTGTCGGAGACACATGAATCACTCGTAGAAGGTGTTGAAGACATCTTCGTAGGACACGAAACTGAAATCATGAACGACACCTCTACAGACGACAACTTTGATGATTTTTACCGTGCGGGAGCTTCGCCCTACAAGGCGGTACTGATGGGGATCATCAGCGGCCTGATCATCCTCGGAAACATCTTCAACATTGCCGTCATACTCTACAACGAGAACCTTCGGACAGTGTCAGGCAGGTAGGTCACATTTTTAACCACATATAAAGAACCCAGTTTCTTGTGTATGTATTTAATGTGTGTACGTGATCTGGTCAGATGCCAGAATCTAAGAATTAAGTCTTAAATGTTTATCATTTCATATTGTATCAATGCCATATATGTAAAAGTTATCAACTCTGGTCACAATGCAATGTTGCCGAAGATGATTCATGAAGACACATGGTCACGGATGTTAACGTAGAGAAGCCACGGCTAAGGAAAGATTATTTGATAGAAAGATAGCTAGGTTTCATTTCCTTCCGCGGCCCGAGTTCGTGACATATTTCTCATGAATAGAAATGGACTTATTCGTCTTTTGCAAATTTTCGAAAAAGTGGTACATTCTGCTTCTTTAGCTCTTACTGGTGGTGTCATTCATAAAAAAGCTGCTGCTATCCATCTGATCATTGCTATGGGCAAAATCATGGGATATTTGTTGGATAGTCTCTCCTTCGCTGATAACTTTAACCATTGTCCATGAAAATGTTAGATAGTTGTCTTTTTGTCGTTATTACGAGCTGATTTTGTATCTCTTTCTCCGGTACGTCCAATGCACAGTTGTTATACAAGTAGCTTTGGTTTTGAAGTCTCTGCTTCGAGTCCTTAGGGCCTTAAGTGTACGGTTGAAACATACTGGTGTACTAAGAAGTGCGGCGATAAAATCTCCCGTATCGATTTACTCTAAGTGCCCCGACTTTAACGATCGGTGTTTGAGAAAAGCGCAGCGGAAAGAAAAGCTATCATTAACACATGGACTTCAAAGTTCGACCCAGCTCACAGGTTCCCATTAACACCGTGTTAATGTTTCGTACATGGTACGGTACACGTAGAGGCCGCGGCCCAGCTTACTTTAGGTCTGGTTGAAATTTAGGAGAGCTTTTAGCTTCGACCGTGACCAAACTGGCAAACTGCAGGCAACTTGACTCTCCTTTTTTCACCAAAATGATTTTATTTTTGAATTCTTCGTAGCGTCACACTTTGTGGCTTGAGTGTAATAATATCAATAGGTGAATGTATATTTTGACATTTTTTTCGAACTCTTCTGCTAAAGTCTAAATATAATATGATTTATATCAAAACAAACGACCTCATTATAGTACATGTATGCTTAGATTGAGCTATTCTTCCATTCATATTTACAATCATAACATAATCCAAAGCCATCGCATTGTAAACCACAGACGACGCGATTACACAAGACTTAAAATACAGGCCATGTTCCTGACATCTAGCCCTGGTCAAAGCAATAAGTGTAGATCAAATGACTATTTATGGCACATCTGACATGTGCTTCATCTGTCCGTAGTTTCATGTTAACTTATTATGTCTATATATGGCATATCTAACTTGTGCATTCATAGTTTTATGGTGGCTATACAACCATCGGTGGCATATCTTACTTGCGCATCATCTCTTCGTGGTTTTATATGGTGGCTATACGGCTATCTATGGCATATCTGACATGTGCATAGTCTCTTGTTAGTTTTATAGTGACTATATGACTATCAATAGCATAAATGGCAAGTGCATTCGTAGTTTTAAGGAGGCCATATAACTATCGGTGGCATATCTTTCTTGTGGACCATCTCTCCGTAGTTTTATGGTGGCAATACGACTATCTTTGGCATATCTGACACGTGCCTCGTCTCACTGTAGTTTATATGTTTGCTTTATAACTATCTATGGCAAATCTGACTTGTACATTCGTAGTTTTATGGTGGCTATATAACTATCGGTGACATATCTAACCTGTACACATCTCTTTGTGATTTTATGTTGACTATATAACAATCTTTGGTCGCATATCTTACTTCTGGACCATCTCTCCGTAGCTTTGTGGTGCGGATACGAATATATTTGGCATATCTGCCACGTGGTTCGTCTCTTCGTAGTTTTATATGTTGGCTCTATAACTATCTAATCTGACATGTGCATTCATAGTTTTATGGTGGCTATACGACTACTAGTATCTATGGCTAGCATCTAACTTGTGCTTCATCTGTTCATAGTTTTATATGGTAGCTATATGACTAGTACTTTCTATGGCTAGTATCTAACTCGTGCATATCTCTCCGTAGTTTCATGGTGGCCCTGGCAAGCGCAGACCTTGGCCTCGGCATCTTCGTGGTCCCATTCACGGTGCAGACGACTCTGGTCGGCGTGTGGACGTACCCTGACCGGGTGTGCCAGTACGTCGGCTTCATGTCCTCAACATTCACCCTGTCATCGATCTTTCTACTCATGGACCTCAGCATCGACAGATACGTTTCCATCGCCAAACCCATCGAGTACTACAGCGTCATGACCAACCGTAAATGCATATTCATGATCCTGAAGTCTTGGCTGGCGGCCTCTGTGTACTCTATGGGACCTTTCTTAGGTTGGGGTCGTTACGGTTACAGCTACAAGATGTATATTTGCACGCTTGACATATTCTCTAACACATCCTTCGGCATTGTTGTCTTTGTTCTAGTCATACCTCCATTCATTATCATGTTCATTCTGAACATAAAGATTTTCATCATCGCTAGAAACCATGCCAAACAACTTTACTATATTCGTGGTAGTCAGGGTCAGGTGACTAAGCATTATCCAATCACGGCTATCAAGGCAGCCAAAACTGTTGCTATCGTCATAGCGACATTTGCTATATCGTGGATCCCTATGGTTACAGCATACGGTTATAGTGTTTTTGCCAACCATCGTTTAGCACCTAACCTTTCATTCTCCTTCATGTACCTCGCTGTCGCTAACAGTTTCTGGAACTGTGTCATCTACTCGACAACAAATTTGAAGTTTCGACTAGGAGCTCGCAAGCTCGTTCTCAAAATGAAGAATAGAATGTTTCCCAGATCTTCGTCTGTACAAAACTTGAAGATAGAACGTTCCATCACCATGTACTCTATATCAACCGTGTAGGTACACTGTACGAGGCCCATCTCTGAACTACATAGAACATAATTTCATCAGGTTGGTGATGATAATGTTCGTCCATCGGTGTCGATCTCATCAGGTTGGTAGAATATAGGGTATCGGAGTTCTCTTGTTGTGCAAAAGAAAACTCCGATATCCTAATTATGATGTAAATGCATATAATTTGTAACAAAACATAGTCTGATATAATTTCATAAAAACTTCTGAAAGTTCACTGAGTAAATATTACAACAAAATCATCAGTAGATTGTGACAGTAATTTTTGACTTATACAGATTGTGACAATAATTTTTTTTGGTGATACGATATAATGTAAAGGGATACTATCTGATAAACATATATGCTGGTACAGAGTGTTGTAAGCTGACTGCAGCAAAGCTCAGTAATGCAGCTAAATCTTTCCTCAAGTCCAACATTCCTTCGCAGTCAATTATCAGATCATTAGTCATTTTCATAAGTTTATGCACATTAATTTTTTTTTCATGTAATTCTATGTCACCTGAAAAGTTTGCTGAATGTGGTTTGCATAATTGTCTTGCAGAAAAGGTAAATGGTAGATTTAGTAATGTCTAAAGAGAAGAGAATTGTACAGGAAACATAATGAAGAGCAGCGCGGTTTTAATGCACACACTATAAAATAGAGGAACATATTTCAATTGTTTGCTGTGCTCTCAACTAACTAGCTTGATATATCATTTACAGTTCCGTAATGGTTTTGTGGTAATGATATCTACCAACACAACGAGCATTACTAAGCCATTAGTTCCGCCTGTACATAGTGCGTGAGAGATTTCACTGATTCTATATGGTATTGCTATTTGTCAAATGAATCGACAGTATGAGAGTGTTGTATAATGTAATGTTGTCAATTTAGTAAATCACTGTTATCGCTGTAAGATATGTATGATATGTATATGAAATTTTATCAGAGATACAATGCCATTGACGTGTGCTGTAATGAGAAAAGTAGTTCACAGGAATTTAGGTGTCTGTATGTTATCTTGTGTATCGATTGTTAAAGCTTGCCTTGGTCTTGATAGGCAGTGTAGTTAACGTAACGATTATTAATACTTATAACGCTAATCAAGGTACTGGAGATAATAAGAACAAATCTCCAGCTAGGAGGTTGTTTTTCGTGCCCTAGCAATTGGTAATCAGGATTGGTAGCAAGTTCTTTGTTAGATGTCATTGGGTGTAGTAAACTGATTGGAATAGAATAAAGTTTGAAAGAAAACCCATGGAAGTGTTCATGTCTTTCTGCTCTTTTGTTTATGTGGTGTTAGGCTACATCAGAACAAAGAACTCAACATTGCATTTTTACGTCGATGAAGGTTAGACATCCAGGAAATGAGATATGCAAGGAATCAGTTACTCAAGCAACTGGATAGATGTAGGAAACTGCTGGATAGATCTAGGAAACGGCTAGTTTTCTAAATCTATCCGGTTGCTTGAGGAACTGTTACATTGCGTACGGATCGCTCTCTTATGATAATTAAGGACGTCAGACTGTGTTCGAGCAAACATCATTGACTTAGATATAATAAATAAAATGAAAACTATTGTTTTCATCTACATATGCATCTAACTGTGATAAATGTTTCAATCCCATGCAAATGTGCTGCGATATGTTAAGAAAATCTATATTCTAGCGTAAATTAATAAACATCTTTTGAATATTCCAAAAGTTCAGTACAACACAACCCCGTTAGCGGGACAAATATAGGAGCCAAAAGAGCTATTGAGGTGATTGTAAAATATTGATTGACTGTCTATAAATATCAAATAGGATCTGCCCTCCATGCTGCACTTCGTAAGTCCCTTAACGATGATTTAATACCTTGTGTTAGTCCGAACCTCTTTACAGCCAGACCGTTAGCAGACATTGACCGGATGAGGTCAACGTCAATATCGGAAACGTCTAGAGGGTAGCTATGTGGTTACTAACTCTGTACAATACAAATATCTGTAGATATGTTTTCATTACAACACCTTCAGGGGATGTAAGTTTTCTAATTGCCAAAGTTGCACGGTCTTTCATAGCTCCTCTTCGTTAGCGCTTACTAAGGCCCATTTTAATCAATTATATGGATTACCTTCCCTGGAAACACCAGAACTGAAGCATACGTGCAAAAAATGAAAATTTGACTAAAATGGAATAGAAATTTGCCTTCATTATGAAATCTAAATGGTCAGGAAAGTTGAACAATTGACTATTAGTAAAGTGTATGGTATACCGAACAATAAATCCTTCTCTTTTGTCCTTCTTCTTTGACTTTGGAATTGGCTAAGTCGTTTTGCAGGTGCTTTGTAAAATTTATAACATGGGTATTTTTTAAGGACGAAACTTGATGCGCAAACGGATGTCATCCCTATTCATATGATCGAATCAACATAGCCTACAGCTAATAGGTCTTTTTTATTAGGAAAAATCAAATGTGCCGTCCTGTTGAGACTTAAAGAACACGTATAATTATTTTCTTTGAAAATTCTTTGATCTTTACTCTGTGCTTCTGATCAAAGCGTAAACAATCAATTACGCCCACTTCTAGCAGCTCTACTTAACCATCACCTCATTAGCTACAAGATTCATGGTGAAGATCTAAAGAATAAATTGGAGAACAGTCTTTGCAGATGGACAATTTGAGTATCATCAAAGGTCTGTTCATTGGTAATCATCAAGTTGCTAAAATTGGATGTTGCAATTGCTCAATGACAGCCTTCGTGTAATAATTGGCTTCCGTAAGCCCATATGTCTCTTCGAGTATGTTTATCTCAGTGGAATTATTAAGCGGGCGGAAGGGCAACAGGAGTTCAAGAACAACAATACCCTATTTACTTATGGGTGTGCTCTTGTTATTATGATCCGGCGAGTAATACTTCGACATCAAGGGCTCAAAAATTTCACAAATACGTGAAATATTAATATTTTATCGTATGTTTACTTGTTGTTCCTTGATTATGCAATTAAGGTTTTCATTGATATTACCATTACACGTGACCACTGATCACCTCCTGTGATTCAACGGTGAAGGTGACTATCATACTGAACATATTACATAACTGCGAAGACAGAGAAAAATAGACTGACCAGAAAAAATAACATCTCGTAAATTTGTAGCCTTCCATGACCAGGACTATCATATTTGATTAATGACGAGTTCTACCACCTTTGACCTGTACTTTCTAACACTACGGCAAGTCTGTTTACTTCTTACCACTCAAAGCTGTCACTCAAATAACTTTAGACATGCGAACACCATCCAAAACAAACTCACACAGCAAAAGCATAAACTCCGTACGTGGAGTCAAAATTAATACGGTTGAAGTCAATGTTGCATGGAATAAACTCAATAAACTCAATGCTTGAATAGCTGATGGCAAAGTAAGTGACTCGTGAAGAGTGCAAATGATAGACCTCCTCTTGTACAGACCGTGAGGTATATGGTGACGCCAGCTGATGATTCTTTTCGCCATGTTTTATGGATCCCATTACAGCAGATCCGAGGTGAGCCTCGTCTAATGGAATCATTTACCAAAGTGCATCTCATCATAAGAACTTCATCATCCATGAACTATAATGAAGTGCGTGAAAGCTTAAGCTTCGTAGCTCAGCTGGGTATACATCTATCTTTAAATAAATGGATGCAGAGAAGATCATTATCCTGAAGTCTGACCAGATGGTTTCCATATGCATAGCAATGCCATGAAGAACTCAGCACACGCAAAATCAGTATTGAATGGCAGAAAACGTTTGCAAACATAATTGAGAGAACTTCCCTTCAAAATGATTCCTATACAGCCTGATGACCGGTGTTTTGGAAAGGTTTAAAGTGCCTATCGCGTGAAGGATTACGTGAGGTCTGACCTTGGTGATCCGAGACTCTGATCGATGACCATGACTTCTGACCGCCATCACAGCATCATCTAAATTTTTCAGCCCGGAATGGAGGTACCATTAAGGTTGCGTTTCACGGGTGCTACATCACACAAGCCTGAAACCTGAAGTGGAAACGTAGATGAGCCCTTTCTTTCGCACCATTTCATCTGAATCATATACCTCCCGCCGACAAAGGGAAATGGGATTCGATCTGCTCTGAGTACTTTAGATTGCAGCTTACAAATCTATCTTCAGTTCTTCAGAATCTAAAGCTAGGTGGAAATATTCTTTTGATTCGGATTGGGTTTGAAGTAGAAGAAGACATCATGGACGACTAATCTTAAATCAGCCAGAATATGTATGTTTTGATATGTGTATTATCAAAAATGTGCAGCTCCAGGAGTCAATTAAAGGTAAAGGAAAGAATTGTCATGACACTTGACTGCATTCTTATGTCTTTAAAAATTATCTACCGCTTCCTGCTAACAAGTTGCTCTTTGCCTTGATTTCAAATAAGACGTAGGAGTAGGGCGAAGTATTTTACTAGTTTAATAGAAAATAGTTTAGCAACTTGAACTTGCCCTAGTACACTTTCTCGGATTCTTTAAACCTTTCAGAACTATGTTCATCGAAGAAAACGCTATCCGCTTTGACACAAGGCCACCTATTGTGAAGACTGATAGGTTTAAGAAGTATTTCCGCCGGAAGATTAAAGACTGCGGCATTGGTCGAATTCCAACGCAACTGCGGGTCCATTTCCGCCATGACCATGGATTGAGATTGTATCCTGCGATGATTGCAGGGATTTCTGTTAATGCCAGTTCTGTCAGCAGGGGTTTTAACACTTATGGACCGCCGTGTTGTACGTCAACGAGGAATAATAACAGATCCTCTACTTTATCCCTATAAATGGATATCTCCCACAGCTTTAAGTCACCGGTCAATGTGGGACAAGGGGGAAATGAAACTTTAGCGCTAAAGACTTATACTGTGGATCGTTTGAAAAGTCTAAAAGTTGGTTAATGTGACGAGGAAATTATAGGAAGAGACATGCAAAGTGCAATGTAAGCACAAATATATATCATTATAATGTGATCATTGCAATACAAGCCTTTAGGCATGTCTATTCTAATTGTCTTTATCATCATGATGCAAAGGATAAATTTATCTATCATTACACAATTTAGTCTTTTTTTTCATTAATGAAATGTGACACTATAAGTATACCTTTTAGATGAAACGATACAGAAAGGAGTAAATTTTTTTCATGTATCATAACGGTTTCGATTTCCCTCTGCCATTGAGGTTTAGATATTATTATTATGATGGCACATCGGTTAGAAAGACTGCACGATAAAAGTTGATATCATACTTTGCGTGAACCTCTGGCTTTTTGGCTATGCAGTACATCCTTTAACCATAAGGTCTTATGACCTAAAGAGGTATGATGTATCCTTTTTCCGATAAGGAGGTGAGCCCAGGAAAGGTCACGTTTGCAATAACCTCGCGAAGTAATGCTTTAAAATGTTGGAGATGGCTCAGTCGTTGCGACTGAATTGAGCGTTGGCAGAACATATTCTAAAAAGTTTTTTCAAACTTTTGATCACTTGCCAGGCAAAATGTTGACCGTCATAGTTATTCTCGTCAACGAATATCTCGACTCCACACGTGGACATTCCTGTCCCTGGTGCTGACTACAATCCACACACAAGTAAACATGCCTGTCTCTGATATTGAACACCATCCACACAGAGGTAAACACATCTGTTGTCTGTGCTGAACACTATCCACACACAGTTAAATAATTCTGTGCTTGGTGCTGAGCAACATTCAAGCAAATATGTATACAAATCTGTTATTTGTGCTGAACACCGTCCACACACACAGTAAGGCAATTCTGTCGTTGGTGCTGAACACAATCCATGCACATATGTATAAAGATATTTCCTTAATCCTGAACACCGTCCACACGCAGTTGTCCTTGGTGCTGAACACCGTCCACACACAGTTTAACACATCTGTCCTTGGTGCTGAACACCATCCACACACATATGTAAACTCACCTGCCCATGGTGCTGAATACCGTTAACACAGTGGGAAAGATATCTTGGTGCTAAATGCTATGATTTGTCACATTTCCCATAGCCTTTGTTTGTATGTTTATCAACGTGTTCGTAAGATTTCAGTGCAATTGTGTTGTAATAGTATATAACATTGTTCTTACGCAACGGCCAATGCAAGTACAACATTTAATGCTTTAAAACTGCAAATTACACAGTTTGTACATGATTTTACCAATTCAATAACATTGACATTGTTCACTTATAACCATTTTCATGTTGAGTCTATTCTTAGTTATAACGACTTGGCAAAGCTAATTGACGCCATCTGGGCTTCGTGGACTTAATGCCTAAACCCTTATCAGTACCAGTGTTCCGGAGACTGATTCATTACACCACCATTCGAATCCACAAAAAACGGCGACCTCCAGCGACCGCGTTGCGATTTGACAGTGAGAGCTCTCAACAAAACGACACTCCTTTCGCTCAATGGATTTGTTGTCTTTTCAGTCATACTTTCACAACTTGCATTATACTCCAATTATGAAGTCAAAGGTTACGCAAATCCAATTTAGGTCGCAGCAAGGTCGCAACGCGATCGCCGTCTAGTGGAATAGGTGCATTACCAGATGTTAACACACTAATGATAGTAGTCCCAACTTCCGCTGACATCAAAGACGTGCTGGAACGCTCTGTGTATTTTGTTATCTTTCTGTATATACGTTTACAAGTTGCATCATATTCCACTTATGAAGTCAAGGGTTGCACAAATATAATTTTGGTCGCAGCGAGGTCGTCGTCTTGTGGAATGTGGCTTTTACCAGATGTTAACACACTAATGATACAAACGTAGTAGTCCCTACTTCCACTGACATCATAGACGCGCTGGAACGTACCTATCCCCGCGTTCATTTCCTCTAGGTTTGCCTCAATCATGACAAAATAATTACAATCATAAATCACCGCAAACTCAAATCGATTCAGTGTAAATGGACTCCAAACCAAAGGCCACAAGGTCCGGTAAGTGCACGTAGGATCTCGGCAAGACAAAATTTACTTCGATCGGTTGAAGAGGGAAAACAGATGTACATTTGGGGAAATCACTACAAGGCCTTAGAAGAACATGATTATTGCAAGGACGCATTGATCTACGTGGGTGTGCACGAGTGCTGTTCATTGGAAAGTCAATAAAGACGACAAGTTCATAAACGAACCATAAAACGTCTTCCTACGCACTGCCTATACATTACACCATGGGGAGTTCACTAACAGCTAGTTAGTTTAATGAACCGAAATTCAACGATGATGTCATTGGTGAAGAAACTTCATTGCTTGTGGAAATCTCTCTCGATTAGTTTTGTGAAGTGGACTCTAACATGAAAAAAAAAAGAGTCCAAGCCTTGGAGAGTAGTTTGTATACCCGTTGTGTGTTACCAGGTTTTTATCATGATTATTCAATTCCTTTTCTTTTGGATCCCTTCATAACATGTGTTATTGAAAGTGAAACATATCAGATGGGAATACTTACATCAAATTGATGCTCTTTTCTACGACTTGCCCCTAAATTTCCAATTATGATACATCAGTAAAATGTTGAAGAATTGTTGTAAGTCTAGCATATCGTGCTCACTAGACTATCGGTGACCTCTCGACATCATTAATCCGGTACATATAGATGGCACATATGTGTGGATTCTATTATGTCTAGTAAATGCACTAATAGCTTATTAACCTGTAGGGTAACAGATGTTAGAGTGCCAGGGTTGTTTTTTTTATTACGTGATACACGTCATATTTGTAACGTTGTAACATATGGTGTGTTGTTGGACCTGTAAATGAAGAGAAGATAATAAAGTGTCGGCCATATTTTGAGGCATACATAGTGAGTTTTATTATCTTTTTACGAACGTGCTAAAGACTCACCAACGATAACACCCATATAAACATGGCGATAGTCCTGAGCCTATACAAAGGTTTTATAACCTTATCATGTTGGCAAAATATCCGGCATTTTGGGGTGACTTTGCAAGCATTCACAAGGATTTGACATTGAAATGACAATTATATCAATAAAATCCATACTTTGTAGATTGAATTTTACACTAACGTAGGTCTAATGGTGCGATAAGACGACTAAGCTACTGTAAGATTGACCATCTTTTGTCTCTTTGGGACATAGAAGATAATAACAGCAAGAATTGATTACATGTAATAGTCTAGATGATTATTACCATATGTTGAATAGCATGGTTGAGATTCCCTATCCTGACTGCACTTTTACAGGTCTAAAGTCCAACCTGACCGATGCTGATAAAGGATCTTTATCCCATGTTACATGTAAGTGGTTTGGCTGACCTTTCTGTGCACGACTCGCTGACTGATCTTTGACACTATCATTGTACAAACCACTCTTTGACTACTAAACTCGTGAACGTTTCCTCTCACAATCTTTGAATGACGTACATGGCAACTTTTCATGTAATCGTTTTTCCTGGAAGGCTCAGAGTGTCACCGTGATAACTAGTAATGGCTCTTGTTGGTTACAGACTTGATAACATCCGTACTCGTCACCTACAGTAAACCTAAAAATAGAGTGTAAAGAATATTTTATGAAGACATGTTACCAAACTATAGTGCAAGGATGAGATACGATAGAAAGAATAGCCAATAAAGATAGACATAATTTGTGTTGCTCTCTGATACCCATCTAAGTTAACGCTAAGTTGCATCTATTCAAAAACTTCTATAGTGCTAAAACACAAAACGATAACACCAATGTCAATATGAATAGTATTCTTTTTAATATTTCTGACAAGTGTAGGTCTTCAAAGTGCAATCAATAAAATTTATGTATTACTTACTTAGGTGACATTAACTTTTTGTCCTTTGCCATTTGGAGTTACAATTTGGAAACTTTTATGATCATGTGAATATTCTTTACAATGTTACCAATTTTACACGCAAACGAGAATCCATTATTCATGTACCATCTGTCGGTTGAGTCCCATAATATAGCTGCCAGAGCTATACCATATGTTTTTTTTTCATATAGTATCATAACTCTCCCCTTTTGGACGACGACATTCAACTATCTACATGTATAATCATGAACTCTTAAACCAAGTCAATCACTTTTTCCATTCCACAAACGTGTAGCAGAATACTAGATAGTTTTGTTGGAGATAACATAAGTCAAAGAGACATGCTATAAATTCAGCGTGCTTGGAAGATGACCATTATCGATGAATACATTCTATGGCAGCTAATCTAGCTCACAAAGAGGTCCTTGGCTGGCTGCGTGGGAGTGAAGGCCTTTCATATTTTACACGATGATCATCTACTTACAGTGATTCAGGGCTTAACGAGAACACACAAGCACTGATGCAAAGTATTACTTCCGTCGTCTGCCCCATCAAACTAGCCTATTAACCATCCCTCTGTGTACATGTGAGAGTAAGATCGTCACGGAGATGAAAGAATCTTCACGATATTTAAACATCGTGGGCGCCAGGTTCGACGGCTACATTACGATCGTCTGAGGAAAACGGACGATAAACGGTGTTCATGTGGGTTGTTTCTATTAAACACTGTCAATACCGTAATGGTCTTTCCAGACATACTTATCGTAAACCGTTAATAAAGACATCGGGGTCAACAAAGGTAACGAGAGGTTGTATTCATTTTCTACTTACACCTCATCACTAACACAATGATTTCCTATCAATCTTTGGGACACGCTTCTTTCATGTGCCATGAGTAAAAGATGTAAAGATGGCAATTATTTTCTTTAAAAATGACAAAAAGGCCGACTTAAAAGTAGAATAACTGTGCAGATTTTATGGCTCTTGTTACGCTGATAGTAAAGATGCCTCCAGCTAAAGATAAAATGCATGCATTCATTTTTTTCATCATGAAGAGAAGCAACGGAAATGCATGGCGTCGTAAAATGTCTGTAGAGTCTGCTGCAGCTTTCATGGAAATCTAAGATGAAAAAGCACAATTAGAAATGCATTACGTGTGAGACCAAAAAGACGTAAAAGTAAGACTATAAGAACACAGTTTGATCCCCATGCAATTAATTCTTGGAAGAAGTCAACGTTTAAGTAAGGCAAGTTTGTTCTTTGCCCCATATATCCTGATTGGGCTTTCACGTCCGATGTAGACGATGCAGTTTGCTGTGGGATCGGCAGGAGGCGTTGATGAGCAGTACATGCTGTAAACAAGTGTTGAGAGTGGAGAATTGAAAGTTTTGATAATACATGGGTAATGATGCTGTTACATAAAAAGTTAGTGATGGACTCGATGAAATGTACACTGAAAGGTCGAGTTTAATCTGGACTTTTAAACCATGTACCAATGATTTACCGTAAGAAATAGTCGTAATGTTTCAAAATGAAAGGGAACGGTGGCATTGCCTGATAGTAGCACCGTTTCCCCTTTCCACTAGAAAGTACCAATGTTTCCTTTGGACAATCAGGCAGACATTAAGCTTAAGCTTAACTTAATACAGGCACATTTGATATCTATGCTCATTTCATGAGCTATTGATAGTTTAGTCTGTCTTTGACTGCCCATCGAAAAAATCTCGGTTGTTTATGTCATGAAATGAAGGATTTCTCCATTCTTGTATTTTTTTTGCTTTTTGGACAGACACGGACGACGTGGCACTACACTCAAGTTTTTCATAACTTATTACAATAATGTCAAAGTGGCGTCGCGGTGGCGTAGTGGCAGGTTGTTTAGCCCCAGAACCCAGAGATACTGAGTTCGAATCCGGAGTTCCCTGATTTGTCTCGTTGACGTTGTGCCCTTAGGAAAGGCACTTTACACGACTTTCCTCACTTCACTCAGGTGTAAATGAGTACCTAGCTTCGGTTAGGGACGTCCCTCGGATAGGACGTTAAAATGAGGTCCCGTGTTTGGGGAGAGCCACACCTCGAGCACGTTAAAGAACCAGCCGCACTTATCGAAAAGAGTAGGGGTCCTTCCCGGTGTGAGTGTTTCAAAAGCCTACAGTCCTATGGCCGCACATGGGGTACTTGTCGTATTGAGGTCACCTGAGTTAGCGCCGAATGGCAGCCGCTCCAGACCCTTGCGATCTAGCCCCGCCAATTGTGCGCTCCTCGCAATTCAGCCCCCGGCTGCGAAGAGAGAGTGGTCGGCCTGCCAAATAATAATAAGAAGAAAACAAAATTTTTGTATTTCCTAATTTATAAGGTAGGACATCAAAGGCCTACTAAGACCATAGCCGAGATTTAGTTGGGAGAAAATGCTCGTCATTATTCATTCTGGCCTCAGCGTAACTCTTCAGGCAAAACGCCAGAAGTAAAGAGAAAGAGATTATTACAGATGTTAGGATCATATGACATATGGTGCTTATTAATAGCCAATCTCGTTTTTTTTTTCTTTGTGGAGGCAATTCGCTTAAACTATGAAAATTGCTTGATATCGCTATTCGTCTACGAGCTAAACATCACCCCTTCGGATCAATTACGAGATCTCATATGCCCATTAACATCTTTGAGCGGTTCTAATAGTGAAGAAATATTCGTTCATCGCGAAAGAAAATTGCCTTTTGGCTGGTTCCTTTCCATCATACGTAGAAACTCGGACCTCTAGAAGGCATGGACGAACACTAAATTACCCGAATTGTCAATATCGCTGGAAATCACATATGAATCCGCGTAAAGCGATGCACAGTTCAATGGCTGGCCGTGAATCGTAAAGCCTATTACAGAGGTTGACGGAGTGTTATGTTGTAGCCATCCCGCGGACTTGCATATCATAGTAATAGAAATAGAGACTTAGGTATTGTCGCGAACCTAGACATATTTTGCTTACATTAGATTTGGGTTTTGCACCCCCCCCCCCCCCAAAAAAGAATGTATTTATAAATCTTACTGGATGTACATCATTTTTCCCCAGTTTTACATGTGAATTAAGTCATAGTATTGCTCTCTATTATATATCTGAAAACTGCAGGTTGCATATTAATCAATGATTGATAGAATTGGTCAAAATGGTTCTAACATTTAAGCTCACTTGTATTTAAGACCTTGTATAAGCCACTATGGCTTTTTTCTTCCCCCAGCACATGTTTTTTTGTGTGTGTTCTATTATGTAAAATTGATTTTAATATGTGCGAATAAACCAAACCAAACCAAACCACTTTAATGATTCTTCAAAATCAACATGTAATGGCTTTATTCACAGGAAATGATCAATAAGTATAAGACCACATCGTCAAACGCCCTGTTCGAACATGTTGGAATAGAATCTTCACGCGCCCTGTTTAAAATTGACCTTTTCTTTATTGAACTGAACACAGTGGTGCCTAACTCAAGGCTCAAACTTAACCTTTTGCCGTGGTGCCGCAAATATGATAATCGTTAGAAAAGGTTCGTAGGAAAGACGCACGCCACCGACGCAAACGACGCCAAGTGAGTTATGATCTTTTTCAAACTTGTTCATGGCAGCCTATAATGCATTTTTCCATAACGCATAGCGGTCTTTAAGCTGCTCTGTTGATGGACATAAAATACCAAAGTGGATAAAACACATTATACTGAGAGCCCTAAGTGCTTATATCGACCCAGTACAGCTTTGTACCAAGTGGAGCATGTTTTCCATGTCAAATATTGCTGTTCTGTCTAGTAGCACCTCGCAGACAATGAACGTTTAGTCATAAATAAACATGTGGATGGCGAAAAACGGTACAATTATATTTCAATAGACGTTCTTAAACACCGCCCCCCCCCACGCGCACACACACGCACACACACACACACACACACACACACACACACACACACACACACACACAAACACACACTCACAGAGACGCAGATACACAAGCACACAAACACACAAACACAAACACACACACATGTAATACATAAACACACACACACACATGTGCTACGTGCACACATACAGATAGAAATAGTATTTACCATATACATGTAGACAGTAACTCATGAATCCACACTCGTATTTTCCCATAGAAAGGTTTACTACATTGGAGTATACTACATATCATTTGAATAGAAATAGCCATAACAATGATCACCACAACGGCGAGTACAAAATGCACATTTGAAGTCATGATTCTCTCTTCATTCATAGTTGCATCTTTTGTGTCATATATGAAATTTTTTTCACGATCAACAAAGACCCCCAAAATAACTGCCTGGTTTTCTCGTAAAGCTTTTCATAGATCTTATAATAGCTAACATTAAGCTTATCAAAGACTGAAAAGCACTGACACCTATAGCTACAACACATATTCGGCAGCATGATAATGACTTCCACACACACCTTTCGTTTTACGACGCATGTAATACGTTTTACGACATTACGCCCGTTTCACGGCTACCGTTCCATTGTTTGTAAAATGGACTGCCTGATCCTGACAGCAAGTTTCTTTGCCCCAGTGCGAAATCTCACGTTAGTAGTGGAATAGATAACGCAATTCCAGAAGCTGTTACTTACAGCAAGGTACATAAACGCAAAGGAAAGATTAGGTGGGATTTTATAGCCAGAAAATTTGGAGTACATGTAGGCAATAAGCATGGGCAGCCATGACACCGCAAACGTGACAACAACGATTCCGACTGTCATGGCGGCCTTGAAGGACATGACGGGGAACATGTTGGGCGGTTGGGGGAAAACGTGGGCGTGTTGGATCTGCACGGCTTGTGAGCGAGCAATCATGAAAATCTTGCCATTCAGGTAGCACATCACAAACAGTGGTGGTAGGAGAATGATGAAAGCGAAAAGTCCAAACACTACCTCCGAGAAAATGTCAACAGCACAGACATACATCTTGTAGCTATACTCGTAGGAACCCCATCCATACAGCGGCCCAGCGCTGTAAATGGCAGCTACAGTCCACGATGCAAATATCATGACCTTACACTTTTTACCGGTCATGATGTTGTTATATTCTATGGGCTTTGCGATGGAGATGTAGCGGTCAACACTCAGGTCGAACAGCAGTAGAACGGACGCCACCATGAAGGTCGTACCGAGGAAGCCGCAGTACTGGCACACGGACTCAGGGTACACCCAGTGGCCCGCCAGCGATGTCCTGACGCTCAGGGGAAGGACAAGAAGACCAAGCCCGAGATCCGCACAGGCGAGGGCAACCATGAAGCTATGGCATGGAAGAACAACTTTAATCAAAGAGAGGAATGTTAAGTCCCCCTCTCATTGGACCCGCGGCACGCTGGCGGCGTCGCTGCGTCCTAAACTGGATTTGTGTTACCCTTGACGTTATAATGAGAATATAATCAAAAACGTACGAGTATGACCAAAAAGACAATAAAACGCACATAGATTAAAAAGATTTGTTTTTGGCGATGAAATTCGTTGAGTGCTTTGTCAATTCGATCGGCCGCAGCGACGCCGCCAGCGTGCCGCGGGTCCAGTCAGAGGGTGGCTTTAAACAATCTCAACTAACGTTATATCCTACAGACTTACCATGGCAATGCAAATCATATTCAATCTAGCAATGAGCATATGTTCAGAATGATAACGAAATTTCTTAGAATGATCGTAGGTAACAGTTTCTTAGTTAACTAAAGGGACCACCCTTAAGATTAATAAATGAAAAAAGTACATATTGTTAACTTATATATTTTTGTCGTCACTATTCCGCAGACGTAGACGCTGTGTCCCAAATCTACTATTCAATATGCATAACCTCTAGGAGCGTCGAACCACGTACTTCAAACTAGTACAACAAACGTTGTTTCATTCATTGACATTGGCGTGGTAAACAATGCTGTCACGATGAACCTACGTGTAACAATCTACAAAATAAAATCGTGTCGCCAACCACCATGAAGTGTCCACTCCTAATAGATGCCCTTGTATATAGTGACAGTGCTGTGCGTTAAAAAATACATCATACACCTGCAAAAATGAACGTTTCAATGAGATAAATTATTACCAATGCTGCTATTTCTTTGCTATAAGAGATACAGAAATATCTGCATTCTACCTTCCAGTCACGTTTCTCAGGTTCTCGTTGTAGAGAATGACGGAGACGTTGAAGATGTTCCCGAAGATGATAAGGGCGCACATCCCTGACATCAGCCCGGCCTTCAGGGGCGAGGAGGGGACCGCTGAGCTGCCCTGCTCCGACGGCGCCACCGTGGAAAAGTTTTCAGCCAGCCACACATCCTCCATGGTCACGTTCTCAGGACTCAGCTTGGTTTGAAAGTCATCAAGTACAACCGTTGGCAGGAATAATGTCTTCGGGTACATCATACATCACACTACGTGACAAGTATCTTCATACGGGTGTTCAAATCCTACCCAGACCTGCTTGTGTCTGCAGATGTCATTTCCATGTTTATTTTGAGACATCACGGGTTGTGGTGCTAGACCTTTACGTAACATACGAATGCTGACGCTATGGGTTACGCCTGGAGTCTTGCAACTGTTCCGTAATACATAACCATGTGTCTGCTTCAGACGTGTAATGTTTTTGCATGAAAAGCGTCACTGGTTGTGTTGAGAGTTATAACAAGATAGCAATACGTCTTGCTTTATGTCTTGTTGTTTATCTGAGAACACGAGAGGTGCTAAAACGTCTTCCAGCTTCTCAGCTCATTGACTCCAAGGATGAGACGAATGACCACCGGGCTCCGATGCACGGGTGCAATCTTGAAAACCCTGCAATAAAACATGAAAATAACACTTTTAGGTCTCTCTCAGCACAACCCACAATTTCGTCATAAAAATGTCAGCAGAAATGTCCAACCAACTAAATCATACCAAAAAAAACTCGTTCCGTGGTTCGTGCATCTCAAAACACCTTCATCTTAGCAATGCAGATACGGATATGAGTTGCAAAGTAATACATCGGGATATTTGATAACAGGTAGAACGGCCATATAAGGCTTAATTTCAAATGAAATATTTGCCCCAAACCGCCAACCTGCGGCCCGATATGAAACAACAGAAGTGGCAATTACATGAATGATTTATATGATGTCCTTTGTGTTTCTGCGAAAATATGTTTTATTGATATTTCACACCAGTAGACGTTATTATGCCAAGAAGTTGGGAACAGGTCTGCCATTCCAAAGTTGAAACACGCAAAAACACGCGCATTTTGCCATTTGCATGTTTCAAATGTCAAGAGGTCAAATGTTTTGGTCACAATATAATTAACGACGGAGGAACCTAATGAAATGAATTGTCGTCCTTTGTGGATCCAGAGGACATACATGTGACATTTAATTGACAGCCAACATATCAATAGAGTCGTACCTATTTGTAAATATGTATTGGAATGTTTTTCATAATCTATAAGATTCAACAAATACGACAGTGACAAAAAAATTTAAAAGGTCACCTATGTGAATATATTATAAAAATAACCTTTACGAATATGTATAAAAGTCAGTTGAACTTGATATATAAAAACATGCACAGTAAATTGAATTTAAAGAAACATACTGTGAATTCGGCTCTTCCTAGGATGTGATTCGCGCGATGAAAACAATTTTATGAGCCTTTTTACGATGCAGGCAGCGTGTAGTGTGAATCATAATGTTTATTTTTGTCTTTATACTTTTGTGAAGCGATGCACGCCCTCTATCGTCTCATGGTATGAAAACAATTAATTCCTCGCACAGCTTAATTGCTTCGACACGCTTCATTTCCCAACCAATGGTGTCGATTTGGCAGAAAATTGAGTTAGCTAGAATGATAGAATCTGGCTACACAATCTGACTACAAAGGACTTGGTATCAGCCTTTGTTGTATAAATTCAATTATCTAGTAAAAATAGACTTTAGCATGTAATTTGACAATGTATCTAAGCTGACATTTTCTTTTGGCAAACGATTGTACAAGTCAAATTTGCTTTAGGTGCGTTTCAAAACATCCAGTCTATTTTGGCATATTTAGTACTGCTATGAGAAACAAATAGTAGACCGACAAGGGTCCTTGGGATTTGTCTTAAAATAATTGATCTGGTTGGTCTCATGGAATGTATTTAAAGATAATAGTACTGCGTTTCTGGTTTTATAAGAGAGACACGCACGAGACGTTTTATTTTAGGTTGAATACTAGTTCAATAAAACGGTATTCTCGTTATTCTAACGTTATATATGACTCTTACTGTTAACTTTATTTCATAACACCACAAGTGCTATTGTTGTGTAACAGTCTGCTCATGTTATACAAACGACCCTAAATACGGCTCAGATTTAGATATAAAACCTATAAACGCACAGACAGACATGCAATATGTAAGACTGTGGCGTCTACTATTGATGTTTATCACTATCTCTGAGACAGTTGGGAGGCTTGCGTGATGTACATGAAAGCAATTAAATGACTACATTTCGTGAGTACCTTCTTGAATAATGTATATATGCATAAATGATTATTGACAGGAAGTTATAACTGTAATAACTTCAGGGCAATGGTTAAAAGATACATGATGTTCAAGGTGAAGGTTAGGGTCAGGAAGAAAAAAGACAAAAACTTGAATTAAAATGAATAACGTCTTCAAACTATGATTTACCACCTCCCGACCCCTATGATTTATGAATTCATCAAGTGAAACTATGGAAGCTGGAATTGTACATTGTTCTAGATTCAAGATAACACATTTTATGGAGTAATTTTGATCTACTAGTAATATTGTTGGCTTGGACCTTACAGAGTTGCAAAATTTAATCATCTAAATTCGAATTTCTGTTAAACCTAAGCATGATCCAAAAATGGGGATGAAGTCACTAATTTAAAGTATCCAACCTTCATATCGTTCCACTGAAACATTGGACATAACATTCTCTCTAGATCTGGAACTGGAAAAAAATTAAAAGATATGAGTAGTGTCCTTACGCAGGCCTGAAGGTCATAGGATATAGTCCATGCCCTTTCCGCATTCCTAGCTTCAAAGCAATCCAATCAGTCACAACACCCTGACAACGTCACACCAAAATACGAGGGGACAGACTTCTGTCCGCCGTGGGGAAATAAAGCAATAAGCGGGACTAGTTTCTCACGCCGCGTTGACTAAGAACTTGATCCGAGTTTATAACGTTTGGCAACTTCATCAGTATCAACTCGACCCGGGCAAAATCCCGGAAAATTACATTTGGTACGAGCAATATAGGAGATGAAAAGTGCTGCCATTAATCTTCCAAAGGTGAATATTTCAGGGTACACGTCGGTGTGGGTGATCATTATGTTGAAGGGTGCGACTTAGGTACGGCGATGCGCCACATTGATGATATCACCACCAATTATACTTCCTTTTTCGTGGTTGACTTCTTGGGTTATATTGTAGAGAAAGAGACACCTGCGTCTTGTTAGTTGCTATCATCAAGGAAATAATTGGGAGAATTTTGATGATAGAGCATTGGTTGTATAGAATAAGGTAGCAGATTCGACTGGGCCCTACACCTTTGCAGCTATACAATAGTAAAAATATGCTTTACATTCTCTAACCCTATCCAGACTGGGCTTTTTTGAGGGGGGCCGAATGATCCCCCCCCCCCAGTCCCAGATATCCCAAAAAAGCCTAGTCTGGATAGGGTTAATTAATGTTAAAATGCTCGAAATGTATACGTAGTAACCTTACATACCTTATATGCCTAATTGTCACAAATGATGTAAAACAACTATGCTTAAAGCTTGTGGCATCAAGCAGTAAGGTATTAGGTAATGACCTAAATCTTAAGTCATATGGATACAGAAAACTCTATCACGGTCATTACGTTATAGTCATAAGACGGATATAATAGTCAGATGTTTAAATGTACACATGGGCTACATATGAAGTCCCATATTGTCTTATATAGCATCTAGTAATAGAAAACTAAAGCTAGTGCGCTTCACGCTTTAAAACTAAACCAGAATCGACAGATACATTTTTTTCGGGAAAGAATAGCAAACCGACAATCAGCTCATTAAATAAGTAGTTTGTGTGACCACACACTGTCACCAGCATGACAAACAAAACACCAACCTTACACCTCCATGCCAAGACGTGTTTGAAGAAGGTCGCCCTGCGTAACACCAACAAACAGTCAAACCGAATAATCAAATCCTCAACCGCAATTTCCATATGTCTCATCGGGAATGGCGCTTAGTTTTCAATTGCTACCATCTAGTGCGCAAACGATGAGGTTCACGAGGCTGGAAGCTGAAAATTAACGTTCCGGAAAGCGACAAACCGCTAGTTACAGACCGTAAGGCGAACTATTTCAGGCGATTCTTTTAAGCTTAAGCAAACATTAGTACGTGATCAGTTAACAAATCTGTTTCCTTGCAAATACTTTCCCCCAAGAGCTTGTCCTCAGAGGGCAAAGTTAGGTGATTCTAACTATCAGTCAGAAGTATGCATAAAAGTTCTAGGTACCTATCAATGATCATAGTAGGAATAATCATAATAGCAATGCTTACCACATACTACCCGGGGAGGAAGCCACGCTCAGAGCTTGTACAGGAACACCTTATTTGTAGTAGAGTAGGGTCGCTGTACAAGATGAATGTTGTCCTTGCCTGCGCAGTTCCATCACTGTCTGCCTGAATGAGGTGACTACGATGAATGCTGCCACTGTTTCTGACCCAGGCCCACACAGCCCTGAGTCAGGTCCGGAATCATAACTCATTTGCCGGGCCTGTTTAAAGAGACCAGCCTATTTAGCAGAGCGGGACCCATGACCTAGTCGATATCACATTCTGCGGTCTAAGTGGACCTCTTTGTTCCCTGTTTGACAGGACCACAGTTCGATAAAGTGATATTGAAAAAATAATAATATGAACCTGGCCTTGACTGATGAAGTAAAATCAATGAATGCCCGCACATGTACCATGTTTACATGTTCCGTTTATTACATTTGACATACAAGATATCCGGTGGTAAGGAAATTATACCCATACCTGTTCATTCTTCTGTATATTCAATTTCATCTTCGTCCCTACAAGATAGCTAATGGGGCATTACACGGCTTTGGTCCGTGACGATGCATTCCGCATTGCTAGCACTTTTCTCTTGTGACAAATGTGTTTATACATGTGCATGGATGATGATGCTTTCTATCAACATTACACCGGCAGTTTCCTAATTTTCTTGAAAAATATTCATTAGTTTTGATCACGTACAGCATTAATACCATAACTCTTATCTATTCAGTAACAGTCGTGCAGTTAAAAGAATGATCATCTCCACCAAAACTTAAGTGCGTAGTTGTTTTAAAGATTATGGAAACTCTGCCTATCTTGTTAATGTTCTATTGCGCACTTTACCGATCAAATATGGATGTTTAGATATTTCCTTGTGTGGTCATTCCTATGGAATCGTCTAGCAATACGTTGACAAGCAGCCGTTATAAGTACGTATCTTACGTTTGATGCTAAGTTTACGTTTATCTAAAAGTTATGAAGGGAGCCTGCGAATACAGCGATTGAAGTCCGGTAAATTGGTTTTCCACAGAAATGAAATCGCTGTCAAATACATTTTAATGTACACGGAGTCAATAATATGAACGTGAATTCATATCCAAGAGGTCACATTTTCGCTAAAGTGCCAATAAAAGGGGATGATTTGGCATTTTCGCTCATAGCAAATAACCTTGACAAAGCCGTATGCCCGTCATGATGTTGGAACGACTTTTTCAAAGTCCAACACTGATTTGTCTGCAAATATAAAATTCTCTTTTGCATTATCTTATGTTCAAATATACAATAGGTAGAAAGTTTGTTTGTACTTTCTGCCTGATATTTCAAACACAATGAATATGCATGCATGGAGGACCGAATTTCCCAATGTGATAAACCAACGGCACAAAACTATTAATACTAAACGGCTTGGTGAAAGAATGCCAAGAAGGTAATTACAAATTAGAGGCCCCTTAGGATCCATCCTTCGTTACTGTATTTATGTGCATATTTTCAAATTCATTGTACTGAAGATACAGACATTAGTCAGTGCCATAAACAATCCAACTCAAAATGTCTTTCTCGTAATTTCCCATTTGCCTCATTAAGGGAACAGTGTTATCCCGTTTGCTATGCAATTACTGCAGCTTTGAGGTGCCAAAATCATTATGATATTATCGTATCTCAAACTGCGTCGATTATTGGATTGTATTCAATCAATTAGCTCGAATATTAATCATAAAAACCATTAATCTAAAAACAAGTCATGAGCTCAGGTCGCCATTTGTTATATCATTGCTGGGTGCCACACTACTAAGGGAAATTTAATAACGTTTCCATGCGACCGATAAATAACAATGGAAGACCAGTTGTATATTACATATTATGTGATATACCAGATTATTGCGTACGCTTGTAATTTGATTTATATGATAAAAGACTCTTTTGGTGAAGACTCTTTTCTGTCGTTCAGTTTTTACTCAGACTCACTGCCTAGCTGTCACCCAATGCATGAAGCATACAATGCATCTATCTGATATTTATCCATCCATCCATCTATCTATATCGATCTATCTAACTATCTGTCTATCTAAATTGGTACCCATCTATTGTATATCTACCTGTCGAAATAGTATCCATCTATCCATAGATAGTAACATTTGTCACTACAAATTCAAGGCATCGATGTCTTTTAGAATCAGTTTATGGGATGTCCATTGAATGATATTCAACGTACCTAAAATTAGAAAAAAACTTTAACTTTAACCATTAAACCATCACCATGACTATCACTGAAACAGCATTGCTAATACATGGCCCTCATACTCAGTAGACTGGTTTTAACGTCAGTAAATCAAGCTAGAAATATTGCAGGAGGAACAAAAAGCATCATCTCATACCACAGAAGTACTTCAATCATAAACGCTTTGCAGCTCTTAGCGCTGTGGGCATTAATAGATTTCGCACGTTGCTTGGATACCTTTTATCATTAATCCTGATGGCCTTCCAGGTCCATTATGCCATTTCATATTTCATATGTATTGACAGGTACATCATTTGTGGCTGTATCTTTAAATGACACAATGGCTTCTCTTTCAGACGATCCATCATTTTACAGCTGAAAAGTTATTTTCCTTTTCTCATCTGTCAGCACATTCAAGGTAAGGTAGAATCAACGCTTTAGTAAGTTGATTTTTTAAAGACTTTCATTTGCAAGACTCTGCATCCATGTTAAATCTCTTCTTGCTTTGCAAAGCCCAACATGTACCTCAGCCAGGTCATATTTAGATGAAGCAAAAGAATAAGTTGGCTCGACAAAGGTTTGAAAACAGTTCAGTGTTGCTCATATCATCCAGATACTAACATGTGGACAACATTGCTCAAAGAGTACTGAAATCCCAACATGATCTAATAAAAGTTTCACTCCGTATCAAACCTTTGTTTGTCTTCATCAACGAGAATATTTGACGTTGATTTCCATCTTGCATTCCTAATTCAAGAGTCTATTTCCAAGCCCAATTCGTCACATTGTTGCAAATTGAATCAAAGACTTACTTTATTGTATTTGAAGGATGCTTGTTTGACTTATTCAAAACATGACCCCCGCTTGGTGGTTATTGCTTTTCCTGCAGTTTTGTAGAGCGAAACTGATGAACTTGTCTCTAGACTTAATATAGATGTCAGTAAGGCTATAGAGAGACATAAACCAAAATCATTTCACCAAACTGCACCGAAATCATCATCTATATCTATGAAACTTTGCGAGGAACCCGTGGAGAGTGGTAAATATTATCACATGACATGTTCCTTCCCGCGTCTATACTTCGGACCGCTTTCCAATAGGTTGATCTTTATACCATTAGGAAGGATTTATACCATTGGGAAGGAACTCTTATACGAAATCAGGTACAGAAACTTTGATAGAGTGCTTCTGATTTTACTGTTTATTTTGTTAGTCATGCTGCACATCCAATTGCCAAGATCTACTGTCATTTTTAATCTGTGAAACTGAATGAATAAATAAATAAACTTTGCATGCCTTTGTATGTCTTAATTGAAATGTGTTAATATGAAAATGTAGACCACAGGAAGAATAGCCTCTTATCAGGCTAATTGCAGATCTAAATAAAACTCAAACTCAAAACTCAAATACATGCAATACTTCCTGTCCAGTATCCAATCTTTTGTACAATTAACGCCCAGACACTCGGTATCACCGAACATGTCTACAAATTGTTATTAACTGTCGAGACCAGCGTGCCGTGAGACCCTTGCTGCCAGTTCACGGTTACTCTCCGGTGCAAATCAAAGTTGATTCATCCACAAGACAGGTGGAAAATTACCACGGCTGTGGATAACAAGAAGTGATAGTCGCCTCTGTCCCCATTCCCATCGATCGGACGACCTCTTCATCAGGAGAAACGGCCCTTAAAGCGGAGTGGTCGGGATGGAAGCAGCCGTTTACTGCTAATGACCAGGCCTCTAAGTGAATGCTGATTGCATGGGGTATAACTCATGGACTCTATACTACAGCGGTTAATGGTAGAGTAATGCAAAAGTTCCATTTTTATATCCCAAGTAAAGGTTACTTTCAAGAGAGTAATTAAAGTCGCATTTAGGTCACATACATATTTCTTATCTTATCTTATATCAAACCCAGAAAATTGGTGATTAGTACATGATAGATGAGCACTTGGATACCTAAAGTTTAGAGGGAAGTTTTATCTTTTTACTGCAAATCGACAATCTATTGGAAGCTTTAATGAACGAGCATTGGATGACAGCATCGTCTCAAATGCTTTCTTCATCTAAAATTCTAGACGTTGATGCAACATATCATCAACCAGAAACACCAGTTCAAACCTGACCACTATGTATACGTAAGCTCCGAACAAGAATGATCTGATTTTGGAGCAGGCAATACGCAAATTCTATTCACACTCATGAGGAACGGAGTTCATATATGATACTATTGATGCTAGTGGACATAAACATGCAGCAGCTTTGTAAGTCGTCAGGGCAGGTTAGTGGATTGCCCAAATGGTATTGGAAATCGAACGTTAATCTAAGGTCATAATCGGAAGGTGCATGGCTTTTACTAGGTCCCAAAGGATACTGATGGGGTGTTATCTAACGGGAACGGATAGGGTAAGCTACTACTAGTTTGATTCCGAAGAGTTCTTGACCGACCAAGATCTAGCCTGGCTATCGGTGATAACATGATCGAGTTAGGTGACATTGGTAAGCGATTTCAAGAACAATTTACCCCAGTGTTTCTCTCGATAAAGCTTTACAGATCTGAAAAAGTCGGAGCGAGACAATTCCGAGGACATAATCATGAACAGAAACGTTTCCAGGGAATTCAATGCAGAAGCTTTTGTATTTGACGACAGACAAATTAAATTAGTCTTACAAGTACCACACTAGATACCCCGATGATTTTTCAACCATAATATCAAGGCATTGGATTTCAAAACGCACATTGTCGACATGTCACAAAGCCACAAGAAGCAGTCTCTACCGTTACTGAGCATACTACTTATTTTCAGATGCATATTCGTCTGCAGAAAACATAATCTAGGCCAACGTGAAGTTGTGCTTTTCGTAAAGGGCAGAGTTGTTACCAGATGCAATCCTATTGTTTTTACTAAACGGAAGACCTTTGCAACCTCTATGAACACCAATAGTAAAACATCCGTAGAAAAGTAACCTTCTTTGCCAAACTAGGATCAAAGGATCTCGTTGGAAAATGGAGTTCGTGCATTTTTCTCTGGCCTTATATATATAAACTGAAGTACTTACTTTCGTTTAATCAGGATTTAAATAGCGAGAGACCGAAAAACGTCATGTCACTTTTCCCTAACGTTTCAGATTATGGTACAAATCACTTGTACTTATACTTGTACTTGTACTTGTACTAGAGTAGTAAAATGTAACAACCGTTGGCTCCGCATACTTACGGTTACATTGAAGGGACAGTAGCAGCTAACACCAACTAGATATCCTTAGCTTGTAATATTTTCTGCAAGCGTTCCTGGCTCTGAACTCCCTATAAGCTCCTTCGCCTGGGGTCTACTGACGGATGCTTTGCTCAGCAGCACACCGCGGCAATGGATTTGATTCTGTCACTTCCAACGTTTCAATATACACCATGCTAATTTTGCATCGACCAACCGTGGCCTTATTTATGTACCGTGTCGCTTAGAACAAATTGGAGCCAGGTGGTACCTAATAGGTAGACACCATCCCGATAATTAACAATGTAACGGTGGAGACGCAGCGCGTATGTCAAATACGCCATGGTGGCCGCTGACAAATTGCACCATCCTCTCACGAAAAAAGGGCCTGGACGAAATAATCGATAAAGGAGGTAAATGTAATTTTGCTGTCAGTTTACAATTCATTTCACACAGTTTCTTCTACAGAAGATACAATTTTGCCAGATTCATTAACTTAAAACGATTAGACATATAAATCATGTAACGTTACATTTGTTCAACCTTGGGGTACGTTTAAATAGAAATGTGTGCATCTGTTGAAAGTTGGCACGATTTTCAAGGATTTTGTTCTTTGAGATTTTAATGTCACGGATAATTGTATTCTTTATTCTAGTCCAGGACGGAAGTCCAATTACTTGCTGCATCGAAGCGCAAAGATGCGCTCTACGGATGTATCAGAAAACACGGCAACGAGACATCTTCATAGATATAATACGCAGCACACATGCAATACAACCGTCAGGCAACAATCGTTGAAGTTCACATTTGTTTTCGCGCGACCATGCATGTTTTTCTTTCTTTTCCCCATGCTCAATGATTTACACCTAAACGTTGCCAAATAGATATTTCAGTCACGTTATCGCATATTATGCACATGCATGTATATGTATATGTATATGTATATGTATATGTATATGTATATGTATATGTATATGTATATGTATATGTATATGTATATGTATATGTATGACTCTTCGCTCGGTATTCAGATGACCAGCTGCAGCTGGCCTCACGTGCAGACTAAGCACCGAGTGTTCGTGGGCTGTTGTTTGCATATATGTAACTGTGTTATTGCAATGCTGATTGTCTGACAAGGACATACCATTAATGCCAGTTGAATGATATAGCTTCTAGAAAACGTTGCAAAGGGGAATCGATGTGGTTGCAAAATCACGAAGAGCTTGTGCAGATTTTCAGCTCAAAATTCAAGCATAAAAGGATACTTATTAATCGCCATCAGCACAACAACGAAAACCTTCCTATACAGTTTATTTTATCACTATTCAAAAAGTCAAAAACTGCGTTCACAAAGAACTACATGGAATTATACAAATATTGTGGATGAGAAATATCGGTAGTTTGTGGTAACAATCGCTATGTTTTTGCTTTAGTGTCTCTGTTGCAATTAGCTATTCTATTGTAACAGTCATAATGCTTCTTAAAATGCACTCCACTAACAAGCTATCGGAACAAGTAAGCCAGGGCAGCCACACGTAAAATTCTGCGTATCAGAAAACACGACAGCGATACATCTTTATAAGTATGATACACAACACATATGCAATACAACCGTCATGCGACAATCGTTGAAGTTTACATTTGTTTTTACATATCTCGTGTGGCTGTTAAATTTTCTGTCTGCCATGCTGAATGATTTACACTTAAAATGGTAGATTGATTTACACTTAAAAGTCGTAAAATAGATATTTCAGTCACATTTTCGCACACTATACACATATAAGTATATCTCGGTGTAAGTCTTCCATATTCAGACGACCAACTCTGGCGGCACGTGCACACCTACCTTCGAGTGTTCGTGGGCTGTTGTTTGCATATATGTAACTGTGTCCTTGCAATGCTGATTGTCTGACAAGTACATACCGTTTATGCCAGTTATATGATATAGCTTCCAGAAAACGTTGTAAAGATGACTCGATGTAGTTGCAGAATTACGAAACCCTTTTACAGATTGCCAGGATTAACTCACGCATTGAAAGATACAAATTTATCACAATCAACACAACAGCAAAATCCTGTACAGTTATTACTTTATCACTACACCCGAACTGCATGCATACAGCATTACATGAATTTATACATTATAGTGGATTACAAATATTCTATGCGTCCCACATGGTAGGACGGACATCCACTACTGTTAAAGGAAGGCAGTGGCACAGACCTCCCTATAAGACAGCGATCGGGCCGTAAAGCATTGACAAAACAGGAGAAAATGGCACGATTTTTCTGGTTGATTGCTTTGATTGCCACAACAAGGTTTGTTGGCGGTACCTTAAATTTTTGTCCAAATTGTTACCCCGTCTATACGACGTGTCATCCTGGAAACAGTAACCATTTTACAGAGGAGTTCTATGGGGGATTTGCCCCCGCACAATGTGCGCTCTGTGACACTACTGCCATGGGTACCGGGAGTAGAGACACCATCCCAGCATGTCCGCTTGCTAAAGGGGTGGCTACACTGTGGCTTCGTAATTATCGTCTTGGCTACCTGTCCTCGTCTGATGTTACTCATCTCAAGCATCTTCACAATCTTTTCATCGAACCTGGTAAGTTTGCATTTAGTTTCAAGTAATATATAGTTTTGGTGCAGAAAACTATCACTACATAACAGCACTGTTATTGAGCTGACTGTCGTTTCCTTACAATTTTTTGCAATACATATTTGCACAAAGTTTCAAGATAATGATGATGTTTATCTTAAAAAGATAACCAACAATGTCGAAGAAAATCGTTTAGGTTGACAACTTTTCTTAACGAGTTCAAATTTTTTTCGTTTTCCAGGAGACGTTGAATACCTTGAGAACAGCACCTTTTCTGAGTTCGAATCGCTGTACAATCTGTCACTGGTTCGAAACAGGTTTCGTCATTTGGAAAAGAGTTGGGTCGTTCAAGTCCAGGGCCATCTGAACCTAGCTCGTAATGAGATCAGTTTTATAGGCAACGAGGGCCTTCAGATGTGCGACACAGGGTGTCTGAAACTTACTGCGTTGCACTTACCGTGGAACAATCTGGACATTATCAAGCCTGAATACTTCAAGCATCTCTGCATGTTGAGGTTGTTGGACCTACGTCACAACAGGATCAAAACCATACAAAAAGGTACGTGACACGTTTAGAAATACGATTCGCGTCTTTGGTTGTTAAACCCACAGCTGGTAGACGGTATGTGCATCTTCTAGTTGAACTTTTAGTCGACCTGAATGCTGCTGAGATTTCGAAATGGTCTGTCAAAACCACGCTAAAGTGCAAAACATATGAAGAGTTTTTCTTTTTTTTTATCAAAGACAACCAATGTCAAACAATCCTTCCCGCTGTTGTGTAAGATAGCATTCCTATGGTATGCACAGCTGGTACAATTGCACAATTTGACATGATGATCTTTCCAAAAATGTCACTGTTGAGTTGATATAATTTGACATGATAAGGGAAGGTAACAGTTAAAACGTATAAATAATCTCCAAATATTTCAAGTCAAATAACATGATAATTATCTTTATTTACAGGCAGTTTTGATGACCAGTACGGACTGAGGGGACTAAGTCTCGTAGGAAACAACCTTACTGTCGTCAGCACTGATTGGTTCCCGGCGTTCGAAAGACTAGTTGAAGTAAGTAAGTTCGAAAGACAAAGGCTGCTTGGTAAGTTAGATTTGGCTGACAACCAAATCACGTACATCGAACCGGGGGCATTTAGAGAAATTCCTCAACTGGGATTTCTTGGTCTATCGAACAATCGAATCACAAGTCTACAGGAGGACCAGCTCAAAATTCAAGATTGGGGATTCAACGTTTGGGGTTCTATCACAATAAAACTACAAGGAAATCCCTTACGTTGCACGTGTGGGCTTCGCTGGTTTATCAATTCAGGTGGACTATTAAATGCTAAATCTGACTTTAAACTACAAACATGTTACCACCCACAACATCTCCGAGGTACCAAGCTGAGTGATTTGGAGATCCCTGTGATAGCATCTTTGCAGTGTCCAGCTCCAAAAGTGACTATCACCACATCAAATGACGGCCGGACCTTCCAGTGTGAAATATGTTGGGAAGAGAGACCCCTTAAAGTCATGTGGACGCTCCCAAATAAGACAAAACTTCTTGTCCCGAACATACCATATGGCATAGAATCAACCGTAATACTTGGAGACTTGAACAGTAGGGCATCATTCGACATGAACCCAGAAGGCTACAACTGCTGTCTCTCGTTCAAAGATTTCAATGCCTTATCCAGTACTTGTAACTTTGTGGGAAAAACATTCTCCTCCTTAACTGTCAGTGAAAGCTTGATTCAAAAATGGCGTGGTGAAGTCCTTTCCTGTACAGCATTTTTATCAGGTAGATCAAGATCAAGAGAAGTTACATATAAACATAACTATGAATGAACTAAAGACTCAGGTTCATCCATCTGTTAACACAACTTATAGCAGTAATTTAACGACTCCCTCTACACCAGCCATGTCAACATTGAATGTAAAAGACCACCATATATTTTTTCTACTGAATTCAAGACAAAATGAGAGTGTCAGCATCAATGTATTGGACCTACTTATTACAGCTTTTCTAACATCGTCTTTTGTCGCGTTAATTGGTTTCATTATCATTGTAAAAACAACAAGAGATCATAACCCACGAGTTGACGCAAACAACTATGATTTGCAAAGTCACAGAGACACAGATGATATAAGCCAGTGTACAGATGAAACAATGAATGACCAGCCTCCACTCAGTCATCATTACGAAACCATACGGGAAGAACAGAATGAAGATGATGTCATCACACCATACGGCCAAGCTACTATGTCAGGTGCCTACGGAATGGACAACGGCAAGGAATCTCTTCACTCGAATCATCACAAAGCATATGAAAATGGTGGCAGATCTAGAGGACACTGTAGTGAGGTCTCATCTAGTTACAGTATTGACGAGGAGAAAAAGGCAAAACAGGAACTGAGTACAACCACTGGGACAGACCTTGTTTCCGACGATATCCTGTATATGCTACATGAAATGAACATACAGACTACTCCAACTACTGGTTCAAGACGAGCGCGCTCATACAGCACAGGAGATATCAATTACTCGGCCTCCACTTTTATTAGTGACATTGATGAGAAAGAAGAATGTGAGCGTAAAACATGGCTTTAAAGGGAATAGCTCCAACAGAAATAGTGTTTTTACCCGAAAGACTACTGAGTAAGTAAGAGTAAGTAGTTGGAAAATATGAAATACTATCATCCTAACGCAGAATTGTACATAGATGTCAATCATTTTTAAATCTTTACACAGGAATGGTGTTTATTGCTTGTATGTACTTAATATGTTAGAACATGATCATATATCAATTTGTAGTCTTGTTTTGCATGAAACATCAATAAAGTAGTCATTTGTTCATTCAATCGTTAATTCATTAATTTATTCATATTGCAGAAAAGCAACAATTCTTGTCTGGCCGGTACACATTTCTGAAATTGCGTTTCTCGAAAGCTGTGGAAAATATCTGTGTGATTTCATACATTTATGCAACTTTGTATGCCATTTGATTGTCTACCTTCTTGTTTGACATGCTTGCAAGCAAACAAAATCGTCAGAGGCAGACAAATGCAGATAATATTGTGAACAAAAAACAGTAGGTCCAAATAGTGGATATTATTGTAAAGAATACGCTCCATCAAGATAGCTTCTCGTTACAGGTTCCGCAGAAAGAAGCACTCTAATGCTTGTCCAACATAGGTTGAAGATTCTGGATGAAGAGTCATCAGATACAGACTTTGCCGTTTTCGTCGTAAACGACCAAATCCATATAAGCGTGTTTTTGGAAATTTCCCCTCCGTCCCATTGCCAGAAAACGGAATCAGACCCTGTCCATATTAACAACATGTTTGGGTTTTCAAACGTACCAGTATGGTCGTATCGAGTTCCGCGCCAATTATGGAACCTTGTTCAATCAAATCTCGAAAATGTTTATATATTTGGAACGTCGAGGAGGTCTGTAAGCAAGGTCTAATTCAAAGATGTGGTCTTTTTACGCATTTAACAAGGTGCTATAATTAGGGGTAAAATGGTGACATAGCTTATCATAATGGAGGGAGCTCAAACCATTACTTGTAGTCTATAGGAAATACAACCTAGCTTTGGATCATCATACAATGATATATTTTCGATGTAAATACTTCGTATTTTTATTCGAGGCTCTCATTAGTATTAAACAAGCTTAAGGGGCACTGGATATCATTTAAATCGAAAGAAAGATATAGATAACAATTACAACAAATATGCATCATGAGGGACACACTAGGGTTGGACTTCCCGACCATGCTATCCAATGGTGAAGTGACTCCTCATCAGTTGAACATGTCAACAATAGACAGTAAGAAGTGATGATTATTCTCTATATCTACCGATTGGCCAACTTCCACAACGACCCGTAACGACATGAATTGTCCCTATAGTGAGCTGCGTATGCATAGGACAAAAGAGCTCAGCACCCGGAAGTGACCAGCATAGATAGCATAATGGTCCGTACCACGGACTGTTTGGTCTAACAGATGCTAGTATGAACATCTTCAAACATAAAATTGCAGTGTTGTATCCTGTATTGCTGCAAGATCTGTATGAAGAAAAAAAAACTATGTGCGTTGATATTATGGCAACACCCATGACACCAATATGCACAAGTGTTCGTATACGCTTATTGATATCCATACTGTCCGGGGTTTGCAATGGTTCATGCATTTATTTAATTGTGTCAGGCATATCCAAATTGTCTGGAGTCGGCTTATTGTGTGACTATACAAAATAGGTCAATACTTAGCTTTATTGCTAAAACGTGTACAGGAAAGGTAAAGGAACGTTGAAGTACATCGTAATTTGTGTAGATTTAAGCTGTCAGGGAAGCAAATTTACTTGGGTATCTAATTATCGGTGAAATACGAAGTCTGTGTTTTTGTGAAGAGGACATTGTAGGTATACAATATACATATTGATATCAATGAGAGTGCAATGACCTGAACGTTATTATCGGCATAGGACGATGCATACTTCTTTAGCACATCACCTAAAAACCCAGTGCATAGTTTTACTGCTTAGATATACTACTACTTAGATATATACACATACACATATCCGTATACAAATTATATTTCCAAGGCAAGTAGGACAAGGGTACTGAAGAAAACATAGGATGACCGAAGGTGAACTCGAGCTCGTGACACGATTACGAAGGTTCCGCTCGAAATCTCTCCTTTTTGATTACCAATAAACTGACCCATGTTGCTTCATGATATATGAACAAATGTATAAATGTATGCCCACGTGGATATGTATTGGACATTCACTTTAAACATATTTTGGTACACCATTATTTGGGTTTGTTTCTAGGAAAAGGACACACGTACTGTTGAAGTTATTTCCTCGTTTTGATTTTTGCTTTTGCATAGAAAATGACGAAGATGGCACGCTGGTTCTTGCTACTTTCCGTAATGATCGCAGTAAGTTACCTGTCATATAGCTCTGGTGTTTGCCTGAATTGCCAGGCCTTTACTACGGAATGTCTGCAGACCATTCCAAATACCAGTATTGGAGCAGAATCTCATGGAATTCCGCTTTCTTCAAAATGTGTTATTTGTGATGCCACATTGGAGCACGGAGAGAGGGACGTCATTCCAACATGTACTCTCGTTCAAAATGCGTCCTCGCTGTTTCTTCGAAACTATCGCCTCGGCTCCCTGTCTTCTGCCGACTTGAGCCACCTCAAACATCTAAAAATGCTCAACATAGTACCAGGTAAGCTACTACTTCTGTGTATATTAGTGTGGCATTCTCGTCATATCTTAGTAAATCAGAGACATTCAAGTTGTAATGGATCGTCTCTCATGTGTGTCTGTTCTAGTTCTAGTTCGTAGTCTGCAAACTCCCTGGTAGTCTGTGTGTGTGTGTGTGTGTGTGTGTGTGTGTGTGTGTGTGTGTGTTTGTGTGTGTGTTACCGCAAGCAAAATATGCTAAAGTTAAGATTATCAAAATGATTCTGTTTCTATCGGTCGAAACAGGAAAAATGCTTGAACATGTTTCCTTTTTCATACTCCGTAGCTATGTTTTCAAGACAATGACTGATGAAAAGATAATGGAGAGCTTCTAGAATAGTCTGTTGTTAAAATAATTCTAATTCCCTTTTTTTAGGAAACCTGGTACATCTCGAAAACAGCACGTTTTCGGGGCTACGGTTGCTTCGAACCTTGTCATTGAGTCACAACAAGCTTCCTTACATAGGGAAGAAATGGTTCGTCCAGTTCAATGGCCATCTAAATCTAGATCACAACCAAATATCCTTCATAGAGGATGATGCATTTCTTGCCATTGACAAATTTTCAAAGATCATAGATTTGCATCTACCGTGGAACAAACTGAACATCATCAAACAAAGGTACTTCAAACATCTCTCATTTCTGAGGTTCCTAGACCTTCGATACAACGAGATACATACGATTCACGAAGGTAATTACAAATTTGTTTCAATTGTTTTGTTAGAATTTATGTGGTTTATCTTTCTTGCTGTCAGGCGTGAAACCCATACCTGTGTATCTAATAAGTAAGTGTGATTGATATTATATGTTGATGTCGTAGGAATTATGTCTAAATTGACGGAAACATAGAGAAATTTTGAGTATGCATTAAGTTATGACACCTCTTTTGAAAATTAATGTCCCTAACTTTGTCATATTAACCACTGTTACAGGCAGTTTTGATTATCCTCTCCGACTTCGGATCCTGCGACTTGCGGGTAACAGACTAAAGGCAGTCAGGGTACGATGGTTCCCAGCAAAACACGCACAGCAGCGACTGCTCGGTACCCTGGGTCTGGCACACAATCAAATCCAATACATCGAACCGGGGGCATTTATCAACATTCCCATGTTAAGGTCCCTCGACCTTTCCCACAACAGAATCACAAATTTCCAAGAAGACCAGCTTAACCAGTGGAACGCCAACGCTTGGGCCACTACAGCAGTTCTACTACAAGGGAACCCTATTCGCTGTACCTGCTCTATCATGTGGGTTGTAGAGTCACGTCGACTTTCAGTTCAACACAACTTTGGAACATGTAGCTATCCAAAAAACCTAAAAGGCACAAAGGTGATAGACCTTACAAGTACCATTATTACACCGGTGGATTGCCCGGCTCCAAAACTTTCTTTAACGGTATTGGAAGACAATCAGTCTTTCCGTTGCGAAATATGTTGGGAAGACCGTCCTACTGAAATCCAATGGCTGCTCCCAAATAACACTAGACTCGTCGTCAAAGACGTATCATTTAGAGCAGAAACGCAAATTAATTTTGGGGAAGTAGATTTGTCCTCGGCATTTTTCATGAACCCTAAGGGTTTCGACTGTTGTCAATTCCAAGCATTGACTGAAAATCAGTCCACGTTGTCAAACAGTACTTGCAACTTCGTTGGGAAGACTGTCTCCGTCATGAACGTTAGTGAAAACCTTCTACAAGATTGGCAGGGTAAAGTTCTCTCGTGTTCGTCGGTTCATGGTTCAGGCAAAGACATCATTTCAGATCATCTTAAAATGTTTGATATCAAACCCCAAACTCCGGTGTCTCATTCGTTTAGTACTTTTTCCAGCCTAAACAATACTAATACTTCTGTCGCAGTGACAGAGAACGTTTCAGATAGACCCCAACTAGTTTTTCTCCTGAAATCAGACTTGAATGCACGTACTTCAATGAATATAGGAGATCTAATTATTACCGCCCTTTTAATATCATCGGTTTTTGCCTTGTCTTGTTTTATCTTTGTCATGGTGCGAGAGAGAACAGAAACCGAACAACAAGACGGTCAAGATCAGATAGACACCGCCAAGTTCTCTAAGAACACTCACAAAATAGTGGAAGATCAACCTTCAATGATTCATCAGTATGAAGTCATACCAGACGACCAAGCAGATCCGGATGTCATAACCCCATACGGACAAGCTGCCGCAGTAGGTGTCTATGGCTTGGACTCGACTATAACAAACTCGGCAACAGGTACATCAGCATATTCTGAAAACGAGGATGAGCGAAGTCCCCACCTCAAACAACAGAGAGTAGCTGCACAGCTACATAAAGAGGACACAACATGTGAAAATGCCGATCGAAATTCAGCAGAAGGATCAACCAGAAACTGATGAGAATAGGGTCAAGGTAGTGCAAAAACATGAGAGTGTAGGATGCAACGAAGTGGAAATACAGATAAATACCGAAGAACCAAGGAATCAACCAGAAAAGATGTCAGAAACTGATGACAATGGGATCAATGATGATCCGATCAATGTAGTGCAAAAACATGAGTGAGTAGGATGCAAAGAAGTGGAAATACGTGAAGTACAGACAAATACCGACAGTGTCAATGACGCTATATCATGCATCAACTCATATAGATAATCTGTCACTGACGAAAATGTCCTGCAAAGTTTTGATGAGATTGAACGTAAGACATGGCTACCTAAACGCTGTGAACTACAGTCATTGACTCATCATCATCATCATCGTCGTCAAAACGATAACTTCTTTTCGCTAGTTTTCTAACAGACTCTTTTACTTGTAGTAGCAGTAGTCATCATAGAATCTTTGTTCAGGATAGTTGCAAAAAGTTTATTTATTTTTCCTGATTCTTAACTCCGGTTCCATGCTTGTGACGTGCTCATTAATATGCATATATTAATGTAATTTAAGCTGAGTTTTGACGAGATCGATCGTAAGATATGGCTCTAAGGAGAAACCGAACGGCTGGTTCACAATGTGATTCGCACTCATTGATTGATCTCTGTACCGTCGTCTAAACCATAATTTCTGTACATTGGTTGTTTGAGACTCTTGTACTGGTAGTAGCAGTAGTGTTTATAAAGTTGTATTCATGGCTATAAAAAGTGTTTTCCCTGCAGATTATTAAGTTTATTTTCGTGCTGATAGATGAATATATTATTGTGATATTTTGCTCGAAAAAGTGAGAGCTGTCTGGTCAATGATTGAATTCTGTTGAAAAGATGTCTGCTTACCTTCGTCGCTCTAGCGTTGGGAAACAGTCCTATGATTGCATGCATTAATGCAGCTGTGAATGTAGTGAATGTGAGTGGGGAAAAACAGCAAGTAGATGGAAGATATGAAAGAAATATCCTCACGCAGAGTTGTACATACGTGCATATTTCAGTCTTTTTTCTATCTTTCTAGACCAAGATGGTAGGTTATACTTGTAATTGTATGTACTTGATATGTAGGTACATGATTGTATACCAATATGTAGCTTTATTTTGCATGAAACAACAATAAAGTAGTCATTTGGTCATTCGTTCATGCATTCATATTGCAGAAAAGCAACAGTTATTCTCTGGCCAGTACATATATCTGAAACTAGTGTCCAGGCACATCAGTTTCTCGAAAGCTGTGGAAAATATCTGTGTGATTGCATACATTTATGCAAATGTGTATGCAATTTGATTGTCTACCTTCTTCAACGTGTTGTACATGCTTGTAAGCAAACGAAATGATCAGAAGCAGACAGATGCAGATAATATTGTGAGAAAAATCAGCAGGCCCAAATAGTGGATATTATCATAAAGACTCATAAAGAATACGCTCCATCAAGATAAAGTTGCGGTGTCGTGTCCTATCTTGCTGCACGATTTATATGAAGAATAAAAAACTATGTGCGTTGATATTACAGCAACACCCATGACACGAATAATGCAAAAGTGTTCGTATACGCTTAGTGATATCCATACACTCAGGGCTCTGCAATGGTTCATGCATTTATCTAATTGTGTCAGACACATTCAAATTGTCTGGAGTCGGCTTATTGTGGGACAAAATAGGTCACTACAAAATAGGTCAATACAAAAGTTTTCTTGCTAAAACGTCTACAGAAAAGGTAAAGGAGCGTTGAATTACGTCGTAATTGGTGTACATATTTCTATCAGGGAAGCAACTACTAGTTACATTTCATTTGATTGTTGGTGAAAAACGAAGTTTGTGGTTTTGTGAAGAAGCAAATGTAGGTATACGATATACATATTGATATATCAATGGTCAGGATGTCATTATCGACATGCGTACGTTACGTACTCCTTATAAGCACACCACCTGCAAACTAAGTGCATAGTTTACTACTTTGCAAATATACACATATCCGTATACAGATTATGTTTCATATTTGTAAGATATCCACTATGTCTAACCCAAAGCATCCAGGGGGAGTAGGACAGAGTTGCTGAGGAAAACAAGGGATGACCGATGGTGAACTCGTATCACGATTACAAAGTTCCGCTTCAAATCCCTTCTTTTTGATTACCAAACTGACCCATGTGGCTTAATGACATATGACAAAATGTATTAATGTATGCCCACATGGAAGTGTTGAATAAATGTTTTTAATATAGTCTGGTACATCATTATTTGGGTTAGTTTCCAGCTACAGGACGTACTGAAGTTGTTTCCTTGATTTCAAACTTTAAGTTACAAATTTGCCTTTGCATATTAGAAAACGACGAAGATGGTACGCCAGTTCTTGCTAATTGCCGTAATGATGGCAGTAAGTTGCGTGTCATGTAGCTCTGATTTTTGCCTAAATTGCCAGGCCTTTACTACGGAATGTCTGCAGACCATTCCAAATACTAGTATTGGAGCAGAATCTCATGGAATTCCGCTTTCTTCAAAATGTGTCATTTGTGATGCCACATTGGAGCAAGGAGAGAGGGAAGTCATTCCAACATGTACTCTCGTTCAAAACACGTCCTCGTTGTTTCTTCGAAACTATCGCCTCGGCTCCCTGTCTTCTGCCGACTTGAGCCACCTCAAACATCTAAAAATGCTCAACATAGTACCAGGTAGGCTACTACTTCTGTGTAAATCAGTGTGGCATTCTCGTCATATCTTAGTAAATCAGAGACATCGAAGTTGTAATGGATCGTCTCTCATGTGTGTCTGTTCAAGTTCTAGTTCGTAGTCTGCAAACTCCCTGGTGTGTGTGTGTGTATGTGTGTGTATGTGTGTGTGTGTGTGTGTGTATGTGTGTGTGTGTGTGTGTGTGTGTGTGTGTGTGTGTGTGTTACCGCAAGCACAATATGCTAAAGTTAAGATTATGAAAATGATTCTGTTGCTATCGATCGAAACTGGAAAACATGCTTGAACATGTTTTCTTTTTCATACCCCGTGGCTATGTTTTCAAGACAATGACTGATGAGACGATAAAGAGAGATTCTAGAATAGTCTGTTGTTACAATAATTCTAATTCTCTTTTTTTTAGGAAACCTGGTACATCTCGAAAACAGCACGTTTTCGGGGCTACGGTTGCTTCGAACCTTGTCATTGAGTCACAACAAGCTTCCTTACATAGGGAAGAAATGGTTCGTCCAGTTCAATGGCCATCTAAGTCTAGCTCATAATCAAATATCATTTATAGAAGATGAGGCATTTTTTGCAAGTGATGAATTTCTAAAGATCATAGCTTTGCATCTACCGTGGAACAAACTGAGAATCATCAAGCCAGCGTACTTCAAATATCTCTCATTTCTGAGGTTCTTGGACCTTCGATACAACGAGATACATACAATCCACGAAGGTATTTGCAATTTTGTTTCAATTTTTTAACGATTTATTAGGTTTGCCATTCTTGCTATCAGTTCTAAAACCTATGCCTGTGGGTTCAACAAGCTACTTGTGATTATGTTGATGTCCTGGAAATCATTTCTAAAATGACGGGAAAATATAGAAAATTTGAGCATGCATTAAGTTATGACATCTGTTTTGAAAATAGATTGCCCTAACTTTGTCATGTTAACCACTGTTACAGGCAGTTTTGATGATCTATTCCGAATCCGGATCCTGCGACTTGCTGGTAACAAACTAAAGACAGTCAGGGCACGATGGTTCCCAGCAATACACGCACAGGGGCGACTGCTCAGTACCCTGGGCCTGTCACACAATCAAATTGAATACATAGAACCGGGGGCATTTTTCAACATTCCCATGTTAGGGAACCTCGACCTTTCGCACAACCGTATCACAAATCTACAAGAAGACCAGCTTAACCAGTGGAACGCCAACGTTTGGACCACTACGGAAGTTACACTACAAGGCAACCCTATTCGCTGTACCTGCTCTATCATGTGGATTGTAGAATCACGTCGACTCTTTCAACAGGGTGAAAGATCGAACTTTGGAACATTGATATGTAGCTATCCAAAAGACCTTCAGGGAACAAAATTGATAGACCTTACAAGAACAATGAATACACCGGTTGATTGCCCAGCTCCAAAACTTTCTTTAACGGTATCAGAAGATGATCAATCTTTCCGCTGTGAGATATCCAGTGGTTGCTCCCAAATAACACTAGACTCACCGTCAAAGATTTATCATTTAGAGTAGAAACACAAATCAGTTTGGGGGAAGTAGATTTGTCTACAGCATTTTTCATGAACTCTAAGGGTTTCGACTGTTGCCATTTCCAACCATTAAGTGAAAATCAGTCCACATTGTCAAACAGGACTTGCAACTTCGTTGGTCAGACTGTTTCTGTCATGAACGTTAGTGAAAACCTTCTAAAATATTGGCACGGTAAAGATCTCTCGTGTTCGTCGGTTCATGGTTCAGGCAAAGACATCATTTCAGATCATCTTAAAGTTTTTGGTATCAAACCCAAAACTCCGGTGTCTCATTCGTTTAGTACTGTTTCCAGCCTAAACAATATGTATACTTCAATCGCAGTGATAGAGAACGTTGCAGATAGAACCCAACTAGTTTCTCTCCTGAAATCAAACTTGAATGCGAGTACTTTTATAAATGTAGGGGACTTAATCATTACCGTCCTTTTAACATCGTCAGTTTTTGCCTTGTCTTGCTTCATCTTTGTCATGGTGCGAAAGAGCAAAGAACACAAACAGCAAGGCGGTCATAGCCACGGTCAAGATCATCGAAAGACCGTCGAATTTTCTCAAAACACTCACAAAATGGTGGAAGATCAACCTTCAATGATTCATCAGTATGAAGTCATATCAGACGACCAAGCAGATCCGGATATCATAATCCCATACGGACAAGCTGCCGCAGTAGGTGTTTATGGCATGGACTCAGCTATAACAAACTCAGCAACAGGTACAACAGCATATTCGGAAAGTGAGGGTAACCAAACTTCCCACCACAAACAACAGAGTGTGGCTGCACTGATACAGAAAGATGACAGAATATGTAAAAATGCGGGTCAAGTTTCAGCTGAAGTCTATTCAAAGAATCAACCAGAAAAGATGTCAGATACTGATGACAATGGGATCAATGATGATCCGATCAATGTAGTGCACAAACACGAGGGAATAGGAAGCAAAGAAGTGGAAATACGTGAAGTACAGACAAATACTGACAGTGTCAATGACGGTGTATCATCTATTAACTCATACAGATCATCTGTCACTGACGAAAATGTCCTGGAAGGTTTTGACGAGATTGGCCGCCAGACATGGCTATAGCAGGAACCTGAAGGCTGGTTCTCATTGTGAACTACAGTCATTGACTCATCATCATCGTCAAAAAACGTTCATTTTACTGGTAGTAGCAGTATTCTTCATAAAATATTTATTCAGGATTGTTGTAAATTAAAAGTGTTGTTATTTCCTGATTCTAAACATTCTTCGTGATAGGTTCCATACTTGTGACGTGCTAGAAATGCACATATTAATACAATTTTAGCCGAGTTTTGCTAGAAATGCATAGATTGATACAATTTACCTGAGTTTTGACGAGATAGATTGTAAAACATGGTTCTAAAGAGAACCCGACAGCTGGTTCACAACTGCAGTTACTGATTGGTCATCGTCGTCGAGTCTAAACCATATATTCTTTATTTTGGTTCTTTGAAAGTCTTGCACTGGTAGTAGCAGTAGTCATAAATCATTATTAAGTTTTTTCATGGCTGTAAAAAGTGCTGATAGATGAATATTTTAATGTAATTTTTTGCTCAAAAAAGTGAGAGCTGTCTGGTCAATGAATAAATTCTGCTGAAAAGAATTCTGCTTACCTTCGTCCCTCTAGCGATGGTAAACAGTCGCCTTATTGCATGCATTAATGCAGTTGTGAAAGTTATGAAATTGTCTGGTTCGGGCATACTTTTATTTGCATATCTGCTGTTTCAGCTTCCTACCGAATCAAGAGCCTGGAGGTTCTGAAGACGCTTGAGTGAGTGAGAGAGAGTCAGTCAGTCCGTCAGTGAGTGTGTGAGTGTGTGTGTGTGTGTGTGTGTGTGTGTGCGTGTGTGTGTGTGTGTGTGTGTGTGTGTGTGTGTGTGTGTGTGTGTGTCGGTGTGAGCGAGTGAGCGAGTGAGTGAGTGAGTGAGTGAGTGAATGAATGAGAGAGTGAGTGAGTTGTTGAGTATATATATCATCAGATGCACAGCTGAAGCGGTGCTGCTTGGCACCAGCATAAGCATAAATAGAACATCAAGCTTTTACCCGAAACAACATTATCACTACATGAACATATACCGTCCCTGTATACTCATAAAGAGGCGTCAGGGGAAACGTTTACATTTATGTATCTGTAACGAGGAAATTGTCTGACCAGGGTATCTTATATAAGACTAAGTTTCTGTTATAAATCAAGCAAGCGGCTGGTAACATCAGCATTATCTGAATTTTACACAGAAGGGGTACAAAATGGCAGCAAGCTTCTTGCTAACTGCCTGGATAATACCGATACTTTGCATATCATGTATATGTGATAAATGTCCAAATTGTCACGTTACCTACGAGAGGTGTCATCCGGAAAGAAATATCGGCTATCCGCCCGTATCTACTGAAGAGGTTTGTGTCACCTGCGACACTGTGGTGGAGGAACATGTCGGGGATGTCATTCCAAGATGCCCGCTTGTCGAAAAAGCGACAACTTTGTGGCTCCGGAATTTCCGTTTTGGCTACCTGTCTTCGACTAACGTCAGTCACCTGAAGCATCTAAGGAATCTCTACATAGAACCAGGTGGCTTTACAATTTGTAATATAAATGATATTTTGTACCAAAACACAATTCAGGATAGATTTTGAGTAATGGTGATATAGAGAAAGCTGACGTGTCTTTCTTAGATTTCAAGATGAGATGGAAAATGCACAGAAGAGGGCTTAGCTCAAGTGATTCATGTATATTTAGTAGCATCAATGAATAGAACGTACAAAATAATGTACACAAAATATATCTAAACAAGAAGAAGAACCTGAACAAAACAAATAGTTGCTGTAAGGTTTTGAAGACAAGATCTAACACTTTTTAAATATCCTTTTAAAGATTCAAGTCACTATTGTGATGATATGAAACTGTTCTAACCAGTTTCGTTATGCCATTTTTAGGAAACCTTGTGCTCCTTGACAACAAGACATTTGAGTGGTTTCAGAGTTTATACAACCTGTCTCTGAGCCGGAACAACCTTCCTTATCTAGGGAAGAAGTGGCTTGTTGGAGTCATTGGCCATCTCAACTTAGCTCATAACAAGATAGCACATATAGAAGACGAGGCATTTGGTGTCAGCGATCACTGCCTCTATACTTTAGTTTTACTCCTGTCGTGGAACAAGCTGGAGAGGACCAATCCAGGATACTTCAGACATCTTTGTAACCTGATGGTCTTGGATCTAAGCTCCAACCGAATCCATACCATCGACAAAGGTACCGTAACAAATTTGCCCTTGTTGCAGTGTTAGTTGTACATGCTTATGCTATTTTCTTGACGTGTTTCATTTGTTACTTTGATATTCATTGTGATCTATGTCAAGAATAGAGCATGACATTTATCCAAAATCTTCTGTACATCTTTGACAATACAATCATTTGTGGTTTAGATGAAATTCAATTGTGTTTTCTGCAATTTTCTTTCTCCGTCTACCCTATATCAAAATCAGTTTTCTTGATATCGTACCTTCTTCAAATTTAGTAGGTTTTTCATAACCATGTATATGATTCCATTATTCTGTGCAAAATACTAGTTCAACGAATATTTTCATTTTCATTTCAGGAAGTTTCGATGGGCTGTATCGCCTTAGAGTACTACGTCTTGGCAGTAACAATCTTACGGCGGTAAGAAGAGTTTGGTTCCCTGCTATAGAGGAACGAAGGCTACTCGCTACCTTGGACTTGTCTAAAAATCACATTAAGTACATCGAACCGGAGGCATTTATGAACCTCTTTCTCTTAGAGACACTCGATCTATCGCTCAATCTCATCACAAGTCTGCAGAAAGACCAGTTTAAAATTGATAACTTCGGCTTCGGCGTATGGGAATTAAATCAGCTTTTAGTCGGTGGAAACCCCTTCCGTTGCACGTGCTCTCTTCGTTGGTTATTTGAATCCCGCCAATATTTAGATTCTTTAACTCTTCGTTGGTCAGACTTTAGGTCATTGACTTGTTTTTATCCGGAAGGCCTCATTGGCACAGATTTCAATGACATTTCAAGCGACGCGATTATATCGTTGCAGTGCCCCACTCCAAAAATTATGATAACTGAACTAGACCAAGGTCCAACCTTCCGATGTGAGGTATGTTGGGAAGAAGGACCCCCAGACATCAAATGGTCATTACCACATAACAGAACAATCCTGATCACAAACGTGCTGTTAGAAATCGAAACGTATGTAACCATTGAGGACTTCAGCACATCGACGTCATTCTACATGAACTTGGACGGCTTCAGGTGCTGCAAACTCGAATGTCCATCTGCCAACCATTCCACACTGCCAGACGTTGCTTGTAACTTCAGGGGAAAGACAATTTCTATTCTTAAAATCAGTGAAAGTCTCGTGAAGCAATGGTACGGTAAAACAATTTCTTGTACAGCTCTGTTTGCTTTAGGCGACGCAAACATTTCAGCTCAACATACCGTGTCTAACACTAGCTGGACCCATCCTTCTCCCTCGTTAAGTACAATTCGTACCAACTTTGTCACCATGGTCTCTACTTCAAGCGCGCCGACAGAAAGTCGCCAAGGCAGCCAGCATATAATTTTCCTATTGAACTCAAACGTGAAAGATAGCATTTCTATTAATCTGGGGGATCTGATCATCACCGTCTTGTTAACATCATCAATTGTTTCACTGACCTGCTTTGTCCTCCAGGTGCTAAGAGGGGCCACAC